>JAVQMF010000042.1:6257500-7507500 GCA_032878935.1 Erythrophleum fordii
CTTAATTATGATAATTGAATGATATAAACTTTTTTGGTAAGGACTCAAATTATAAATTTTTAAATTACAAAAACTAAATCAAAAAGTGAATGAAACTATACGAACCATAATATAAAACAAATAATACTGTTGAAATTTTTGCCGTCACTCGAACAAGACCAATTCAATTGGTTCAACTAATATTGAAACACTTGTGAGAACTCATGCAAGATGAGATTGAAAGTATACCAAATGTTGCCTACCAAATATATATACACACTCTACCTCCTAAATCAAGAGTAAAAGTAATTTCCCTCTTCCGTTGGGTGAATGTCTTGGGAAAATTCAATAGGTATTCCAACTTTCGCGTTGGTGGCGACAGTTACAATAGATCTCACTTGTTTGACTCCTAACTCAAATGGATATTTTATTTTGATAAAGAGTAATTTCTAATCTGACTTTCACATTTGTGATTAAAGATGTGTTAATATATCATATTACAATATGGCTTGAAAACGGATACAAGATATTAAAGAACTTTTTACGCTTAATTATGAAAATTGAATGATATAAAGGCAAAAAACAAAGTTAAAATTTTATAAAAAAAATCATTAAAAGAAGAAGTACTTAGACAGGTTAAAAGGAAATAGAAATTATAAATGAACTCCAAAGGCGCACAGCATAACTTTACTTCTTGACTACTCATAACATGTTGACTCCAAACCAAACCAGATCAGATCAGATGAAGATTCTATGCGGGCAACATCTTCCAATCCTTCTGTTGGACCAACAAAGACCATTCACACCAAAAGGCGAAGGAATCAAGATGGATATTTTTAAGGTGGCCAGCTACTTCTCCAGGTTCCACTGTATATGGAATGCTCGTCCAAGAAGAAAATGACCGGAAGAAGAAATTCAAAAAATTGACTTCTAGGGTTTTCAGATTCAATAATAATGACGTATAATGTCACGAGTTGATTAAGTCTGTATCTTTTGTCTGTTTATCTAAGACAATAAACCAAACCGCGTGGCCTTGCCAATCCTAAACTAAATTCTTACACCATCAACACTACTATCCATCCTGAGAACATAGTGCTCTTCTTGTTCACTCCCAATACCAAATTCAGAAACACATGGCCCTTTATGCTGCTTCCTCTTCTTCCTCTCCTCCATTTGCTCCCAACAAGTATGATGTCTTCATTAGCTTTAGGGGTGAGGACACTCGCAGGAGCTTCACCAGCCATCTTTATGATGCTTTTTGCAAGAAGAAAATACAAACCTACATAGATGACAGACTCCCCAAAGGAGATGAGATCTCATCAGCACTTGTCCAAGCACTTGAGGGTTCCTCTGTTTCTGTGGTGGTATTCTCAACAAACTTTGCTTCCTCGAGATGGTGCTTGGATGAACTCACCCATATACTGCGCTGCAAAAGGGATCAGGGTCAGCTTGTTATTCCTGTTTTCTATGAAGTTGATCCAACCCATGTACGCCATCAGACTGGGATTTACGAGCAAGCATTCCAGAAACATGAGAGAGATCTCGAGCATCAACACAAGGTGGCCAAGTGGAAAGCTGCTCTCAATGAAGTTGCCAATTTAGCTGGCTGGGACTTTCGCGGCTTTAGGTAACAAAATCATTTTTATCTGTGCTAATTAAATTTTAAATTAAAATCCTTGTCAATTTCTTGTACTCCAACAGAGGGGTCGAGTTCATAGTACTTTAACCTTCCTTTTTCATAATAATGATATGTGGTCATTATATTCTACTTTATTACCTCTATATTTATTATTCTCTTTTTATTTGTGAAACAAATCAATTCTTTCCTTTTTTTTTTTCTTTTCAATAAACACTTTCATATGCTAGGGATGACTCTGAACTCATTCGAAACATTGTTGAAGACGTTTTGCGAAAATTGGATGGTAGGTACCCAGCTACTGAATTAAAAGGCCTCATTGGTATTGACGATAGTTGTGCACATATTGAATTATTGTTCAGAGAAGTTCAAACCATTGGAATTTGGGGTATGGGTGGCATTGGGAAAACAACCATTGCCAAAGCTATATTTTTCAAATACTCTTCTCAATATGAAGGTTGTTGCTTCTTGAAAAATGTAAGGGAAAATTCTGGAGAAGATGGAAAGGGACTTCATGATTTACAATGTAAGCTTTTCTCCAAGTTGCTAGAAGAAAAATATTTCCATAATGGGACTTCCATTAAAGAATCTAATTTTGTTAAGTGTAAAGTCAGCCGAATGAAAGTCTTCATTGTACTTGATGATGTGAGTGCTTTAAAGCAATTGGAATATCTGGCATTGGATGGAGAACATCATCGCTTTGGTCCAGGAAGCAGAATTATAATTACAACTAGGGACAAGCATGTGCTGAGTAAAGGAGTTGATGAAATATACGAGGTTAAAAAATTGGAGTTCCAAGAATCCCTTCATCTTTTCAAATTGAATGCCTTCAACCAAAGCCTTCCCATAATGGGATACGAAAAGCAAATAGAAGGGGCCATTATTTATGCCAGTGGAATTCCATTAGCTTTGAAAGTTCTAGGCTCTTTCCTTCGTGGCAAAAGTGAAAATGAATGGGATAGTGTATTGAACAAACTTAAAAAGATTCCCCATGAAGAAATTCAAAGTGTGTTAAAATTGAGTTTTGATGGATTAAATAATGAAGAGAAAGAAATATTTCTAGACATTGCATGCTTTTTGAAGGGAAATAGTATAGAAGATGTAATAAGCTTGTTAGACAATTATGGTTTCTATGCAACTATTGGCATAAGAGCACTTCAAGATAAGGCTCTTATAACAATAAAGGATGACAAATCGGTGTGGATGCATGACTTGATCCAAGAAATGGGTTGGGAAATTATACGTCAAGAATCTGTCAAATATCCTGAAAGACGTAGTCGATTGTGTCATTTTGAAGAAATCTGTGATGTATTGACTAATAACAAGGTAAGAAACAAACTTTCTTTGCTAACAAGTGTTGCCTTTATGAAAAATTACGCAAGTAGTGTGATATGTTTACTTACTATCATTCTTGGTTTTGTTTTTCAGGGAAGTAATAAAGTTGAAGGTATACTATTAGATGTGTCTCATAGTGAAGATATACATTTGAGTGATGAAACCTTTAAAAAGATGCCCAATCTAAGATTTTTTAAATTATATTCCCTTTTTGACAAGAGATCAATTCACGTGCAACTTCCACAAGGTCTTGAGTTATTTCCTAATAAAATAAGGTATCTAGAGTGGCATGGATACCCATTGAAATCTCTACCATCCATTTTTTGTCCTGAGAAACTTGTTAGGCTTTGCATGCCCAATGGCCATCTTCAAAAACTTTGGGATGGGGTGCAGGTACATATAAACTTAGCTATATTTTAGTATTTCTTTGATTTGAAATTCAATAATTTTCCCATATCTGAATTGTCATGCAGGACCTTTTAAATTTAAAGATGATAGATCTTACTAGATCCAAACAGCTGATGACGTTGCCCGATTTCTCTAAAGCCTTAGCTCTTCAAGAAGTACGTCTTGAAGGTTGTGAAAGTTTGCATTACATTCATTCCTCTATTTTATCTCTCCACTCGCTTGTTAAGTTGGTCTTAAAGGGGTGTAAGAAACTTAAGAGTCTAAAAAGTGAGATTCATTTAAGATCTCTAGAATATTTGGACGTGGAAGGCTGCCTTAATCTGAAGGAATTTGCAGTGTCATCGGAGAAAATAAGTGAATTGAATTTATCGGAGACCGGAGTTCAAATATTGCATTCATCAATAGGGCGCTCGAGTAATTTGGTAGACCTCTATCTCCATGGCCTAAGACTTGAGAACCTTCCAAATGAGTTATCTTGCTTGAGAGCTCTGACGATGCTTAATCTCTCTAATATTGAAGTAATTGATAATTCAAAGTTGCAAATCTTATTCAATGGCCTAAGTTCTTTAAGAGAACTAGAGTTGGAATACTGTAGCAACATAACTAAAGTCCCCAACAATATCCTCCATCTTTCACGTCTGGAAACTCTTTACCTACGGTACTGCAAGAGGCTTCGTTCTTTAACGAAGCTTCCACCATCCATTACATACTTTTCTGCCAAAGGTTGTATGTCACTGGAGAATGTGATAGCTTCTAGACCACTGAATGAAAGCAATAGAGTAGTCTCATTTGAAAATTGTGTGAACTTGAATGACCAATCACTTCACAATATCAATGAAGATGCCCATTCTGCAATCATTGGAGCTACTTATGATCACCATTATGCTTATTATGGGTATAGTATAATTTGCTTGCCAGGAAGCAGAGTACCAGAGTGGTTCAAATATCATACAACACAAAGCTCCATGGTTATTGAACCCCTTCCAACTTCTCTTTTATCGGGTTTTGCTTTCTGCGTGATTGTTCAATGTGCCTCAACACAATTGTTTTGTCTCCAATTCAACTGTGCATGCTACTTGGGAGATTTTAAGGTGCGTAATTTCACGATGGATTGGTATCTTCCAGAGATCAACTCGGATCATGTTTATATGTGGTATAGTAAATTTCATTCTGATCAGACTTTAAAGGAAATTGAAAGAAGAGCAAATGATCAGTTCGGCACTAACCTAAAGCTTTCCTTTAGATTGAGTGTCCAAACTTTTGAAGAAAAATTGAAACCTTGTTTGTTTGGTAATGTTATGAAAGAATGGGGGGTGTGGCCAATATCTGTGTCAGAATATAAGGAATTTGTTCGACAAAGGGAATTGAAGACGAATAACAAGAGGCCTCGAGATGTTGATGGGGAAGAACCATTTCCTCAATTCAAGAAACTCAAGCTAGATTTTGATACACAAACCAACACATGTCGAGATGTTGATGAAATGGAGGCTCTGCTCAAGAGAATGGACATCACTTAAAATCCCGTCTTCAGCACCAATTCACTTTTATGTAGTTTCTTTTCCATTTCAAATTTGTTAGTAGAAGGAAAAGAAGGAAGCTCAAGGAAATAAACTTCCTATTGATCATTACTTAGTAAGTATCGTACTCTTATTTTTAATCCTTTAGCTAGGCTTCTATTTCTGCAATTCCCTCACAAAGCAACATAAGCTTTCTTCATAGTGGTTAAGAGCACTGACAGGGAAAACATGTTGATAACATTGGCTAATTGAAGTTGTAAAATGGATTAGTGAATTTTTCCTCTGAATAATTTCTTTGTAGCAAAATTATTATTTATGTAGTTTCTTGTAAATAAACTGTTGAAAGTACATAAACTGCCCTGAAGCTTTCTTGTAAATAATAAGCCCTGAAGCGTTTGTAAATAAACTGTTGTTTGCATATGGTAAAACCTACAATGCTATTATACTTTACATGTTGTCTGTTAATCCTATGGCATATCTATTTTAAATCAATTCAGGTGTTCCTTATCATAGCGAATCTGTAAATATAATTTATTTCTTTAATCTCCTCCTTACATTTTTTTTTTTTACATAATTGACTCTAGTCTTCTTCAACCTCCTCACATTTTCATGCAGCCATGTGACAATAAGATATCATCCCTTAAAGCTCCTTCTCTAGTTTGCAATTTAACAAAAGTATAGATTCTAACTTGACTACGCAATCTTATTCTTGTTTTCCTTTCTTTGAATTCCTCACTCCTTTTTCTTCCCTTTTTTTTTTTTTCTTGATGAGATTGTGGAAATTGGCTTATACCAGATTCATTACTTAAACAAATTTGGTCAAAATTGTGGAATTATTTTTAGGTTGTGGAAACAAGTTTATTTGAGCTTGAGGCTTATTTCGGCCTGACATGACATCAATTTGGATCTAAACGTGGTAGCAGATGAGACCACCAAAGATCAAAATTCAATCACATTCACGAAAAAATCCTTGAATATGTAAAATATATGATATATCAGTACTAAACCTAGTTATAATATTGGATGAATCCAAATTTCGTCATTCAATAATTAATATGCCTATCAATAAAGCAAAACATCGATACATTGTGGGTATCATGCAGTTTTCACGCATTAAGTGCAAAAGATGTTAAGTGGCCTGAATTTTGAGAAGCACCACACAAATAGTTTATGTATAAGAATATCCCACAAACATTTTAAGGGAAGTGTCATTTTATTGCACAAATGGTACAAGCGACACATTAATCACTTATCATCTGACACAGTTTGGCATCACTTTATAGAATTCATTAGCTAATAAAACTAGTTAGCATGTCTATAGGAATCTCCACAGAACTGAATAATTTCAACTATTCCTTGCCCGTCTTCCCTTCTTTCTTTTTCTTTCCTTTTTATTCTTCTTTACATTACAAATTAAGCAATAGAACCAAAAATTCTGGATGTTGCTGGCTTTAGCTTTGAAATAAACTCATGACTTGCATTGCAGTAAAACAACACCACAGCATTGTACATGATCAAGCAAGTCTTTCTGAGCATGGTTTTAAATTGCGGTCTGCATCATGTGATGCGGCCGCAATATTGCTGTTGCGGCGCTGGCCGCATCGGCAATTTTTGGCCGCAACACCCGCAATCCTTCTTATACTATCTGCAACACCCGCAACCGCAATCACAACGTAACCGCAACCGCAATTTAAAACCATGCTTCTGAGCTTTTGTGTAAGTAGAAAATGCATTTCTGTTTTAATCACAGAGTCAACTATTATTGCATTTTAGAAGTCTCAAAAGAATTAAGAGACCGAATGGTCCAACAGCAGAATAATTTAGCAACGTCTCCTTTTCATATTTATGTTACTTTAGTGTCTTCCTCTTTAGAGATGCTGTAGTGGACCATTTGACGTACATCGGTTTACAGATCTTTAAAGTGACGGAATACAATTCATTATATATTACACATAACATGATTCTATAAATATTTATAAAAAGAAATCATATATGCAATTCTTTAAGTACTAATCATTAAGCTTTTCTATAAAATTATAGCATGAAGATTTTTTTTTTTAGTTATTATTTAATGAGTTAAGGACATGTTGTTGAATTCAAAATTTAACTGTAGTTTCTATGAGTTGAACATAGAAGTTTGAACACCTTTATCACTGTAACTTGATAGTTCAGCCCCTAAACCTACTTTCAATGTGTAAAACAACAGATAAAAGAAAACCAACAAAATGAGACGAAATAAAACCCATCAAGCTGAACCCTAAAACAGCTAAAAAGCTATACTATCACTTCAGAATTTGGATTCACAATCTCTCTTCTTTCATGTTTGACGGATTTTTCGAACATATGAGGATATTGACGAGTTGGAAGCTCTGCTCGTAACAATAAACATGACCCAAATTCCTTCTTCACCGCCAATTCACTTTCATACCGTTTCTCTTTCATCTCAAATTTGTGCATAGAATGAAAGGAAGAACTTGAGGAAAATAAAATTCCCCTCATTGCTTAATCGGTGTCAAACTCTCTCTCTCTCTGTCTTATTCTTTTGTCCCTTAATTAGGCCTCCATTCTGCATTTTCCTCACCAATTAGGAGCTCTTATTAAAGATTAACTTTTGGGCTGGACATGAAAGTGTGTGTCACACCTATAACCGGAAGCGTAACTAATATAGAAGATAAACAATTTCTCTTCTATAGGCCTATCCAAACTAAAATCCTACCAAGCATTTAGTGTATATTAAAATTTGATATCAAATGATAGAACCAAACAGAACAATCGCCAATCATATTTGCATTTAACATAATTAATTCTAAGTGGCTTTTGTAAAAATTTCGGCATAATTTCCCTCGTAATTTGGACCTTTTGATATTTTTACAATCAACCCAATCAACACAACTGCATAAAAAAGGAGTTCTATTATCAGTCTAGACTAGTATACATAAATTTTTAGGGGTAGGGGATCTTGTTTGTAACTCAATAGAGTGTGACATACAACATACTATAGAACAAAATAACTTTCATGCAAATCATCAAAATATGCCCATGCAAATATACATGGGACTAACCAAAAATGAAGGAAGATGACCGATCCTAAACTGTTGAAGAGGGGTCGGGTTCAATCTTATTATCTGAAACAAGTTGAAAATAAAATGAGTGAGTCAAACGCTTAGTGAGTAAATAAGGCTAACTATAGGGTATAAGAACAATTTCAAATTAAATTCAAAACAACAATCTAAAAATTTAAGGCACTTAATACGGTGATTAATAATTCTTCTTGATAAAAAAATCATTCATCAAATATAATAGGAGTATTTAGATGGTACCAAGTGAATTAGACGTAGAGCACACAACTCGCGAGGATAAGTAACACAAACACTGAACAATCTGCTAGCGAAAATTCAAACAAATCTACATATGACAGCCAACCACACGGGGCTAGCGACACCTTTGCTAGCTAGGGTACATTTCACAATGCACCATGGCTAAATACTATTGTAGTTAGTTGCAAGGTCCCGAAACAAATAACTCCCACAAGAATCAACTCATAAATACATGTTTGGAGTAAATCAAAATTCTTAATTATGCATACCCATCATCAGAACATATAAACAATGTGCCTTATTAGCATTCCAATTTACAAAGATATCAAGAAGGTTAACTTAAAATTCCCATAGTAAAATAAAGACGATTCCCAATATCGGTACATATATCCCCAAAGTCTAAGAATTTCTTAAATAAATCTTTAGATAACTAAATAATCAGAAACACAATTAGTACAATAAATACCAATAATTAAAAAGTGTTTAATCAAAAGCCTTGAAACAAAATTGCATGGTGTATAAATATACATAGATAGCATATAGTCAGCATTATTTACTCACCTCTTAAGACAATACAAAGAGATTTCTTACCATATCCTCTGTTAATTCCTTAGCAATGACTAATTCTCCTGAATACCCTATAACATCAGTTCATAAAATTTTAGCATTTAAATTACTTCAATTGTCAAATTATGGAATTCATCATCTTGACCCAAACACCTAGTCTTAACAAATTTCTTTGGCTATGATAATCGGTTATGTCACACCCTACAACCAACGGTGTGACGGCATGAATCCAACATTTATGCAAATCCTTACAATTTAATACCATATAGAACAGATTTCAAATTTTATATACGCATTATGCATTTAGTTCCAATGGATTCTTGTAGAAATTCCGACAGAGTCTTCCCTGTAATTTAAACCTCCTGAAATTTCTACAAATTAGTCAATTAGTTTAATATATATTAAAAAAAAGATTCAACTAACCATTCAGATCAAAATTACATTAGTTTCTAGGGCTAGGGAGTCCTATCTGTGACTCTGTGGAGCTACATACAACTGTCTATGATACAAAATGAATTCCAAAACAACAAAAAATACGCCCATGCAAACAAATGCGAGGCCCACCAAGTGTGTAGGAAAGTGCCAAAGCTAAACTGTTGATAAGGGATCTGGCTCAACCTTACTATCTGAAATCGATTGAAAAAAAAAAGGGGTGAGACGATGCATAATGAGTAAACAAGGCTAACTATATTGTGTAAGAACATTAAGATATTATTTAAATAGCAATTCACAAATGAAACTATAAAAGTAATTGTATGTATATAAATATAAGAAATAATAATAATAATAATAATAATAATGATAATAATAATAATAATTCATGCCTTAAATGTAGTGGGAAGCATTCAGTCAGTACCAATTTAGCCAGACACAAAGCACACAGCCTGCGAGGATAAACAACACATACGCTAAGCAACTTGCTCACGAAAATGAAAACAGATCCATGTATAGGGGCCAATCACACGGGGCTAGCGACACCCTTGCTAGCTAGGGTATTTTTCACAGTGCACCATAGCTAACCTCTACTACGGTTAGCTGCAGAGTTCTTAAACAAATTAGTTCCTAGCAGAAATAATCTCAGAAATACCTACTCAAAGTAATCAAAGTATACTTATATATATACTTATAGTCCCAACATCTAACAGAATACCTCAGTAATTATTCCTATAGTTCAGAAATCCTCAATAAGCATTCGGGCTCGTAAATAATCCAAAAACATATTTGAGAAAGTAAGTTCATTAACGTAATTAATCAGAAACATATTTAATAAAATAAATACAATAAGTGAGGAGTAGGTAACCACAAACCTTGAAGTAAAAAGTATAGTCGACATTATTTACTCACCCCTTGAGATGACATCAAAACAAATTTCTTATCATATCCTTTGATAAATTCTTAGTGTTCCTATTTCTCCCTGAAAGTCATACAACACCAGTTCACAGAGTCTTAGTATTGGAATACCGCCTGTTTGTTTCATAATAATGATAAAAAGAAGAAATTCCTCTTAAGTCATAATGAGTAGTCAGACTCCTTTATGTATATTCTTATGACATTCCTAGTACCAAATATACAATACACTTTCCTAATTACTCATCTTAATTAATTCTTCTCCACAAAATTTTCAAAATTCTTATATCCAAAATTTTTGAGTCTTTAATCCTATGAATTCTGTTGATCAATAACAGCTCAAAATACCATCGGGTCATAATACCAAAAACCCATTTTCTTCATTCATTTTTTTTAGCTATGTTTCGTATATATGTGCACATACCCCAAATTACATTGCTACTCAATCCCCTCCACTTTTAGCTACAGTAACACATACCCACACATACAGAGTTCATGGCAACAGACACCACAGATGGGAGGTATCAAATGGGAAGAATTAACACCATAGGAGAGAAGAACACCTACACAATGCAAGCTTGAATTTTAGAGCTCAAAATAAACGTAGCCCTTTCACTTCCTTGGCTCCCTAAGACCACACTTACTAAACAACTCCATACACCATTCCTTTTGCACCAAAATAGTCAAGAGTTAGGGAGAAAAGAAAGGCATGAAGGGTGGCTTTTTGTGAGCAACATTAGAGAACCCAATAAGCCATTAAGTAGGAAAGCTTGAAGGAGGAGATAAACGTGTCTTACCAGCTATCCCAACACTAAAAATTCTACCTAAAACAGAGACCATTTAGCATGAAAATATGATGCCTAAAAATAGCTCAATGTGGCGCGAGTTGTGTCCAGAAGTGGCATGCAAAAACTGAAGCAAGAAGAAGCAAGTTGCAGTGAAAAATGGATGATGGGTTGCAGCTATTTTTGTTCGTTTCCTGCCCTTGCTCTCTAACTGAAAAGATGGCAACAGGTGGAAGAAAACATGCCGCAGAAGATGGAGATAGGAAATGACCCAAAACCCAAACTTTAAATAAGCAAATGGGGGTATATTTGGTATAGCAGAAAAGTGACAGCAAAAGGAGAGAAAAAGAAAGAAAAAAAAAATTTTCCATTTGTCCGTTACTGGCCTTAAACCCGTGCCTCAAGGTATTATAGGTTATATCCCTTTTACAACACCCGCGTAACTTGTTTGTTCAAGTTTCAATTATTGTTGATACTCGATATCCTCTCTACTTCTCCAACCCACTATAATCCTATACAATGCTTTAGATATGAACTACCTTAAAATTCTCAATGAATTGGGAGAGATTTGCAACACACCACACATATCTATAAAAAATATATATATTTATATTAGAGAGGGAAGAAACTAAATTCATTTGACAAACCAAAAGGAGAGGCAATTGATAAATTACTAATTGTATTGAATTCCAACTCATCCATATATATATATATATATATATAAAACAAGGGTAGGAGTCGGTATGCAAAACCAATTGATTAAAATGGCACAACTCCTACAAAACACAATCCCCAAACCACACTGCAGCACGCCCTCACACCCACACAGACACATGTTGCGGCACACTCTCACACACATGAAAACATATTGCAATTGGATAGAGGTATGTGAGAATAAAGAACCATGGAAGAGGTGCTGACTTACATGAACAAAGCTGGAATTCTATCACAAAACGTGGCTCACTTCTTGGCTCTCCAACCAGTAAAACTAGAACCCACAAGGCAGCCCACACATCCCTTATTCTCTTCCCCAACCACTGACGCAGCACCCAGCCGAACAACCCAATTGCACCCCTTACTGTGCTCTGCTGGTCTTGGCTCAAGAGGAAAAGAAAAGAGGAAGCCAATCACGGTCTTGTGCACTCCCTCAGCTCTCTCTCGATCCTCCCATCCAATAAAACCATAATCACAGAACAGCCCCCTCCCTTAAGCCCCATACAACCTTGCTGAGAAGAAGTGGTTCTGCACGAGGGAAATGGTGGCCAAGAAGCAACAATGGAGCATGATTTTTGTGGCAAAATTTCACGCAGGAATGGCAGCAAAGAAGGAGCAGGAGTTACAGCAAAACAGAGATGATGGACGATGGTTTCTGGTCATCCTAGCCCCTAGCTTGCTGTTTGATGGAGTGCTCTGATGCTGAAAACGGGAAGCAGAAGACTAGGGTGTGAAATGACCAGAAAACACAACCCTCCAATATAAAAGGCAGGGGCAAACTCGGCAAGACTGAAACAAGAAGTGGCAGAAGAATAATAAGAAAGAAAAAAAGCAACGGTCTGGGGTTCAAAACATGGCACACTGCCTCTGTGCGTGTCTGTTGCAAGTATATATATATATATATATATATATATATATATATATATATATATTCATTCGGCTTTTACAGTGGGGGCAAAATATCAGACAAAACATAAAGAATACTCAGTTTTAGGATTTAGATTCACTTCTCCTTTTATAACTCAGCTGAAAATTTTTCTATATAATTATAAAAGAAAATAATACAGCTCTCGTGGAGACATATAACAAAGCAAGAGTTGAAGAATGTATAGTTGTATACCATATAGTTCTATATCAATGAATCCACTTATGTGTCACTTTTTTATTAGAACAATTTAAAACATCATCAGCTTTTGACTATGTATAACTATGAATATTGGACCTTTTTTTTTTGGGTTTAATTTCTATATAATTGTTTGAAGACATCAAACTGACTTTGCAGATTCAATCACACAAGGTAAGGTTTTGTCAATAGCTGCTATAAGGTCTTTTGTGCTGTATATATCCACAAGTTGAACATTGAAGTATAAAACCCATCTTAGATAGCATCATTGTAAGCCTAACTTGAAACGTTAGCGATTAACTAAAATATAAACATGACTTGATTAATTGACTTGATACAATAACCCAGAATTTACAGAGCTTATCGAAAGAAAGCTCGAGTATTTTAATTTCAGAATTCAGAAAATTCATTTGAGATCAAATGATTTATAATTCTTTGTCAACGGTGATGGAATTCGCTTACTTAAATATTACGCACCACATGATTTATAAATTACTTCAATTCTTCGAGACTAAAACTTGCATGCAACTTTTTTTAATTATAATTAAAATCTTTCAATAAAATTATAATATTTGGAGGAATTTTTTTTAAAAAGTAAGTTAAGGATGTGTTGATCTTGTGATCTCAAATTCTGCATAAACACATCAATCCAAAACCACCGATTGACAATTAGACATTTTGAGAAGAAAATGAAATGGACTTATGGCTCATTCTCCTAATAAAGCCCCGTGACCATATTTGTTTCCCTAAAAGACAAAATACCTCATGTGTCCAAGTGTCATCTCAATTGAAAAAGATCAAAATTGCAGACGAAAAATTTCAGCATCAACTCAAAACTTGTTATCAGAAAATACAGGTCTGAATTTCTTACCACAAAATTTAGACTATCAAAATTTCATTCCGGACAACTTGAGCACCCAATTTGAAATTTCATACTCTGCATTCTAATAACGAATAAACACAAAATTCAGCACTTTACTTTCTTGAAAGATCGACGTCTGAGCACTAGAAATTTATGGCACTTCATAATAAGTAATCAATTTAGGAAAGCGGGACTTTATGGTCTATCTTTGGCATCAGAAACAACACTTTTGAGAAACAAGGTGGCACCCGGTAACATATTTTCATGACCAAACATGTCTGAAAGCACGGTATGCACAAAACATGTTTTATAGCATGATTTCAACGTTAAACGATGCACTTTTGCAGCAGTAGATTAAACCTCAAAACACAGCCTTATGGTAGAATAATAGCACCCAAAAAGTGGCGTTTTAGAGCTGCAAACGAATACAGAAAGTGGGGTTTTTGTGGCCCAATTTCAGCACTAAAACAGTACCTTATATACAGAAAAACAACTCCCAAATTCAGTGTTGTATACACAAAACCAAATCAAAATTCAAAATGAAAACAAGCATAAATAATACCTTAAATGAGAAGAACATAGAACCTAAAGAGCAAAACCCAAATGCCTCCAATAGAAAATATACCCAAGCTTCTTGTTCCCATTAGCCAAGGGATAGCAATTTCGGCCTGCCTGCTTCAATGCTACTTGTCTTGGCTTGTTCGGGGCTAGTAATTTCATAATTGACCTGTTATCAAGACTAATTAAGAAAAAAATACTCAAGGATTTAACTCGAGGTGGGGGCATACATATCTCAATCCATTTCCTGTCTCATTTAATTTTTATATATATATATATATATATTATATCAAAAGATTTAAATATTTATTATGTATTTAATTATCTAATTTCATTTAAATTTTAATATAATATTACATAAGCTTTTAAGCAAAATTGTCTACTTTATCATTTTAATGGTTCCCTTAAATATCAGGGAGAATTATAATAAAGGATTAAAAAAAAAGATATTTATTTTTAAAAATTTGTTATTATTTATTTTAAAATAATTACTACTAAATTTAATAATAAATCATTAAATCTAATAGTAATGATCTTTAAAATATTTTTTTTTTTTATCTTTTAAACGTAATTTTCTTTACATATTATGTCTTACAAGTATCTCTTATTATTTTATTAGATTTATTATAAACAAGTATTCTGCCGCTTCTCACCCCACTTTGCCCCAGTCGCCGAGAGGTAGGGGTAATATGAAAAAAAAAAAAAAAAAAAGAGGAGAATGCGATTGTAGGTAAATGGGCCGGCAACGAGTAATGAAATCCCGGCTTGATCCAAGCGTGAACCATATGAAGAGGAAAAATAAATGAGACATAGCTAAGTATAGAATGTGAACAAGACAGTGACCTACTCAGCCTGTACCATCGAAATACAGTCTTTCATGGCTTAGTGTTTGCATAGGAATTTTAAAAAAAAAAAATGTTTGGTTAAAAAAATTAAATTTTTTTTAATTTATAATTTATTTTATTATTTTATAATATTTTTAATATATTAACATTTAATAAAAATTAAAATAAATTTTTTATTAAAAATTAAAAATAAACAAAAATTAAAATTTATAATTTTAAAAAAAATATTAATATAAATATTTTTTATAAAAAATTAAATTAAAATAATATAAAAATAAATTTATTTAAATATAATTATCTTACCTCTCTTTTTTTTTCTCCTAAACCACACAACAATTTCTTCTCCCCCTCCTTTTCCACCATTAAACGAAGAAAAAGACGGAGCTTAAGGGGTGAGAGAAGAGTTTTAGAACTTCACCTCTCGGCCCAACCAAGACCTTCAAGACGCCGTGAGGCGAAGGGGGATGCAACGACGGTGAGCAATGATCTTTGCCGGCGAAGCTTACCTTACTTCTCCGGTGCTACGTGTCTGACAAGCGGGTATTGGGTCTCCTTCGAGTGGCAGAGCAAAAAGGGTCTGGGTACTCTCTATCGAAGAAATTATGAGGGCCAGATGAAGGGAAATAGTCTGGGGTGTCTTTTTCTCTCTTTCTTGGTCTGTGCTTGGTTTTCCGTCCGTCTTTATCGAAGTAGAACGAACACCATTTTGTAGCAATAGGGAGCTGGGAGGACTCTTGGGGATTTTGTTGGCGAGGAAACAGTCCTCGAAGGAGCAGATTGCACAACTGATCTGAAAAGAAGGAGCAGATTGCGCAACTGATCTGAAAAGAGTCTGACGCCCCTGGCCTCTTGTCTCTTCTGCCACGGAGGAAATTGGTGCATTGTGAGGAAGGGGAATTCGAGAGGCAAAGAGAAGGAGGAAGTAAAGAGAGGGGGCAAGAGAGAGATGACTCTGTTCCACTTGTCTGCCATGTCCTGCTCTGTACTGTGGCCATGCGATCTGCTAGAGGAACATAGATTCTCTGCACCACGCCGCGAGTAGCACGCGATGCTCCTCAGGAAATCCCAGTCGTCCGTTCTATCGTGCAACCACCTGTTGGGCAAGGCTTTGATATAATTGATAACAAAATTTTTAAATTATAAAAATATTAAATTAAAAATAATTAAATAATATTTATTTCATTTAATTTACTTTTGATAAACAGTAATAATTATTGAAATAAAAATAAAATAAATCAAAATAAAGTATTATATTTTGATTGGATATTTTATCTAAATCAATTGATTATATTATATTTTATTTATTTTATCTTATTAGATTTTTTTAATTTAATTGTGTTTATAATTTGTTTGGATTATAATATTTGAAATCATTGGTAAGTTTCATTTGGCCTTATTGATCTATGCTTTAATTATAAAATACATTTAAATAAAAATATAAAAAGTCAAAAGGAAGTAATAAAATAAATATAATATATGTTAATACAAAAATTATGTGTGTAAATATATTAATAAGCTTTGAAAGCAATATATATGTATCAATTCTTTACAAAAACGTGACTTAATTAAAATATGCATTCAAATATACCACTATATCTTTATTCTCTTATTTCAATAAATATTAGAATATATTTTTGAAAAGTCAAAAGTTTATGAACAAGTATTAAAATTATGCACATTATGTCCTTTTCATATGTAAAAAATATTATATTATATTATGTAAAAAGTGACTTTTTAATTACTTTATTCAAAATATTTATCGTGTTTTTATTGAAGAAAAGTAGAACCTCTACAACTATTGGAACAATCAAAAGAAAAAAAGAAAAGCAAAGTACGTGTAAGTCGAATGTTATCTTCGTACTCATCTATATTTTATGATAAATAAAACATAAAAAGATAATAGATATTCTGTAATTTTTTTTATAACGTCCATTTTCAGTGAAATTGAACTACAATGGATATATTTTTAAAATTTTTATATAAATAGAAGAAGATGAACAGATGAGTCAACAACATCGGGGAAACATAGAATGAAAAGAAAAATTACATTATAGTTCTTCTTTAATTTCTTCATTTTATTTAAGTTGAGTTTCTAGTTTTATCTAACTTAAAAAAGCTGTAAAGAAAGAGTATATTTATAGTAGTCCCTTTTCTAATAAGGGTTCTAAATTTATTCTCACATTATTCTGTAAATTAAGTTTAGGGTAAGCTTTGTGAAAAACCCTTGTGAAGAGAGTTTTAGATGAGTTTGTATAAAACTCAAATGTTGTATTAGTTTGAAGTGAGTTAAAAAATCTTGTGTTGGAAGAAAGTACGCTAAAACTATCATTATTGTAATATTATTTTAAAAATTAAAAAAATCTCTTAAATATTCTAAGGGGATTGGACGTAGATCAAAATAGTACAAATCAAAATAAATATCTGTGTGCAAACGTTTTACTATGCTAACCTCTGGTCTCCCACTTTTGGAAGACTTTATTTTAATTTTGTTTGCATCCTTAACTATATTTACAAAAATTATTTTATTATATCACTTGCACCTTATATCATCATAATTATTTTACTAATTACAAATTATACCATACAAAGGTTCTTCATTCTTTTACATACTAAGATAGAGAATCATTAGTCCTCCGTTCTCGAATATTGCATATCATACTGATTCACCCCCTTTCCAGCTGTGATTATTACCACCAAGAAGCCACATCGCCAAGCACCTTAAAGTGCACCTTTTCCCTTGAAGTGAAATGGTGTGTTTTGTCTGATCATTTCCTCTCCTTTTCTCGAACATTTTAGAGCTTGAGCTTCCTTCAGTCGTTTAGCAGCTCCTCCTCCCATTGAAAGCGCGTTACTTTCAAGTACGGCTTTCACGTCGCAACGACTCAAGTCAAAGTTTATCACTGCGTTTATTCCTCTGAACTTTATGTCATTGCCGTTTATTTCAGTTCTTGTATTCCCATGTGTATTTGCATGTAACTTTTGGAAATGATGGCTTACTGAATGTTCCCAAGGAAGAGGTTATAAATGTTAAATTTTGAGGATGTTTGTTGAGCATGCTATCTAACTCCTCCACAAATCTATGCATGGCTTCAGCAGGTAAACAAACTGGTATAACTAAACATTGTTGTCCTTGAGCATTCTTAAATGATAGTTATCATGTCAAGTTACTTCCATAGGAAATATAGAAGTATAACAAGAGGCCTTGAGAAGTTGATAAGGAAGAACCACTTCCTCAATTTGAAAAATTCAAGCTGGATTTTGGCACTCAAACCGACACAAGTCGGGATATTGATGAATTGGAGGCTCTGCTAATAAGAATGGACGTCACCTAAAATCCCATCTTCAGCTCCAATTCACTTTCATGCAGTTTCTTTTCCATCTCAAATTTGTTCGCAGAAAGAGAAGAAGGAATCTCAGGCAAGTAAACTTCCTATTAATCATTGCTTAATCAGTATCAATCACTCTCTCTCTCTCGCTCTCTCTCTCAAGCGGAAAAAAAAGTTCATGACATTGGCTAATTGAAGTTTTCTGTTATACTCTGCATATTGTAGATAAAAGCTACAATGTTGTCTGTTAATCCTATGGCATATCTGTTGTATATAAAATCAGCTGGTGTTTGTTCCCACGGCCAATCTTGTAAATATAATTTATTTCTTCAGTTTCCTCCTTACATTTGCATACGTAATCGAGTCCAGTCTTGTTCAATCTCCTCCTTACATTTTCATGCAGCCATCTGACAGTTAGATATCATCCCTCAAAGCTCCTCCTTTTTTGCAATTTACAAAACAGAGTATACATTCTAAGTTGACTGAGAAACTTTATTATTCTAGTTTTCCTTTCTTTGGACCCCTCGCTTCTTCTTCTTCTTTTCCCCCTTTTTGTTTCCACGGTCAAATTATGAAAATTGGTTTACTTAATCAATTGCTTAACCAATTCCATCCAAATCGTGAAATCGTTTTAGGTTGTTAAAACAAGTTCATTTGATCTTGAGGCTTATTTAAGCACAGCATGACATTAATTTGGATCAAAATGTGGCTGCGGATGGTAACACCAAGGAACAATCCTTGAATATTTAAAATGTATTAGTATAACTACGCTTTTGACTTCTAAGTAATGTTACACTCCTTAATGAACAGTGGTTTCTGGAATATTTTGTAATCCTACTTTTATATTTCTGATTAAGGACATGTTAAAAGTATTGATTTAATTATATAACAATGTGTCTGGGATATGAATATAAGATATAAAAGCAATTTCGTATATATATTATATTAATTTCATTTTAATGGTATCAATTTAATCCTTAAAAGTTTATCAATTTTGATATTATTATATTTAATAATTAATTTGATAATTAAATATAATTAAAACAAATAATGCAGTTAAAATTAAAATTTCCTTGGTTATGGGAACCAAACTACATCAACTTGTTCAACTAATATTAAAATTTTCATGGTTATTGGGTACCCTTGCTCATAGTTGGGAGTGGGGGATGTCAATTATACTCCACCGCCACATTCAAATTCATCCAAAATTAATTTTAATACATAATTTCAACATTTTAGTTCGATAGCTACTATCCCTTATTAATTAAACAAATGTCAAGTATTTATTTTGACATAAATAATTAGATATTCAAATTATTTGTTCATCTGACCCCCAGATTCCATGGTTAAACAATTATAAATGTTAATTGGAGTATTTGAAAACTCGTTCATGCAATATTAAAAATTATACAGTTAGAAGTTCAAAATGTGAGATTTTAATACTATTTGTTGTTTTTCTTTCAAATATTTTTTTTACACAATAATGTCATTTAAACTTGCAGGTATTTTAAATCTTATACACCACATACAGATACATAATTCAGATATTTAATTCGGATATGTAATCTAGATACTTGAATGAGATTGAAATTATACGAAAGCCTAAATTATAAAATTCAACAGCGTGAGTTACGCAGCTTCTCTACTTTCGTACACACCAAGAGCGCTATCTATCCCGCTCTTAAAAATGTATGGTTTCAAACAAATTATAATTATATGCACAAATTCATTAATTTAAGAACTTATATAATTAGACAGATAAAGGAATTACAAATTATGACCAAGTAATGAATGAAAAAGCTGTAGTATTTATGAATTTAAGAGTGTTGTTAATTCGAAACTAGAAAATCATTCCTTAACTAATCCTGGTTATACGGTGGAAACAAAACAGCATAGCCTTAATTTTTTACCATAAAACAGCAAACCTTTGAAACTATTGGCTCCCTCTTCCACTTATATGTACTCAACAGTCAACACCAGCAAAACTACTATTCATCCACCTCTGATTATTCAACCCAACAAACACACTGCCCTTCTTGTTCACTCCCAATTCCTAATAAACAAACACATGGCCCTCTATGCTGCTTCTTCCTTTTCTTCTTCCTCTACTCCATTTTCTCCTAACAAGTATGATGTCTTTATTTAGAGGTGAGGACAAACGCAGGAACTTCACTAGCCATCTTCATGATACCTTTTTGCGGAAAGAAAACACAAACCTACATAGATTACAGACTCCCCAAAGGAGATGAGATCTCATCAGCACTTATCCAAGCAATTGAGGATTCCCATGTTTCTGTGGTGGTATTCTCAAAAACCTATACTACATCAAGATGGTGCTTGGATGAACACTCACCCATATACTCCACTGCAAAAGAGATTAGGGACAGCTTGTTATTCCTGTCTTCTATGAAGTTGATCCAACCTATGTACGCCATCAGACTGGGACTTACAAGCAAGCATTCGAGAAACACGAGAGAGATCTCAAGCATCAACACAAGTTGCTCCCGTGGAAAGCAGCACTCAATGAAGCTCCCAATCAAGCTGGCTTGGACTCCCGCGGCTTTAGGTAACAGATTCATTTCTATCCATGACAATTAAATTTCAAATTAAAATCCTTGTCAATTTCTTGTAGAGTTGAGTTCATAGCACCTAAACTTTTGAGTGCAAAAGGAATGGAGTGCAGGTATGTGTAAGTATAGTTATGTTTTATTTTTATTTTTTTCAAATTTATTCTAATTTTGCCAATTTTCCCATTTGAATTGTTATTGTTATAGGATCTTGTGAATTTAAAGATGACTGACCTTTCTAAATCCATAATGTTGATGGAACTGCAAGATTTCTCTAAAGCCTTAACTCTTAAAGTAGTGTGGCTTGGAGATTGTGAAAGTTTGCAACATGTTCATTCGTCTATTTTATCTCTCCACTTGCTTGTTGAGTTGGTCTTAAGACGGTGCAAGAAACTTAAGAGTCTAAAAAGTGAGATTCATTTTAAGATCTCTAGAGTATTTGGATGAGGAAGACTGTCTTAATCTAAAGGAATTTTCAGTGTCATCAGAGAAAGTAAGCGAGTCGGATTTATCTGAGATAGGAATTGAAGTATTGCATTCATCCATAAGGTATTCGAGTAATTTGGTAGAACTCTACTTTGAAGACCAACGACTTAGGAACCTTTCAAATGAGTCATCTTGCTTGAGAGCTTTAAAGATGCTTTCTCTCTCTAATTGGAAGCAATTGATAATTCAAAGCTACAAATCTTGTTTGATAGCCTAAGTTCTTTAAGAAAACTTGAGTTGGATAATTGTAGTAACATAACTGTAACTCCCCAAAAATACCAAACATCTTTCAGGGCTGGAAAGTTTTTCCTTATGGAACTGCAAGAGGCTTCGTTCTTTACCAAAGCTTCTAGACCATTGAAATTGAATGAAAGTGATTTATCAGAAAATAATTAATCTCATTTGAAAATTATCTGAAAATGTTTGACCAATCACTTCACAATATCAGTGAAGATGCCCATTCTGCAATGTTAGGAGCTACTTATGATTACTACTGCCTTTATTATTGTTTAATTTGCTTGCCAGGAAGTAGAGTACCAGAATGGTTCACATATCGAGCAACACAGAGCTCCATAGTTATTGAACTCCTTCCAACTTCTCACTTATTAGGTTTTGCTTTTTGCATCATTGTTCAATATGTCTCAACACAACTGTTTTTTTCTCAATTCAACTGTGCATGCTACTTGGGAGATTTTAAGGTGCGGAATCTCATCATGGATTGGTATCGTCCAGATATCAATTCGGATCATGTTTATATATGGGGTAATAAATCTGATTCTGATGAAATATTGAAGGAAGTTGAAAGAAGAAGAGCAAATGATCAATTCGTCACTAACCTAAAGCTTTCTTTTAAATTCAGTGTCCAAACTTATGAAGAAAAATATAAGCCCTATTTGATTGGTAACATTATAAAAGAATTGGGGGGTGTGGCCAATAAATGTGTCAAGATATGAGTAATTCGTTTGACATAAGGAATTGACGACAAATAACAAGAGGCCTCGAGACGTTGATGAGGAAGAACCACTTCCTCAATTCAAGAAAATCAAGCTGGATTTAGGTATGCAAACCAACATGTGTGAAGATATTGAGGAATTGGACGCTTTGCTTAAGACAATGAAAATGGACATCACCTAAAATGCCTTCTTCACCACCAAATCACTTTTATGTTGTTTCACTTCTATCTCAAATTTGTTTGCAGAATTAAAATAAGGAATCGCAAGCTAGTAAACTTTCTATTAATCATTGCTTAGTGAGTATCAGACTCTCTCTCTCTCTCTCTCTCTCACACACACACACATCATTGCTTAGTGAGTATCAGACTCTCTCTCTCTCTCTCTCTCTCTCTCACACACACACACACACACACATCCTTTAGCTACACTTCTATTTCTCCATTTTCCTAACAAATTAGCATATGGTTGCTTAATAGTGGTCAAAAGCATGGTTTTAAATTGCGATTGTGGGTGTTGCGAAAATTATAAAACGTGTTGCGGGTGTTACGGACCGTTACATTGCGGATGCGGAGCGAATCGCATCTGCAATATTGCGGCCACATCATGTGATGCGGTCCGCATTTTGAAACCTTGGTCAAAAGCACTAGACGAGAAAATATGTTTATGATCTTGACTAATTGAAATTGTAAAATGAAGCAAATAAGCTTTCTTCGAAATAATATAAGTGTTGCAAAACTATTATTTGTGTTGTTTCTTGTAGATTGTAAGCAGTGAAGCTTACTTGTATTGTATATGGTAAGACTGACGAGGCTATTATACTCTGCATGTTGTCTGTTACTCCTAAAACATATCTGTGGTAAATAAATTTAGGTGTTTTTTCTCATTGCCAATCTTGTAAATATAATTTATTTCTTCTATCTCCTTACATTTTCATACATAATTTTAAATATAATTTATTTCTTCTATTTCCTTACATTTTCATACATAATTGACTCCACTGTTCTTCAATTTCCTCCTTACATTTTCAGGCAACCATGTGAAAGATATCATCCCCCAAAGCCCCTTTATCCTGCGATTTACAAAACAAAGTATAGATTCTAACTTGACAAAGCAACTTTATCTTGTTGTCCTTTCTATGGATTTCTCACTTCTTTTTTGTTTTTCTTCCCGATTAGATTGTGGAAATTGGTTTATCTGATCAATTGCTAAACCAACGTGGTCAAAATTGTGAAATCATTTTTGGTTGTTAAAACAAGTCTATTTTATAACATATCGATTATTAATTTAATTAGCTTTATAAAAATAAATCAAGATTTATTCAGGATTATATTTGATTAAGTTTAAAAAGAAAATATGAAGGTATTAATTTCTATGATACTTGAAAGCTATTTGGATAATTTTATTATCAATATTTTAAAAAGGAATTTTATGATTATTAGTATTATTCTTACCTACCACCACTAAATTAAATTAGATATATTATATTTGTAATTCTAAACCAAGTTACAAGAACAATAAATTTTCATTAAAATCTCACTACCCCTTTATATTAAAATAATTCTAGTTATCCTATCACATCACACTTAGCCATCCTTCCCTTATTTTTCTCTCAAGAATTTCAGTCAATTGCCTACTATCATCATTTTACATTACTCTTCCCGTCTTCGCCAAATAGAGAAAGTGAGAGAGTGGTGTGGAAACTCCATGGTTGAAGGAAAGGTAGCTTTGAATGACCCATCTACTTGCTCCATTACATAGGTGAGTGAAGAAAAATTTCTATACACCTCTTAAGCTTTCCAATGAGTTAATTGTTGTTAGGTTTTGTGGGTGATGATAGGTGAAGACTAACATGAGAAGAACAGTTGAGGCTAATTGCTCACTCAATCATTGATGTTATTTATTCAATCAGGTTACATAAATAATCGCCACAGTCAATAGCCTAACCAAAAAATAGGGAAAACATAAACATACAATCTACACAAACAGAACAACAGGATATAGGGATATCAAGGAATATCAGTGTTTAAATCATTTAAACACTCATAATGGAAAGATACGCCTATATCTTGAAGATACAAATATTAAAATAAATATCCTAACTTCCAACACTCTCCTTCAAGATAAGTTGTAGATATTAATCATACCCAACTTAAACTTCAGTTCTTTAATATGAATTCTAGATAGTGCCCTAATCAACACATCAACAATTTGAAATCTTGTAGGGACATGAATGTTCAATGAGGCTTGAATCAACATTTTCTTTGATGAAATGATGATCAAGTTCAATGTGTTTTGTCCAATATTTTTAAAACTAGATCAGTTATTGAACCAGTACAGATACTGATTTACGGTTCATTGATTGAACTACGGTTGAACGGTAGTCGAACCGGTAATAATTAAATATATATTTATAAATTTTATATATTAAACTTTTAATATAACAAATAAATATTAGTAAATTTTAAATATTTGATTATTAACTTAGTATTTCTTTAAATGTTTGAAAAATTATTTTTTTAATAAAAAACAAAAACTACTTATAGTTAAAAGTTAAAAGTATTTAATATTAAATTTTTAGACTTTTTAAATTGTATTAAAATTCCATTTATCATTAAACAATGGTAATTTTAGTCAAATATTTTTATATTTAAGAGAAATGTTACCATGAGATAAGACATAATAAAGAGGAAACACCGAAAATAACCAAATATGTGCTTTTATTTATTTTATATTATCTTTTTTTAAATTCTTTTTATTTTTCAATTCCCTCTTTCTTCTAACATTTTTTATTTTTAATTTATTAAATTTATTCAAAATAAATTACCCTATTATATGAGAAAAATTCAAAAAAAAAAAAATTTAAGTTGATTGGTTCAAACTGGTTTTCAGGCAATCTGATTTTGATCGGTTCAGCTGATTTTTTACTGATTTTTTAATGGACTTATTTTCTAAACCAATAGGACCGCAGGACCAGACTAGAGATCAGTTCCCGGTCTAACCAGTCAAACCAACCGGTCCGGTCCGATTTTTTAAACTATGATTTTGTCCTATCATGATGAATAGGATTTTAGCTATGCTCAAAGCAACCAAGTTATTACACATTACTTCCATAGGTTCTTCCATAGTAATCTTTAACTATTTAAGTAGTCATAGCAACTATATCCTTTCACAAATGCCTTGGGACAAGGACCAATACTTAGCTTTTACACTATTCCTAGTCGTCATTGACTATTTTTTTAATTTTCCAAGTTACAAGATTACCCCAAATGTAATAGCAATTATCCAAATGTAGACCTTTAACAGTGATTGAACCTGCCTAGTCTGCATTAAAGTATATTTCACTTTTTTTGTTTGCCCCCTTCTTGAAGTAAATTACTTGTAAGGGTCATTTTTAAATATTTGAGAATTAGGTACACATCTTCTAGATGTTCCTCATTGGATGCATTCATGAATTGGCTAACCATATTGATAAGAAAACTTATATCTAGCCTAGTATTAGCTAAATATATCAGCTTGCCTACTAGCCTCTAGTACCTTTTAGTGTCAACTAAAGAACCATTTTCTCTATGGCAGTTTTAGAGTTTGTTTCCATTGGTGTTTCAAACGATTTACAACCCAGCATCCCTATCTCTTCTAATAAATTTAATGTGTACTTTCTTTGAGAGACTACAATTCCATTTTTGGACTATATGACTTCCATTCCTAAGAAGTATTTGAAATACTCAAGTTCTTTAATTTCAAACTTCTTGGCTAAAGCTTGTTTTAACCATTTAATCTCTCTTACAAAATCACTTGTCACAATTATATCATCTACATAAACTATTAAGATAGCAATTTTCCCACCAAGTGAACATTTTACAAACAATATGTGCTTAGTTTGACATTGAAAATATCTATATCCCTTCACAGCCTTAGTAAACTTATCAAATCATACCCTGGGTAATTGCTTTAACCCATATAATGATTTGTAGAGTTTACATACCTACCTTGTACCGGCAAAGTCAAATCTTAGAGGTATTTTCATATACACCTGCTCTTCAAGATCCCCATTTAGAATGGTTTTTTTTTTAATGTCTAGTTAGTGAAAAGACCATTTAAGGTTTGATAGTATTGAGTTTAGCTACCAAAGCAAATGTCTTCTAATAATCAAGCCCATATGTCTGAGTAAATCCCATTGCTACTACTCTTACTTTGCAACAACTGATACTTTAGTAAGAGTTGTATTTAATCATAAAAACCCATTTGCAACATGTAGCTCTCTTTCTTTCAAGTAAATCAATAACTATCCACTTATCACTTTGCTCTAAGGCATCCATCTCTTCTTGAATGGCTATTCTCCATTTTGAAATTTTAAGAGCCTCCTAAACATTATTAGGAATCTTTTCATTAGTAATACTAATCATAAATGCCTTATATCCAAGAGATAAATGCTCATGTGAAATGAAATTAAAGATAAGGTGTTTCATGCATGATCTCCTACCTTTTCTAAGAGCAATGGGAATTTTAAGGTCATGTTGAAGAGAGTTACTTGGACTTAGTTCAGAAGGATTACTTTGCTTAAGTAAGTGTACTTGCTTGGTCTTCCTTCCTCTTTCTTCTAGAATACACCATAAGCTCCTCCTGATTGTTCACAATGCCATTCTCATTTTCTAATTCATGTATAAGGTTTTTCGATTTCCTAGTTTTCAAAGGGGTTGATCTTGGGTATAGATGCAAAGAGTTGGGTAGCATTGTTTTATTGGTTTTCAAGGTTTTTTAGGCTAGTTCTTGGTCTAGGTGGATTGTTATTTGGATTAGGTAAGTTGATAAAACTGTGTTCTAGTCTAGGTGGGCCAAAAAACGTCATTCTTGCTCACAGTTAAGGTTCTCCCCTTGAATGGGTATTTTTGGGTAAAATGATTGATTTTCCAAAAGTCAAAGATCCATTGTGACAGAATTTTTTTAAGGTTGGAGAAAAACACTTATAACCTTTTCTTTGTTGAAGAGTACCCTAGAAAAATGCCTATAGTGGATCTTGGGTCAAGTTTATTGCCATGGTAGACATGAACAAATGCTATGCATCTAAATATCTTGTAAGATAAAGTGAAAACTTGTTCAAGGGAAAGGTTTTGATAAATAGTTCACAAGGAATTTTAAATTTGAGAACATTAAAAGGCTTGTAGTTAATGAAATAAGTTTTAGTGACTATCGCTTCCTCCTAAAATATTTTAGGTACATTTGTAGTCAACATTAGAGCCCTAGCAACCTCAAGGAAATGCTTTTTTTTTTTTTTCATTCAACTATGTCATTTTGTTAGGGTGTTTCAACACATAAACTCTAATGAATTATTCCTTAACTAGTGAGATATTTATTAAATGTTGAATTAAAGTAATCTTTGCATTATTATAATGTAAGACTTTTATTTTAGTATAGATTTGTTTTGGACTAAAAAGTGTGAAAATTTTGAAAAATGAAGGATGCTTCTAGTTTGGCATTCATCAAGTAAACCCATGTTACATAAGTATAGTCGTCAACAATGGTTATAAACCATTTAGCACCATTCACATTTTTGAATCTGGACCCCATATGTCACTATGTATAATAATAAAAGGTTAGGTGGCATTATAAGCATGAGAAGGATAGTGAGAATGCACATATTTAGAAAGTTGACATATCTCATGTTGAGGAAAAATAGAACTTTTTTTAAAATATTAAGGATACATCATTTTCATATACTTGAAATTAGGGTGTCCCAATTGGTAATGCCACCTTATTAGTTCTATATCATAATCAACAATAAAGCATCCCTTTTTTGCCTTCTTTGGACCATTAATGAGAAAAAGCCCATACACTTCCTAACATTGTCAATCGTCTTCCCAAAATCCAAACTTTGAAAAATACAACCATTACCAAAGAAATTAGCTGTGCAATTAAGCTCTTTGGCTTGCTAGGTAACAAGTCACAAGTTGCAAGTCGATTTTGGTACTAGTTGCACCTTCTTAAGCATTAGTTTGTCTAATAAATATAGAAATCCAATTATGGTTACTTTTAACAAAGTACCATCAGCTATTTTTAGCATCAAACTGGCCAAATTAAGTGTAAAATTAATGAGTATGGATAAGTTGCCCATCATGTGATCTGTTGTACTAGAATCAACTATCCAACTATTGGTTTTTTAGATTTCAAAGCGTAATGTAGAAAGAGAATTACCTACTTGAGCTATAGCACCAACACTTACCATTTCTTTATGAGATCAGAATTTATGATTCCCAAATATCCTTTGCAGTCATTCTATCTATTCTGGATTAAATGCGCTTCATTCTTAAGTATGTTTATTATCACTTCTGACCATGTACCCTTTATAATCCCTTATCAGTTTTGGCTTCCAATTTGGAGGTTTACTATAAAGCTTCCAACAAATATCTCTAGTATGATCAGATTTGTTGCAATATTCACACTAAGATCTCTATCCTCTTTGTTCATTGTTATCAACCCCATGACCGTTTGATCCCTTTGTTGCCATGGCTAACACTTTATGATTATTTTAGGTATTTTGAGACCCTTAAAGGTAACCTTTTCCTACTTTCTTTTCTTCTAACTTTTGAAATGGTTTCATAAAGGGTGGTAAAGGGCCTTGTGCCCATAATTCTACCTTTCAAATCTTCAAAGCCCTGGTTGAGTCCTAATAGGAACTTGCACACATGTTTCCTTTTCACCATCTTGTTGTATATGGCTACATCACGTGTACAACTCCAATTGTAAGTCTCAAAGAGACCAAATTGTTGCCAATAACTCATAAGAAGAGAGGAGTATTAAATTATGAGTATGTCTCCTTGTTTGAGATCATGAAGGATCACTTTCTAAAAGAGTTCCACCACATTTTCATTGGCTAAATAAGTGTCATAAGCTACCTTTCATATGTCTTGAGCCATGGTGAGAAGCATGAAGTTCTCTCCAATTTTTGTATTCATTAAGTTGATAAGCCAAGACATCACTTGGTTATTTTCGACCTTCCAAACCTTATATTTTAGGCCTATAGTGGCATGTGCCATAGCTGTGCCATTAATGTAATCCCCTTGGTACATCATCACTGAATGACTCTAGTGGAGATAATTGTGTCCATTTAACTTATGCATTGTGATGGACAGAGGTGAAGGCAAAGACTTAGCTACTCTAAGAATGTTCGATCTTATTGGGACATTTGATGCCATTGACACAAAGAAGGACTTAAGCTTCTCTATGTTCATGGCTTTAAAATTTTTGAACTATATCATAGGTTTTGTTGAGCTGATACCATGAAGACTAATGTGAGAAAAATAGCTAAGGCTAATATCTTACTTAGTCGATGATATTATTCATTAAAGCAGGTTACATAAGTAATCCCCATAGTTAATATCCTGACTAAAAAACAAAGGAAATAGAATTAGAGAGATATGATCTACCCAAACAAAAACAAGAGGATAGGAATATAAGGGGATATTATTGTTTAAATTATGTAAACACTGATAATGGAAAGATATGCCCATATCCTAAAAAATACAAATATTAAAATAAATATTACAACAAATATAAAAATAAATACCTAATTTTCAACAACAGGAAAAAAGGGAAATCTAGAAAGAGAAGGTAAAGGCCACTGTTAGTGAACGAAAAGGAAAATTAGGTAATATTCTTCTTCCTTTTTTTTTTTCTTTTGATTTGGTTGAATCACCCACTCTACACACTTCACTAATTTCTCAAAAATTCTTATGAATGACTGAAAATGGAAGTGTGGAAGGAAAAGAGAGGAAATTGATTTATAGGCTAATTTTAGTAAGGAAATTGGTAACTCTCTTTAAAATTAATTTCTAAGAATTTAGATTGTTGATTTTCTTGTGGAATAGGTATATTTCAATTAGCTTAGATAATTCTCTTGGAAAGAAGGAAGTGAAGTGTTTGAGAAGAAGAAGTTAGCAATAAAGATAGCTAGTATTCTTTTTATCATGAGTTTTGCATGTGTGTGTGTGTGTGTGTGTGTGATTGTGTTATTGTTATGACTTGCTATGTATGGTTGGACTGGTTATTTGCATGTTATTGTGAGAAGAGATAGAAGCTACGTTGAGCTCTTCCTTGATATAGATAAGAGCCAAGTTGAGCTCATTGTTATGGAAGTGATATCAAGCCAAACTCCTCCTTAGTTGTTGGCCATCAAAGAAGTTTATGCTACCTTGCAAGTATGGGATTGCATTAAGAAAGAAACGAATTCAATTATCCAAGTGGAGATTTTATACCATGGCATGTTCTTATGAAAGGATAAGTCAATATTATGCTTATGTTATTGCCATATACTCACATGAAAAAGGTATACTGGTTATTGAGATTATACATCTCATTATTGCATTTTCCCTGTAAACTAACTTTTCAAGTGATAAGAATGAGGCTCAATGAGGAGACAAGTTGTGGGGTAGCCTTTTTGGTGTAAATAATATTGTATAGCCCTTTTAGTCATGAATATTTTAGAGAATTATACATATATGGTAGCTCAAGCATGTAAAAATATTAAAATGAATCCTTTTGATATGTATAGAAACTAGATAGCAAGATGTGATGCAACCAAATGTTGAAATTTGTATAAGTTCGTAATTGTTATGGTTGTGATGCGTGTGGGCTGATTTTAATGTCTTGAACTTTTAGCTTTTGTTCTTGGAATGTATGAAAATACTTGTATTGAGTTCCATGGTAAAAAGTTGAGAACTTGGGGAATTGTTAATTATGGAAGGTGGTATTTATTTAGTTTTATGGAAAATAGGGTAGTTTGTTCAAGTTTTTGTGTGAATAATTGAATGGACGCATGATGAGCTCATTCCTTGAAACTTGAAATACTTGGGTTGATATCCCTAAAATACGTTTTGGAGAGTTTGATGATTCGTTAAGGTGAAATGTTAGCCAAATAATGAATTGGAAAATCGGAAATGTTGCAAAATAGGGCATGATTTAATTTTTGGTCGCAACATGCTTCAGATGATTTAAGGTGAAACGTTACCCAAATAAGGAATTGGAATATCAGAAATGTCGCAAAACAGGGCAAGATTTAATTTTTGGTGGCAGCACGCTCCAGGGCCGCAGCCAGGAACCTGGAGCTACGACACCAGAGGCTGCTGGAGCTGCCTCAAAATGAGGCCGTAGCCTCTAGTGCCGCGATCAGGAACGTCTAGTCCCAGCGCCAAGACTTCATTTCCACCATGATTCAGTTATTGTCTTCCTTTAGCATATATATGTGTTTAAGCTTTTATCGAATGGTTTCCTAATATATTTAAAGAGTGTTTAAGTTAAATCTAAGTGAATTTTATAATCTATATATAGACTGGATAATTGGAAGTTTGAGTTGCTTCAATAAGTTTTCAGTTAACTGAAAATCTGAGGGAGTACTTTTGAGTTGACTCAAACCAAAATCCAATAAATTAAAAATTATAATTCAGTTAACAGAAACTGAGAATAAGGCTACCAAAAACTAGCAAGAATTTTGTATGCCTTCCCTTTCATTTTTCCTTACTAATACTTTTACCATTAATTAGCTTCAGTTATTTACTCAATTGACCCTAGTCTTTACATATATGATCTTGAGGCTTATTTGAACATAGCATTACATTAATTTGGATCAAAATGTGGTTGCAGATGAGAAAACCAAAGATCAAAATTCAAGCACACATTCAAGGGACAATCCTTGAATATTTAAAATATATCAGTACTAAACCTAGTGAATACTATTGGATGAATCCAAAATCTCTGCATTCAATAATTAATATTATCAATAAAGCATAATATCGATACATTTGGGGTATCATACAGTTTTCACACATTCAGTGCAAAAAGATGTTAAGTGACCTGGATTTTGAGAAGCACCCTACAAATATATTACATGTCAAGAATCTCTTACAAACATTTTAAGATAAGTCTCATTTTGTTGCACAAATGATAATGATACAAGCAACAACAAATTAATCACTTATTATCTGACACAATTTGCCATCACTTTATACAATTCATAAGCTGACAAATCTAATTAGCATATCCGTAGAAAACTCCAAAGAACTGAAAATTTTCGACTGCCCATTGCCTCCCCCCCCCCCCCCCCTTCTCTTTTTTTCTTCTTCTTTACCGCACAACATAAGCAGTAGAATCAGAAATTCCAGAATCTGGATGTTGCTGGCTCCATTTTTGAAATCAAACTAGTTTTGTACTCATGCCATGCACGGGTGATTATGTTATATGTGTTTATAGAATTTGTAGGACAACATTACTCTTGTAATTGGAAATAATATTTTGTTGAAGAGATCTCACATAAGTTTATAATATACATGGCACTTGCATAGCACACAGCATTGTACATGATCAAGCAAGTCCTTTTGAGCTTTTGGAGAAGTGGAAAATGCATAACTGTATCATTCACAGAGGCAACTTAATTTTTTCGGACCATTTAAAAATGTCTGAATATACCTGATCACCTCCCAGATCTTCTCCGGTAGCCCCAGCAGCCACCCTAATAACATCCTCAATCAATGCGCAATTTCCCATGATGTCAACATGAGCACCACTCTGCGTGCCCCGGCCTTCAAGCAGGTTGGCCGGAGGAGAATGATCATATTCCCTAATGTAAGTACGAATTCCATAAGGATTGAATCTGGTTTTCCCACGCCAACCTTTAGCACACATGAAACCTGAACTTAGGGCAGGCACTGTCTCATCCCCATCAACTGTATACACTCCATCCTTCAGACAGCTATCCTCATCACCACCATCTACTGCAGTATCGATTTCAAAAGGAATGTAACACTCAGCAGATGGAGATAACTTGTAAATATAAGCTCTTTCAGTTGGTATGCCAACCCCATACAAAGAAAAGATTTCCATATCAGGAGCATTTGGTAATCTGCAATAATTAGTTTAAGACATTAGAACAGAGAAAGGCATCAATTTAATGAATACAAACTGTGCAACCAAATAAAATGTATTACTTTATGCAGGGAAAAGAGGGAAAGGTTAACAGCAACAAACCACCTGAAATATCCATGTTGACCTCCCAAATGCATAATGAGTACTTTTATTTTGTGAAAAAAAATGGTAGTAAAGACAAGTTACTCTAGGCCTACTGGTTAGGGCGTTAAAGGCATGCTAAGGATCTAGAGGAGCAAGATGAGGCCTAACTCAGAATTACCTCCAATAATTTTCCCTTTAAAGGAGGCTACTCAACTAATCCCTATGTGTGAGGTTATCTCCCTAGGGAGAATTGAATACTAAGCTAGAATATCAGTTCGAAGGGCACATTTGAACCTTGCACAGAGGAGATACAAAGTTCTAACCCAGGTCCATTCAACCAGTTAAGCCAACCCACAATGACTGCACAGAGAATATTTTATCTTAACAGATCAAATGCAGAGGATTTCTGATAACTTTGATAAAAAACAACTATGATGAAGCAATCTCAAGCCCAACAAATCAACATGGGCATATATCTAGACCTTGCATTAGGATAAACAGCAGAAGGCTAGGTTTGGGAAAACATTTTTTTCACAAATTAATAGAGAAGCTGCTCTTAAGAGAATGCCAATTAGTATGTGTTGTAAATGAAATCAGCAACTACCATGTAAATCACTGTTGAACAGAGAGTTATACATAGCAAGAAGTACACAATTTTGAGTATATCATGAGCATGCTATGGAAGGAGCTACAGGAGCACTACAACCAGAGAACCATATTCAGTAATGTATAACAAGAATAACTCCAAGAAACAGGCAAATTAAGATTAAGGAAGCAAAAATTCTCACTTTGTCTCCAAGGGGTTTGACCAATATTTGTAGTGTTCATATTTAGGATCATCCAAATTGTCAGCAATTCCATAAGAGAAATGAGCACTACCACGAGCCATCATTTTTGGAGCGACAAAATGAAGCAGTTCTACAATAGAGCCAGCAGTGTAAACTTTATACTCAGCAACAGCCCTGACTCCCTCAACTCCCATGTCATGGTATTCAGTCCATACATCACGACAGGTGGCATTTCCTACATTTTGACCCTTAATGGCACCCTGTAAAATGATTAAAAACTTAGAGTCAACAATAATCAAAATATATTGAAGAGATTTAAGATAACTGGTACACAAAACAATAAGCATAATTATGGATTAACTTAATTTCTATAGGGACAAGCTGAAGATCACAGTCTTCGGTTCATTTGGTAGAGAAGATTATGAAGAATAGAAAGAGAAATTTGGATTACTCTGATTGAGCTGAGGAGGAAGAATAACTACCTCCTGTCCTCCTTTTTAGGTGTATACAAACATAAATTTAGTTATATTTAGAAAAAGAAGACAAGTGCAGGGGCTTTATTGGCAAAGGACAGTCACATGGTGATACACTGATAGTCACCCCATCGACATAAGACAATATACCAAGACAAAACCAATTAAATCTTAGTCCAATATGCATACTATCTTTCCCAGGCAAAAAATGGGAAGATAACTCCTAAAAGGAGTATGAAAGACTAACATAATGCTCATAAAACCTTTTCAGTGCTCACAGATCACAAAATTTCTTCACCAATTTCTGGATATAATATAAGACAAGACTTAGGTAAAGTTCTTTTTAAGTATTTGCAATCAGGAATTATAATAAAAACTTGTGAAGGAACTTTCTTTAAAGAACCAATCATGTGATGCTAATCTGTGAAAAATATCCAAATGATATGCTTTTATAGGAGAACTTGATAGCAAACATTTATAAACTATACTTAGGTTTTCTTCTGTAATGTAACATAGACCCTCACCCGAAAGTCAATCCTCTCTATCTCAAATGAAGGTGCCTCTGCCACATCTTTGCCAAATGATATAATCCGTCCATAGTTGACAGGTTTTGATTGAGAAATCAGAGAGTCATTTGTGTTTTGGCTTGTCAACTGAGTATCATTATGTTTTTGCTTTCTCTTGCTAGGGAGATAGCCTTCCTCTGGTGACCAGTCAAGACCACCCCATATGGTATCCCCACCTCTCGGTATCATTGACATTGTTGAGTCCCAAGTGCGGGTCATCTTCATTAGATGCTGCAAGGTTTGAAGGCCAAACAGATAATTATCTAAGAAACCTGGTGCAATTGCCCTGCATAGTTAAAGAAAGAACCATAATTTAATCAGGATACTGGATAGTTGACAAAAACACAAAAAAAAAAGTATATTACTGAAGGAAAAAAAAAATTGAAGAAAATTCTGAAACCCCCCAAAAAAAAAACTTGAATGAAACTCCGACATGGTAGGATATATTATCACAATAAATTTGTTTTTTAATAGTGAGTTCCCTTGAACTATATATGCTAACTAATAATGTTAGTGAATTAATCCACAATGATTCTAACTTTCTAAGTAATTATAATGTTCTTCAAGGGGAAAAAAAATGTTATGCGGCCAAAGTGGAGTATAACACTGTTAGAAACCAGACTAAACTCATTAAGTCCTCGCCAGCTTGCCACTTTGTAAGTAATAGTTAAGTTGATATACCTGGCAACAGCAATATCCTTGGCTTCAGCCGAGAAAAGCCCAGCCACAGACTTAGGAACACCCAAAAATGGTCCACCAATGTTGATCACTGCCTTTATATGTCTGGCACACCAATCTGGTCCACCCCCACCACCCACTGGAGCTGGTGCTTCAACCCATTTCATAAAATGAAGAAAGTAGAGCACACCCATTGAATGTGGAATGACAACTGCCTTGTTGCCACCATTAGTAGCAACCATAAGTTCTATGTTGCTTTTTATCCGACTTAGTGTTTGATCCCGCACCTGATCAATTAAATTTTTTGAAGGGTTAAGAATCAGCTATTGTCATGTAGTTTGCTCCGTAGAGCAATTTATTCATGTAGTTTCAATTAGAGCCATCTCACCCCACCAGTTTCCTTACTCTTTAAGAATTTATTACCTTAGTCTCTCAACAAGAACAATACCTTAGTCTCTCAACAAGAACAATCTTCCATCTAATTATTCGAAAATAAGAAGTAATTAAAGCCAATTTTATCTATATCTTTCTGACTTATCAGAAGTTATCTATTGTCCCTCCAATTACTGTAGTTAATTTCTATAATTTAATAATTAGAGGAACAACATTGACTTGATTGGAATTAAAGGATCAAAAGTTCATAATCAATGAACTTCTTTGGGGAAGGTATAAGTCCAGTGAAGTATATGTTAAGAAATACCTCAGTGTTCTGAAATGATATTCTCCAATCATATGAAGCCATGTACATGGTTTTTTCTTCATAACCAATGCGAGCCAAGTTAGCAATTAGGACAGCCCACACGAAATATCCTGGTGCAAAGTAATCAGCAGCTACAAGTCCAGAGACAGGCCTGACTCTAATGCCAGGCGGATCTAATCCTGTCTCATTGTCCAGTGACATGTGCTCTGCCCAGCATGAAGGTCTGCATAAGATCCAGAAGAAACAAGACATGAATCCTTCCCCCCTTCTAAGTTGGCAATAATTCAATTCTAGTATGAAAAGTGAGCTCAAAAAGTACAAAATAAAAAGAACAAACCCCACAAAAACAGACAGTGACATCAGAAAGGAACCAGCACTAGAACATGTTTAATGAACATCTAGTGACACTGATGCCTATACCCCTGAGCTAAAGGATCAAACGTTTTTACTCTTTTTGATGAATTTTGTTGCAGTGAACTAAGTTATATTTATGCCTTATCTGGATCATAAGTTGTTTCAACCTCACTTCTCTGAAAAGAAAAAGTTACTAGAATTGCCATTTGGAAAGCTACCTTTTATTTAATATACAAATTTGATACGTTTAGCTGGTATACAGTGATGACATCCTAAACGTATGTTGTTCTGATATGAAGGAAGTAAAAGTCCAAGCAACAATAGTTCAGCAATAAATCAGCTGAAAAGATCACAGAAATGTCAATCAAAAGCATATTCTCTAAAACCATACAGCTAAGCAATCCTTCCTCTTAAGAAATGAGACAGAATAACAACTAAAAATCTTTCAAACCTGAACTTTCTCTCAACGTTTTAAACACTTGTGAGCAAATCCAAGCCTCCAAGGTGGACTCACAAATGAAATTAAACATTTTTTCTTTCATAATGGATATTTGTGCCTCATAAGTGAAGTCTGAGCTGGCAACTTGATACATAAGAATTTTAAAGAAAGAAGCTTCAGTGCATGAAAACATTTCTTGATCATAATCAAAAGTTTTACAGGAAAATAATGCTATAGTGGTACGTTATTTAATAAGACAAACTTTCTGGAGGCAAACTCTTTTAATCATCTCAGGCAATCTTCAGCATGAACCAACAAGACCATAAATGGGAGGTTTCTCTTACGATCAATTTCTCATATTGACTTTACCAATATTGGTAACTTGTTATCAAACCCATTAATCTGAAATTGATGTGACATGCTTATATCTAGGCATCATCAAACTAAGAAATGGTTTCACAGTCAAGATCAATAAGAAGGTATGTTTTCAACACGTCGTTACCATCTATCATCCTCATAACTAACACAAATAGACTAGCAGCTTGGAAGCACCGATACGGCAAACAAGGTGCCGTACCCGTACCGGATACGTGTCCGGTATGGACACGCGTACCGTGCGGGTTGTACTCGTACGTTTCCGTTTTGAAAGCTTGAATTCTTCTTTCCAGTGGCTTCTGTATACATGGTCACTCTCCTGAGAAAATTTGGTCACTCCAAAAGATCAAATGGAACTTCATAATTTTAAGACGCAATCTAACATTTTTTTTAATCAAATATATACTAGTTTTTCCATAAAGGATACGTACGCAGAAGTTCTTGTCCAGAAATTGCAGATTCCATAAAGGAACAACGGATGATTTATGTTTTAATTCGTGCACACTCAAGCTGGAACATTTAACTCGTGTTGGCACTTTGATTGGAATAACATATAATTAATGTTGATGGCATCTTTCAAAGATTAGAACGGTAGTTTATTTTTTCTGTCTCCTGAAGTTTCTATTAGTTCCTATGACATTTATATAAATTAAATAGCAAATTTTTAAAAATTACTTTCAATACTTCATATAATTGGTTTTGGTGCTATTATTATTGCTTTTTTCTAAAGACTTAAACATCAACATATGTAACAATTGAATATATATATAATTATATATATATATACTCTTATACCCGTATCTTTAGAAATTGACGTATCACACGTATCATGTCATGTTGTATGTCATGTTGTACTTGATATGCGTACCAATATCGGTACTTTTTAGACTAGCAGCATCAACCAATTTGCAAAATAAAAGACATCACACCAATCCAGAGATGTTAGCTCAGGGTAAGAAGAGACAATATCTTTCCTTATCCCCAGAGAAAGCCCGAAAACGCTTCGTAAACCAGCTACCAAGCAAGAAGATACAGAAACACCAAAATAAGATATTACCAAACATTAAGACCAACAAATTCTTAATACCTTTTGTAGACTTCTCCAAATGTGCCACCCCACAATCGTTTCCGGAACAAGCCCTCAGCACACTGGTGGCCCTCCCAAAGCTCGAGCCCACCGGTAACGATCCCCGGCACGAAAACCACCGGATGCTTCGCCGTCAGCCCTTCTTTCTTCAGTTTCAGACCAGGTGGGTCCGGCAACGGCCCAGTTATCGCCTCCGTCACATACTGAGGAAACGAAGCTGGCATAGCATTGTACAGAAACAGCAATAACCACCATATAGAACAAATGCAACCAATGAACCAGCAGCAACCATCCACACAAGACCATTTGATCTTCTTCTCCTCCGCTTTCTTGCTCTTCTTACCTGCTACTTTCTTCTTCGAATCATCTTCTTCTTCTTCTTTCCTTTCGTTCTGAATCTTCAACTCCGCAGTCGAAGTCTTATCGGCTTCTGCGCCTTTTCTCCGTCGAATTAAAGACATTCTGAATAGTAATTACGTTATTCCACAACTCTACGTGCCACAATCCAGAAATTCTCTAGAAGATCGTTAGTTTTCACTTTTTCTCTTTTTAAGAAGTTTGAAGATGTTTGGATATGAAAGTCCTTCTTCTCCTTGAGCTAATAAAAATCATACCGCCAGCTTGCTAAGCTGACAAAACGGTTTTTCTTTTTCTATAGAATACAAATGACATCACAGTTATGTAATTATTGGCGATAGATCCCTAAACGCCTGGAGGGAACGGGAAAGTGGTCCAGAGGCCATCACTTTTTTTTTTGGGTTTTCTTTTCCAAGTTGCTTTTCTCGGGAAACAAACAAAAACTTATCGAGATTTTGGGAAGGTGCGGCTACTGGCTTGTCGTTGGCCGGTGTCCCACTACAGTGAATTATTGGGGATTGGCTGCTCTTAGTAATAGTGGGTCCCAGCTAACTTAAATACGAAAGAGTTTCATTACGTGGCAGAATCTAATTGGCTCCCTTATTATTCATGCACAATCAAAGGAGTATGGGCCGTGCTTTCTTTATATATACATTATTAATAACATAAAAATAGAAAAAAAATACTCGTGTCTTGTCTTCGTGTCATGCTTTTTATTAAATTTTAAAAAATAAATAAATTCAAGAAGACACAAATATCACTATCATTTGTCAAATAAATATTTTTATAATTTTTTCTTTTTTTTTCTTTTAATAACAAGTACAAAGTTACAATTACAAAACAAAATTAAATTTGTGACTCCCTTTCTAAACTGGTTCCTCCACTTCGTCCATTCTGAAGATATTAACTTTTTTTAAGATGCGTCATATAAAATTATTTTTTAATAACAACTTTAATAAGAATATTAAAATTAGTTTTGACTTTTTTATGAGTAAATAGATCGATTATAACCGTTACACTGTTACTGTTATTTTTTTTTAATATTCAACGTCAAATTTATTTTGCAAAATATTAGTAACTTATTAATTTTAAATTCTACATTTATGTTATGTAATTGGATGCCAAAATTTCATTAGTTGGAACGGAAATATAGTTAAGAGAGGGACAACAAGGAAGCCATGTACTTATATATAAACAGAAAATCAAATATACATTTCTACAATTTTCTGATTTTACACAACTACTCACCATATATGCACTATTCTAAATTATTTTCATGAACAAATATTAAACGTAAAGATTTAGGAAGCCATATTCTATTCAACTTCATAGTTTCCACGCTATCATCTCATTTCATGATCACAAAATCTCTGGGTACTATGTTCCTGGATCATATGCAGTACGAGATAATGTGACATAAAATGTGGGATTTAGATTTTTTGTAATTATAAATTAATTATACATAATATAGTCAAAGAAAAATTTTTAAAAAAAAAGTGTAAACTGTAAAAAGAAAAAGTTTGCTTTGTATACTCTAATCTTTTTGTGTCATTCTCTATCTAATCGGATGATTGTATAACTGTAAAGAATTTAATTTTGAAAAAGCCAGACTATGTCACTTTGAATCCTCTAAAATTTAGAATTATAAATTTCTTATAAAAATTAATAGAGATAAATGCAAATTTTTTAATATTAACGACTATTTTTTATATCGTAACCCCACACTTTATGTGTGGTTTTTCCTAATAAAAATTCATCGGGGCGCAATTTAAAAAGTTTGGACTCAAGAGTATATATGAGATTTATTTGTTCTCTTTTTACCTATTTTTTCTATTTTCTCTTATATCTTTTCAATTACAAATCATGCATTTATTATTAAACACATAGAATTAAAATACGGGACAAAACTTCCTAGGTCTTGTTTCTTTCTTGATGTTCTTGCAAATTGACAAAAAAAAAAAAAAGATAACGTATAGGCAAAGGCTTAACGTGTAGAAGATATGATGCTGCAATATAATCTATCATTTGCAAGAAAGAAAGTGCAAATATTTTATTCTATATTTTTCATAATTAAATATATGATGTGGCATACGATGTTTAGATTGTAGAAATGTAACTAATTCTTATAAATGAAAACACGCCATCCTCAATTTTTTTCAATCCCTTGTCACCATAAACAGAAAAATCAATTGAAATTTTCACGTCTTTTATCATTGTCCAATTTTTAATTTCAATATTAAATTGATTTATCATAGATAATGACAAGAAAAATATAATAAAATATATATAATATATTAAAGCGCTAATTTTTTTAATTTATAGATAAAATAACATAGAAATTTTATAATCCTCTTAACTTCTCTTATTGAAAATAATAATAATAATAATATTTATATTCATATAAATTTAATTAAAACATAATATTTTTTCATTACAATTTGATGGATATAAATTTGAAATACTTTTACTATATTGGGTTAGGAGAAGTGTAGCTCACTAACTTCATCTAGCTATATTTAAACCATGTTTAGTATATAATGTTGGGAATTTGAAAAAAAAAAAATATTATATTTTTATAATTATTATTTAATAATATTTATTTTTATTATTTTTTAAAATATAAATATTTTAATAATTTTTCATCTCTCCTATATATATTTTTTCTATCATTTATATTTTCTTAATTTTTTTTTTAGCATATCAAATATTCAAAACTTCTTTACACGTACCCAAGCATAGCATCAAAGTAGCTTAAGTGGGGGAATTTGTAGACTCAGTTTGGCTCCTTTTTTTACTCAAAACCAAATCAAATCAAATAAATCAATCATCAAAGGGACAGAACTTTTTTGATTTGGTTTCTAACAAAATTTATGCTTAATAAACCTTTTCCTTTAAAAATCTGAGCTAGATCTTAGAAGTTTATATAGAATTAAATAATTTTTTTAAAAAATAGCTTGGTTATGAGAGAGATGAGTAGGTTTTCAGACCCATAGCACCTTCTCTGCAATCTTATACAGATTGAATTAAATTTTTTAGTTGTTTTGTTCCAAATCATGACTTTATCTAGTTTAAATGTCTTTCAATTTTTTATATTCTAAAATATCTTTTAACTTTTGTGATTTTTCATTAAAAAAAAATTCTTATGATTTGTAATTTTTTTCTAAGACGGTGAACTCGTGTGGAGGGCTTATTATTAAGGAAGTAGCCAGTAGAGTGGAAATTTGAACTCTCATAAATCTTTTTAGTTCTTATGTTCAAGAGAGTGTCACTTGACAAAAAGTTTTGCATTGATTTATGCTTAAATATTTTTTCAATATTTATTATCTTAATTTTAACAATAATGTTACATTTTTAAATTTTATATTTTATATAAAAAGAATTGATGCATGATAGAGTAGAGATTTGAATCTGTGACTTTTTAATGACTGTCTACACCTTTCATGGCAGAGGTCTTTTTTTTCTTTTTCTTTTTTTTTTTAAAGCATTGCAAAGGTTGGTTAAGTGAAGATGATTTTGAATCAAATCATTATTGAGTAATTGTTATACAAATGACTCCATTTTGGCTGAACTAGTTCAAGTGCTTAAGTTTCTTTTTTTTTTTTTTTGGTAAGAAATATCATAATTTAACTTCAATATTTGCCTTATTAGATCAAAGAAAACATGCATGACCATTACTAATCTGCATCTTTTACATTTACTTAAAGAGAAGAAAAGAAAAAGTGAGTAGTACCATATATTCTCTCTTCTCACTCTTCCTACTTTTCTTTTTTCTTTTCAAATTTACACTTTAGATTTAAAAAAACTAAATGCAGAGAATAAAAAATTTGATTATTACTTTTCATTAGGCTCAAAAAGGTGGGGTCAGTTTCTTCAACAAAGCAGCCCTCATACAGCTAGCAAGCAAAATGACAACACATAATCCACTCTTTTGGATATTAATTATTAAGAAAATTACAAATAAGAATCTTAACTTTATAAAATTTACAATAATGGACCTTGTTATGACCAGGTCCTTCTAAAAATATTTTGTTGCAAATTCAAAATCCTCAGATATAGTTTTCTCTTAATTATATAGTAATATAATAAGAAAATGGTCAGGTGTCTTTTGTTGTTGCTTGGTTTGCTTTCTAAGGCAAAAAAATTACATAATAACTAGAAGCTTGAGCCTCACCTTCTTCAAACTTTTGGCTTATTATGAAGTTCAAAAATGCTATTGCTTCCTAAACTTTATTCTGTACACCTAAAGATAAGTCTTTCCTCTAGTGGTGTGTACTCCACAGACTTTAATCATCAATTTAATTATACTCTTGCATGATTCTTGCCAATTCCAATTTTAAATCTTGACTTTTATAAATTGGAAGTACAAAATTTAGGTATAATTTTAAACTTTTTTTTTGTTACGAAACTTTTCAATAAAAAAACTAACAAGTGGCTATATAACCTAGTACGATGGGTGCTTTTTAAATTTCACTCGACTTAATATCTTTTACCTTGTCATTCTTCTCATTTGATAGTAACATTAACTATTGGAGGAAAACATTCTAATTATTTTAAACAATTGATTATAATATTTATCAAATTAAGTATGTGTATGTCTATATATATATATATATATATATATATATATATATATATATATATATATATATATATCAGATTGTTGTTGAATATGTGGTTGAATTAAGATCGTTGGTGTCTCATCATTTTAATCCAAATTAGTATCATACCATGATCAAATCCACATCAAGATTTAAGTACTACTTTTGAGAACCTAAAAATAATTTCACAATTTTGAGCAGATTGGTGAAGTAATTTATTAGGCGGCTCATGTATTCTAGAAATGTACATAATCTTTGAAATACAAAAAGACTGATCACAAAAATATTTTAGAGAATAAAAGAAATTAAGAGAGAAAATGCTTTGAAAAGCGTTGATAAAGGACAGCTTGTGTTACATTTATTTATAGTAAAAGTTGTATAGTATGAGATACAGCCAATGTGGAACTTACCTAGTCTAACTAAACAAAGAAGATAACTAATACTATTTAGCAAATATGATTCTTCATTTGTTGGCTACTGCTTGCATTCTTTGAAGTAAAAATCTGACTGAGAAAATAAAAAGAAGTGGAGAATGCAAAGAAAGGAGAACAAGAACGCTCTAGTTCATACTACATTGCTGCTTTTATTCTGCTTCTGTCTTGTGAACTTTTTTCAAATTCATGGCCTGAATTAGAAGCAACAACGTAAAGTGACCAATGTATGAAAATAAAGTTGGAAGTAGTACAAAACTGCAAACTTTCTCGCAACCATATTTCTTGAAATATTTCCCAAGTACATGGTACTCCTTGTGGTTAAAGTTATCGCATATAAATTTTTCTTCTATTATTTTATTTTTTTGCATCTGCGTAGGATAGGATACCAACAATTCAAAACAAGAAGAAGAAATAAGTAAACTAGAGTCAACAATGTAAGGAAATGTAAGATGGAGAATATTGAATATATTTGGGAGTCCGATTAATCAATATTCTAGACATTTAATGTTTATACAATTTTTCTTTTCATTTGATAGTTTGATGTTAAAAGGAGAAAGTTAACATGAAACAACATGAAAAGATATTTGATTTAGATCATGGTGCTACATTGACTCCTGAATTTATTTACAAGAGTATGTCATAGGGATCAACCTGCTAAGTACTCTTCTAACATTTGCAATGACAATAATCAACAGACCACTTACAGAAATGTTGCTGAAAGCTTCACTGCTTCAATTTACAACCACAATCAGCCAATGCCATGAACATGTTTTTCTGCTCAGTGCTATTAAGAAAGTATATGCTGCAGAAACTGAGTTATATCACAAGATACATATCCTGCAGAGAAGACAATCCGAGAAAAAGAAGTTAAAAAACAATGTTAGGGAGGCAATACAAGTAGTTATTTCTGTTCTGCATTTTGCCCATATTGTTCTCCTGAATACAGTGCATAATGAATATATCTCTTCTTTAATTTTCCATCATTTTGCCCCAACCATGAAGGGAAAAACAAGAAAGTGAATTTGCAGTCTGAAAAAACTACGTAAGTTAGAAAATCTTGGTTTACCTTATAGATTACTTTAACATCAAATTTTAAAATACAATGAAAAATCCTGGCAGTTGTACATGCATTTGCTTGAAGCAGAATAAGTACAATAATTGAATAATAGTTGTAATACCTAAATATATATATATATATATATGTATGTAGTATAAATAAATAAATAATATGTTTTAGGAAAAAAAATATATATAAATAATTTTTATATTTATTTTAGGTTCAAAAAAAAAAATTGTAAGAGCTTTTTTAATCTTTTTAAATATCAATTAAAGCAATTAGACTTGTTAGGGGCAAAAGTGCAATATTAGCCAAAGAATACTTTAATAATTCCTAAACCCACTTTCTCTCCATTTCCCCTCATGATGCCACGTCCCTTTTCTTTGCTTCACCTTTTTCTCTCTCCCGAAGCCTTTTTTTTTTTCCTTCCTTCTGGCGTAACTTTCTTTCATTTTGCTGTGCTTGAGTCGTCTTTTTCTCTCCACCGTAGCACCTCCATTGAAGCATGAATTTTAGCTAGCCACAAGAATCCATTTCTCTCTTCTTGTTGGACGCCATTACCCACTCATTTCCAGCAGATTTATTTGCCATAAAAACTGTTATTTGGTAAATATTTCATCTCCCTTCTCCTTCTCTTCTTTTGCTATTCAACCATGGAAAATTTGTGTATTTTGTAAGGATTAGTTATTCCATTTTCTTCTTCTGTTTCTGTCATCGATCTTCATCTTTTTCTATGATTTATTGAAGCTAATAGGGTATTTAATTTTTGTTACTCAAGTTGCCGTAGGTGAGCTTCCAATTTGGGGCTTCTTGAATTTCTACATTTAGGTGTAAATAGACAGTTCATATTTCATCTTTGAAGCTTCAAGAAGTGAATTTTAAATTTAATTTGAGTTATGGAAGCTTAGATTAAAAAACCCCAAATTTAAGGCTAGTATTTAGGATAGAAAGGTATATAAGAATTTAGGGATTTACGTTTTAGGGAGTATATTAGGTTATATAAATAACTATGGATATTATTAGAGTGACTAATATAATTAATTTATATTGGTTATAATTTTAGGTGATACCAGGGAAACTCATTCAACTGAGACTCAGCATTAAACAGTAGGGAATAGGGACTTATACTATTAGTCCCAAATTGGTGAGTGTGTAGATAATAGGGTGGTTTATCTATTTTATTCCGATTTATATTTTTCATGGTGAAATTTTCAATTGTGTGATTTATGTGCTCGAAACTTCAAAATATGTATATATATATGATGATTTAATAAATTTATTAAAAGAAATTGATAGTTGAAATGTGGTGTGATATATTCTTGTGAAACGCAAAAGAATGAATTGGATGGATAGAAAGTGGTGATGTGTATATGTTTATTTATGAGAAAGTATTTTATGTTGTCTTGTAATCTCATATGTTATAGAGATTACAATAAAGGTTAATTTGCCTTAGTTAATTATTTATTTACCTTTTAATTCCTTATTTATTTTTGATAGCTAAATGTTACTTGAATTAATTTATTTAAATTATTAGTATGTTATATAATGAATGGGAATCTAGTTAGGATCCCGTAGCCGTTAGCGGAGATAACGGCCTAGGTGCACCTAGAATAAGTTGTGAATTGTGATAGTACTGCGATGTGATGTATCCAGTGCTGCAATTTAATTGGGAAAGTGATAAGATTGGATGAATCCAAAGAAATGCCATGATATATGATGATTTGGTTTGATGATTCAATTCCTCTCTATGATACCCATTCTTAGAATATTTTTCTTATATTTAGGAAATATAGATTTTATCTAAAGGGTTCTTTTTATTTAAATAATTATTTCACTTCATCCATAAATTTTATTGCCTAAATTATTTGATAATCATTGATTTTTAAGAACCTTGGTATGCACTTGATTTCTCTTTATGCACGTTATTATTTATGCACTCACTAAGCCAGTGGTAGGCTTATCCCTTTTCTTTTCTTATTTTTCAGACCAGGGAGTAAAGGAGTAAAGTGATCTGGGAGCTCGTGAGCTACCAGACTCTTAGAGTAGGTGTTTAAATTTTGTGTAATTGTGTCAGACTCCATGATGTGGTGGCATTTAGGTATAGAGAAAGAGTTTTGGAACTGTCCATATTATATAGTTACTTATAATATGTAATATTTTTATTACTTTCCTAACTAGGTATTTTGATTATGTAACTTGGTGCTGGTGCTGGTGTTGGTTTAGTTTATTTTTCAGGATGAGATGTCCAATTTTTAGGGGAGATGCTGCCGAATTTTCGGTAGCCCCTAATGGTATAATGAACTATATATTAAATTTTCTAAAACTTGTGGGCATATGGGTTAGTTATATAATAGTTGATTTTAAATTTGGTAAGGCTTGCTAGGCTAACCTAATCTTTAGATTAGTTTAGCTTATGCGCCGGTCATGGCTCAGAATTTGGGTCGTGACAATAGTAGAGAGAACAATTCTGCTCAGAGTTACAAAAGAGAAGTGTTAATCTACGTAATTAAACTGAATCTGTCTTATTTTCTGTTTGATGATTGTGATCACACCTTCATGCCAAGCTCAAGAGATAGTCATGAATAAATGCTCTTAATTCATGAGGAAAATGCACAAACAGAAGCCTAATAAAGGGACAAAATAATAAGAAAGAGCAAGAGAGAAAGAGTGATACCGATTAAGCAATGACTAATAAGAAATTTACTCGCCTGAGGTTCTTCATGTCATTTTGCGAACAAATTTGAGATCAAAGAGAAACTGCATAAAAGTGAGTTGGTGGTGAAGAAGGGATTTCAGGTGACGTTGATTGCCATGAGCAGAGCCCCCATTTCATCAATATCCTCACATGTGTTGGTATGAGTAACAATATCAAGCTTGAGTTTCTTGAGCTGAGGAAGTGGTTGTTGCTCATCAACATGCTGAGGTTAGTGATAAACTGATCATCTCCTCTTCAACACCTTCTTAACTCATTAAAGAAGAAGGCTCTTGTTACAATTTATTAAAAAGACTTAATGGTAAGCAATTATAAAAAGCTGCATCTAAATTTGTTCTTTAATAATTTAATTAATTTATAAATCATGTTGAGCGTAACATTTATTAAATTGTATTCCACCACTTTTGATAAAGGTTTGAAATCCATTTCATATCAAATTAATTTTTTAACTTCTATGATTAAAATATTCCAAACACACCAATACCTAGCGAACTTGTTATGTAACAACATCTCTGAAAAGGAGGTCACTACACTTGCCATATAAACCAGAGGCATTCAATCTCTCATTACTTTTGAGACCTGTAAAAATTGCAATTAACCACATCATTCGCAATTTTCTTCTGCATCAGTGACATTTGATAAACTTAATTCTAGTGTAGCGAGAAGCGACAACTATATATGTTAATGTGAGAGTGAATTTCTGGTATGACAGAACATTAAAATTAGACAAGAACTGTTAATAGATCTGACTTGACTTGTTTATGCTAAGGTGCCACATTGACGCCTCAAATGTTCAGAAAAGTTACAATATCCCATTTCAATGATACTGTAGGTCCATAACAACAATAAATTGCCCATGAGATATGGCTTCGGGATGAACCTGTTAATTACTGCGTGCTTGCTCACTTGTGCAAATTATTTGCAGCTCTTATGACAAGAATAACGGCCTCCAAGAGGTTGAGAATGAATACATAATACATGGCACCTGAACACATGTACAGTACTCATCAACGAATTACCAGGCACAATATGTTCAAAGATTGGAGAAACATCATAAAGTATCCCTTTCTGCTTATTATAGAACAATTGTCAATTCACTACTTAAAGAGGCTATCTTTTCATGTGACTTTGTGCATGTGGTAATGGGGTCGGAGAGTTGCTGCATTTCTAATGTTCAAATTAAACTTTTAAAAATTAAAAGGACAAAATTTTGCTATGGTTTTTTAAGTTGTTTGTTATAAAGTTCTTCAATAACAAACTAATAAGTAGATATATTTTACAACTTAATACCACATAATTGGATCTCTTAAGATAGCTCTTCTACATGTTATGTTTTTATTAGAGAACTAATTAATAGGTTAATAATAAACACTTAAAGCACTTGCCTCAAGTTTTACCCATCTAAAAACAGGGAATAATGACCTTCATATTGTTTAGGATGAAGGCAGAATCCAGAATTTATGGTTCCACTGCTTATTTCAGCATCCATAAACCTCCTGTATTGTAAAGAAGAAGAAAAAGGAAAAGAAAGAAAGGCAATGAAGAGTTGAAATTACTGAGTTCTCTGAGTTTCCTACGGACATGCTAATTAGTTTTATCAGCTAGTGGATTTTATAAGCTAATGCAAAATTGTGTCAGATAATAAGTGATCACCGTGTTGCGTGTATCATTTCTGTACAACAATTTCCAAAATCTGATTAAGGGAAGAAAAAAGAAAAAGAAGTGGAGATTGCAAAGAAAGAAGTTGCCCCCTTGAAACGTTTCCTTCTATTTTTTGTATTTTCCAAGGATAGAATCCCTATCTAACAATTCAAAAACAAAAAAGAAAATAAGTCAAAGACTAGAATCGATTATGTGTTGAAAATTTAAGAAGATTGAAGAAATACATTATAGGCTTACGTGTCATTTTGGTCCCCTAACTTATTTATTTGTTTTAATTTGATCCTTTAACTTTCACTTTGTACCATATTTGTCCCCTAACTTTCTTTAATGTTTCAAAATTGTTCATTAACCTTTGTTTAGTGTTCCAAAGTAATTCCTTAACTTTTTCTAGTGTTCCACAATGGTCCTTGATGGATGTAATGAAACAGGACAAAAATAGTACAAATTGAAAGTTAAAAGAACCAAATTAAAACAAAAGAAAGTTAAGAGACTAAATTGAAATTAATTAATTAATCAATGGACCAATATTATAGTAAAGCCAAAAATTATATTTACAAGATTGCCCTTGGGAAGAAACATCTGAACTTATTTACAACAGACATGTCATAGGGATTAATAGACCACATGAAGAGTATAATAACATTGAAGGTTTTACCATATACATCTACTCAAACACTTCATTTTCATGACACAATTAAATTACGCTTCAGTGCTTTTAACAACTATCAAGGAAAACATATATATGCTTCAGAAATAGAGTTATATCAGATGGCACAAATCCTACAGAGAAGACAATCTCTGAAAAAGAAAGTTAAAAAGCAATGTTATTTATATCTCTGTTCTGCATTTTGCCCATGTTGTTATACTGATTGTACTAATCAAGAAATGTGTCTCTTTTTATTAGAATCTACAATTGAAGGGAAGTTAATTATGACAGCAAACTACAATATAATTAAAAAAAAATACACAATGCAAACAGCAGTTTTGGTACAATTAACTTATTCAGAGGATAGCTTCAGTGATTTTACCACTATCAAAAAAGCATGTGCCGTAGAAACAGAGTTGTATCCAAAAAACACAAATCCTGCAAGGACAGCAGAAAAAGGAGAAGTTAAAAAGTAATGTTAGGTAGGCAATACAATTAGTTGTTTCTGTTGTGAATGTTGCCCATATTATTCTACTGATTGTACTCTGCAGCAAATATATCTCTTTTCATCAGATTTTACAATTGAAGGGAAGTTACTTATCACTGCATGAAGATAACCTATATTTAGAAGAATATTACTGTAAAAACAGCAAAAACCAAGAATCACTTTAAATTTCCTTCATTTAAGCCAACCGTGAAGAGAAAAAATAGGAAAGTAAATCTGTGGACAAAAAAGAAAGATATTGAACAAATTTTGGTTTAACAACGTAATTTACCTAACATAAAAAAAATTGAGAGGAAAATGTAAAATACGAAGTAAAAATCCTGGCAAGATGTACAGTAATAGAATTATTTTGCCCTGTATTAAATAAGTACAGTAATAGCATAATTAAAGAGGAAAAGAAAATTGCTTAAAGTTATGAAAAGAGAAGTGAATCTAAATCCTAAAACTAATTATCTTAAATTTTGTTTGATCATTTTGCCCACACTTCCTTTTCACTCCTAGCTCAAAAGTTCGTCTAGCATAATTGCTTCTAGTTGAAGAGGGAAATGTAGAAATAGAAGCCTAAGATAGGGACAAAAAATAAAAGAGAGAGAGAGAGGAAAAAAAAGAGTTTACTTGCTATGTTCCTTCATTTCATTGTGGGCACAAATTTGAGATGAAAGAGAAACTGCACAAAAGTGAAATGATGGCGAAGAAGGGAGTTTAAGTGATGTTCATTCTTATAAACAGAGCCTTCAATCCATCGATATCAAGACGCGTTGGTATGAGTACCAAATTCAAGCTTCAGTTTCTTGAACTGAGGAAGTGGTTGTTGCTCATCAACATCCTGAGGCCTCTTCTTATTCCTCTTCAATTCCTTTCGTCGAACGAGTTCCTCATATTCTGACATAGAATGGGCACACCCCATATTACTTGATGATTTCATTGTTGCGATTTACAACACTAATTTCAAAGAAAAGCTTTAGGTCTGTGACCAACTGATGCTCTTCTCTTCTTCTTTCAATTTCCTTCAATATCTCACTACAAAGGAATTCATCATGCCATATACAAACATGATCAAAATTCCTCTCTAAACTATACACACGAGTCCGTAAATTTAACACCTTGGAATCTCCCAAGTAGCATACACAATTGAAAATGACATCAAACGCTGGTTGTGAGTTAAGAAGAGCAGCGCAAAAAGCAAAACCCAATAAGTGTGAATTTTGAGAGAGTTCAATAATTATGGTCCTTTGCGTTGTCCGATATCTGAACCACTCTGGTACTCCACTTCCTAGCAACCAAATTGAACTCCTACCATAAGTAGCTAGTTCATCTCTATAAGTAGCTCCAATCATTCCGAAATAGGCATCATCTCTGATATTCTGAAGTGATTGTTCATTCAATTTCATGCAATTTATAAATGAGATGTATTTACTGCTGCAATTCAGTGGTCTAGAAGTTGACACTGTCTCCAGTGACATGCAGTCATCAGCCTCTAAGCCTGTAATGGTTGGTGGAAGTTTTGGTAATGAACGAAGCCTATTGCAATTCCGTATGTCAAGACGTTTCAGTCTTAAAAGATGTTCCGTGTTGTTAGGGAGTTCAGTTATGTTGCTATAACCATCCAAATATACTTCTACTAAAGACAACATGCCGCCGAAGGAGATATGTAGCTTCGAATTATCAATTACTTCACAGTTAGGAACATTAAGCTTAACCACATTTCTCAAGCAAGTTAACTCGTTTGGAAGGCTCTTAAGTCTTAAGTATCTAAGATCAAGCTCTTGCAAATTACTCGAATACCCTACGGACGGGTGGAAGATTTCGATTCCTGTTTGAGGAAAAGACAAACTTGTCACTTTTTCCGATGACACTCCAAATTCCTTGAGATTTGGGCAATCTTTCATTATCACAAATTGTAGAGATTTTAAATGAACTTCACTTTTTAGACTCGTAAGTTCCTTGCACCTGCTTATGTTCAACCAAACAAGCGAGTGAAGCGACAAAATAGACGAATGAACGTAACGTAAACTTTCACAACCTTTAAGAGATACTGCTTCAAGATTTAAAGCTTTAGAGAAATCCGGCAACTCTATCAATTGTTTGCATCCGGCAATGTTTATATCTTTTAAGTTCACAAGATCCTATAAAAATTGAGATAGACAATCCAAATGAGAAAATTATCAAGTTTCAAATAAATGAAAAACATAAACACAAACATGTTTATATATACCTGCACACCATTCCAAAGCTTTTGAAAATGGCCATTGGGCATGCAAAGTACAACGAGTTTTTCAAGACAAAAAGTAGATGGCAGATATTTCAATGGGTATCCATGCCACTCTAGACACCTTATTTTATTAGGAAAAGATGTGAGACCTTTTGGAAGGTACACATGACTTGCGCTACGGTTGAAAGGGTAATAAATTTTGAGAAATCTTAGATTAGGCATCTTCTTGAATGTGTTGGCCCTCACATGTACATCTTTAACTTGAGACATATTTAATATCATGGTTTTAAATTGCGGTTGCGGTTGCAGTTACGTTGCGATTGCGGTTGCGGGCGTTGCGAATAGTATACGAAGGATTGCGGGCATTACGGCCAAAAAATGCGGATGCGGTCAGCGCCGCAACAGCAATATTGCGGCCGCATCACATGATGCGGATCGCAATTTAAAACCATGTTTAATATTATACCTTCAACTTTATTAGTTCCCTACAAAACGAAACCAATAATGATAGTAAGTAAAGCATATCATACTACATGCATATTCTTCATACAGGTATGGGTTTGTTATGAAAGCAAGCTTGTTTTTCTTACCTTATTATTAGCCAAGACATCGTAAACTTCTTCAGAATCCCATAATCGACTGCATCTTTCAGGTTCATTGATAGATTCTTCACGAACAATTCTCCAACCCATTTCTTGTAACAAATCATGCATTTGTACATGCATATGATCATCTACATTTATAAGAGCCTTGTCATGAAGTGTTCTTATGCTAATAGCTCCATAAAAGCCATAGCTATCTAGCAATCTTATCACGTATTCTTTCAACTGTCCCTTCAAAAAGCAGGCAATGTCTAGAAATACATTTTTCTCTTCAGGATTTAATCCATCGTAACTCAATCTCAACACCTTATGAACATCTTCATGGGGAGTTTTCTCAAGTTTACTCAATGCACAATTCCATTCATTTTCACTTTTGCCACAAAGAAATGAGCCCAAAACTTTTAAAGCTAATGGAATTCCTTTTGCATAAACAACTGCTCTTTTTGATAGCTTTTCATATCCCATTATAGGCAGGTTTTGGTTGAAGGCATTCAAGCTGAAAAGTTTAAGGGATTCTTGGGACTTCAATTCCTTAACCTTATATATTACATCAACTCCTTCGCCTAGCACATGCTTGTCCCTTGTTGTGATGATAATTTTACTTTCTCGACCAAAGCAATGAAGTTCTCCAACCAAATATTCTAATTGCTCTAAAGTACTAACGTCATCAAGAACAATAAAAACTTTCTTACGACTAAGCCTAGACTTAACAAAAGCAGTTAAAGCACCCACAAAGAGATCTTCCTCTAGTAGACAGGAGAGAAGTTTATGACGTAAATCATTAAGTTGATTTTCATGCTTTCCAGAATATTCCCCAACATTTTCCAAGAAGCAACAACCTTCATAATGGGAAGAGTACGTGACAAATATAGCTCTCGCAATAGTTGTTTTACCAATGCCTCCCATGCCCCAAATTCCAACAGTTTGCAAGTTTCTTAATAATAATTCAATTTCTGCGCAGTTTTCATCAATACCAACAAGGCCTTGTAATTCAATAGGTGGGTACTTATGATTTAATTTTTGCAGTATGTCCTTGACAATCTCTTGAATGAGTTTAGATTCATTCCTAACATATGAAAAATAAAGGGAGAAAATATAAAATTAAACAAAATTGATTTGTCACAAACAAAAGAGAAGTAGCAAATAATGAGAGGATAAAATAGAGTTTACATGAGGACTACATATAAATATTTGTCTGAAATTGACAAGTATGTTTAATTACTTGGTCCATCACTAAAATCACAGTCACCCATTATCAAAGTATATATGAAAATAAATTTATTACTTGATTTCATGAGAGCCCCAACCAGCTAAGTTTGCAGCTTTAGCAAGAGCATCCTTCCACATTTGCATCTTGTGTTGGTCGACCTTGAGGTCTCTCTCATGTTTCTCAAATGCTTCCTTGTAAAGCCCAGTCTGATTGCGTACATGAGATGGCTCAACTTTATAGAAGATAGGAATAACAAGTTGTCCTTGATCCCTTTTACAAAGAAGTATATGGGTGAGTTCATCCAAGCACCATCTGGAAGAAGCATAATTTTCTGAGAATACCACCACAGACACATAGGAATCCTCAATTGCTTGCATAAGTGTTGGTGAGATCTCATTTCCTTTGTGAACTTCTTCGTTGTCTATGTAGGTTTTGATTTGCTTTCTACAAAAAGCATCATAAAGATGGCTAGTGAAGTTGGCGCGGGTGCCCTCACCCCTAAAGCTGATAAAAACATCATACTTCTTAGTGAGGATCAATTGAGCAGAGGAAGAGGATGAAGCAATATCAGGGGCCATATCCGAGTGAGCAGGTAGAGAACTAAGTTGTATCGAGAAGTGTAGAAATACAGAGGTGGATGGGTACAAAGGAAGATCAGAAGCTGCATCTATATAAAAGTGGAAGAAGGAGCCCACGCGGTTTTCTTTCAGTGAGTTTTCTAAATTCCTTGATGGAAGGAATCAATTTTTTTATGTAAAGAGTGCCACTGTAGTCAAAAGATGAGGTTTTGCTTTCGCTAACTGAAAAGTAGGATTAGAGATTGAATAAATAAAGAATTCGTATATAAAATTTGTTTAAAATGGCAATAGTTTAAGAATAAAAAAATTATATATAATTTTTTATTTTTATTATTAAATTTTTTTACAATTATATATATATAATTTTTACAATTTAACGTTACATGATTAGGTCATTTAATAATATATATACACATAAATTAGATTTTTATTAAAAAAAATTAATAATAAAAAATATTAAAAAATTACGTTTAATGATTTTTTTTTTTTAAGAATTTGGTTGATTTGCAAATATTTTTGTAGAATTATGTCTTTATGAGAAATAACATGAATACTTTGGTCAGAGTTTCCTATGTAAAAATTGCCAACTTCACATAATTAATAAGTTAAAATTTTCCTCTAAAATTGACAAAAATACACTCATGATGAATCCTATATAAAACTTAAAAGTAGGTGTTACCATAGTTCAGGTTGGAGAATTGGAGGCAATATGTCTGTTGTAATAAATAAATAAGTAAAGCAAACACTTTAAAAATTATCCGATGTTGAAGTTTTTTGTATTTCTGCTTGTTATTCACTCTCTTCCTATCCAAATCAACATGAACTATACGAGTCTATTTTTAACTTTTTATTGAAATTCAAGAAAATGTTAAAAAATAATAAGAAAAGTTCAGATTTGATAATGCAATTAAACATAAGAAATATCTTTTTAGATTATCAATTATTTTCATTTGTGCTTTTTATTTCTCTGGTTTTCGCTCTTATCAATCATCCCTCATACTCGAACAATTAATATCAAGGAACAAAGCAAACTTCAAAGTGAAGAATGGAAGATCAACTTCACTGAACATAGGATAACATCCAGTATGATTGCACCCATAAAAAAGATGTTGAAGGATGGGTGTTTTTGAGTTTGAAAATTCAGAGATTTATGAAGTATCTCTTTAGATGTCTTATGGTCTGAAAAAATTATTAAAGGTAAAAGAAGAGAAATTATGATATAATTATGTAAATATTTATAACTCTCAAATATATTTAATAGCATATACTTTATAATTCCAAAAAAAAAATTATATTGTACAATTATATATAATTTTTTTATTTATATTATTGTAACTCATAGGATTATCTTATAGCTAAAGGCTTATAAATAGAAATTATATACTAAGCATAATGCACTTAAGTAAATAAGAATTATCCTTTTTTTTCCTCTTAATTTTCTCTCCTTCTCTTGTATATTTCTTATATTTTATTTAGTTTACAACACCGTCTAAATTCTGAAGTGGTAATTTATTTACTTATTTTGCCATTTTTGAGTTTAGCTTAGTGTATTTTTTGCTTGTTTCCTTCTGTTGACTTTTTTTTCTAAAAATCGGTTTCTTTCAAGCACTGAATCTATTTTTGTGATCCTCATGTAAGCAACGTTGTAGTTTGAGCCTATATATTGCCCTCTTATATTTTTCTTAGTGTTTTACCTCCTTTTCTCATCGAATAAAGAAATGCATCCTATCTTTTGATGGAAAATAAAAATCACAAACATTGAATTTTCAAGTTATATCCACATTACGAGGGTATTGAAATTTCCTAACAGTTTGGTTGATATATATGATGATCATGCAGAAACTTCGTGAAGGAGGGCATCAAGCATTTCATCAAAAGAGTGTAATTACGCCTTGGTAGTCAAAAAGAGGTTATGTTTTCAATGTTCAACTCATAGAATATTTGTTTGGAGTTTCATCCACCCTACTTCAATGCTTTATTATTATTGTCCTTTATCTCTCTTAGTTCTTAAATAAAAATTTTAATTGCATTTAAAAATGAAATTCTGTACAATATTTGTTTGACACTGTGCTAGTTTAGGGGGGAAAAAAGCATATTAGCATTTTCTTTAATTTTTTCTTTCAAGGTTTTCCAAAAAGTAAAATAATGACATGAATATTTTTAAAATTCAATAACATATACTTAACTCATTAAAAAATAAAATAAAACTCTTAAAAACTTCATGTTATAATTTTAAAGTAACAATAGCAACTATAAATTGCCCATTAAAATATGGCATACGAATGAGCTTGCTAATTAGTAACTCCTTAAGCGCCTATTTGATTGACAGAATATTACTACTGTAGAAAAAAAGAGAACATAAAAAGTTGATAAGTGATATATAAAATTAGTCATACCTTTATTTGGAAAAAATAATAAAAAGGAACAAATATTGTTTAATAATAATTACATAGACACATTGCAATAAAAATTACATTACTGGTTACATCGCGAAGTTAAAGCCAAAGAAGCCCTCAAAAGTACTAATTTCCACGAACTCAACTGCAACTTTTATGGAATAGCTCAGATGGTTGGAGAATTGGGGCAAATCCGTCAATAAAAGTAAAAAAGCAAGTAAATAAGGCAAACACCTTGAACATTATCTAATGCTGGAATTTCTCCTATAATCTTTCTAACATTGCTTTTTTGTATCTGTGCTGATTATTCACTCTTTTCCCCTGCCATACCAACATGTGCTATACAAGTTAATTTTTGACTTAGTGAATTTTAAGAAACGCTGAAGAAGAAAAATTAAGATTTAATAATACAATTAAACATAAGAAACATCTTGTTTAGATTATTAATTAGTTTCATCTGTGCATTTTATATCTCTTGTTTTCACTCTTATCAATCATCACTCATACTTGAACAAGAAACAAGACAAAACATAAAAGCAAAGAATGGAAGTTCAAGTTCACCGACCTAAGGAGATCAACATGCCATGATTGCCCCCATAAAAAAGATGAAGAAGTTTGGGTGTTTCTGGGTTTGAAAATTCACAGATTCATGAAGGATCATCGTTGTCTCATGGTTTGAAAACTCCAATACGTGAAAGAAGAGAGATTTCCAAATCCTGAAATGATAGTTTAGCTTTTTAGCTATCTTTGGGTTTATCTTGGTGAGTTTTTGTTGGTTTTCTTTAATATATTTGTTTTATGCATTCCATCTTTTTATGATACTCATGAAAACAAGATTGTCGTTTGAGTCTATATATTGCTGTTTTACTTTGAGTGTTTTACCTCCTTTTCCTGTTCAATAAAGAAATCATCCTATAATTTGATTTTAAAAAAATAACAAACGTGAAAATAGAACTATAGACTATGCCAGAAATTACTGCTAATGAAAATAATATAAGTTTTTAACTTAAGCATCAACAAATGTAGTTACACTTGCATATCAAGGTGAAAATAGGGTTATAGACTGAATTATTAAAAGTCACATTCACACTAAGAGGGTGTTGAAGTTTTCAAATAGATTTCATAGAGAGAATAGGACAAAATGTGAAGAGAAAACCCACGGTTTGGTTGATATATATGTTAATAAGCCATGAAACTTAGTGGAAGAAGGGAACCAAACTCGTCAAGTTGAAGAATGTAACTTCATGATTTGGTAGTCAAAAAGAGAGGTTATATTTTTTCATCAGAAACGTGAAAATAGGGTTAGAGACTAAACTGTCAAATTACAATAATACTAGGTTTGAGGGGTATTCAAACTTCATTGTTCAACGCATAGAAACTACAGCTAAATTTCCCGGAGTTTTATCCACCTTAATTTAATGCTTTATTATAATTTCTCTTTATCTGTCTGAGGTTTTAAATAATTATTTTAGTTGCATTTATAAATTAAATTTTGTACAATATTTGTATGACACCATGCTAGATATAAAATTTACATGCCATTTTAAAATATTTTCTTTCAAGTTTTTCCTTGAAAATTAAAGTAACGATATTTGGATAATTTTTTGAATTTCCAAAACATATCCTGCACTCATTATAAAAAAAAAAGAGTAAATTATAGCCTTGTCTCTTAAAGTTTGCTAAAAGTATATGATTTTTTTTTTTTAAGATATATACTCTTCTCCCTTGAAACTAAAAGTTGCATTATACTTTAATCCAATTGACTAAAATATCCTCCCCTTTTTATTTTCAAAATATACACACAATTCTCTTAAAATTAAAAGTTCCGTTTAATTTTAGTTCAATTGATTAAAATACCTTTTATTAACATAAATACATATCTTTTTTACTATAATACCCTTCTTTGGATTTACTAACTCAAGAAAATAGATTTGGTAATAAAGAGAAAAGAGAAAAAAATTTCCTAACTATTATATTTCCACGTAAAAAATATGTGGCACATTAACTGTTGGTTAATAAATAATATTTAATTTAAAGCTTTGTTAAACTTTATGAGAGCAAATAACACAGCTCTAATTTTTGACCAAGGTTGAAAGGCCAATATGAATTTAGATTAATAGAAGGTATTTTAGTTAAAAATTTAAAATTAAATTAAAATATAATGTGAAGAAATATATATTTTGACTTTTTCTTCTTCCTCCTTTTGTGACATACCACTCGGTGGTGTTGAAATGTTGATGGTTTATGTTATGGAGATTTTATTACCATGAATTGGCACAACTCTGTTTCAGCACAGAACAATACTCGATTATTCGGAAAATCTATGGGTATGAAGCATGCACTTGAAATCTAATAATGTGTAGTGTGGACCATTGAAATGGAATGAAACAAAAGTTCCAAACACATCATTGTATGCCTTTCATCGAAAGTTCGCTCTGTTTTAATTAATTGATGGTGTGGGTAGATTGTTACATAGCACTGACTCCTATTCAACCATAATAGATGTCTTTTAGCATCAACGACCCCAAGTCAACCATAATTGATTTCTTAGTCAAGTTGTGAATATTGTATTGAGTTGGGCGAATTCTCAAAAACTTAGATTTCAAGACATTTGGAATAAAACAAGAATATTCTTCTCGTCTTCCCTAATGTTATTAAGCGTAGCAAGCATAAGACTGACCTACAAAATATTTTGAAAGAATTAGAATTGAGGATCCAAATTTTAAAATATTTATTTTAAAAAACATATTATTGCTAGGTTTATGATAAATTACTATTGATTTTAACCAAAATCTCTAAATCCAGTGATAATAGATTCTTCAGAATAAATATTTTAAAATTTAGATCTTAAATTCTAATTCTTCCAAATATTTTCCCCTAAGCTAAAACAATGTTTTCTTTCTCATGAGATAGGATTTAAGAGACAAGAATTGGTTAGGTAGAGTTGAAACCCATTTGGCAAGCCATGATCTCATTAATTTTAGTTACTGTTTAATTGGTGATAGTGACTTTCTTGGGTTCTTTTATTCTGTATTTGGCACTTTGGAAAATTCTGATTTATCATTTTTCCTTGGTGCTTGAGATTAAGATTCCTCTGTTTTTTCAATATTTGCCAGGGAAGATTCTTTATTGTTACCTTGTCATTGGGAGACTTATTAGTCAGCTTCCATTTTATATTTTTCACCCTTCAGTTTCGTGAATTGATGTGTGACCTTTTGTGGTTTCATGGTATGTCATTTTGGTAAAAATAAAGCTTGCCCTCTTACGGTTGCTCTTATGCGTGACTTTTAATTGTCATCGTTGGTGTGGAAGCTTTTTTGGCTTTATTTGTTGGAAAAATTTTAATGGGCTCACATTAATCAATTTTATTTTTTAAAAAAATGGGTTAATTATAGTCCATTTAGAATTGTTATAAGCCTAATATAGATTGAATGATCATAAAGTTGATGGGCTCAAACATATATTTTAATTAAGAGGTCTGGTGAGTGATTTTATTAGTGTGAGCTAATAATTTTATTGAATCCCATAATAGGAGAGCCCAATGAAACATCTTTATATATAAAGCTATGTTCTCTTTCTAACCCTAATTCGAGAGAGTGCTAGTCTCATTGAAAATCGCTCATCTAAGTATAGGGTGATAGAAAAAAAGATCAAGTTTCTGGATTGTTGCTATGGCGACCACAGGTATGTTCTTCATTCTTATTTCATAATTCATGTTCTAGCTTCATAGAAGATCCATTAAAATCTAATAGTGGTATCAGAGCCTATGGTTATTGTATGAAATTTTAGAACCAAAGTTGATATATATATATATATATATAATTTTTATAAATATATCATATTCATTCATATTATTTTGGCCCTTAAAATTTTTCATCATTGCTTGGTAATTGGCTAAATTGATTTAGGGCTTTTACTCTATAGATTACAAGCTTTCCAACAACATAAAAATTGCTTACTAACTCAATTTGGGTAAAGAGAATTTAAACCTCAAAGTTTGAATTTTTATATAATATGCTCAAATCTGATTTGCACCAATATCATGTTTTTATTCAAATTCTTGTATAGGAAAGCTTGCTTTTGTGTTTATGAACCTTATTATAAGATTTAATTGAATTAAAATCCGTTGTATGGCTAGAATTCAAAGAAGAAGAGGTTAGGATTCTTGTTCCAAACCCATATGCATACATTTAAAATTCTTTTGATTCTCTTGTTTATTTGCTCAATTAACTCCACAGATATGTTAGAAATCATTACTTATACAAAAGCCCTATGATTTTTGGTATTAAAAGGTTTTAGATTGCATAGTGCAATTTTAGAGTTCGTACTTTCAAAACTCATGTCAAATTCGAACAAATTGAATAATTCTCTTGTTGTTTTGCACAATTGATTATCCAGATATGTTAGAAATCCTTATTTATATAAAAGCCCCATGTTTTTAATGATTAAATACATCAAATTTTTGAATTAGATTTCAAAGACCACTGTCGCGAAACCCACAAAGAAAATTGAGTTAGTTCTTCCCTTATGATTAATTTCATGGACAATTAATGTTATAGATATCTTAGGAACCTCAATTATAATGAAAAGTACAAAGAAATTGAAGCAAAATTGCTCAAAATAGCTCAGAATCATACGAGTCAAAAATGGGTCCGTTGAACCCACTTATGATCCATGTACCCAGTTGGAGGTTGAAAATAACCTCCAGCCAAGCCTTACCCATGCGCGGGGCTCCAGGGAGTGGCATGTGAGAGTCACCCCAGCTCCAATTGGAGCGTTTTTTATCCCATTTTTTCAATTGAGTAATTTTTTTAATTTTTTTGTGATTTTTATTTTATTTTTCAGGTTTATAAAAATTATTTATTAATTTTTACATTTCTTAAATTAAAACTGTCATTTTTAATTATTTTAAATAAGCAAACGTCCTCAGAAAATTATAAAAAAAATTTAAGAAAATATTTTGACATATATAGAGCATAAAATTCAAGTGTACTCTCCCTAGATATATATACAATAATTATACTCTTAAGTTGAAATATAAAACATTAATATTTAAACCTTATTTAGGTTAAGTTTGTGGTTGTTCACAATTTTTATGCAAATATGGTTCATAATTGATCTTTTAGGATACATATGATAAAAGTATCTTAATAAGATATGAATTTTTTCCTAGTCTAGAAATTTTGTTTTAATAAATTGTTGGGAATAAATTACCAAAGTGATTCATTCATCAAAGTTATTAAAATTGCTCAATTCCTTTTGTTGATAGGAGTGGGGCAATTTCTTTATTCTAGTATGGGAATATTATTTTATGTATTATTATGGGTATATGTCATTAAAGATATTTATCCATCAAAATACACAAAATTGTTGAGTTCCTTTGTTCATAGAAATTGAGTTACTATATATAATTACTTGCACAAAGGAAGTTATTATATATTCTAACTTTGGTATCGCATGAAGCATGCTGGTGGAAGTAAATAGTTAAGAGAATTTATCCACTCAAAGGGGATGGATTTTCTCAATTATAAACTTTCTTGTTTGATAGAGATGCTTAGTTTGAGAGATTTATCTGCCTAAAGGGGATAAAACTCCCAATACTACACATTCTCTATCATATTAGCTTCATACTAGAGAGGCTTAATGCATGTTATATTCTCTACTCAAGGGGAGTTCATAATGATGCACCTAGTACTCTTCAAAGAAGCTTGTTCAACTTAAACTATTCTAAAATTACCTAATTTACTGACCATGTTGTAATTTTATCCACAGTCTCCTTTGTTGTGAACAACAATAATGCCACCATTGAATTTTTGACTGGTTCCAATTATAAGAGGTGAAAATAAGATATAGAATTTGTCCTTAGAATAGTAGACATAGATCTAGCACTACATGAAAGTGAACCTTTAAAACCCCTAATAATAGCATTGTCGAGTAAAAGAGTACTATGCTGAGTGGGAGAAATCCAACCGCCTCAATCTCATAGCTATGAAAAGATCAATTGCTAACATCTCATGAGTGGTTTACTAGAAACCACGAATGCTAATGAGTTGTTTAATGCTGTGGCAAAGAGATACCATATGTCTGACAAGGTTGAGGCAGGACAATTTATGGGTGAGTTAACAAGTATGAGATATGATAGCACTAAGGGAATTAGGGAATATTTCATGAGGATGGTGCATGCTCAAACTATGCTTAAGGCTTATAATATTCCAATTCCAAATAATTTTGTTATTCATCACGCAGTTAATTCGCTTCCGTAAGAATTCAGTTTGATCAAAACTACTTACAATACTCAAGATTAGACTTGGGATTTGAATGACTTAATTTCTAAATGTGTGGCTGAGGAAGAAAAACTAAAAAAGGAAAAGAATGAGAATGTATACTTAGTTTCCCACAATAAGCCAAATTTCCATAAGAGAAAAGAAAGATTTAAGAATAAGAAGACACATGCCCCTAAAAAGGATCAAGACTTCAAAAGGCATGGTGAGCCTCAGACTGTAGATGATGGAGATAAAATAAAGGATATAAGTTGTTATTTATGTAAGAAGAAGTGTCATAAAAAGGCTTATTGTTTTAAATATAAAGATTAGCTAGTAAAGCAGGGCATAAACCAAAGGGTTCAGAATCAACAAGAAACCAAGCGAGAATGAGTCCAAGCTAAAAGTAGAAAATAATGTTGGCATTGAAGTTGAATTTATAGCAAGTTTGATTTTTATTGTTATTTCTTACTTTTATTTTTCTTTTCATTTTATATTATTTTTTTGGAATATGATTATCGGCTTTGTTTATAATTTTTTTAAAGAAGAAATTAAGTTTCTCTTTTATTGATTAATATAGTTGGATATTTTTCATTTTTTCAAAAAAAGGTATTGAAATTTCTTATGATTATAAAGTGATTGGCAAATGCATTTTATCTGATAGATTATACAGATTGTGTTTAAATTCTAAAACTGACAATTTATCTTTTAATGTTAAGACTTGCTAACCATTGTTATGGTACAAAAAGATAAACATGTGCGACGGGAAAATTGACCAAAACTAAGAAAAAGGGTGCAACTCATAGCAAAAGCCTCCTAAAAATAAAACATATAAATATCATTGGACCCTATCCTTTATTGATATATATATATATATATATATATATATATATATATTGTTATGGATATATCTTTCTCATCAGAGGAAAGTCTAAGGCCCTTGACATGTTGAAAGTTTATCAAATAGAAGTTGAGAAACAATTGGGGAGTGTCATCAAAATAGTTAAAGCTGATCATGGTAGTGAATATTACGAAAAACATAATGAAAGGAGATGTTGCCATAGAATTCATAAATACCTAGTCAATGTTAACTAATTTTCTAATTAAAGGATTAAAACCCATATAGTTCAATAAACATGTTGAGAACATAGGTATCTTAGAGTCTTTTGATCTTTTAAGTTAGTGGGAATTCATGCATTTTACCTTCTTTTGTTTTGTTTTATACGATGATTTTGCATATGTCTTTTGGTTACATTAATGAATTTCATGAATATTCACATATTTGATATGTCATATTTTTATTGATAATCATCACTATTAATATTTGCTTGTGCAAGGGTTGAATGCAATATGTACCTTAAGACATAGTGTTAATCTTAAGGATGACCATTGTATTTTTCATAATATGTCTCTTATGGCATTATACTATATTTTCAAAATAAAGTATTTGAGACATATAGACTTGTTATGAGTTGTACAATTTCTCACTGCAATTTAACATATAGGTATTGAGGATTTGTGATTTCGCATTATAGTTTAGCATACAGATGTTGAGAAATCATATGGAAGATCGATAAAAAATAGTGCATGATTGATCACTTTGAGAATTATTTCTTACCACACTTCCAAACTTATGATCCATGTCAATATGATGTCAATATGTGTGAGTGTGGATAGGTCTTAAGTCATTAAAAGGCATAATAATCACCACTATCTCGTATTAATGGTTATGTTAGACTGGATTGTGTATGATATGCTTTCTTAGGATCATTGTTTTCTAACTAAAGTACACACATGAAGTTTTTGTTGTCTAATTAACCCAAGAATCATTTTATAAAATAAAATGAATTTTTTAAAATCAAATTAATGTGGCCCAAGTGGGAGAATATTGAAAAAATTTTAATGGACTCACATTAATCAATTTTATTATTTTCTAAAATGGGTTGATTATGATCCATTAAAAATTGTTATAAGCCCAATATATATTGAGTGATCATAAAATTGATGGGGTTAAGCACATATTGTCTAGTGAGTGGTTTTACTAGTGTGGGCTAATTATTTTATTGAAGCCCATAATGGGAGGCCCCAATGAAACATCTTTATATATAGAGATAGGTCCCCTCTCTAACTCTAATTTAAGAGAGTGTTAATCCCATTGAAAGCCGCTCATCTAAGTATAGGGTAATAGAAAAGAAAATTAATCTTCTAAATTACTGCTATGGCAACCACAGGTATGTTCTTCATTCTTATTTCATAATTTGTGTTCTAGTTTCATACAAGATCTATTAAAATCCAATATTATTGTCTGTCGTTTCGGTAGAAATAAAGCATGCCTGCTAGGCTTGCACTTATGTCAGCATTGAATAGTTGTCTTTGATGTGGGACTTATATGCCCTTTGAGTATTAGTTTTAAGAATTATCAATGTTTGATATTATTTTTAAATATATTAAAATAGGTTGAGTTCAAGGAATTGGCCCAACTCAACCCATTAGAACCATGGCTCACAAAATTGGAATCTCCTTACAAAGAAGAATCAACCTTATCTAGCCCACTAAAGTGGTAATAGGATTGAGTTAAGCTGGACTTATGAGTTGAAAATTATTGTATTTTCAGAATATTAAATTGAAATGCTCATTTGATTTATAATGATCAATACTTGCGTTCCTCATATTTGTTTAAGGAGTTCAAGAACCCTGAATCTTATAAATAGCATTGCTGAAAATGTCTTACTACAGGTCTGGTTAGCTGCAAATTGTTTATTATTTCTGCATCATTACATAAAAGACTTTCTCTTGCATGCTTTTTCAGCTGCTGATCATAGTAAGTCCCCCTTATGAAAATAGTCAGATATTTTTTGGTTGAAGATGCTTTTAAATAGGTCATAAGTTTTATCTGTTGCTGATGGATGAACATGCAGTTGAACAAGTTTTATCTGATGCTGTTACACGTAAAATTTTCGATAGAAAAACATAATAAAAATTGCCCCAAAAAAACTGAAGGATTTAACAGCAGTCAAAAACTGCCACAAAAGTTCAAATTTAGTTCTTTAACTTTCAGTTTGTATCGTATTCATCCCTTAATTTCTTTTAATGCTTTAAAATGGTTCCTTAAACTTCTTTTAGTACTCCAAAGGGATTCTCTGACTTCTTTTTAGTGTTACAAAAAGGTCCTTGATAGATGTAACGAAAGAGGATGAGTATAGTACAAATTAGAAATTAATGGATCAAATTAAAATTACTTAATTAATTAATTCATGGACCAAAATTATAGCTAAATAAAAAATTAACAGACCACATGCAGAGTGTAATAGCATTGTAGGTTTTACCAAATGCATCTACTCAAACAGTTTATTTACAACGCACAATTAAGTTATGCAGAGCACAGTTTCAGTGCTTAAACACAGTTATATCAAAAGACACAAATCCTACACAGATGACAATCCCAATAAAGAAGTTAATCTATAACCGAGAAGACAATTTTATTTATATCTTTGTTTTGCATTTTGCCCATATTGTTCTACCAGTTGTATTAATCAAGAAATATGTCTCTTTTTATCAGAATCTATACTGGAAGGGAAATTAATTTATGACTGCAAACTACCATAAAAAAAGACACAACGCAAATAGCAGTTTTGCTACAATTTACTTATTCAGAGGATAGCTTCAGTGCTTTTACCACTATCAAGAAAGCATGTGCTGCAGAAACAGAGTTGTATCACAAAATAACACAAATCCTGCAAAGGGAGTCCAAAAAAAGAAGTTAAAAAGCAATGTTAGGTAGGCAACACAATTAGTTGTTTCTGTTGTGCATTTTGCCCATATTGTTCTACTGATTGTACTCTACAACAAATATATCTCTATTCATCCAATTCTACAATTGAAAGGGCGTTGCTTATCCCTCCATGGAGATAACCTATTTTCAGAGGAATATTACTTTAAAAACAGAAAAAACCAAGAATCACTTTAAATTTCCTTCATTTAATCCAAACATGAAGAGAAAAAATAGGAAATTGAATCTGTTGATAAAAAGAAAAGATATTGAAAAAATTTTGGTTCAACTTTGTACTTTGACTGACATAAAATATTAAGAGTAAAATGAAAAACACAAAGTAAAATTCTGGCAAGATGTACATGCACAATTCAAGAAGAAACAAGAAAAACAGAGTTATAAAGAACTAAATACTTGACTCAGGCTAATGCCACTGTGCCCTGTATAAAATAAGTACAGTAATTGAATAACTGAAGAGGAAAAGAATATTGGTCGAAGTTATGAAAAGAGAAGTGAATCTAAATCCTAAAACTAATTATCTCCAATTTTGCTTGATGATTTTGCCCACACTCCTTTTTCATGCCTAGCTCAAAAGTTCGTCTTGCATAATTGCTCCTAATTCATGAGGGAAATGCAGAAAGAGAAGCCAAACATAGGGACAAGTAATAAGAGAGAGAAAGAGAGAGTTTGATACCGATTAAGCAATGTGTTGGTATGAGTACCAAAATCTTGCTTGAGTTTCTTGGACTGAGGAAGTGGTTGTTGCTCATCAACAGTCCGAGGCCTCTTCTTATTCCTCTCCAATTCCTCTTGTCGAACGAGTTCCTCATATTCTGCCGTATATAATGGACACACCCCATATTCCTTGATGATTTCCTTGCAAGGTGCAACATTAAATTCACTAAATTCAAAGGAAAGCTTTAGGGGTGTGACCGACTGACGCTTTCCTCTTATTCTTTCAATTTCCTTCAATATCTCACTACAAAGGAATCCATCATGCCATATACAAACATGATCAGAATTCCTATTTAAACCACTATACAAATGAGACTGTAAATCTAACACCTTAAATTCTCCCAAGTAGAATACACATTTGAATGTAACAATAATCCTTGATTCTAAGTAAAAAAGAGCGGCGCAGAAAGCAAAACCCAATAAGTGTACATTTTGAGGGAGTTCAATAATTATGGTCCTTCGCGTTGTCCGATATTTGAACCACTCCGGTATTCCGCTTCCTGGAAACCAAATTGAACTCCTATCATAAATTGAATCCCTACTGAATCCATCTTGAGCATCTCTTGCCAGTTCATATCCATAAGTAGCTCCAATCATTGCGGAATAAGCATCTTCACTGATATTGCGAAGTGATTGTCCATTTAATTTCACGCAATTTCCAAATGAGATGTCTATTCCGCTCCTACTCAGTAGTCTAGAAGTTGACACTGTCTCCAATGACTTGCAGTCATCGGCTTCTAAGTCTATAATGGATGGTGGAAGTTTTGGTAAAGAACGAAGCCTCTTGCAATTCCGTATGTAAAGACGTTTCAGTCTTAAAAGATGTTCGGTGTTGCTGGGGAGTTCAGTTATGTTGCTACAACCATCCAAACATACTTCTACTAAAGACAACATGCCATCGAAGAAGATATGTAGCTTCGAATTATCAATTACTTTACAATTAGGAACATTAAGACTAACCAAATTTCTCAGGCAAGATAACTCGTTTGGAAGGCTCTTAAGTCTTGAGCATCTGAGATCGAGCTCTTCCAAATTACTCGAAAACCCTATGGATGGGTGCAAGATTTCAATTCCTACTTGATTTAAAAACAACATTGTCAATTTTTCTGACGACACTCCAAATTCCTTGAGATTTGAGCAATCTTCCACTGTTACAAATTCCAGAGATTTTAATTGAAACCCACTTTTTAGACTCTGAAGTTTCTTGCACCCGCTTGCCTTCAACTTAACAAGCGAGTGGAGAGACAAAACAGACGGATGAATGGAACGTAAACTTTCACAATCAGTAAGAGATACTACTACAAGATTTATGGCTTTAGAGAAATCCGGCAACTCTATCAATTGTTTGGATCCGTCAAAGTTTATCTCCTTTAAGTTCACAAGATCCTACGATAATACAGATAGACAATTCAAATGAGAAAATTATTAGGTTTCAAATAAAGGAAAAACATGAGCACAAATATGTTTATACAAACCTGCACTCCATTCCAAAGTTTTTGAACATGGCTATGGGGCATGCGAAGCACAACGAGTTTTTCAGGACAAAAAGTAAATGGCAGAGATTTCAATGAGTATCCATACCACTCTAAATACCTTATTTTGTCAGGAAAAAATTTGAAACCTCTTGGAAGGTGTATATGACTTGAGCCATTGTTCAAGGAGTTATAAACTTTGACAAATCGTAGATTAGGCATCTTTTTGAAAGTGTCAGTACTTAAATGTAGATCTCCAATTTGAGAGGCATCTAACTTTATACCTTCAACCTTATTAGTTCCCTAGAAAAAATAATCATGAATGAGAGTAAGTAAACCATATCATACTTCATGCATATTCTTCATAAAAGTATATTTTTGTTAGGAAAGCAAGTTTGTTTTTCTTACCTTATTATTAGCCAAGACATCATAAATTTCTTTAGAATCCCATAATCGGCTATGTCTTTCAGGTTTATTCATAGATTCTTCACGAATAATTTGCCAACCCATTTCTTGTAACAAATCATGCATTTCTACGTGCTTATAATCATATGCATTTATAAGAGCCTTGTCATGAAGTGTTTTTATGCCAATAGCTCCATAGAAGCCGTAGCTGTCTAATAAGTTCATCATGTATTCTTTCAACTCTCCCTTCAAAAAGCATGCGATGTCTAGAAATATTTCCTTCTCTTCATGATTTAATCCATCGTAGCTCAGTCTTAACACCTTTTGAATATCTTCATGGGGAGTCTTCCCAAGTTTTCTCAATGCACTATTCCATTCATTTTCACTTTTGTTACGAAGAAATGACCCCAAAACTTTTAAGGCTAATGGAATTCCTCTTGCATAAACAACTATCCTTTCTGATATTTCTTTATATTCCATTTTAGGCAAGTTTTGGTTGAAGGCATTAAGGCTAAAAAGTTTAAGGGATTCTTTGAATTTCAACTCCTTAACCTTATATATTATATCAACTCCTTTGCTTAACACATGCTTGTCCCTGGTTGTGATGATAATCTTACTTCCTTGACCAAAGCAATGAATTTCTCCTACCAGATATTCCAATTGTTTTAAAGTACTAACATCATCAAGAACAATGAATACTCTCTTACGACTAAGCCTATGCTCAATAAAAGTAGTTGAGGTACCCATAAAGAGATCTTCTTCTAGTAGACAGGAGATAAGTTCATGACGTAAATTATTAATTCCATTATCATGCTTTCCAAAATTTTCCCTAACATTTGCCAAGAAACAACAACCTTCATAATGGGATGAGTATTTGACAAATAAAGCTTTGGCAACGGTTGTTTTACCAATGCCCCCCATGCCCCAAATTCCAATGGTTTGAACTTCCCTTAATAACAATTCAATCTCTGCGTAGATGTCATCAAGACCTACAAGACCTTTTAATTCTGTAGGTGGATACCTATGATTCAATTTTTGCAATATGTCTTTGACAATCTTTTGAATGAGTTCAGATTCATCCCTGACATGTGAAAAATAAAAGAGAAAAAAAGGAAAAGCAAAATTAAGCGCAGAATTGATTTGTCACAAACAAAAGAGAAGTAATAAATAAAGAGAGGATAAAATAGAGCATGAGTACCACATATAAATATTTATCTGAAATTGATGAGGATGTTTAATTACTTAATCCATTACTTAAATCACTGTCACCCATCATCTGAGAATAGAAGAAAATGAATTTATTACCTAATTTCATGAGAGCCCCAACCAGCTAAGTTTGCAGCTTTAGTGAGATCATCCTTCCACATTTGCATCTTGTGTTGGTCAACCATGAGGTCTCTCTCATGTTTCTCAAATGCTTCCTTGTAAAGCCCAATCTGATTGCGTACATGCGATGGCTCAACCTTATAGAAGACAGGAATAACAAGCTGTCCTTGATCCCTTTTGCAAAGAAGTATATGGGTGAGTTCATCCAAGCACCATCTGGAGGAAGCATAATTTTCTGAGAATACCACTACTGATACATAGGAATCCTCAATTGCTTGCATAAGTGCTGCTGAGATCTCATCTCCTTTATGAAGTTCTTCGTTGTCTATGTAGGTTTTGATTTGCTTTTTACAAAAAGCATGATAAAGATGGCTAGTGAAGTTGGTGCGAGTGTCCTCACCCCTAAAGCTGATGAAAACATCATACTTCTTTGGGGGGATCAATTGAGCAGAGGAAGAGGATGAAGCAGCATCAAGGGGCATATCTGAGTGAGCAGGAAGAGAAACTGTGTTGTATTGAGAAGTGTAGAAAAACAAAGGTGGATGGGTACAGAGGAAGGTCAGAAGATGCATATATATATATATATATATATATATAAATGGAAGAAGGAGCCCATGCGGTTTTCTTCGGATAAGTAGTGTATGGAGGGGAATCAATTCTTCACGCAAAGTGTGCCACTATAGTCAAAAAGTGAGGTTTTACTTTCACTAACTGAAAGGTAGGATTTGAGACTGAATAAATAAAGAATTCGTATATAAAATTTGTTTAAAATAGTAATAGTTTAAGAATTAATATATATATATATAATTTTATATTTTAGTTATTTAATTTTCTTATTTTTACATTATAAATATATAATTTTTATTCATAAATATATAACTTTTACAATTCAACATCACATGATTACAACATTCAATAAAATATATATATATATATATATTAAAGTTTTATTAGAAAACTTACTAATAAAAAATATAAAAAAAAATTAAATTTAATGATAGTCCTTTTAAGAATTTGGTTGATTTGCAAATCTTTTTGTATAATTTTGTCTTTATGAAAAATAAGATGAATATTTTGGTCAAAGTTTCCAATGTAAAAATTACTAACTTTGCGTAATCAGTAGGCTAAAATCCCCCTTTGAAATTGACAAAAATACACTCATGATGTATTTTTATTAGTTTTACAACACAATCTAAATTTTGAAGTGTTAGTTTATTTATTGATTTATTTTGCTGTTTTCGAGTTTAGCTTAGTGGACTTTTTGCTTTTCTCTTTTTGTTGATTTTTTTTTAATCGCTTGTTTCAAGCATTGCATATGTTTTTGTGATCGTCTTGCGGGCAACATTGTAGTTGGAGCCCATGTATTGCCCTCTTACATTTTTCTTCGTGTTTTACCTCCTTTTCTCATTGAATAAAGAAACGCACCATTTTTTTGATGAAAAATAAAATCACAAACATGAAGTAAAACTATATTTTATAAATTACACTGTTGATGAAAATAATCTAACTATTTGACTTAGAAATCAACTAGTTTCAGATATGTTTCCCTACGTGAAATTAGGGTTATAGGCTGAATTTTCATGTTATGTTCACACTACGTTGGTGTTGAAGTTTCCTAACGGTTTGGTTGATATACATGTTGATAATGTAGAAACTTCGTGGAAGGAGGGAATCAAACTCATCAGAATAGTGTAATTATGACTTGGTAATCAAAAAGACAGATTATGTTTTCAATGTTCAACTCAGAATATTTGTTTGAAGTTTTATACACCCTACTTTAATGCTTTATTATAATTTCCCTTTATCTCTTTTAGTTCTTAAATAAAAAAATTTAATTGCATTTATAAATGAAATTTTGTACAATATTTGTTTGACACCATGCTAGTTTAAAAATAAATCAAACATACGAGCATTTTCTTTAATATTTTCTTTCAAGGTTTTCCGTAAAAAGTAAAATAATGACATTTGAATATTTTTTAAAATTTAATAACATGTCCTTAACTCATTAGAAAAAGATATAAAACTCTTAAAAACTTCAAGTTATAATTTTTAAGTAACAATCGCAACTATGAATTGCCCATTAGAATATGGCATAAGGATGAACCTATTAATTAAGTAGTAATTACTTGAGGGTCTATTTGGTTGGCAGAATTTTGCATATAAAAAAAAAAAAAAAGAAAACATCAAAAGTTGATAGATAAGATAAGAAATAATACTCATATCTCTATTTTTTAAAAAATTATTAAAAAAGTAAATATTATTAAATAATTATTACAAAAATATAATAGGTATTATAATAAAAATTACATAGCCCATTACATCATAGAGTTTGAACCAAACAAGCTCTCAAGAGTACTAATTTCCAAAAACTTAATTGCAACTTTTATGAAATAGTTTAGAAGGTTAGAGAATTGGGGCAAATCCGCCCCTAGTTTAAGAAAATAAAAATAAATGAGAAAAGGCAAGTGAATAATTAGGCAAACACCTTGAACAATACCTAATGTTGGAATTTCTCCTATAATCTTTCTAAGATTGCATTTTTGTATCTGTGCTGATTAATCTTTTCTTCTTTTTGCCCTCCCATACCAACATGTACTGTACAAGTTAAATTTTTACTTTAGTGAATTTAAAAAAAACGCTAAAGAAAAATTAAGTTTTAATAATACGGCTAAACATAAGAAATATATTGTTTATATCATTCATTATTTTCATTTATGCACTTTATATCTCGTTTTCACTCTTATCAATTATCACTCATACTGGAACTGTTAAGAAACAAAACAAAACGCAAAAGTAAAGAATGGACGATCAGGTAATCAACATTCTATTATTGCACCCATAAAAAAGATGTAGAAGCTGGAGTGTTTTTGGATTTGAAAATTCATATATTCATGAAGGATCTCCTTATCGTCTCATGGTTTGAAAAGTCCGTTACGTGAAAGAAGGGAGATTTCCAAATTCTCAAATGATAGTTTAGCGTTTTAGCCGCTTTTGGATTTAGCTTGGTGGGTCTTTTTTTTGGGGAGGGGGGGGGGGGGGGGGGGGGGGGGGTGGGTTCTGTGTTTCTTGGTTTTCTTTAATATATCTGTTTCATGCATTGCATTCTGTTTGCTAATTTAACTAATCTTGACTGATTCAATAGTTGCAAATTTCTTGATTACAAAATCGTAATTAAGAAATGCGCAATTATTAATCTGGCCAATATTAGCTAAATTAGCAAGTTTACAATATAATGCTTTGTGAGATCGTCTCTCTTTGGCCAAATCAATTAAATTAAGAAATCACAAAAACAAAATTCATTCAAATGAGGTTGTATGTGAAATTAAAAAATTGATTAAAATAAAAAATCAGCTACCAAAATTGATTAAAAAACAAAGCAATTTATTAAAACATAATTCATCTGAAGTTCCCTCCCTTGATATCTTACTTTCCTCGTCATCTAGAAATTCCGCTAATTTAATTCTAATTTCCTAATTAATCATATCTATTGTCCTTAAGTTACCATTTTGATTGATTCCTATTAACAAGCCCAATGCAACAGTGCAAGATTAATAACACAATACTAATCCAATTCCTATTTGAACACACCCCAATAATCACACAAAAATCTCTGATATGATAAATAGAATAAATTCAATTGATTAATCAACTGATTAAATCAAATGCAACTCTCAAATCATGCATACAAACCAGTAACTATGCAATATGAATTATTCAACTGATATAATTAAGATTAATACAAAAATATAGATAATAAGAAAAAGAAATTCATCTATAATTAAAATCAAATTAGTACATATTCAAACCATAGACTCCAGTATTGATATCATGTTCAATATTCCTAGATTGATTACAAAAAAATTCAGAAAGTCATTACAAAAGCAAAACACTCCAAAGAAGAAATTCTCCATACAGGCTCTAAAGAGATGACGTAAAAGAGAATGTATCTGATTAAAGATGACCTAAAGGAAAATGTAAGGTATCAAAAGCCTAGCATCAAAAGCCCATTATTAAATGTCCAAATCATATGTGTGGCTTAGATTACTTGCAAGAACAAAAATATGGATAATTAGATCTCTATTGATCAAAATATAATAACAATAATTAAAGCTCAAATTCACTAATTATGCAATTAAAATGCATTAATCTTAATTTTGCCTAATTTATATAAAATGAGTCTAAGGTCATTAAATTAGTCTCACTGAATTATTATAAAATTAAATATAAAATATATAATTACTTGCACTATTAGCGATGCTCATAAAGGCAAGCTCGTTATTTAAGTCTATATATTGTCCTATTTTACTTTGAGTGTTTTACCTCCTCTCTGGTTCAAAAAAAAAATCACAAATGTTAAAGTAGAAGTATAGACTATTCTAGAAATTATTGTTAATGAAAATAGTGTAAGTTTTTAAGTTAGAAGTCAACAAGTGTAGTTACACTTATTATCACCAAGGTAAAGGTAGGGTTATAGGTTGAATTTTCAAAAGTTACATTCACCCTAAAAGGGTATTGAAGTTTCCAAGTTGACTTTATAGAGTATAAGATAAGATTAGCAATTTCATAGTGAAAGCTGATGAGTATAAAGGATGAGAAGAGGGAGCCCACACGGTTTGGTTGATATATAAGTCATGAAACTTCATAGAAAGAGGGAATTATGACTTGGTAGTCAGGAAGAAGAGTTATATGTTTATTAATCACTAACGTGAAAGTTAAGCAAAGTTGCAGTGTTATTAGGTTTGAGGGGTGTTCAAACTTCAATCTTCAATTCATAGAAACTATAACTAAATTTCCTTGAGTTTTATCCATCTAGATTGTCTGTCGTACACGAAGGGGTTATTAGGCTTTTTTTGGGTAATAAAATATGATATAAGTCATCTAAAAATTGTAAATAAGAGAACAAAAATTTTAACTGTAAAAGAAAATTATATTTTAAAAATTTTAAAAGTACAAAATTTAAAGTTTAATTTTCTCTCACAGTTAAAATTGTTGTTCTCTCAATTATAAATTTTAGATATCTAATTAAATTTTTTGGTCCTTAAAAATAAATAAAATAAAATAAAATAACTTAAAAACCTTGACTCCACAATTTGCAGTGGCTTGAGATAACAGACAATCCATTTACATACTTTAATGCTTTATTATAGTTTCTTTTTATTTGTCTAAGGTTTTAAATAATTATTTCAATTTCATTTATAAATGAAACTCTATACAATATTTGTTTGACACCATGCCAGATAAAACTTACGTGCATTTTTTAAATATTTTCTTTCAAGTTTTTCCGCCAAAACTAAAATAATAACATTTAGTATTATTTTAAATTTCAACAATATATCCTTAACTCGTTTATAAAAAAAGTAAATTATATCCCCTCATTTGAATTTTGTCAAAATTACATAACTTTCCTTTATATTTTTAAAATATACACTTTTTTCTTATGAAATAAAAAATTACATTGCATTTTAGTCTAATTAATTAAAAAATACCCTTCATAAGCTTTGCTGAAATTATATTCCCTTTCTTTTATTTTCAAAATATATAGTTTTTTTTCTTGAAATAAAAAATTCCACTCCACTTTAGTCTAATTGACTAAAATATCCTCTATTAAAAAAAAAATATATATATATATATATAATTTTTTTACTAAAATATTATCCTACTACTTGAAGCTAAAATTAAATTTAAAACTATTCTTAAAGAGTTGATTAATTCACTAATAAATCAAGTTTAAATAAATACGTCAATATTTGTCACCAAAGATGGTCTTCCAAACTATTCTAAAACAAAGGTACATAAACTATTGGTGACTTTCAATAATCACTACCAAAAATCCCTCTTTCTGACTATTATAAAAAAAAGGCACATAAGATTTTGGTTGCCAGCAAAAGTTAATTTTTTGGTCTTTCTTCCCAATGGGTACTCAATTGCTACTTATTGTTATCCAAATTGCCTCATGGAATATGACCAAGATTATGCTTAAAATGGGAAAACGGGAGTATCTAGAAGTCCTCAAAATAATGAATGGGGGCTTAATCATCTACTTTGTGAAAAAAAAAAAAATTGGCACTTTGTAGCTCTTTTGCAGGATGGAAGAGGCATCCTAGCTGATTGTATAGCCATTGAAGCAAATATAATAAGCAGCTATCGATTCTGGTCGGATGATCAAACCGACCAATTAACGTTTTGGGTGAGAAAAAACCACCTAGAATTGCCTCTTTTTCTTTTTTGTTCATCCAAAAAAATAAGGTTCAAATAGGTTAGATCAGATCAAGTTCAAATGAGTTACGCCAAAAATATATGTCTTTTTTGATATGCCTAGAAAAACAAGTCTTTTAAAGCGCTAGACTAGATTAAATCGAACAAACCCACTTTCACTAAAGATTTCATCCGCCTAAACTCCAACTGAAATTATTTATTTATTTTTCTTTTTTTAAGGATTGGTTCAGATTGAAATGGATTGACGAGCTATGAACACCTTAAGTAGTGCTACTTCCTATGTTAGATCATTATAGGATTTTACTCCATTTTATAGATACTAAGAAAATTATAGGTCATTATGTTACTGCCCTTGGAAAATGGTTTGTAACTCCGATATCATAACTCTTATCCCTGCTCTGTTAAATCAAAATAGAAAAAAGAAAAATGTTTATTGTCGGAGTTAAGGGCATATTGCTACAACCAGCTAATTAGTATCCTCCCACTCCCTTGTGCCCCATGTACAATAAGTTCGGAGTTAGAATTATAACTGGCCAAGTAGAATGATTGAAGCTACTGAAGTACCATCATCATTCATTTGCTCTCGCAACAAAGTCCATGCACATGCTACAAATTCTCGAGACATATACAGTACACAAACCAATCACACCCCATTCCCTATCTTTTTCCTCCGAGACATGTGACTTATGGTCCACAGCCATGATGATCAACATTTCTACTTTAAGGGATGAACTTTTAAACCTAATGATAAAACGACTTGTTGGATATTAAGTGTATACAACTTTTGTTTCCAATTTTTTAGATTTGGATCACAAAGCCCAAAATTAAAAGTTTTAATTTCATGTATCACTTTAGATTTGGATCATATAGCCCAACCAAGGCCTGGACATCAACTCACCAAGGATGATACTTATAGTCACTGTTTTTTGTTTGTTGGGCGATTTGTACTGCGTATGATTTAGTGAATAATTAGGGTTTTTTAGTAGTTTTTTTAACTTAAAAAATTCCTGAATTTAAGCATTTGTACGTGCCAAAAGAAAGCTAAAGGGTGATTAAATGCAGAATCAAGTCCGACGCCTACATGCCTTTTTTAGACAATATATTTTAATGGAAATTATATTTTTTTTTCTTGAATTTTATTGAAATCACACACACTTTTTTTCTATTTCTAAAATTTATACAAATTTTCTCTAAAATAAAAAATCATACTACATTTTAGTCCACTTTTAAAATTTTTTACTAAACTATCTTCTATTAACCACTCTTATATATATTTTTATAGAGGGTATTTTAGTCAAAAAAATTTTAAATTGGATTAAAATATATATTCTGAAAATAGAAAAAATGTATATAATTTTAACAAAATTCAAGAAAAATCTTTGTAATTTACTCCATACTTTAATATGCCTTTTGAATTGAGTTACTCTCATACATAAACAGGAGAAGAAGGCATAAAGCATACGGTATTTTTGTTATTTATTATATACACTTACAATCTAGGAAAAAAAAAAAAAAAGGTATGTTTGAATTAAAGAAAAGATATGAGAGAGAAATTTTAATTAGACACTTTTTGTACTTAGATTTCAATTTTTTTCCGTTCATTCTTCCCAATTCAAACATATATTAAAAAAAATGTTTAAACTAAAATATTTCATCCTTTATGTTTTCTATTCTCCATAATCCAAATATATCTTTATAAATTTAATTGGAACCAAACATGAGCATCATAATTCTAAAAAAAAAGTATAATTAAAATCATATGTTTCAAAACATTAAATATGCATACAACTTCAAATTTAAAGTAACCGAAAAAATTTGAAATATGTATCATGTATAAAAAATTAATGTTCCTTGCTTTGTAAGAAGAGTTCTCACTTAAAAGTTCAAATATAGAATCTAGCTATAGTTGCTTCGTATTAATAAATAAATAGTGTATTCTACCATGCCAAAAAAAAGGGGGTGTCTTTCACTTTATTCCATGTCATGTTGCGCTATTGAAATTGAAGACATGCGCATATATTTTAACGCATAGCTAGTTGGCTTTGTTCTTGTCAAAGAGAAGGACAAGTCTAATTTTTAAGTGTTTCTTTTCATTTTTTTAATAAAAATATAACACAATTTTTTTTATAATTTAGTATTGTATAATTAAGTTTATAAAAAAAATTGGGAAAATTTAGATACAATTTTATATCTTACTATCAAGTTTTTTAATAAAAATATGTATTATTTTTATAGTTCATCATCACATGATTGAGTTTTTTAAATAATTTTTACACATATCGTATTTTAATTAAAGAACTTAAAAATAAAATAATAAGAAATTGTAAAGAGTTGAGTGTTGGCTTTTCTGTTAACAAAATTCCATCTGAACTTATACTTTGCACAGTGACAAATTGCTGGATTTGAGGCCTTAAGGAATTAAGGAGAGTACAAAACCTTTGATCTTTTTGACATTCTACTTTTGATTAAAGATTATTATTTAAGAAACAAAGATTATTCTTAAATAAGGACTAGTTTTGGTACAAATGCATGCTTGGCCAAACATGACCCTATGTATTTGTCAATGCAGAACCAAACATGCAAACTTAAAATAGTTTCTTAAGTCTAAAATGTATTAAAATTGGCACTTTTTTTTCTTTAATTTCTTCCCCCGTGTATCCTTAAATATGTGTATGCCTTTGATAAGATTTTCAAATTAGATATTGAAGGTCTCAAACCTATATTTAAGTATATAATAAAATATAGTATTTGGCCTTTTTATACATTATGCACATTAATTTTCACATTCGATTCTAATGGATTTAAAATTGTCATAAATTTTTCTATTAAAGAAGAAATTATAGAAAAAAAATTGGCATATACTAATTGGCAATGTCACGTGAGTTTCTAAATTTAGATACGTTGTCAATCCGTTGCTAAAGGTCAAGCATGTGCAATCTCTTTACAAAACTTAACAATGGTATTTATAAAACTTTAGCAACGATATCTAAATTTAGCACCGTCGCTAAGATATAGAAAATCAAAGATCTAGCAACGTATTTATCTGTCGCTATATTCCTCTTATACGGAAAATACCCCTCTAACAACAATCCACTCCTAAAAGATTTTTTTATCTAATTAAAGATTTAAATTTTTGTTAACTATCTGTATCCTTCACTACTAAAATACAATAATTTTGAATCAAATTAATTTTAAACAAAATCGTAAAGAATAAATTATAATTTATAATTTATACTTTTATAAACAATTTCATTTCAGCATAAAGCTATTGTTCTCTTAAATTTGTGGTGTACCCCTAAAGATAAGCCTTAGCCATGTTGATATGTACTCTTCAAACTTTTAGAATTTATCATCAATATGTACTCTATGCATGATAATTTACACTAAACTTTATTACGGGCTGATCCAAATTTAGTTTAAAGTTTCTAAACGTTGACAAAAAAAAAATTATAATTTAAGCGCAGCCCTCATCAACAGTATTTGGAACTTCCACATGGAATCAACACAAAACACTTTGTGTTATAAAACGTTCGGCTTTCTCCTATTATATTTTCAAGAGGGAAAAAAGTGCTTTTTAGTCCTTAAAAAATAAATGTATTAATCATTTAATTTTTAAATTTTAAAAGTATATAATTCAGTCTCTTGAAAATTTTTGTGTTACTAATTAATTAGACACTAAGCATCTAGATATTTGCTTTGTTTGGGCCTAACGGGTAACAAATTAAAATTTTTCAATATTTATGTGTTTTTAAGATTCAATAAATAAATAATTAAGATATATATCTTTAAAAGATTGCAAAGTACATTTTCTGGTCTAATATCTAAGGGTGTTGGCTTATTTATTTTACTTCCAAAAATCATATTTAGGTTAATAATACACATTCAAACTTAATAAATATCTTGTTAAATAATATTACAAATTATAGAAAATGGATCCTCTTCCGTGCACCACTCTCTCTTTTGTGCATAAGGTTTGAATTGTCTACATTAAAATCTGAATACTCTAGATTTAATTAAAAAAATCATCATTGACTTTTCTAAAAAATAAAATATAAATTAAAAACAATCTTCTAACTACAAATTTTTTTAAAAATAAGGATTAAGATTAGAAAATACAATAAAAAAAATTGATCTAGATCATACGATCGATAGAGATGGTGAAGATCCTCTCCCATGCACACCAAATTCCAAATTAAACAAATTAACGCAAGCCTAATTCAGTAGTAAAGGTGGTGTACACGCTATTTTAATTACACGGCTTTAAATGCTAGGGTTAACACTTAGAAAATATATTTCCCTAAATATACTAAATAGATGAGGAATATGCTCTTATAATCACACCAAAAAAAATTGTTGATGCACGAAATAATTCAAAGATAACTTAATCCTGCAACCTAAAAAGGGAACAAGTTAAAGCAACGATAGAGAGAAACATAAACTAAGATATGGAGGATCAGGTCCACCAAAGCCGCGAAAAGTTTTTTTTCTTTTTTTAACGAAAGCCTGGGTGCCACGTGTCTTTGGGGAAAATTAATGACAACACTTGATTGTGTTTCTCCCTTCCTCAAAGCGTCGACCACCTGCGTGGAGGCCAGTAGCCATGCCTGAACCATCTGAGTCATTCGGCTCTGAAACATTCTCTCTTCCCCAAAACGTTGACCACCACGATTGCTTGGCAGATCTGGCCATGAATCAAGAACAATGGAAAATGTTTTGGGGAAAACTATAAGTTTTCTTAATCGTAACTTATATAGGCAAATGTATATATTTCTGCAAAATCTATATATAAAAACATTGCATGCCTGAAGAAGAAAAATTATGTTAATGAAATCCTAGCAAACAACAAATTACTGCAATGTGTGTCACTGACTACAGAACAGAGCTTGGTACCACTCACTAATAAAAATAATAAACAGCGAGTGAAACCCAAGTATTGTAATTGCTGCATTTTGTTCTGTTTCTCAAAGGAGCACTTGATGTTTGATAAAACCTTCAGAAACAAGTTTGATTGTATCTAGATGTGAATTGACCAGACCTTGCATTAGGATAAACAGCACAAGGCAAGGTTTGGGAAAACATTTCTTTCACATATCAATACAGAAGCTGCTCTTAAGAGAATGCCAATTAGTATGTGTTGCAAATGAAATCAGCTACTACCATATAAATCACTGTTGAACAGATAGTTATTATACGTAGCAGTAAGTTCACAATCTTGAGTATATCATGAGCACGCTATGGAAGGAGCAACAGGAGTACTTCGACCAGAGAACCAGATTCAGTAGCGTATAACAAGAATAAATCCAAGAAACAGGCAAATTAAGAATAAGGAAGCAAATACTCTCACTTTGCCTCGAAGGGGTTTGACCAATATTTGTACTGTTCATACTTAGGATCATCCAAATTGTCAGCAATCCCATAAGAGAAATGAACGCTGCCACGAGCCAGCATTGTTGAAACAACAAAATGAAGCAGTTCTGCAATAGAGCCAGCAGTGTACACTGTATAGCTCTGACTCCCTCAGCTCCCACGTTATGGTATTCAGTCCATACATCACGAAAGGTGGTATTTGCCACATTTTGACCCTTAATGGCGCCCTGTAAAATAATCAAAGACTTACACTGATAGTCACTCCATTGACATAAGACAACATACCAAGACAAAACCAATTAAATCAGTCCAAGATGCGTACTATCTTTCCCAGGCAAAAAATGGGAAGATAACTCCTAAAAGGTGTATGAAAGACAAACATAATGCTCAGAAAACCTTTTTAGTGCTCACAAATCACAAAATTCCTTCAGCAATTTCTGGATATAATATAAGACAAGACTTAGCTAAAATTCTTTTAAGTATTTGCTATCAAGAATTGCAATAAAAACTTGTGAAAGAACTTTCTTTAAAGAACTAATTATGTGATGTTAAACTATAAAAGATATCCAAATGATATGCTTTTATAACAGAACTTGATAGCAAAGATTTATAAACTATACTTAGGTTTTCTTCTGTAATATAACATATAGCCTCACCCGAAAGTCAATCCTCTCTATCTCAAATGAAGGTGCCTCTACCACATCCTTGCCAAATGATATAGTTGACATGTTTTGATGAGAAATCGGAGAGTTATTAGTGTCTTGGCTTGTCAACTAAGTACCATTATGCTTTTGCTTTCTCTTGCCAGGGAGATACCCTTCCTCTGGTGACCAGCCAAGACCACCACAAATAGTGTCCCTACTTCTTGGTATCATTGACATTGTTGAGTCCCAAGTGCGGGTCATCTTCAGTACATGTTGCAAGGTTTGACTGCCAAACAGATAATTATCTAAGAAACCTGGTGCAATTACCCTGCAGAGTTAATTTAATCAGGATACTGGATAGTTGACAAAAACAGAAAAGAGTATAGTACTGGGAAAAAAAAATTGAAGAAAATTGTGAACCCCTAAACAAAACAAAAACAAAAAACAAAACTTGAATGAAACTCCCACGTGGTAGGATATATTGTCACAATAAAATTGTTATTTCATAGTGAGTTCTCTTGAACTATATGTGCTAACTAATAATATTAGTAAATCACTCCACAATGATTCTAACTTTCTAAGCTATTATAATGCTCTTTAAAAGAGAGGGGGGGGGGGGGGTTATGCCGCCAAAGTGGGGAGTATAACACTGTTAGAAACCAGGCTAAACTCATTAAGTCATCACCAACTTGCTACTACGTAAGCCATAGTTAAGTCGATATAGCTGGTAACAGCAATATCCTTAGCTTCAGCAGAGAAAAGGCCAGCCACAGACTTTGGAACACCCAAAAATGGTCCACCAATGTTCATCACTGCCTTTATTTGTCTGGCACACCAATCTGGTCCACCCCCACCACCATTGGGCTTCAACCCATTTTATAAAATGAAGAAAGTACAGCACAACCATTGAATGTGGAATGATAACTGCCTTTTTGCCACCATTAGTGGCAGCCATAAGTTCTATGTTGCTTTTTATCCAACTTAGTGTTTGATCCCGCACCTGATCAATTAAATTTTTTGAAGCGTTAAGAATCAGCCATTGTCATAGAAAGAAGTAATTAAAGCCAATCTTAACTATATCTTTCTGACATATCAGAAGCTATCTATTGTCCCTCTAATTACTGTAGTTAATTTCTTTAGAGGAACAGCATTGCCTTGATTGAGATTAAAGGGTCAAAAGTTCATAATCAATGAACTTCTTTGGGGAAGGTACAAGTCCAGTGAAGTATATGTTAAGAAATACCTCAGTGTTCTGAAATGATATTCTCCAATCATATGCAGCCATGTACATGGTTTTTTCTTCATAACCAATGCGAGCCAAGTTAGCAATTAGGACAGCCCATACGAAATATCCTGGAGCAAATTAATCAGCAGCTACCAAGTCCAGAGACAGGGCTGACTCTAAGCCAGGTGGATCTAATCCTGTCTCATTGTCCAGTGACATGTGCTCCACCCAGCATAAAGGTCTGCGAAAGATTCAGAAAAAGTGAGACATGAATCCTTCCCCCCTTCTAAGTTGGTGATAATTCAAGTCTAGTATGAAAAGTGAGCTCAAAGATTACAAGTTAAAAAGAACAAGCCCTACAAAAACAGGCAGTGGCATCAGAAAGGAACCAACACAAGTACATTTTTAATGAATCTCTAGTGACACTGATGCCTATAGCCCTGACCTAAAGGATCAAATGTCTTTACTCTTTCAATGAATTTTTTTGTAGTGAACTAAGTTATAATTATGCCTTATCTGGATCATAGGTTGTTTCAACCTCACTTCTCAGGGGGAAAAATAATAATAATAATACTAGAATTGGCCTTTGAAAAGCTACCTTTTATTTAATATACAAATTTGATACGTTTAGCTGGTATTACAGTGATGACATCCTAAATGTATGTTGTTCTCATATGAGGGAAGTAAAAGTCCAAGCAACAATTGTTCAGCAATAAATCATTTGAAAAGATTACAGAAATGTCAACCAAAAGCATATTCTCTAACCGAATACAGCTGAGCAATCTTCCTCTTAAGAAATGAGCCGAATAGCAACAAAAAATCTTTCACACCACAACTTGCTCTCAACGCTTTAAGCACTTGTGAGCAAATCCAAGCCTCCAAGGTGAACTCTAAAATGAAATTAAACATTTTGTCTTTCATAATGGATATTTGTGCCTCACAATTGAAGTCTGAGCGGGCAACTTAATACGTAAGAATTTTAAAGAAAGCAGCTTGAGTGCATGAAAACATCTTTTGATCATAGTCAAAAGTTTTACAGGAAAATAATGCTATAATCGTACCTTATTTAATAAGACAAACTTTCTGAAAGCAACCTCTTTTAATCATCTCAGGCAATCTTCAGCATCAACCGACAAGACCATAATTGGGAAGTTTCTCATATTGACTTTACCAATATTGGTAACTTGTTATCAAATTCCCAAATCTGAAATTGAAGTGACATGCTTTTATCTAGGCTTGCCCACAAACATCATCAAACTAAGATATGGTTTCACAGTTAAGATCAATAAGAAAGTATGTTTTCAACACGTCATTACCATTTATCATCCTTGTAACTAATACAAATAGACTAGCAGCATCAACCAATTTGCAAAATAAAAGACATCACAAACCAATCCAAAGATGTTAGCTCATGGTAAGAAGAGATACAATATCTTTCCTTATCCCCAGAGAAAGCCGGAAAACACTTCCTAAACCTGCTACCAGGCAAAAAGATACAGAAACACTAAATTAAGATATTAGCAAACATTAAGACCAACAAATTCTTAATACCTTTTGTAGACTTTTCCAAATGTGCCACCCCACAATCATTTCCGGAACAAGCCCTCAGCACACTGGTGGCCCTCCCAAAGCTCGAGCCCACCGGTAACGGTCCCCGGCACGAAGACTACCGGATGCTTCGCCGTCAGCCCTTCTTTCTTCAGTTTCAGACGAGGTGGGTCCGGCAACGGCCCAGTTATCGCCTCCGTCACATATTGAGGAAACGAAGCTGGCATAGCATTGCACAGAAACAGCAATAACCACCATATAGAACAAATGCAACCGATAAACCAGCAACTACTATCCACACAAGACCACTTGCTCTTCTTCGCCGCTACTTTCTTCTTCGAATCATCTTCTTCTTCTTTCCTTTCGTTCTGAATCTTTGACTCCGCACTCGAAGGCCTATCGGCTTCTGCGCCTTTTCTCCGTCTAGTTAAACACATTCTGAAATCTGAATAGTAATTACTTTATTCCACGACTCTACGTGCCACAATCCAGAAATTCCCTTGAAGATCGTCAGTTTTCACTTTTCCTCTTTCTAAGAAGTTTGAAGATCTTTGGAATATGAAAAGTCTTTCTTCTCCTTGAGCTGATAAAAATCACGCTGCCAGCTTGCTCAGCTGAGACAACGGTTTTTCTTTTCAATAGAATGCAAATGACATCACAGTTATGTAAGTATTGGCGATAGATCCCTAAACGCCTGAAGGGAAGGGGAAAGTGATTTTGAAGCCATCACTTTTTCTTTTTCCAAGTTGATTTTCGCCGGAAACAAACAGAAACTTATCAAGATTTTGGGAAGGTGCAGCCGCCGGCAAGTCGTTGGTGGGTGTTCCACTGCAGTGAATTATTGGAGATTGGATGCTCTTAGTAATAGTGGGTCCCAGCTAACTTAAATATGAGCGCTTTTCATTACGTGTCAGAATCTAATTGGCTGTCTTGTTATTCATGCCATGTTTTCTTTATATATACATTATTAAAATAATATAAAAATAGAAAAAAAAAAAGATTTACTCGCATCTTGTCCTTATTTATCAAATAAATATTTTGATAATCTTTTTTTTTTTCTTTTCTTATAACAAGTACAAAGTTACAATTACAAAATAGTATCATTATATATATGAAAATCCATAAAAAAGTTGTTTATTGTATGACTTTTGTATTGGCTGCGTGTAATGTATCGTTTAGTATTAACTGTATACTGTTTATATATATATTTTGTGTGAGATTTTTTTTTTTGGGTGAGATTTGCGAGACAATTTTTGAATTTCCTCTAAAATGCGGGATAAGCTATACTTATAATTATTGTGATTATAAAATCATGACTTCCTTTTTAACTTGATTTCTTGCATTTAGATTCTTTCCGTATCCTAAGGTGTCATGAGAAAATTTTTTAATAACAGATTTAATGAGAAAATTAAAATTGGCTTGACTTTTTATGAGTAAATAGATCGATGATAACTATTACAGTGTTACTGTTATTTTTTTAATATTTAAAGTCACATTTATTTTGCAAAATATTAGTAACTTATGATTTTTAAATTATACATTTATGTTTTATAATTGGATACTAAAATTTCATAAGTAGGAACAGAAATATAATTTATAAAGGGATAAGGAAGCCATGTACTTGTATATAAATGGCAAATTAAATATACATTTCTGCAATTTTCTGATTTTACACAACTGCCCACCATATATACACTATTCTAAATTATTTTCATGAACAAATATTAAACGTAAAGATTTAGGAAACAATACTCTATTCAACTTCATAGTTTCCACGCTCTCATCTCATTTCAGGATCACAAAATCTGTGTGCACTATGTTCCTGTATCCTTTATAATATGTAATAGAGTGAATGTGACATAACAAGTGAGGTTTAAATGATTTATACTCACAAATTAATTAATTTAGTACAATTAAAGAGAGGTATAAAGAAAAAATAATTGTAAGCTACGAAGAAAAGATGTGTGCTCTATATATTTTTTTTCATTTCGTTGTATCACTATCTCTCTGATTACATGATTGTATAACTATAAAAAATCTAATTTCAAAAAGCAAAAGTATGTCACTTTGAATCTTTTAAAATTTAAAATTATAAATTTCTTGTAAAATTTGAGGGAGATAAATGCAAATTTTTTAATGTTAGAAATTACTTTTTAAAATATTAATTTCACATCTTGTGTGTGTGTCTCCCCAATAAAAATTTACAAGAATAAAATTTAGAGATTTTGGACTTAGGAGTATACATAAGAACTCTTCCTCTCTTTTAACTCGTTCTTTTTTTTTTATTTCTCTTTAATTGCATATTATGTATTTATTTACTAAATATATAGAATTAAAATACGAGTAGGATATATGACAAGACTTCCTAGGTTTTGTTTCTTTTTTTATGTTCTTGCAAATTGACAAAAAGATAATTTAGAGGCAAAGACTTAACGTTTAAAAGATATGATGCCACTATATAATTTATCATTTGTAAGAAGAAAGTGCAAACTTTTTATTCTATTTTTCACAATTAAATATGTGATGTGACATACGATGTCTGGATTGCAGAAATGCTTCCAATTCTTATAAATGAAAACACGCCGTCCTCATTTTTTTTCCAATCCATTGTCACCATAAATAGAAAAATCAATTAAATTTCTCACATCTCTTTTATCATTGTCCAATTTTTAATTTCAATATTAAATTGATTTATCATAGATAGTGACAGGAAAAATATAATAAAATATGTAAATTATATATAATATATTAAAACTTTATTTTTTAATTTATAGGTAAAATAACATAAAAATTTTATAATCTCATAACATCTCTTAATGAAAATAATAATAATAATAATAATATTCATATAAATTTAATTAAAATATAAAATTTTTTCATTACAATTCTATGGATATAAATTTGAAATGCCTTTACTATATTGGGTTAGAAAAGTGTAACCCACTAACTTCGCCTCACAAGTAATCCATGTTGGATACCTAGTTTTGGAAATTTAAAAAAAAATTAAAAAATTATTATATTTTTATAATTATTAATTAATAATATTTATTTTATTCTCGATAAATGTGTGATTGAATTAAGATCACTGGGTCTCATTATTTTAATCCAAATAAGGGTCATGCCATGATCAAATCTGCGTCAAGATTCAAATATTACTTCTGATAACCTAAAATAATTTCACAATTTTGACCAAATTGGTGAAGTAATTGAACAGGCAAACCATGTCCTCTACATTTGTGAACATATTAAGCGTAGAATTGAATTATAATATTAAATGAATAAATTCTCAAATCTTTAGAAACAAGTATCCTCATAATCCTTGAGATCCAAAAAGGTCGATCACAAAATTATTGCAAAGAATAAAAAGCAGAGAGAGAGAGAGAGAATGCCTTGATAAATAACAGCTTGCATTACATCTATTTATACTAAAAGTCGTAAGAATTTGAGACATAACGTATGTAGGACTTACATAGTTTAATCAAACAAAGAAGAAAGATAAAGTAATACTATTTTAACAAATATAATTCTTCATTTGTTAATACTGCTTTCATTTTTTGCGGTAAAAATCTGATTGAGAATGTAAAAAGAAGTGGGGAACGAAGAGAAAAGAGAACAGGAACACTCTAGTTCATCCTACATTACTGCTTTTATTTTTTGTTTCTGTCTTGTGAACTTTTTCAAATTCATGGCCGAGTTAGAAGCAACAATTTAAAGTGATCAATGTATGAAAATAAATTTGGAAGTAGTACAAAACCAGAAATTTTCTCACAACCAGATTTCTTGAAATATTTCCCAAAGTACATGATACTCTTTGTGGTTAAAGGCACCAGATAAAAATATTTCCCAAAACAAGAAAAAATAAGAAAACTTTATGGAATGTATGGTGTGGAGATTGAATATATTTGGGAATTTGGTTAATCCACATCATGGACATGTAATATTTATATCCTTTTTCTTTTCATTTGATAGTTTGATGTTAAAAAGACAAGTTAAACATCAAACAACATGAAAAGATATTTGATTTAGATCATGGTGCTACATTGACTCTAAGGTGTTCCACCTCAGGCAACAATAACAGAATGGGCATGAGAAGGAACACCTGAATTTATTTACAACAAATTTGTCATGTGGATCAACCTGCTAAGTACTCTACTAACATTTGCAATGACAATGGTCAACAGACCACATACAGAAATTTGGCTGAAAGCTTCACTGCTTCAATTTACAACCACAATGGTCATGAATATGTTTTTCTGCTGAGTGCTATTAAGAAAGTATATGCTGCAGAAACTGAGTTATATCACAAGACACAAATCCTACGGAGAAGACAGCCCGAGAAAAACAAGTTAAAAAGCAAGTTAGGTAGGCAATACAATTAGTTATTTGTGTTTTTCATTTTGCCCATGTTGTTTTATCAGAATTTACAATTGTAAGGGAAGTTACTAATGAATACATGAAGATAACCTGTTTTTAGAGAAAAAATAGCAAAAGCCAAGAATCACTTTAATTTTTCCATTGTTTTGACACAAACATGAAGAGAAAACAAGAAAGTGAATCTACTGACAGAAAAGACCAAAAGAAAAAAAAAAAGAAACTTGGAAAATCTTGGTTTAATTTAGTAGATTAACATCAAAATTTACAATACAATGAAAATGTAATAACCCAAATTAAAATAATAATAATAAATTAATAAATTAAATTAGACAAATTTATTTTTAGGATAAATATAAGATTTAAGTAATTTTAAGATAATTATAAAGTTTTAAAATTATCTTAAAGAGTTATTTTGAAACCTATCTTATACTCATTAGGATATTTTTATGTTCCAAAATTTTTAAAATAAGTCACCATGGAAATTCTAAATAATTGTGGGGTCTTATTTTTATTTCTGGTTATGTAAAAATAACTTTTTTGAGTCCTATAGAGATTCTATTAGAAAACTCTGGGCATCTTTCATAATTTTTGCCTTTTTTCCTTAAAATATGTTTTTTCTTTCTTCTTTCTTATTCTTCACTATTGCAGCACTTCTCCCACCCTCATTTTCTTCTCTTTCTTCGAAGCCTTTGCACCGTTCTGCCAAGCTCCTTCAATTCCTCCCTTTCTCTTTTTTTTTCTTCCATTTTCTCACTATTCACCAGTCGTCCCTCACACTCCTCCCACCTTCCTGCTCCGATGACCCATCTCGGAAGACCGTGGCTGTCGCATGAGGGGGGATTCTTAGGTAGTAAGCCCATTTCCATTTCCTTCTTCTTTCTTTTGCTTAATGCTTCATTTTTGTTCTTATTTTCCTCTTGTGCGTGGGGTTACTTTGTCTCTGATTCTAACTTTCATTCTTGCTCCATTTCTATGCCAATGGGAATCCAAATCCTTAGTTGCTCGTTGCTTCCTCATTTTGGCCATGGGAAGCTTCTCAAATTGGGGTTTTTTGATTTAAACCATTAAGGTATGAATTGATACTTCCTATGGGTTTATTTAAGCTCCTTAAGATATATTTTAAACTTAAATAAATTTTAGAAGCTTGAATTTGATTGTGCCAATTAATTTGTGAAATCCAAAATCTAGGGATTATAGTGAATTATAAAATTTAAACTATAATTATAGATTTAGGTGTTAGAGGGTGAAATTCATTATATTGAACATATTAGAAGTTAATAGAGTAATTTAAGGTGATGTTCTTATGTTCAATATAATTATAGGTGATAGTGAAACTGCTCTTTCAAATTGGAAATCCCTTCAATTTTAGGAAATTGAGGTCTCTACTATTGGCCCCCATATGTGAGTGTATATATATATAATAAAATAGTAGTCTCTTTTACTTTATATTTATATATTATCAGTTTAAATTTCTTATTCTGTGATTTGCCTTATTTGCATTGTCAAGAAACAAATCTCATTTATTTATTTATTTTAAAACTTTAGTGCTTTATATGGATTAAATTATATGTGTGAGAGTACATACATATATATATATATGGTTAGAGAGGTAATGAATGACTTTTATTTATAATTTTATTATGGAAATTCGTTAATTCATTATTTTTTTTATTTCTTTTATTTGATTTAAGCTTTACTAACTTAATTACCTACTTGTCATTATTTAATTTATATAAATGATTTTATTCCAAACTTATGGATGAAAATTTGATTAAAACTTCATAGCTGCTAATGGAAGTAACGGCTGTAGTGTACCTAGTTAGAATAATGAATAATCACTGCGTGGCGGCACTCAGTAATAATTATACTGTATATATCGTGATATGTGCATCGTGTGATGGTACTCGGTGATGGTGGTGATATTGTGATACTGCGCAGTGACCTTAGTAGTAGTATTGAATCCTGTGTGGCGGCACTCAGGGTTGATTATAATTCTTACACGTGATACCCATTATATCTTGTTTCCTTAAATTTTAAATTGTGCTTTTGCTGACAACTTGCAATGTAATTTAATTGTTATATATATATATATATATATATAAACAACAATTAAAGGCAATTAACTTCCTTTATTTGTCTAAGTACTTTATTGTGAGAAACTCTAAATCTATCTATTTCTCCTTCTAATTGTTTTGTTATATATGCATTCACTAAGCCAATGGTAGGCTTACCCTTTTTCCTTTGTCATATTTCAGATCAGCATAAAGTAGATTAAGGTGTTCTGGGATCTGCGTGCCACCCAGACGCAGATGGTAGGATATTTTGATCGGTTGAGTTGTGTAGGAACTCCAAGACACATTGGCTATTAAGAGCTATGTTAATTTGAGTCACAGAGATGTTATATATATATAAATTTTTTTCAGATCATATATAATGACTTTTGTAATAGCATTTGATTATATTTTGAAAAACTTATGTACTATATTGTATTGTGGCGAGAATTCAAAGATGTAAGATGCTAGTAAATTTTTGAAATGAAATGTATTGGGTTATGTTGAATTTGCAGGGTTGGGATGTTCAATTTTTAAGGGAGGTGCTGCCGAATTTTCAACAACCTCTAATTATTGTAGGTATGCTTATATAAAAGTATAAGTATCGAATGAGTTGCCAGGCTTACTAGGCTGGGCCAATCATACTTAGCTTGGTCTAGGTGTCGGTCGTGGCTCGAAGTTTGGGTCGGGATAGAAAAATCTTGGCATGTTGCACATGCAAAACTCAAAAGAGGAAACTAGACAAAGAGAGTTTCTAAGAACTACATGCTTGATGCAGAATAACCTCACTTTGCCTTGCATCAAATAAAGAAAATAATTGAATAATAGTATAAGAAAACAATTCTACTCAGAGTTATCAAAGAAAAGTGAATCTACATAGTTAAACTGAATCTGTCTTTTTTTTTCTGTTTGATGATTTGGCCCACTTTCATGCCAAGCTCAAAAGATAGTAATGAATAAACACTCTCAATTCATGAGGAAAATTTAGAAGTGGAAGCCCAATAAAGGGACAAAATAATGAGAGAGAGAGAGAGACAGAGAGAGAGAGAGAGAGAGAGAGAGAGAGAAAGTATGATACTGATTAAGAAATGATTGATAGCAAGTTTACTTGCTTGAGGTTCTTCCTTTCATTCTGCAAATAAATTTTAGATGGAGGAGAAACTACATAAAAGTGAGTTGGTGATGAAGAAGGGATTTTAAGTTGTCATGACTCAAACTCCAAGCCATAACTGGCATCTAGACCAAGCTAATCGAGAGATTAGCTTATCCTAGTAAGTTTGACAACTTATTTAAAGTTCATTCATTTATTTTTATATGTGTGTATATATATATATATACTTATAAGCAAACTAGAAGTTGCCGAAAATCCGATAGCACCTCCCTTAAAATTTGAACTTCCCAACCCTAGAAAGCTAGCATAGTATTATCTAATCAAATAACATGAATGCCGAACTCCAATTTGGTACAAACGACCCCAATCATGGGTCGTTCGCATACCAGAACAGCTTCCACAGTGTATTAGAACAGTGTAAGACTATAGAGGAGCAATGGTTTTAGAATCGTTACCTCCCTTGCCTTAATCATAAATCCCAAAAGCGTCTTCCACCTTAGATTCACATTCCCATCGGTAATTCAAAATCCCAAAACTTGTCTCGTCGAAATACCACCAGATTTTGTTGTCTGGATAGTCCACTTCCACCCTCGCAATCATGCCGATGTCGAGGTACGCGCCATTGGCCTTCTCGATGACATTCAACTTAGGGACCCGAAAGGATTGAAGGTGGAAAACTAGGGGTTGTGGGTTGTACACGAGGACGAGGCGGCGACTAATAATCTCTCTAAATTTATGCCTTTTTAGTATATTTTCCTTGAGTTGTGCATACCTTTTGGAATATTTTTGTATATAAATTATACTCAAAATAGGAAAAGATACATTTTTTTTATAGCTAAACTTAACTAATTCACTTTTAGATTAATTATACATTTTAATCTTAATTTAATATATTTTTGATACATTCATAGTTTCATGCTTTTACAGATGCTATTAGAGTTGAAGTAATATGCATGCTGGAATCTATTGGAAGTTTTGCCTAATTCGTTGTGGCCAAATCAAGGCATTAGCCGCGACCAATTCCTGCATGGAGGAGAGAGTAAAGAAAGAGCATTTCACCACGACCAATTAATATGTTCGCCGCGGTCAATTGTTGAACAGAGGAGTTGGTGAGAACTCGAGGCTATTTCACCGCGGCTAAGCATATGTTGGCCGCAACGAACTACAGTTTATTGAAACACTGCATTTTGAGGTTTGACAGACTCTTGGGCTTCATATATCCCACATTTTCGACAAAAAGGGGCATCCTCTGTCTTCTAGGCAACTTGGGGAGCTTGTGTGTTAGGGTTTGGAGATTGGAGAAGTGGTTGGAGCTAAGGATTGATGTTTTAGAGAGATTTGAAGCTTTTTCATAAGTTTTTCTAATCCTCTCCTTATCTTTCTCTTGTATTCTGCTACGGCTTCAACTTCTTGGTGTTTTGTAAGCTTATGGTTGATTGTGAGTAGCCAAACATTTGTTCTAGGATTATTTTGAACTCTTGTATTGATTGACACTTGATTCTCCTCCACTTACATTGATTGATGACATATGCATGTTGATTTTGCTCCATTCTTAATGCTTTTAGTTGATTGGCTATCAATTAGTTGTTTGTTGGCTTGGGTGATGCTTGAGAGAGCTAGCTTGAGTATTGAACTTGAGTTAAATCATGCAAGAACTTGAAATTTATGTATTGAATGGATGGTTTTGTTGGTGAGGTAGAGATACACTCACTAACCTTGTGTAATCACATTTGGGTCTGAGCTTAAAATTGGGATTTATTGGGTTGTGAGAGAGATTGAGTAACTAATAGAATTAAACACTTGTTCTTGATTTGAAAAAGTTTTTTCAAGTAGTATTTGATCCCCAGACTAGCACATATAATTGTTGGTCATTTTTGTGAGGGGAGATTACTCTTGTGCTATGAAATACAAAGGGGAGAAATAATCCTAGGTTCCTTGTATGCTTGAAGCCAAAAAAGATCTTTTAACCCTTTTTATAAATTAATTTGCAAAGTCATTTTTACACTCCACTTCGATAAACAATTGTTTAACTTAACCTAGTTTAAAGCATAAGTTTAATGATTAACTAAATTCAACTCCAATCCTCATAGGAACGATAATCTTTTTATACTACTTTGTCACGGCTCATGCACTTGTGGTGTAAGCCAATTGGTGAACAGCGATGAGAGCTTCTTAAGGTAGCATAATCCTCTCTCTCTATATCTTATGCCTTTTAGGGATGCATTAGCCGCAAATGGGTTTTAGCTTATGGCTTCTAGTATTCATCGGTCAAGCCATTTCGTCTCTTTTTTTTTCTTTGTTTAATAAACTTAAATAAATTAAAAAGAAGGAATAAGGGGGGAAAATGACTTGGACATGGAATTGACACACAAGACCGCTGCTCCAAGCAAACGTGAAGCTTATATATATATATTAGCAAAAGGCTTATATTTTAATAATAAATAATCAGGTCATTATAAATTTATCTTATATTTTAATTTTTACTTTTCATTTGAAATGCGTTTACTTTTAATTTAATTATAATAATTATATTTTAATATTTATTATTTTAAAATTTTTATTTTAATCTTGATGATTATATTACTTTTTATATTGCTAAAAATCAAAATAAGTAATAAGATTTGAAAATAAGAAAAGAAGACGTAAAAATAGGAAAGAATATATTAATTAAGAAGAGAAGAAGGATTGTAAGAATATATTAAAAGGAATGTCAAAAAAAGGGAATGAGACAAAATATAATAAATAAAAGGAAAGTTAATATATATAATATAATAATTGATTTAAAATATATAAATAAAAAGAAAGTTAAATAACAAAGCATTATATTTTATTATAATAATAAATTGTATAATTATTCATTATATTATAACAAAGCATAAAGATAACGTTACGACAAAGTTTAAAATATATTATTTTAGTTATAATAATTATATTACAATAAAATACAACAAATAAAAAGCTTCTCAGTCAAGTAACAAAATAATAAACCCTTCTTTCTCTTCACATTATACACAAATACAATTATACATTGGAGGGCAATAGTGAATAGTCTCTATTCTTAGATTTTAACCATGGTTTTTGGCAAAAGAAAAAGACAAAAAGATGGTGAACCAACCGATATGGATGAAATGCAAAATTTTAAAGAAAATTCAAGTGATGGAGAGGAAGGAGGAGAAATAAATTTAGAAAGCAATCAATATGATTCATTTAGAACAAACTTTGTAAGTGCAATTCCACAACTACTACAAGTTCAACCAAATGCAAACTTAAAGCCATTATAAACTGAAATCACATATATCAGTGCTACACAAGGAAAAAATTCAGGTGGATAAAAAATATGGATATGCAATCATTGTAAGTGTCAATTTACTAGTTCTTATATTCATATTCATTATCACTTTTTTGGTGCTTCACCTGGTAAAAAAGCTGAAATTCAAAGATGTAATGTCATGCTAAAGGATCGTGATGCATATGAGAGGTTGAGAAAAAAAGTACATAATGTTGAAAAATTAGGGATTGCTTCATCATTGAAAAATTTAACATTAATAAAGCCAAATAAATCATCAACCAAACCAATTGAAGAAGCTTTTAATATGATGGAAAGGGATATGGTTGATATGAAAATTATGAAAGGTTTTGTGTGCTAAAGGTACTCTTTTTAATGTGTTAAGGAATCCTCAATTTCATAAAATGGTGTCAACAATAAATAGAGGTCCTAAAAGTTATAAGACACCTTCTTATAAGAAGGTAAGGCCTATTTTGTTAGATGAATGCAAAAGGCAGATTGAAAAGGATTAAGATCCTATAAGACACTTGGTATACTATAGCATTTCTATAGTCTCTGATGGATGGACAAATTGTAAGAATCAAACATTAATAAATGTTATTGCAACAAATAATAGGGAAGCAATGTTTTTTATATGTAGAGGATTTTTTAAGAGTTGAAAAAATTGGCAAAAAAATTGGAAGCTATTAAAAATGTAGGTTCTTGTAATGTTATCTAAGTTGTAATCGATAATGCTGCTAATTACAAGCTTGCTGAAATTATGAAGATAAATAAGCATATTTTTTGGTCTCCATGTGTTGTACATACCTTGAATTTGATTTTTGAAAGATTTTACAAAAGCTTTTCATTGGTTAGAAGCTACATGTAAAAGAAGCAAAGAAATTGTGAAGTATTTTGTCAGTCATTCACATGCTTTTGCCATGTTTAGAACAAATTCAAGGTTGAAACTTTTGAAAGTGGCCAAAACTCAATTTGCTTCTCATTATATTTTATTGAAAAGACTTGCTGATTGTAGAGAGGCATTAGCCACCATTGTTGTACTTAAGGCTTAGAAAGATTGGGTTCAAAGTGGAGATAAAAAAAATAAAACTTATGGGTACTTTAGTTGCTAACACCATAAGAGATGAAGAATTTTGGGATAAAGTGGAAAATATAATAGCTCTTACTAAACCAATTTATTTGCTAATAAAGTTTTGTGAAGGTGAAGGACTAAAAATGTCATAATTTTATGAGAAGATGAATAACATCTTTGTGAACTAAAAGAAATAATGTAAGTGAATAGGTATGTTTTCACTACTTTTATTTTTTTATTTGCATATTAATTTATAGTAATTTAATTTTAAATGATTATTTATTAATTGAATCAAAATTTTACAGGCACAAGAATTGCTATAATGAAATGGAGGAGATTGTGATATTATGGTGGGGAAAGATGAATTTTACATTGCATTGTCTTGGATTTGCACTCACTTTAAGATTTTTATGATCATAATTATCTTAGTTTACTAGCACCTAGAGGCATGGCTATAAAGCCTCCCAATGAGGATAAGGAAGTTATTGTGGGAATAATGGAAGCTTTTGAAAAAATAACAGATAGTGATGATGAAGTCGAATTGTTACGTGAACAATTTGGAAGATTTCACTTGCGTAAAAGGTTGTTTGCTATGTTTGCAATACAAGCTGATGCAGTAACAATAGATGCAATAAATTGGTGAGCTGCATATGGATCAGAAACTCCAAAGTTAGCTAAGGTTGCTAAAAAGGTATTATCTTAACCTATTACCAATTCATCAGTGAAGAGAAATTGGAACACATATTCTTTCATTCATAATGCTAAGAGAAATAAACTTAATTCTGCAAGAACTGACAAATTGGTATTCATTTATTCAAATATTTGTTTACAATCTCATTTCACCGAAAGTTACAATGATGACCTTTATGAAAGTGGGATATTGAGCTAGAGGATACTTGCATAGATGATTCTAGTATTAAATTGGATGAAATGAGATGGAAATTACTAAAAAGTGGATTTGTAGATAATCAAAACAGTCAAGAAAAAGATGCAAAGGAAAGTCATTTTTCTCCAAATTCCAGTGGATTAAAAGGAAGTTCAAGTTTTGGTATTTCCCAAATTCGCACACGTGTAATGCAACAAACTCAATTATCTATATTTGCAGCGCATGAGAATGCTAAAGGAAAGGGAAAAGAACTAGATTAGCAATATTCTAATTTATGTGTTTTGTATTTTTATGTTTTTTTGGGAACTTTTTTTATTATGATTTAATTTATAAATTTATGAGTTATGAATTTGAATTTTTCAGTTTTAAATTATTCATTTTTTATGTGATTATATTTATTAAATTTTTCTTTCAATTATTCATCTATTAAATATATAAAACTATTATCTACATATACTACATTACTTATCAAATTAATGTATCAATTAAGTATACCCTTGTATTGTGAATTATACAAATTAGCGTAACTCATACCTTAGCAAATTACGTATCAGGCAACATTGATCCAGTACAACCCAATACATTTCATTTCAAAAATTCTCGCTAATATCTTATACCTCCAAACTCTTGCCATAATACAGCATGTACATCAAATTTTCAAAATATAATTAAATGCCATTGTAAGAGTCATTAATGGTTTACAAAAAAAAAATGTAACATCTACATGACTCAAAATAATATAGTACCTAATAGCCAATGTGTTTGGGAGTCCCTATACAAATCAATTGATCAAAATATCACACCATCTGTATCTGAATGGCACTTAAATCCCAGAGCACCTCAATCTATTTTATACTAATCTGAAACATGACAAAGGAAAAAAGGAAGCCCACAACTAGCTTAGTAAATGCATAAACAACAAAACAAGTGGAAGGAAAAACAAAAGGTTTAAAGTTTTTTGCAATAGATTACTTGAACAAATAATGGACTAACACACACACACACACATATATATAGGGACAACAATTCAATTGTATTGCAAACCATCAGTAAAAAGATAATTTAAAATTTAAGAAAATATGGGGTAGGTCTTGTAAAAAAAGAACCATACTCAACCCTGAGTACCGTCACATAGATTCAATATTATAATTAGTGTTATCGCATAATGTCACAATGTCATTACCATCACCAAGTGCCGCCACATGGTGTGCATTTCACAATGTAACCAGTATAATTATCATTTAGTGTCACCACATAGTGATTATTCATCATTTTAACTAGGTGCACCTTGGGCATTACTCTGCTAATGGTTACAGGATTCTAACCAAATTTTCATCCAAAATTTTGAAATGAAATCGTTTAAATAAATTAAATATTGACAAGTAAGTAAACAAATAAACAAAAATTAGATAGAGTAAAAGAAGTAATTTAGATAAAATAAAAATAATGAATCAACAAATTTATATAATAAAATTATAAATGAAATTCATTCATCATCTCTCCAACATAATAACCATATATATATATATATATATTATATATATATATATATACATATTTTCATAGGCATATTCTAACCCACATAAAGTTAAAAATGCAAGATTTATTTCTCCAACATTGCGAATAAGGTAAAACATAAAATGTGAAGTTTGGACTAATAATATATAAACACAGAGTACCAAAAAAAAAAAATACTATTTTACTATCTATACATTCACATGTGGCCGCTAATAGTAGAAGCCCCAATTTTTTTAAAATTTGAAGAGATTTCTATTGAAAGAGTAACCTCAATATAATGTATAATAATATTAAACATAAAAATATCACTTTAATTATTCAATTAGCTTTTAATGTATTCAATATAATTAATTTTACCTTCTAACACTTAAACCCACAATTATAACTTAAATTTTCTAATACTATGTTAATCCTAGCTCTTAGATTTCACAAACTAACTATCATAATCTAATTTAAATCTCTAAAATTTGATTTGAACTTAAAATATATCTTAAAGAACTTAAATGAGCAAGTTAGTCAATTCATATTTTAATGGTTTAAATTAAAAAAACTCCAATTGAAGCTTCCCCGCGGCCAAATGAAGAAGCAATTTGCAATTAACTAAGGTTTTGCGTTATCATTACAATGGAGTAAAAATGAAAGCTAGAATTAAGAAGGAAGCAACCCAAACACAAGAGGAAAAAGAAAGAACGAAAATGGAAGAAGACAAGAAAAAAAATGGAAGCTAACCATCCATGGCTTCCTTCTCACACAGCCCAGCCAAAACACGCCGTTGAAACCACTTCTGGTTACCTGCAGAATGACGGCACAGCGTTTACAGTGAGGAGCAATCGGCAAGCAACACAGAACGAAGAAAGAATGGAAGAAGAGGAAGAACGAGCTGGGTGAAAGTTGCAGGAGTTTTCGAAGAAAGAGAAAAAGAATTAGGGGTGCTGCAGCGGATGGGGAGCAAGGAGGGAAGAGAAATATTATTATAAAGGAAAAGAGAGAATTATAAGAGGGACTCAAAATCTTTTTTTAAAAAGATTTATATAAAATTGAAGAGAAAGTTATTTTAATATGTCTAAAATAAAAATAAATTTAGAGTTTTATTGTTAATTTATTGTAAAATTTTAAAACATAAAAATATTTTAATAAGTATAAGATAAATGTTAAAATAATTTTTTAAGATAATTTTAAAATTTTAAAATTATTTTTAAAATTATCTCAATATTATATTTATTTTAAAAATAATTTATCTAATTTAATTAATTATTATTTTTTATTATTTTAATTTGGATTATTCCACAGGTGACTTGATTGTCATGAGCAGCAGAGCCTCCAATTCATCTATATCCTCACGTGTTGGTATGATTAACAAAGTCCAGCTCGAGCTTCTTGAATTAAGGAAGCGGTTATTCCATATCAGAGAATTCCTCACATTCTGACATATATGGGCATACCCCACATTCTTGGATCTGATGAACTCATTTAAAGGAAAGCTCTAGGCTAGTGACCAACCGATCATCTCCCATTCAACACATCCTTAACTCATTAAAAAAATAAAAAAGAAGCTGTTGTTATAATTTTATAGAAAAACTTGACGGTAAACACTTAAAAGCTGCATCTAAATTTATTCTTTTAAGCATATAATTAATTTATAAATCATGTTGAATGTAACATTTAATTAATTGTATTCCATCACTTTTGATAAAGATTTGAAAGCCATTTCATTTCAAATGAATTTTTTTTTTTTAATTCCGGAATTAAAATATTCCAAACACACCAATACCTGGCAAACTTGTTATGTAACAATACTAAACTGGCCAAATAAACCAGAGGCGTTCAATCTCCCAATGCTTTTGAGATTTCTAAAATGCAATTAAAACCAAAGGATTTCGAATTTTACGTGCACCAGGGAAACTTGATACACTTCATTTTAGTGTAGGGACAACAATATATGTTCATCTGAAAATAAATTTCTATTATTACAAAACATTAAAATTAGACAAGAACCCTTAATAGATCATAGCTTGACTTCCTTATGCAATGGTACCACATTGATATCTCAAATGTTCAGAAATGTTAGAACAATAGATTGCTTATGAGAATATATAGCATATGGATGAACCTGCTAATTACTGAGTGCTTGCTGACTTGTGCAAATTATCTGCGACACTTACGACAAGAATCACGGCCTCCAAAAGCTTGAGAATGAACACATAATACAAGGCACCAGAACACACAAGTACAGTACTCATCACTGAATTACCAGGCACATTTCTCATGTTCAAATATGATTTATAGAGAAAATCAAAGTTGTATGGAAGAAAATGTGGACTTTTAAGTTTTAACAGCTTAGTCTCCGCATAATTACCTATCCCTCTTCCATAATGAAATAACATAACAGAAAACATTCAGCTCCTACTCACAAAAACCTGTGCTGCAACATTTTGAATGGGTGATGCTGATGCAACCTTATAGATCCATCAATTGTCTGCAAAATAGAACTTAAGTTTTACCCTTTTAAAGACAGAGAATAATAACCTTCACATTATTTATGATGAAGCCAAAATCCAGAATTCCCGGTTCTACCGCCTATTTCAGCATCTGTAATCCTATTGTACTGTAAAGAAGAAGAAATAGGAAAAGAAGGAAAGGCAAAGAATAGTTGCAATTACTGAGTTGTTTGGAGTGTCCTACAGACTGAAGAAATAGGAAAAGAAGGAAAGACATGCTGATTAGTTTTATCAGCTCATAAACTGAAGAAATTATGTCGGATAATAAGTGATTACTATGTTGCCTGTATCATTTGTGCCGTTAACGACCATATGGCACCTTTCAATGCTTTTTGTGCAACAAAGTTTTAGACTTCTCTTAAAATAATTGGTGGGAGATTCATGATTGTAAGACAATAATAACTAGGTTTAGTACTGAATATTATTCAAGAATTGTCTTTGAATACGTAAATGAGTTCTTTTTAATCCAAATTACTATTTATGTTACGGTCAAATATACTTCAAGATCAAATAATCTTGTTTTTGACAACTTAGTGATTCCACAATTTTGACCAAATTGGTCAAAAAAAATTTAATAAGTAAACCAATTTCCAAAATCTGATTCAGAAAAGAAAAGAAGGAAAAAAGAAGCGAAGAGTGCGAACAAAGAAGTTACCCATTTGAAAGGATATATATGCAGAGCTCATATTTACAACACACAAAGTTATGCAGAGCACAGCAGCTGAAGTGCTTTTAACCACCATCACAGAGAGCATATATATGTTTCAGAAATGGAGTTATATTAGAAGACACAAATCCTACAGAGAAGATAGTCTCCCAAAAAAGACGTTAAGAAGCAATGTTATTTATATCTCTGTTCTGCATTTTGCCTATATTGTTCTACTAATTGTACTAATCAAGAAATATGTCCCTTTTTATCAGAATCTACAATTGAAGGAACTTAATTATGACTGCAAATTACCATAAAAAAAGACACAACGCAAACAGCAATTTTGCTACAATTAACTTATTCAGAGGATAGCTTCAGTGCTTTTACCACTATCAAGAAAGCATGTGCTGCAGAAACAGTGTTGTGTCACCAAAAAAAAAAAACACAAATCTCGCAAAGACAGTACAAAGAAAAGAAGTTAAAAAGCAATGTTAGGTAGGCAATATAATTAGTTGTTTCTGTTGTGTAATTTGCCCATATTGTTCTACCGATTGTACTCTACATCAAATATATCTCTTTTTACCAAATTCTACAATTAAAGGGAAGTTACTTATCACTGCATGAAGATAACCCATTTTTACAGGAATATTACTATAAAAGCCGCAAAAACAAAGAATCACTTTAAATTTCCTCCATTTATGCCAAACATAAAAGAAAAAATAGGAAAGTAAATCTGCGGATAAAAATAGAAATATATTGAACAAATTTTGGTTTAACTTTGTAATTTAACTAACAAAAAAAAAATTATGAGGGAAATGAAAAATACGAAGTAAAAACTACTGGCAAGATGCACATGCACAATTGAAGAAGAAACAAGACAAATAGAGTTATCAAGAACTCAATGGTTAATACAGGCTGACCTTGCTTTGCCCTGTATAAAATAAGTACAGAAATAGCATAATTGAAGAGGAAAAGAATATTGCTCCTAAAATTTATTATCTTAAATTTGGTTTGATAATTTTGCCGACACTTTCTTTTCATGCCTACCTCAAAAGTTCTTATCATATAATTGGTCCCAACTCATGATGGAAATGCATGGAGAAAGAGAGAGAGAGAGAGAGAGAGAGAGAGAGAGAGTTTACTTGCCTAAGTTCTTTCTTTTAATTCTGGGCACAAATTTGGGATGGAAGAGAAACTGCACAAAAGTGAGATGGTGGGGAGTTTAGGTGATGTCCATTCTTATGAGCAGAGCCTCCAATTCATCAATATCAAGACATGTGTTGGTATGAGTACCCAAATCAAACTTGAGTTTCTTGAACTGAGGAAGTAGTTGTTGCTCATCAACATGCCGAGGCCTCTTCTTATTCCTCTCCAATTCCATTTGTCGAACGAATTCCTGACAATCTGAGACATATATGGGGCACACCCCATATTCTTTGATACTAATTAACTCGTTGATGTCAGTAGCCTTATCCCTAGGATGATGTTCGACATTGAATTCAAAGGAAAGCTTTATGGATTGATGATTTCCTCTTCTTTCAATCACCTTCAGTATCTCACTACAATGGACATCAGCATCCCATATATAAACATGATCAGAATTCATCTCTGGATAAAACTTTTCAGACGGTGAATCAAATACCTTAAAATCTCCCAAGTAGCATGCACATTCAAATGCAACCACAGACACTTTTTCTGAGTGACATTGAAGAACGGCGCAGAAAGCAAAACCCAGTAAGGGTGAATTTTGAGGGAGTTCAATAATTACTGAGCTTTGTGCTGTCCGGTATCTGAACCAGTCCGGTACCATGCTTCCCGGAAAGCAAATCCAACAAGAGTATTCGTGAGCAGCTCCAATTTCACGCAATTCATAAATAAATACGGAATAGGCATCTTCGATGATATTGTGAAGTGATTGTTCATTCAATTTCACACAATCCGTAAATGAGATGTATATTTGGTCCCTATTCAATGGTCTAGAAGTTGACACTGTCTCTAGGGACATGCAGCCATGAGCATCTAAGTATCTAATGGATGGTGGAAGTTTTGGTAAAGAACGAAGCCTCTTGCAATTCCGTAAGATAAGAAACTCCAGTCCTAAAAGATTTTTGATGTTGTTGGGGAGTTCAGTTATGTTATTGCAATTATCTAAAAACACCTGTCTTAAAGACAACATGCCATCGAATAAGATATGTAGCTTCGAATAATCAATTACTTCACAATTAGAAAGCCTGAGTATCATCAAAGTTCTCAGGCAAGATAACTGGTTTGGAAGGTTCTGAAGTCTTAAGCCACTGAGATTGAGTTCTTCCAAATTACTCCAATGCCCTATGGAAGAGTGCAAGATTTCGATTCCTGTTTGAGATAAATTCAACACTCTCATTTTTTCCGACGACACTGAAAATTCCTTGAGATTTGAGCAGCCTTCCACGAGAATATATTCTAGAGATTTTAAATGAAACTCTCCTTTTAGACTCTTAAGTTTCTTGCACCTTCTTAAGTCCAACCTAACAAGCGAGTGGAGAGACAAAATAGATGAATGAACATAATGCAAACTTTCACAACCAGCAAGATGTACTCCTTTAAGATTTAAGGCTCTAGATAAATCCGGCAGCTCCATCAATTGTCTAGATCCATCAAGGTTTATCTCTTTTAAGTTTACAAGATCCTGTAACAATTGAGATAGATAATTTAAATGGGAAAAATATCAAGTTTCAAATAAATGAAAAACATAAACACAAATATGTCCATACATACCCGCACTCCATTCCAGAGCTTTTGAACATGGCTATTGGGCATGTGAAGGTCAACGAATTTTTCAGGACAAAAAGTGGATGGCAGCGATTTAAGTGGATATCCATACCACTCTAAATACCTTATTTTATTTGGAAAAAATTTAAGACCTTTTGGAAGGTACACATGACTTGAGCTATGGTTGAAAACGGAATAAAATTTGAGAAATCTTATATTAGACATCTTTTTGAAAGTGTCAGCACTCAAATGTACATCTCTAATTTGAGATACATCTAATTTTATACCTTCAACTTTATTAGTTCCCTAAAAAACGAAACCAAAAAAGATAGTAAGTAAAACATATCATACTATATAAATATTCTTCATAAAGGTATAGGTTTCAGAAAAGTAAGTTTGTTCTCTTACCTTATTAGTCGCCAAGACATCATAGACTTCTTCAGAATTCCATAATCGGCTACGTCTTTCTGGTTTGTTAATAGATTCTTCACGAACTATTTCCCAACCCATTTCTTGAATTAAATCATGCATTTTTATAGACATGTGATCATCTGCATTTATAAGAGCCTTGTCATGAAGTGTTCTTATGCCAATATCTCCATAGAAGCCGTAGCTATCTAATAGGCTTATTACACATTCTTTCAACATTCCCTTCAAAAAGCACGCAATGTCTAGAAATATGTTCTTCTCTTCATGATTTAATCCATTGTAACTTAATCTTAATACTTTTTGAATATCTTGATGGGGAATCTTCTTGAGTTTTCTGAATGCACTATTCCATTCAATTTCACTTTTGTCATAAAGAAATGAACCCAAAACTTTTAAAGCTAATGGTATTCCTTTTGCATAAACAACTGCCCTTTCTGATAGCTCCTCATATCCCATTATAGGAAGGTTTTGGTTGAAGGCATTCAAGCTGAAAAGTTTAAGGGATTCTTGAAACTTCAATTCCTTAACCTTATATATTACATCAACTCCTTTACTTAGCACATGCATGTCCCTGGTTGTGATGATAATCTTACTTCCTTGACCAAAGCAATGGATGTCTCCAACCAGATATTCTAATTGTTTTAGAGTAGTGACGTCATCAAGAACAATAAAAACTTTTTTACGATTGAGCCTAGACTCGATAAAAGTGGTTAAAGTGCCAATAAAATGATTTTCTTCCTCTAGTAGATTGAAGAGAAGTTTATGACGTAAGTCATCAAGTCCATTATCATGCTTTCCAGAATTTTCCCTTACATTTGCCAAGAAGCAACAACCTTCATAATGGGAAGAGTATTTGACAAATATAGCTTTGGCAATGGTTGTCTTACCAATGCCGCCCATGCCCCAAATTCCAATGGTTTGAACTTCTCTTAATAATAATTCAATCTCAGCGCAATTGTCATCAATACCTACAAGGCCTTTTAATTCAGTAGATGGGTACCTATGATTCAATTTTCGCAATATGTCTTTGACAATATTTTGAATGAGTTCAGATTCATCCCTGACAAATGAAAAATTAAAGAAAATAAAAGGAAAAAGCAAAGTTAAGCAAATAATTGACTTGTAAAAAACAAAAGTAATAAATAAAGAGAAGATAAACTAGAGTATATATGCAGACTACATATAAATATTTATCAGAAATTGACGAGGATATTTAATTACTTGATCCATCACTTAAATCACAGTCACCCATCATCTAATAAGAATAGATGAAAATGAATTTATTACCTAACTACCTGAGAGTCCCAACCAGCTAAATTTGCAACTTGAGTTAGAGCATGCTTCCACATTTGCATCCTGTGGTGGTTGACCATGAGGTCTCTCTCATGTTTCTCAAATGCTTGCTTGTAAAGCCCACCCTGATTGCGTACATGAGATGGCTCAACTTTGTAGAAGACAGGAATAACAAGCTGTCTTTGAACTCCTTTGCAATGAAATATATGGGTGAGTTCATCCAAGCACCATCTGGAGGAAGCATAATTTTCTGAGAATACCACCACATATACATACGAATCCTCAATTGCTTGCATTAGTGCTGGTGAGATCTCATCTCCTTTGGGGAGTTCGTAGTCTATGTAGGTTTTTATTTGCTTTCTGCAAAAAGCTTCGTAAAGATGGCTAGTGAAGTTGGTGCGAGTGTCCTCACCTCTAAAGCTGATAAAAACATCATACTTCTTGGGAGGGAATTGAGCAGAGGAAGAGGATGAAGCAGCATCAGGGGCCATATTCGAGCAAGAAGGAAGAGCACTGTGTTGTATCGAGAGAAGTGTAGAAAAACTGTAAAACCCGACGTGCATGAATTGTTATATATATATATGGGAAAGTTGACTTTTCAAAGGGAGAGATTGAGCTGCCACGTAGAAGTTTCCTTCTTCTTTCTGCAATTTCCGAAATGCCCTTCCTCATCCACTTTTTGATTGGGCTTTAAGTAATTTGCTTCTCCAAATTTCTGCAGCACCGAAACCATACCCATACCCATCCCTTCGGTCCAAAAAGGAGTAGTTTCGCTGGAAATTGAACTTCATTTTCCCCTTTCCTCACCATTTCTGCTGCTCCTGGGTTCATTTTCTGCTATTTTCTGGTTCAAAGTCTGCTGCTAGTGGTTGGGGGAGTTAATGCAAAACCAGTCTCCTCCAAGCCTGGAGTTGCTGCTGTAAGTGTGTAAGTTTCTGGTCCTAGTTACACTGCGTTCCTTCCCCCTGTTTTGCTTGTTCTAAAATGTGATTCTGTGTGTGTGGCCAGCTGATGGAAGGGTATGTAGAAAGAAAAGAAAAGAGAGTGCAAGGGGATATATATATATATATCTAAACATATAACTATGTATATGTATGTTGTATGGATATGGAAGGCATGAATAGAGGAGAGAATGATAGATTTAACCATGCCACGGCGAAAGTTGAGAGGTCAGCTGGAAGTTACCCAGAAAGTAATTCGTCGTGGCGAATTAAGTAATTGGTCGCGGCTAACTCTTCCAGAGGGGAATTGGCAACGGCGTAGATTATTTGCCAATATCGAGAGCACGAGCGAGGAAGCTCCAGGAGACTTATTCGCCGCGGTGCCATGTATGTTGGCCGTGGCGAAATTAGTGATATGGAAGGGGATTAAACAGAGAAGAATTGGCCGTGGCTAAGAGGTATTTGGCCGCGGCTAATATGCCGAAAACACCTATAACACCTAAGGAACCTTGGTTTTTCATATGTTAATCTGAGGGAATGAATCTTCTGGTTGTTCACATTCTAAAATCTGGTGAACGGGTATTGTAGGGTACTCAGGAGATTGAGTTAGAGCTGAGGACTGGGCAGGGAATGTTGATATCATCCTAGGAGGTGAGTAAGTAATGCGGACCGTGAGTAACTCCTATTTCTTATTTTCTTACTAAGTTTCCTTGCAGTGCTTTGACATTTGGAAATCTATTTATGAGAGACGTTTTTAAATGTTCTGTCATATCTATGTTATTCGAAAATTGATTTGAACGTGAAATTTTGCAAATTTACATTGTTTGAGGTATCTGGAAACTTATAAATTGAACTGGTATGGATGGTACTTTGTCTGAAATGCTAAATTGAGAAAAGTATTATTTTAAGAAGTAGAGGTTATCTGTTCAGAACTCTGTAGCTAACAGCAGTAGTTGTTAGCCTTGGTGCACCATGATCTGGACCTCAGCTAGCAGGGGTTTTGCTAGCCCCGTGTGGGTAGCTACCACATGTGGAGTTATTTATTTCGCAAGCAAAGTGCTTTGTGTCTGTGGTTATTCTCCTCGGGAGCTGTGTGCTCTGCGTCTGTTTCAATTTGGTTCTGCTTAGATATTCTGATGCATCTTAAGAAATGATATGCATAAGGCGTAATTTATGTGTTATATATATATATATATATGAGTATTTTTCGGGCCTTGTTCCCATTTTTTTTAAAAGGGTTGATATTACTTATTCACTGAGTATCAAACTCACTCTTTCTTAATTTATTTTTCAGAGAGCGATGAAGACCCTAGCCTACCCTGAGCTGCCTACTAGCTGTAGATCTCCTGTTTTATTTCTTTTGACGAGCCCACAACTGTTCATGTGGGTGTATTTTGTTTGATGCTTGTAATTTATTTTGTTCTGAACAGTGTAGAATGTGGCTCCACTGAATCATAGCTAGGGTATCCCCAATCCCTAGAAGTTTATATTTTATTATTCTTGGACCATTGTTGACTTGACAATGATTGTAGAAAATCAAAACAAAACGTAAAATTAGAAAGAATGGAAGAAATTTCTACAAAAGTCACATAAAAGAAAATCTTATACGTTTTATATAAAAGTGATTCAGAAATGATACTCTAATTTTATTATTTATATGAAGATACAACTAAGGGAATTATCTGAATTTTAGAGGGAGGTTGTCTATACAAATCCATTTATGGTAGGGAAATTGGTGTCTTTTGTGCCAACATACTTAAAATTTTGGGTTGTGACAAAAACAGAGGTGGACGGGTACAGATACAAAGGAGGATCAGAAGCATATTATAAGTGGAGGAAGAAGGAGCCCACGCGGTTTTGTTTTGATAAGCTTTAGAAATTCCTCGATGGAATATGCGAAACAATCTATTAATGTATATAAAAACTTAATTCATTGGTCCACCCACTTTTTTCTTCCTTTGTATTTTTTTTTTAAAATTTATTTTGCTTCTTTCGTGAAAGTATAATTAATATATATAAAAGCTTAATCACAATCATGAAAGTATAACTGTAGACTATTTAAGAAATTGCACTGTTAATGAAAGTAATGTAACTTTTTGACTTTGAGATCAACAAGCGTAGTTGCAGGTGTATTTCCCTACGGGAAAGTAGGGTTATAGGCTGAATTTTCATGTTACATTCACACTACGAGGGTGTTGAAGTTCTTTAAGAATTTGGTTGATAAAGATGTTGATAATGCAGAAACTCCGCGCAAGGAAGGAATCAGACTATTCATCAAAAGACTATAATTATAACTTGGTAGTCAAAAAGAGAGGCTATGTTTTCAATTTTCAACTCGTAGATTATTTGCTTTTCATGCGTCCTAATTCAATGATTTATTATAATTTCTCTTTACCTTTCTTAGTTCTTAAATAAAAATTTTAATTATCTTTATAAATGAAATTCTATACAATATTTGTTTGATACCATGCTAGCTTAAAAATAAATAAAACATAAGCATTTTCTTTGATATTTTCTTTCAAGGTTTTCCATAAAAAGTAAAATAACAAATATTTTTAAAATTCAATAACATATCCTTAACTCATTAAAAAAATAAAATAAAACTCTTAAAAACTTCATTTTATAATTTTTAAGCAGCAATGGCAACTATGAATTGCCTATTAGAATATGGCATAGGGATGAACCTACTAATTAGTAACTTCTTAAAGGTTTATTTAATTGGCAAAATGTTAGGTATATTTAAAAAAAATGTAAAAGATTGGTAAGTAAAATGAGAAATAATATTCATATCCTTATTAAAAAAATAAGAAAAAAATATTGTTAAATAATGATTATAAAAATATAACAAATATTGCAACTGAAATTACATTACTCATTACATCACGGAATTTGAACCAAACAACCCCTCAAGAGTACTAATTTCCTCGAACTTAATTGCGACTTTCATGAAATAATTCAGATGGTTGGAGAACAATTTAAAAATAAATAAATAAATAAATAAAGCAAGTAATAAGGTGAACACCTTGAACATTATCTAATGTTGGAATTTCTCCGATAATCTTTCTAAGATTGCTTTCTGTATCTGTGCTGATTATTCGCTCTTTTACCCTGCCATGCCAACACGTACTATACAAGTTAATTTTTGACTTTTAGTGAATTTGAAGAAAACGCTAAAGAAGAAAAATTTAGATTTAATAATACAGTGAAACGTAAGAAATATCTTGTTTAGATTATTAATTATTTTCATTTGTGCATTTTATCTCTCTTGTTTTCACTCTTATCAATCACCACTCATACTTGAACAATGTTAAGAAACAAAACAAAACGTAAAAGTAAAGAATGGAAGATCAAGTTCACCAAACCTAAGGAAATCAACATGCTATGATTGCACCCATAAAAATGATGGAGAAGCTTGGATGTTTTTGGGTTTGAAAATTCGGAGATTCATGAAGGATCTCCTTATCGTCTCATGGCTTGAAAATTCCATTACGCGAAAAAAGAGAGATTTTAAAATTTAGAAATGATAGTTTAGCTTTTTAGCTGTTTTTGGGTTTAACTTGGTGAGTTTTTTTTTTTCTTTTTTTTGGGTCTCCTTTTTTTGGTTTTCTATAATATGTTTGTTTTATGCATTGCATCTGTTTGTGAAACTCATGAAAGCAAGGTTGTCGTTTGAGTCTATATGTTGCCCTGTTTTACTTTGAGTCTTCTACTTCATTTTCCGGTTCAATGAAGAAATCATCCTATAATTTCACTTTTTTTAAAATCATAAACGTGAAAATAGAAATATAGAGTCTTTCAGAAATTGCTATTAATGAAAATGATGTAAGTTTTTAACTTAGAAGTCAACAAGTGTAGTTACACTTGAAATCGCCAAGGTGAAAGCAGGGTTAAAGGCTGAACTTTCAAAAGTTACATTCACACCAAGAGGGTGTTGAAGTTTCCAAGTTGAATTCATAGAGTATAGAAGAAGATTAGCAATTTCATAGTGAAAGATGGTGAGTATAAAGGATGCGAAGAGGGAGGCCACACGGTTTGGTTATTATATATGTTGATAAGCCATGGAACTTTGTGGAAGGAGAGAATCAAACTCTTCATCAAAAGAGTGTAACTTTATGACTTGGTAGTCAAAAAGAGAGGTGATGTTTACTATTCACAAACATGAAAGTTAAGTAAAGTTGCAGTAGGTTTGAGGGGTGTTCAAACTTCAACTCAGAAATTACAGCTAAATTTCCAGGGTTTTATCCACCCGGATCCTTCGCCGTGCACTAAGGGGTTTTAAAATTTTGTTTTTTCTCATAATTAATTTTTTTAATTGCAATTTTTAGAATTTTAATTAAATTTGTTAGTCCCTAAAAAATAAACAAAATAAAATAAAATAACTTGAAAACCTTTATAGCACGGTCTATAATAGCTTGAGCAACTGCGGATGATCTGTTTAACTACTTTAATGCTTTATTATAGTTTCCCTTTATTTGTCTAAGGTTTTAAATAATTATTTCCATTGCATTTATAAATCAAATTTTGTACAATATTTATTTGTCACCATGCTAGATAAAACCTACATTCATCTTTTTTAGGTATTTTCTTTCACGTTTTTCTGCTAAAATTAATTAAGATATGATTTTAAACTTCAATAATATATCCTTAACTCATTTAAAAAAGAGTAAATTAGATCCCTCCCTTTAAATTTTGTCAAAATTACATGACTTTCCTTTTTGTTTTTCAAATAGACATTCTCCGCATGTGAAATCAAAAATTACATTACACTTTAGTCTAATTAACTAAAATATATTCTTCCTAAACTTCACTAAAATTGTACTCCATTCCTTCTATTTTTATAATATATAGTCTTTTCTTTTGAAATCAAATGTTGCACAGTACTTTAGTCCAATTGACTAAAATACCTTCTATTAATCTAAATACATATATAATTTTTTTAACTCATATTTTCCTACTACTTGGAACCAAAATTAAATTTAAAAACTATCCTTAAAAAATTGATTCACTAATAAATCAAAAAATTCATTAAACATGAAAGAAGAGAAATTATAAATATGTTGTAAATGATATAATTATGTAAATATTTATAACCCCTAAAAATATTTAATGGCACATGCCCTGTAATTCTCAAAAGGTTTATATTGTACAGTTATATATAATTTTTTCATTTATATTATTATAACTCATAGATTTATTTTTATTGTTGAAGACCTATAAATAAAGATTATGTACTAGACATGATGCATTCAACTGAATGAAAATTATCTTTTTCTTTCTTCTTTCAATTTTCTCTCTTGCTCTTGCATATTTATTATATTTCTATTAGTTTTACAACATGATCTAAATTCTGAATTGCTAGTTTATTTATTCATTCATTTTGCTGTTTTTCAGGGTAGCTTAGGGGATTTTTTGCTTGTCTCCTTTTGTTGATTTTTTAGTTTTACTTGTTTTAAGCATTGCACCTATCTTTGTGATCCTTATGTAAGCAACGTTGTGGCTTAAGCCTATATATTGCCTCCTCTTATATTTTTACTTTGAGTGTTTTACCTCCTTTTTTCATTAAATAAAGAAATACATCCTATCTTTGGATGAGAAAATAAAAATAGAAACGTGAAAGTAAAATTATAGACTATTTCAGAAATTACATTGTTAATGAAAATAATTGTAACTTTTTCACTTAAAAAATCAGCAAGTGTAGTTACACCTGTAATCACCAACATGAAAGTAGGGTTATAGGCTAAATTTTCAAAAGTTACATTCACACTAAGAGGGTGTTAAAGTCTCCAAGTTGATTTCATAGAGAGTATAGGATAAGATTAGCAATTTTGTAACACCATATCAGGACACCTTTCATATTACGTCACAAATGGCTTAGAGAATTATTTTCATGAATTTCAAGCTTTTAGCAACGAAAATGGCCAACACATAAAGCCAAATTAATTTTATAATAGTCAAATAGATCATATGAATTTGCTAAATTTAATAATCATTCCTAACACATTTATTCAACCATAATTAACACAATTGGAGGCTCAAAAATTGGTTACAAGTCATATTCCACAAAATCACATCACAACATAGACATTTACCATAGTTTCCCTTAACCCAAATGGGTTCAATTTTGGTCAAACAAGCCATATGGGCTTACCAACACTTTCTTCTATCCATCACATATCCATTTAAATCATAAACATTACAATTCATCTTAAGAATCTCAGATTTGGAACCAAAGAACCCCAAAAACCAGAAATGGCTCTTGGTTTGCTGTCATAATTTATGTTATGAATTTTGAAAATTCATAACTAATTTTAGAAAAATTGAAATCAAGCAAATCATATCATTTTGGAAAGATGTTGATGTTTACTAATGATTAAAAATAATTTCAAATCATGAAATTATAAATTGGACCACAAAAAATAATGAAATAGTACCAAATGTCTATTTTCATTATTGGTACTATTCTCCAATTTTAAAAATTTAATTCTCCCTTTACAGATCTCCAATTCGGGTACTATTAAGTGCTATAGAGATTTTATCATGTCTAGTTTATACTTATAAAATTTTACAGGCATTGGATATCATTTAACTCTCGGATGACGTAGAGAAAAAATTAACCATACGAACAGTGATGTTACTATTTCTGCAAAATTTTCCCAACTTTAAAAAATCATAGTTAATTCTCTAGAGTTCCAAATAATGTCATTCTTAGCTTAACAAAAAGCTCTAGATGAGACATATATTCATGCCAAATTTCATGAGAAAATTCATCCATTTGATCAGTTTAGGGTATAGGGTGCAAAAATGAAACTTTTAGGCACCAAATGGGGGTCAAATTGAAACCAATTACTCTCCTACTCTAACCATAAGCATTTGGGCACGTCCCAATGGATAAAAACACTTACAAAGACTGCCCAAAAGGTCCAAATACTCATGCATCACAAATTCACTCTTTGACATTCACTTATACATAATTGTAACCAAGCTTAAGGGTGGCAAAACTTTACATACTCATCCATATAGTTTCAAAGTACATACATATAACATGTTTACATACTTTTGAACATGCTCAATAGTCTACATTACATATACAATACATGATTACATCATTTGACATCAATATGTTTTCAAAATGCTTATTTAACTACTCATTATTAAAGTCTTGCTTTCTAAGGTTGTTGGCTTCCTTTTCTTTGTTCTCTTAAGTCTCTTAGACATAATTAGGCATATAGAGGGGAAGAGTGAGATTCAAAGAATCTTAATAGCTCTTTACCTTTTTAAACATACATAATGAATATATTTTCAAGTCTAAGAATACATGCATGGTAATTTAAGTTACTAGTAAACATACATAAAGCACTTTCCATATTCAAGAAACTTGTGAACACCGTATGTTGTCCGGACCAATTATAAATAATAAAATTAACAAGATCAATTAAAAGCTTTAAGAAGTAATAAAATTTTTTGGAAAGAAAGAAGAGAAAACATAAAAATCAAACGAAAAACTAACAAAAAATAAAAATTCGAGAAATATATAAAAAAAAAAGAAAGTTAAGAAAAAAGAAAGAAAGAAAAAAACCTATAACAATTAAAAGGGAGAAGAAAAGAAAGAAAAAATAAGATTTTAATTAAAAGCTTTGGAAAAAATGAAGGTATAAGCCCAAGTTTCTGAAGCCCAAGTCAATTCTATTGGGCCATCGGGCCATGAGCTAATCCAACCGGTTTTTACCCATACCCATTTCTTTGATCTGCTTTCCTCTTGGTCCACGATTCGGCGGAGGCAGAACATGGTCACTCACACACACAAGACGACACACAGAAGAGGCAAAACGCTGAGCAACTCCAGGAAAAACGCTGAACACAGACAGAGCAGGAAGGGAAGAGCAGAAGGGTATGGGAGAAGGTTCAGGGGCTCAAGGAGTTGACTCCCTCCTCATGTCGCCTTCACCATTAAACCGGAGAGGGGGAAGCCAGAAAAAGAAAAAAAGGCAGAGGAGAGTCAGAGGAGAGGGAGAGGTCGAAGGGAGTTTTCGGCGATAAAAAAGGGGAAATCGAAAAACAGGAGAGCAGAGGAAGGAGGGGTATCGAAAGAGGCTGGAAATCAGAGGGAGAGAGACTCGAAATCAGAAGGAGAGAGGCTTGAAATCAGAAGGAGGGAGGCTCGAAATCAGGGGCAGAGAAGTTCGAAGTCGGGGAGAAGAGGAGTTGGAAACCGAAAAAAATTCTGGTGATATTGAGGAAGGAGAGACGGAGGGGAGTCGATTGAGGGGGGATCAGAGAGAGCCACCGAGGAAATTGAGGAAGGGCCGAGGAATATCAACGAATTGGAGGCAACAGGGGACCGGCAGAAAGGGAGGCCGAAGGCGTTTCTGGTTTCAGGAAGGAGAGGCAGAAAAACGAATGCTAAGGTAGTGTTGCAACTCGAAGGAGGAACACGAAGAGAGACCTTGAAACTTCTCGAGGTAAGCCACGATTTCATTCCTCTGTGGTTGATGATGGTCAGGTGATTGAGTTAGCACCCTTGTACTGGGTAGCCATAGTTGAAGTCCAGGAAGTCTTCCCCAGGTGACCCCACGGAATGCACAGCAAGTGCTTGATAAAATGTCTGATAGAGGGCTAAGTTGGGTTTTGGCGTCTGACTGAGATTGTCTGATTTGTATTAATGACTGTAGTATTGCTGGGAATGTGCTGATCTCGAATGTAGTATAGGTAACCTCGTTCCTGTAGCTTTAACTTTTGATTCGTCACAGAATTCCCCTGGTCATGTGAGGATTTTGGATTACCAAATGCATTGCAGAACCAATTGAGTGTAGGAGTGCTTTATGGTATATTGGTGGTTGAATTTTGTTGTGGTTCCATTATTGGGGCGTCAAATGTGGTTTCTTGTTTCAATATGGCTTCCTATAAGTGTTGTTAACTTATATCTCTGAACTGATTTTAACCTCTAACTGTTAATGTGAGGTTCTGCAAAGGTTTGATACAAAACACCACCCGCTATTTTGTTTTTCCCAGTTTCAACATGTATCGTTCATTTTCTCTTTTTTTTTTTTCCTTTTCCTTGGATCTTAAAATTTGTTCTAAACTTACTATTGGCCATAGCAACTGCATTCGAGCGAAAATGTGAGAGAACATCATTCACATTAGAGTCTTAGCCTTCGAAGGAGATGATGTACAAGCCTAGGTAAAGACCTAACCCTCGTTATTCGCATAATAAAATAGCAAAAGATGTTACACACTTGTAGGGATTTGGTTTCAGTTCTATTTTTTTTATTATTATTTTTTTATTATTTTTTTGTTTTTTATCTATTTCTTTTTATTTTCTTTATTTCACTATCATTTTTTTTACTCTATCTATTTTAAGGACACTGTGTGAGATTTAATATCTCCTCAGGCATATAGAAGCCAACCGAAGGGTTGTATGTGACAATAAGTCTCTTCAACCACTTTTTTGAGTCATTAAAAAATTCTTTTCAATAGGTTTTCTGTTCCAACGGCCTATATCTAAAAATTAAAGAATCCAACTTTCAAGAAAAAAAAATCCTTAAACCACCTTCAAGGCTTTTGTTTGCAAAGGTCTAACTATTCCTACTCCTTCCCAAAAGGATAAATTAATAAACAATAAAAAAATATCAATAATCATTAAAACAAAAAAAGGGAAAAATCAAGTATTAATTATCAAGAATAAAGAAAAGATAACAAGAAGCAAAAGAGGTCAAGACAAGGAAAAAAAAAATCAAAAATCAAATATAACCAAAAAAAATAATAAAATAAAATGCAAGATAAATAGTTGTTATCTAAGAAAAAGGGAAAAACCAAAAATGAGGGAAAGAATAAGGAAATAAAATTATCAACTAATCCTAAATCTGTTTTACTAAAGATAAAAAAAGGAAAAATGATAATTTTTATTTTCCTTTCTTCACCAAAAAAAAAGAGAATAAACAAAAATAAAATAAAACAAGAACCAACAAAAACGTGAATCAAGGGAAAATTTGATAAATCAATACATCAAAATAGCTTTTTTTAAAAAAAAAAGAGGACAAAGGAAAATCTTTTTTTTTTAATAAAAAAATCAATAAAATAAAATAAAAGGAAGAAATAGGCAAAAGTCAAAACCAAATAAATAATAATCATAAGAAAAGAGTATGAAAAAAGAGAGAGAGTAAGGAAGGGTGATCAATTTAATTTTGTAAATGCATAAAACAATTTTAAAAGGTGCTTCTTTTATACAAGTCTCAGAATGTTCTCAATTTTCTGTCACCCTTTTCCTCCCACGAAAAAGGAAAAATAAGAAAAAAAAGGGAGTGAATCTCCTTCTCAAACTTATATTTTCCTTTTAACCAAAATAGAAAAAATAAAAAGGGTATTTCATAAAAGAAAAAATCAAAATTAAAACACCGGGGAAAACAAAGTGAAAAAATATAAATAAATAAAAATTAATAAAAAAAATATTAAAAAAATGGGTAAGAAAAAAAACGAAAGAAAAAATGAAAGTGATAGAAAAAATGATAAGTGAGGAAAAATTGAAAAAGGCAAGAAAAATTAAATTAAATTTTCCTTTAGCAAATCAAAACACCTCAACCAATTTCAAAATTTGTTTTACTTGTTAAAGAAAAAAGTAATTTTTTTTCTTTTCTTTGTCTTTTTTTAAAAAAAAAAACAATACCCAAACCTAAAAAAATTAAAAAAATAAAGAACAAAAAAAAAACAGAAAATAATAAAACAAAAACAAAAAAAAACAAAAAAACAACAAAGAAAAAACAAAAACAAAACCCAACCAAAATATATTTTTTAATTAACCGAACTACGTGGACTTTGATCCCTCTCAGAGGGTACGTAAGCTCTAGGCTTTCATCCTAGGTCAAGTCCGTCCTTGTAAATAAAATTTTCTTTTCTTAATTTCTCTTATTTTACTTTTCTAATTTTGTATGGTTAATTTCTTTCTCCTTTTTATTTTAATTTTATTTCTTTTATTTCATTTGTTAGGAGAATTAAAATAGACTAAAGGCCATATTGATTTTGTACAACTGACTTAGGGTAACCGTTCCTTGCGACGGGTGTTGTGGGGTGCCTAATACCTTTCCCACTCACAATCGACTCCCGAACCTATTTTCTGACTCGTAGACCATTTTTCTTATTTTTCAAATAAAAAGGCTTTTCCAAAGTTTTGCCTTTTCAAAAATTAAAATTTTGGTGGCGACTCTACTATTTATCTTAATTTCGATTTCAGTTTTCATTTTCTTTGGAAATTGAATCGAATTTCTTTTTAAAATTTCTTTTTTTTAAAAGCGCCACGCGGTCACATTTTCGGGTGTGACAAAACTCATACATATCATACATAAGTTCTTAGGGGCATAGGTTTAGCCTCACCCATTTGTTTTGGACTTTTGAAATTGCCCCACCTATTTTCAAGAAGCTTTTGATTAAGCCTCACTCTTCTTGAGACTTTTGGTTTTGTCTTATCCGCTTCTAAGGACTTTTGGCTCATCCTTACCCTTGCTAAGGGACTTTTGGCATCACCATACCCATTTAAGCCAAAACACATTCATAAAACATATTTTAAGAATATCATGATATCATAACATGTAGGCAATAGTTAGAAATATTTCTCATGACATAAACATATATACAAGCACTCAAAGACAAGCAATATCTAAGGCATACACAAGGGAAAGGTTAGAGAGCTACCTTGAAACCAATGTTGCACACTTTTTTCTTGAATTTACCTTCCCCTTTTTGGCCAAGCTTATGGAATTAGGTGACACTTGATTCTCTTAGCCTAAACACATCAAATAAGACATGAATCACTCATAGGAACAAGTTTCGACATCATACATACTTTATGTGAAGCTACTTTATTCTATGGCTCCATTATGCTTTCATAGAAGACACAATGAAGCAATTATTGGAGTTTAAGATCTTGGTTCCATTTTCTCTTCCAATCTAAGTCTTTTGACTCTATTTAGACTTCTTGGAGTTATCACCAATTCATTTTAAGGAACCTAGCTATAAGTTGCTTCATTAGTCTTAAAATAAAACCTAAACCTCCATCTTACAAATTAAAGCTTCTAAAATTTTTTCAAAGCTTTCTTTAGTGTTTTCCTATCATATTTAGTTTTATTCTAGCCTTAAAACAATTTAAAACACTCCCCAGTTGGCCAAACTTACTGAGGCTGAGACATGCACATATTTTATAACCCATGGAGTTTGCTTCATTTTCTTGAAGAGAGTGGCTCATATGCAACTTCTAAGAGGTTTAAGGGACTTATACCAAGTCTTACATAAGCTAGAACATCTCTAGGAAAAATCAGAACTTAACATGTCTTCCAAAACTCCAAGATTCTCCAACTTGAATTTCTTACTTCTCTTTTTGATTCCAATGGACTAATCTTGATTCCTACACTTCTAGACACTTGTTTCTTTCTTGCTAAGGTTAGAATTCATCTCCTTTTAGATGGGCTAGGTCTGGCTAAAAAATCACCTAAGAGAGAATAACAAAGAGGAAGCAAGACAAGCCATAATTCTTATCTTGCTAACTTTCTCACAGTGCGTTACTATGCTTCCAAGAGCTCTTCCAACTTCTCTCTTTCCCTTATTGATTCAGCCACCAAATATATCCAAACAAACCATCAAAACCATAGAAGAAGAGAGGAGAAGGAGTGGAAGACATTTAGTGAAGAAGAAGGAGTAAAAAGTGTGTATTTTCTTACTTTTTCAAGGCTTCTTCTCCTTCCTTTGGCTCCTCTTCTTGTGCGCCCCTAGGTTAGAGTTTGGTTCTGTTTCAACATGCAAGAGAGTCAGTTAGAATGGCTAAATAGATTGGGACGTTTTAAGAAGCCTAGGGGTTCATTTTCATAATTTTTTAAAATTTATAATTTTGCCACTATATTTTGACTATGTTATTTGAGCTCGTTTTAAATCTTTTTTAAGAACTGTCTCTCTCATCATAAAATTTAAATCTTATACTTTATAAAATGCCTTTAGAATCACCCATCTAAACTGTTTAGTTAAAGTTTTAATTAACTGAAGATCAAAATCGCTTATTGGAGGAGTTTTAACTATAATAAGAGTTCCTATAATTTTTAGGGCATCTGAAAACTCTGAAAAACTTATTTTTCCTATTTAAAAATTTCTCTTTTAAGTTTTCTAAAAAGTATCCATAATTATGAAAATACCACTGTATTTTTATCAATTTTTACCTAGTTATTTTGACTCTATTTTCAGGGCACCTCCAGTCTTAGATCCTCATTATTTTAGGTCTAGATTATTGTTCTAATTTTGTTGGATTTTAAATCTTTCTATTTAGAAAACTTCCTTTTTATATTTGATGAGTTTCATACGTTTATGGAGAAATCAAACATTACATTTCTCCTATTTACAAAGAAATTAGATGTTACAAATTTCATAGTGAAAGCTGATGAGTATAAACGATGAGAAGAGGATACTATTACAGTTTGGTTGATATATATGTTAATAAGCCATGAAATTTTGTGGAATGAGGGAATCAACCTCTTCAAATTAAAGAGTGTAACTTTATGACGTAGTAGTAAAAAAGAAAGGCTATGTTTTTTCATCACAAACATGAAAATTGGGTTAGGGACTTAACTGTCAAATTAGAATATTACTAGGTTTAAGAGGTGTTCAAACTTCATTGTTTAACATATAGAAACTACAACTAAACTTCCTAAAGTTTTATCCTCCCTATTTTAATGCTTTATTATATTTCTCTTTATTTGTCTAAGGTTTTAAATAATTATCTTAATTGCATTTATAAATTAAATTTTGTACAATATTTGTATGACACCTTGCTAGATATAAAATTTATATGCATTTTCTTGAATATTTTCTTTCAAGTTTTTTCCTTGGAAATTAAAATAATGACAATTGGATACTTTTTAAATTTCAACAGCATATCCTAAACTCATTTATAAAAAAAGAAAAAAGAGTAAATTATAACCTCCTTCCTTAAATTTTTCTAAAATTATATGACTCTTCCATCAATTTTCAAAATATGCATTCTTCTCCCTTGAAACTAAAAGTGGTATTATATTTTAACCTAATTAACTAAAATATCATCTCTTCAACTTTGTTAAAATTATATAGCTCTCTTTTATTCTTAAAATATACACTCTCTTCTTCTCAAATCAAAAGTTGTATTATACTTTAGTTCAATTGATTAAAATATTTTCTATTAATATAAATATTTATCTTTTTTTTTCCTTACTATAACACCCTTCTTTAGATCTAACAACTCAAGAGAATAGATTTAGTGATAAAAAAAAAATCTATTACTTGGAGCCAAAATTAAATTTAAAATTGTGTTCACTAATAAATCATGTGTGAATAAATATATCAAAAAGTTGTGTAAAGTTGAAAATTTTGATTCCCAACACTAACCATGAGCCAGTCAATTTGCATAAAAGAGAAGAGAAAAATTTTATAACTATCATATTTTCACTTGAAAGATATGTGTACTATTGGTTAATAAATAACATTTTGTTTAAGGCTTTGTTAACCTTATAGAGAACAAATAGCATAGCATCAAATTCTTGTTAAAAAAAAAAAAAAAAACCCACCATTTCTTTTAATGAAAATCCAATACAAATTTAGGTTAACGAAAGGTATTTTAGTCTCAAAAAAATTAAAATTAAATTAAATTATAATGTAATTTTTAATTTTATGAGAAGAAATTGTATATTTTAACTTTCTTTTCTTCCTCCTTTTGCAGCGTACCACCTGGTGATGTTGAAATGTATTTTATTATCATGAATTGGCACAACTCTGTTTCAGCACAGAACAATACTCGATTATTTGGAAATCTAGGGGTGGGACGCATACACTTGAAAACTAAGATATAATAATGTGAAGTGTGGACCTTTGAAATGGAATGTAACAAATTTCCAAACATATCATTGTATTCCTTTCATCGAAAGTTCACTCTGCTTTAATTAGTTGGTGGTGTCGGTGGATTAGTACTTAGAACTGACTCCAATTCAACAATAATTTATGTCTTTTAGTCTCAATGACTTCAAGTCAACCATAATTGATGTCTTAGTCAAGCTGTGGGTATTGTGTTGAGTTGGGCGAATTCTCAAAACGTACATTTCAAGACGTTTGGAATAAAACGAGAATATTCTGCTCTTCTTCCCCAATCTTATTAAGCATGGTGATCATAAGACTGATCTGCAAAATATTTTCCCATAAGCTAAAACAATGTTATTTCTTTCTGATGAGATAGGATTTAAGAGATAAGAATTGGTTAGGCAGAGTTGAAGCCTATTTGGCAAGCCATGATCTCATAATTTTAGCAATTGTTTAATTGGTGATAGTGACTTTCTTGCGTTCTTTTATTCAGTATTTGGCACTTCGGTGAATTCTGATTTATCATTTTTCCTTGGTGCTTGAGATTAAGATTCCTCTGTTTTTTAAATATTTGCCAGGAAGATTCTTTATGGAAGATTCTTTATTGTTACAGCGAATGGATTTGGGCCTGACCAATATACTTTAGATTAAAAGAAAATTTAAAAAAAAAAAATCTGACCCTCGTGTATGGAGGGTCAGGATCTGTGCAGGAGAAACTGGACGCATTGTTACCATGTTATTAGGAGACTTGTTACTCAGCTTCCATTTTATATTTTTCACTCTTCAGTTTCGTGGCTTTTGGGCTACCTAATAATTTAATGTTTGAATTTTTTTTATAGAAGAAAATTGAGGTGAATTGATGTGTGATCTTTTGTGGTTTTATGGCATGTCGTTTTGGTAAAAATAATGCTTGCCCTCTTAGGTTTGCTCTTATGTGACTTTCAAATGTCGTCTTTGGCGGGGAATCTGTTTTTGTTTTATTGTCTGTCGTTTCAATAAAAATAGAGCGTGCCTATTAGGCTTCCACTTATGTTGGCATTCAATTCTCGTCTTTGATGTGGGACCTACATGCCCTTCGAGTATTAGTTTTAAGAATTATCAATGTGAAGGCCAAACTTTGGAATTTGAATACTTCATATTACTTTTAGATATATTAAAATAGGTTGGGTCAAGGAATTGGCCCAACTCAACCCGTTAAAACCACGGCTCACAAAATTGGAATCTCTTTACAAAATAGAATGAACCTTATCTAGCTCACTAAAGTGGTAATAGGATTGAGCTAAGTCAGACTTAAGAGTTCAAAACTATTGCATTTTCAAAAAAAAATTAAATAAAATGCTAAATACATTTATAATGCTCAATCCTCGTGTTCGTCATATTTGTTTAAAGAGTTCAGGAACCCTGAATGTTATGAATAGCATTGCTGAAAATGTCTTACCACGAGTCTGGTTAGCTGCAAATTGTTTTTTATTTCTGCGTCATTACATAAAAGACTTTCCCTTGTATGCTTTTTTAGCTGCTGATGATAGTAAGTCCCCCTTTTGAAAATTGAAAATAGTCAGATATTTTTTGGCTCATGATGCATCTAAATAGGTCACAAGTTTTGTTTCGACTTGGTCCAAGGAATATGCTCTGCCATTGGTTGTTAGTCATTTTAATAAATATGTTCTTTACGTCTACTGCTGTTACGTGTACAATTTTGGATAGAAAGATCTAATAAAAATCCCCCCCCCCCCCCCCCCAAAAAAAGATTTAGCAGCGGTCAAAACTGCCATAAAAAGTTCAGAAATATTTTACAACAATTTAAATAACTATCATTAAACCTTCATATAAGAAGTGAATATATGGAGCAAGACCCTACATAAAATTAATCATATACCTACTGGTTCTGTACCAAAACTTGAACTTGGGTAGCTAATGAACAAAAGGATAGAACTAATTGGATGGCAGAGGACGTGGGGTTTTGTTTTGTCAAGGAGGTGCTAAAACTATTAAGACAATTTCCATCGCGATATAGTGATTGCTTGATTAAGTGTGAATACTTCTTGCCTTTTCACCTTTCAATCTTTTTCTCTCCGATACACACATTGCAACTTCAATCTTCTCGGTATTTCTTTCTATGGGGTATTGGCCTGAGGTTGTTGTCACACCCCACAAATTTAAGTGTGATGGCACAGAAGACAAACAATTCTCCTTACCACAAGTCTATTTGTATTGACATCTTACTCAAAATCTAAAGAATATCTCCAAATTGTAACTTCATATAATAAAACTATAGGTATCACTTCCGAATCATCTTTATACAAAACATATAAGTTTTTAGGTGACTTTTGTATAAATTTCAGCAGAGTCTCCTTTGTAATTTAGACCTCTCAATATTTCTACAATCAGCCAGCTAAAACAATACATCCAACAGAAACATCCAGTATTAATTTAGACCAATAAATAAATTTCTAGGGATTGGGGATACCTTACCTATGATTTAGTGGAGCTACACTTTACATTGTTCAAAAAATAAATAAATTACATTCATATGAACAAAATGCCCCTACGTGAGCAGCTACGGGCTTACCAAAAATGGACAAAAATATCGACTACTACTATGTTGCTGAGGGTGGACTAGGGTCCACACCGCTATTTGAAAAAAAAAAATTCGAAGTGAGTGTGACACTCAATGAATAAGTAATGCCAACCTTAACAATAAGGACAAACTATGTTGGCCCCTTTTTATAAAAATGATGCATGAAACATGCCTTATGCGAATCATTTCTTAACATATCAAAAGCATATAAATAGAACCAAATGAAATAGACACAGAGCACACAGCTTGCGGGGAAAATAACCACAGATGCAAAGCATTCTGCTTGCAAAAACAAAACAAATCCACGTATAGTGACCACCCACACGGGGCTAGTAACACCCTTGCTAGCTAGGGTACAGATCATGGTGCATTATGGCTAACAACTACTGCCATTAGCTATAGGGTTCTGAGCTGATAACCTTTTAAAATAATGTATTTTCTTAAAATAGCATTTCAGACAGGGCACCTTCCACATAAGTTCAATATCAAAGTTTTTAGATAACTCAAATAGACTTAAATTTGCAAAATTTCAGGTTCAAATTAATTTTCAGTAAATATACGTATGATGAAGCATTTAAATACGTAACTCCATAAATAGATCATCAAATTTAGAGCACTGCAAGAAAAATTAGTAACAAAATGATTAATACTATTTACTCATGGTCCGCATTACTTACTCACCTTCTGAGATGATATAGAAATTCTCCCTATAGCATTCTCTGCTCACTTCTCAATTACGACTCAATATCCTGAATACCCTATAATTCCCGTTCCCAGGATTTTTTGAGTTTAAATGATCACAATTTATCTCATGAACAGCTTATTTACATAAGAACATCTATATCTCACGAGCTTGAAACATAGTTTAATATGCGCAAGAATACAATATATACTTCATATAGCTAAAGACCCCTCTTCTCTACAAATAAGAGAATAGTTATGGCTCCCCTCATAACATTACTAGCCTACTCTATTTGATTGAAATTCAAAAAAAGAAAGAAAAATAAAATGTAAAATTATAATTTCGTTGAATTCCATTAACATCTTATTCTTCATTGCCTCCTAGCACACTATATATATATATATATATATATATATTTAAATGACTAATTCCACCTTTCTCTTCCTCAATTTCATGCTTTCTGTAGCCCACATAACAGGCACACACACACACATATATATATATATATATAGCAATAGGGCATTTTTTTTTTTAGGCTTTTCTCTAACACATTTTTCAAACCACCTAAGGAACTACCATGGGTTTTGCGCCTAAAAGCTAAGATTCATTCAAGGGAAGAAAGAAAAATGACACCACATTAGTCTTGGGTCCTTACCTCACCTAAACCATAAAGAAGCTCGAATCACAAGCCAAAAAAATGGGGAAGGCTCACACTACACCATGGCTGTCCATCCCATTAGCAGAACACGATGAAGAGAAGTTTATTATGCATAAGTGAAAGTGGGCAAGTAAGAAGCACAAGGGAAATTAGTTTTGTAATAGAAAATTCATGCAAAAAATAGGAGCAATAACGTTGAGGGAGGATCGAAAATACACTCTTGCATAATAGAAACCATGATTGCTCTATCTAGGAATCATAATCTTACATGGAATTTTCTTGATCTGCACAACACTCCCACCAGCTTGTTTCTTACAGGAAGAACACACAGCAGTGCCAAAACTAGAGAATGGGGGAAAGTATCGAAACAGAACTCAAATAAGGAAGCATCGTGTAGCTGATCTGAGGAACGAGTTTACACAAATTAATACCACTGAAATGGAGCAACAAAAACAGACATGGCAGTAAGGAGAGACACAAACAGAAATGAAGAACCAAGAAAGAGTAGTTTACGGTGAACAAAAAAAGAGATACAGATGCCTTTGGGTGTGCTTCTGCTACTTCCTCTAATTGAAAGGATGGAGGTAGGTGAGCTACATGTTATTGAGTTCTAGAGGGGTAAAAGACCTAAAACGTAAGCTTTAGTCCAACAGATAAGGGCATATAAGGAATAACAGAAAAATGACAGAAGATAAAAAAAAGAATGGGATGCTAGGCTGCTTCAGGATTCGAACACAGAGCATGGGATATTAGATTTCACTTATCTACCACTAAACCAAAGACACCCTCACCTAAGGTTATCCTTTAATTAGTATATAAATATCTTGGGTCTTTATAGTTGTTTAACTCAAAGACTTTGACGATAATAAAACTTGAATTAGATTTATGTAAAAGTCCATAATTTTAGTTGCCCCAATAGGCCAATTGTTAATTCTTTTGAGCCTTGATTGCTTTTATCCATGCTTATAAGAATCTAGGATTATGCACTAAATAACAAATGATTTTATAAGGAAAAGATAAAAGAATTATGGTCTTTACATGAAATGAGTATGAACAAATAAGCATTAGCTACATCTATCTCTGTGTTGTTGCACAAAAATAAAGTTTTGCTTTAACCCTCGTTTCAAACTCTGTGATTAGCATTAAATACGAGTTGATCATACGTGTTGCATGTAAAAGCAAAACCTGTGAAGGCACAAAGTTTTGAACATTGGAAATAAATTGAGAATGCTCCAGTAAAGATGAATGTTGAAGATTAGATTTATCTCTAATGGCTAGTCAACATAAGAAGTCTATATATATTTGAAACAATAAATGTTAGATAGAAAAAAAAAGGGCTAAGAACTTGAAAATTATATGAGATTCATTATTGCTTAGTGTTTAGTATATCAGCTTGTAAGAAGTAATTTTATTTGTGCTTGAAAGCTGTGTAAAAGAAAAAAGAGTGTATTTGTGATCTCAAAAAAAAAAAAAAAAGGTTAAGGGTGAACTATAGAAAACCTTGCTAAAAAATCACTAAGGGTTGAAACGTATAAGTGGTATTAAACACATCTCTGTAAGTATATTGGTTTTTTTTTAGTAAAAAAATCCCTTAAGAGTTTCAAGGAGATTTGACATAGGTTTAGATTGATCGAACCATGATAAATCACTATATGCTATTATCTTTCAAGTGTGATGAGCTTTCCTCCTCCACTTTTGGAAGACTCTATCTTGATTTTATTATTTCTTGCATTATTAACTGCATTCACTTAAGTTAATAGTTTCTCAACATCACATACATCTAATTATTGTCAAAATTATAAGTGTTTTATTTGTTCTCATCTATTATGTACAAAAGTCATCCACCTTCGATAAACTAAAATAGAGGACCATTGGTCCTCCACTTTTGAAAAAAAAAACATGAAAACTGCACATTTTGCATATTACACCAATTCACCCCCTCTATGTGTGATTATCATGGGGAACTAGAGATCTTTTCCAAATTGGAGCAAAAATGGCTCTCACATACATAACACTACATAGCAAAAGAGTAGCAACATCTCTAATGTCCCACATTGAAGAAAACACAAAAGAGCAGATGAATCTCTGGTTATAAATAGAGGGGCCACCCTACTATGCGTTTTACTTCTCTAGACTAGGCTAATCAGTGATTAAATAGGTTGATGGTCCTAAATTTTAGTATATTTTGGAAGATAGGATGACTTGTTGATTTGTTTGGTTTTGATTAGGTTTATTGATTTTTTTCATCTAGTTATTGACTAGTTCTTTAAATGATTATTTTTTGGGGTTTATTGGATCGAAAAGATGTTTGGTTTATTGGTTAAACTAGTTGGTTCAATTCTTTAGAATTATGTTGATTAGTACCTCCTGAGTTCTAATTTGAGTGAACTCAATAGCAACTTTCATGCAATTAAGATTCTTTAGAATTATGCCGATTAGTACCTATTGAGTTCTAATTTTTGAGAGCTCAACATCAACTTTCATGCAATTAAAACTATATTTGGTTTAATGTAACATTTAGTATACGTAGGAAAAAATGAATAAAATAAATGAAAAATGACTCTCATACTCTTATTTAAAAATAAAAAAAAATATAGACATTGTTAAATAATAATTACGAAAATATAATAAATATTGCAAACTAATTATATTTCCTTTTGCATTGCAAAGTTGGTACCTAACATAACTTATTTGACGAGATTATGGTTGTAAGTTAAAACTAGTACAAAATATGAGCAAACAAGCTAACTAGTAAAACATTATGATAATACCAACATCAAGATAGTAAGGTTGTCTAAACACGTGATCTATATCTTGAAAAAGAACATATTTGAGAGTTTTAAAGTAAGAACTAAACAAAGCTTTCAACCAGCCACTTGATGCAACTAAATTATTCAATAGTTTATTACAAATAGCAATTTGCTTTGTGATGCCCTTGTTATGTAAGGGATTCAAATTTTCTAATAAAAGAATTTAAATTAAAAAAAATCTACCCCTGTTTAGGGGAGCACAATTGTAATGTTTATTAAAAAAATTGTGAATTTAAATAAATAATTAAAGTTAAAATAATTAAAGAAATAAATTTAAAATAATCCAAATCCATTAGGTATAGTATAAAAAAAATTAAAAGAGTAAATTTAAATATAAGCAAGCCATGGCTCTAGTAGCAAAATTATTACACAACTATACCTTTTACCTAAAGACCCAAGTTCAAGCCCTTTTGATGCCACATTCATTGTTACCTTTTTCTTAATTTTTTTCCTCCTTTTATTTCTTTAGTTTCCATTATAATGGCAGAAGCATCTTTGCCAAAGGAGCACATTGCCATTTCTTCAACCTAATTCCAATCCCTTGCTTAATTTAATATTTTTTAAATGGCCCCTTGATATTTCATCAATAGAGCATGTGATTCTCCAACCCAAATTTCTTAAAACTTCTCTTATATGTTTACTCCTTCATCTCTATTTTGTATTTCCTTAGTGCTATCAATTCTCCAAAACCTACATCCTTCACATGTGTTCTCTCTCATGCATGTTGAAATAGCTGCAACCTTTTACTCTTTCATCTAAATCCTTGTGGGAGTGAGAGAGAGAAAGAGAGAGAGACTTGCTAGCGAGCTTTCATTTTTTATGCTTTTCAATTCTACACTTGCCCTATTTTTGTGAATTTTATGTCTTTGTTTTAGATACACTTTCTCATCCTTCTCTAAACCCATGGCATGTTCTAGCTATATTTTTCTTCTTAGCATTTCTCTTTCATGTTGTTATATTGGTCATCCTTTGCAAGAGCTCACCCATTCAGCATCAATCCCTTCTTTGTGGCGCCTTTTATCACTCCCTGAAACCAAAAGTGTGATCAACATGGAAGATAAACAATCTCTCCTCCGTAAACCTAACTAAAACTAAGACTTAGACCATAATCATTAGGAACTCCTAATATTTAATATCAGATAATAAAATTAATCAGAACAATTATAAATCATACTTGCATTAAACATAATCCATTACATAGGGCTTTTTGTAAAAATTTTGGCAAAGTCTCCCCTGAAATTTGAGTCACATGAAATTTTTACAATCAATATAGCCACACAATTTAATCAAAAGAGAGTTTTACTCTCCACACAACCTACTTTGCATCACTTTCTAGGGGTGGGAGATTCTATCTGTGGCTCAGTAGAGTTACATACAAACATACAATAGAACAAAATAAATTCCAAGTAAATCATCAAAATATACCCATGCAAACAAATGCGAGACTCACCAAGAACAAAGGAGGATAATTGATTATAAGCTGCTAAAGATGGATCAGGTTCAATCCTACTATCTAAAAAATTAAAAATTAAAAATAGAAAGAGTGAGTTAATGTTCAGTGATTAGATAAAACTAACTATAAGGTATAAGAATTTTTTTTACATTAAAGTTCTATTCAAAATAGTAATCTAACAATTCAAAATTTTAAATATAGTGATTAGTGTCTTCTTCTAATAAAATCATCCATCAAATACATTAAGAGCAACTAATCAATACCAAATGGATCAGACACAGAGCACACAGCTTGCGAGAGTAAATAACATAAATGCTAAGCAATCTACTTGTGATACTCATAATAGATCCATATACAGTGGCCAACCACATAGGGCTAGCAACACTCTTGCTTGCTAGGGGTATAAATCATAGTGCATTATGGCCAACCTCTATAGTGGTTAGTTGTAGGGTCCCGAAATAGATAGTCCCTAACAAGGATGCACAAAAATAGATTAGCATTCTTAATCACACTCACTTGCCATCAGAGTATATAAATAACATAGATCATTAAGTATTTGAACTTATAGAAGGTCAAAAAAATTTTAATTAAACCTCTATATTCAATAAAAATAATTTCAAACTTTGATGTGTTTCCCAAGTTACCATAATACTCAAGTGAGCATTTTGAAAATGAAATAATAGGAACAATAAAGAATTAAGTAAGTGGTAATCAAATATATAATTTTTGGATAAAAAAATGAAATGGAATTTGCATAACTTGTATAGTCGGCATTATCTACTCACCTCTTAGATAACACAGATGAGTTCCTTATTATATTATCTATTAATTATTTAGTTGCAATTAACTCCCTAAATACCTTATACACTAATTCACAAAATCTTACTATTTGAATAACTTTAATGGTCAATCATAAAATTTATCATCTTTACCTAAACATCTAGTCTTAACAAAATTTTTAGATATAGTGATTGATTAAGTCTCTTCCACGACACCAGTATAACTCTACTCACCCAAGGTACAATTTCAACACTCTATATGCTATCCATCTCCCCGAACTACCACTAACCTGCACAAACTTAATTTATAAATCTTTCTTTTCCATCCCTAGCTATTTTACTTAGTTAACTATCATTTACGAAGCTTTATCTTAGAGGAGCTAAAATTTTCTCAAAAGTGGATGTATTGCTTGAAAATTCCCAACTTGAAGTTCTTGAATTCTCTCTATTTGACTATAAATCATTCAAATGTTTTAGTACTCTAAGATATAATTGTTTGAAATAAATAATAATAGGTAAGTAAGATATATATATATATATATATATATATATATTGGGCTTAAGGTTATCCCTATTCAAAACTTAAAGGATCAATTAAATTAACTACTAAACCTATAGTCCCAAAGATCTCCATAAGTAACTTGAAAGCTTATGAAACCTATTTGAATCCCCAAATAGAATATAGAGAGCACCATGCACACAAACCACACTAATAATAGCATTAAGGTTTCCAATATTGAAAAAAGACAAAATGAAAGTATAGCTTTTTCAAAAAAAATTTCACTATCCTTTTCCCTCCCTCACAAATGAATTACCTAACCGAGCATCCAAAGAAAGAATAACTCCACCCTTTATTGCTTTGCTGGTTGAGAATTAAGAGGAAGGAAAAGATGGAGCTAATATAGTCTTATGCACTTCCTTCTACCCTCTCTTAGTCTCTAATCTAATCCAACTAAGGCAGACACACAAGAGCAACCACATTCCTACCTTTATTTTGTTTGTCTGAGAATTAAAAAGGAGAATGTGCAGAGTAGAATTTTAAGCCAAAGGAAGAGCAACACACACTAGAAAACAAAGAAAACTTAAAAGATATCAAGGGCACCTAACAACCAACACATAAGTTGAAATTTTTGACCAAAAACCACGAAAAAAGAGAAGGAATATGCATAATAATTTCAAGGCAAATGAAAAACGAAAAAAAAAAACTACACTAGAATAGCAAGGGAGAACAAAAAATATGAACTCCATTTTTTTTAGTAACCAAGAGCTCAGTTTAGACCTGAAGGGAGGTGGTTTTGCATAAAAGGAAATGGTAACCAAGAAGCAACAATGGGCACAGTTGCTACAATAGAAAATCACGTAGGAATAGAAGCAAGGGAGGAGCACAAGTTACTACAAAGCAGAGATGATAGTCAACAGTTTTTGGTTGTCCTATCCCTTGGTTTTATTGTTTGAAAAGATTACTTTAATGCTGAAGATGTGAGGTAGTGGATTAGGGTGGGAAATGACCAAAAAACACAACCTTCCACTATAATAGGCAGGGGCAATCTCGATATAACAAAAACAAAGAAGTGGCAGGAGAAGAATAATAAAATAAAATGAAAAACAAAGAATAAGGCAATGGTCTAGGGTTCAAAACCTAGTACGCTATCTTTGTTTGTTTGTTTGTGAGTATATATTTACATATATTCGGGTTTTATAGCTTCATTTTTCTTTTTATTGGTTAATTGCTTTTTCCAATTGAATGAAGCTAGGTTAAGATTCTTCTTACATTGTTAATTCTATAAATAAAATTTTACTCAAGTGGTTGCATTCTCCATTGTATCTTCAGCTCCTCATGATGTTTGTTTGCTTTTAGGTTGTGGAAATTCTTATGGCTTATTTCTTCCAATTCTGTTGTATTCGATTGTAGCCTTTTCATCTGGTTTGGGTGAGTTGATTGAAGGTTGCACTAGACCTCTTAAGGGTGGTGAAAACTTGGATAATTTCAAGGTAGGATTCTACCCATTAGAAATCTAAAATTGACATAGGACATGGGGATGTTAGGTAAGGTGTAAAATTTTAGCATCTCCTAAAATTTCTAACGGCTTTAGGTAGTTTTAGGGTTCTTGTTATTGGGGAAGTTAGTTTTTCCTAATAGAATTGAATGGGTTAAGAGATAAAGTGAACAAACATCTCAACTATGTGTAGTAACTTAGATTAAAATGGGACATATCATAGGCTCAATAAAATTAGGTAAGAATCTCTTTCTTCTTGCTAATTCCTTATACTTAAGTTGAGATGAGAAGTATGTCATGATTGCAACTAAACATAGTGATAAATTTAATTAAAATTAACAATAATAGTAGAAATTAAATATGTTAGATTAATATAACTAATTGTTATAGAGAAACAGGAATCTAAATGTGTTTTGTTATGAATATATTTTAAGGAGCATCTTGAACAATTATATGGAAAGGTATGACATTGTTTTGGCAGTGGAAGAACCAATAACTATTCAATAAGCATTATGAGTAGATTATAAAATATAATAAATTTTAAACTTTCCTTTTATTTTTATTTTCTCTATTTTTGTTTGCATTATGTGTGTCTATTGGAACAAGAATCTTAAGTAATGTCTCAATATGTGGATATTATTATGATATTAAATCTGCTAAACTATAATATACAATGCGTGTTATGTTATCAAAGTGAATATGAAATGACATATTGACCTAACTGTTATGTTGCAGAATTCAAACAATGATTAGTTTGTCATAGATGTTTTTATGGTATTGTTTTAAGTGTTTATAATTCTAAAATACCACATTGTTCATTATGCAATTTACATTTCAAATCACTTACTTTAAAAGATTTTAAATATGAATTATACTTTATTATATGATACGCACACACATGAAGTAAAATTGTGCAAAATACTAGTTGCTAAGAGTAATACTATTAGCCCTTGGTATACTTTTGATATTGCCATGCAGTTTATATGATTGAGTAGTAGAAAGTAGTAAATTGAATACTCTTTCATGATTTATAGGTTGAGCACCCATGTTTGGCTACGTGGTTATTTCCTTGTGGGTTGTATATCCACATTAGTATATATGTTAGAATTTAAAGTTTTGCACAAATTTTTTTAATGAAATTTTTTTTATTAAATTATTTTTTTCAATATAACAACCATTTGCTATTCAATATTAAACTTGTAAATTTTGAACATGATTTTTATTTATTCTTCATGTTTGTTTTTAGTAACTTTATTTCTTAATTAAAATATTATATGCATACATATTTTTGGTATTTTATTACATTAATAATGTAATAAATACATTTTCTATTAACTCAAATCATTTATCTTTTTATACATACCAATTATTTCATACCTCTTTCTATGTAAAAATGTATAAATCTGAATTTTTATAAAATTTATTTTGTGTCTTCCCATGTTTAAAGTCTCAATAATTTATTACTATATCAAAACCTATTTTCATTTAGAAAAAAATTTCTATGCCAACTCGTTCTTTTGGTTTTCGTGCTTTATTTTTCACTCCCTAAACTTATTCCATTATTTATTGTGCCTTTACAATTTAACTCTACAACCTTATATAGGTTGAATTAAAATTTTTAGTTGTTTTGTTCCATATCATTACCTTATCTAGTTTTAAATGTATTTCAATTTTTAATATTTTAAAATATCTTTTAACATTTTTTATGATTTGTCATTAAAAAAATTATTATGATTTGTAATTTTTTTCCCAAGACAATGAAACTCCATGGAGAGCTTATTAAGGAAGTGGGGGGGAGAGTGAAAATTTGAACTCACATAAATCTTTTAGTTCTTAGAGAGGTGCCATTTGAACTAAAATTTTTCTATTGATTTATATTCAAGTAATTTTTAATATTTACTATCTTAATTTTAACAAAATTATTACATTGTTAAATTTTATACTTCTTACAAAGAGAATTAATGCATGATAGAGTATATATTTGAATCTAAAACTTTTTAATAACTGTCCGCGCCTCTCATGGGAAAGAGTCCTTTTTTTTTTTTGGAATTCATTGCATAGCAAACTAGGGGGAAAAAAAAAGACAGATCCAGTTTAATTATGTAGATTCATTTTTCTTTCATAACTGAGCAAAATTGTTTTCCTCTATTATTATTCAATTATTTTACTTATTTGATATATGGCAAAGCGAGTTTATTCTGCGTCAGGCATGTAGTTCTTTGAAACTTTGTTTCCTTTTTAAGATTTACGTGCACAGCTTGCCAGGGTTTTTCACATATCTTAAATTTTTATGTTAAAGTTAATATAATAAATTAAACCAAGATTTCCAAGTTTCTTTTTTTTTTTTTGGGTTTGTAGATTCTTCTGTTTCTTGTTTTTCTCTTGATGGTTGGGTCAAAATGATGGAAAATTAATGTGATTCTTGGCTTTTTCTGTGTTTTCTCTAAAAACAAGTTATCTTCTCATAGTCATTAGTAGAACAACATGGGCACAATCCAAAACACAAATAACTAATTGTATTGTCTGCCTAACATTGCTTTTTAACTACTCTTTCTTGGGCTGTCTTCTCTCCAGGATTTGTTTCTTGGGATGTAACTCTGTTTCTGCAGCATATACTTTCTTAGTAGCATTGAGTAGAAAACTTGTCCATGACATTGGCTAAGTGTTCTTGTTCTCTATTCTTTGCATTTCCCATTTCTCTTTATTTTCTCAATCAGATTTTTATTTCAAAAAGGGCAAGCAGTGGCTAACAAATGAAGAATTATATTTGTTAAATAGTATTAGTTTACCTTTCTTCTTTATTTAGTAACTTTAGTTAGACTAGGCAAGTCCCATATTGGCTATATCTCAAACTATACAATTTTTACTGCAAAAAAATGTAACACACCAATAACTGGCAAACAACTCGTTAAACAACATCTCTGAAAAGGAGGAGACAAAACCTGCCATATAAACTAGAGGCATTCAATCTCATTACTTTTGAGATTTCTAAAATGGAATTAACCAAATGATTCCTAACTTTATTGTGCACCAGTGACATTTGATAGTGATACACTTTAGTGTAGCAACAACTGTTAATCTGACAGTGAATTTCTGTTATTACAGAACATTAAAATTAGACAAGAACCTTTAATAGATCATAGCTTGACATCTTTATGTAATGGTGCCACATTAACACCTCAAATGTTCAGAAATGTTACACTATTCCATTTCAATGAAACTATGACAACAATAGATTGCTCATGAGAATATATAGCGTAGGGATGAACCAGCTAATTACAGAGTACTTGCTGACTTGTGCACATTATTGGCGACACTTATGACAAGAATCACGGTCTCCAAAAGCTTGAAAAAGAACACAAAATACCTGGAAATATGATCCTTTGGAGAAAATCAAAGTTCCATGGAAAAAAATGTTGACATTTATCAGCCTAGTCGTCACATAATTACCTATCCCTCTTGCATAATGAAATAACATAACAGAAAACATTCAGCTCCAACTCACAAATGTCTATGCAGCAACGTTTGGAATGGATGATACTGATGCAACCTTATAGATCTCATCAATTGTCTGCAAATTAGAACTTCAAAAGTTTTACCCTTTGAAAGACAAGGAAGAATAACCCTCACATTATTTGTGATGAAGCCAAAATCCAGAATTCCTGGTTCTACCGCTTATTTCAGCGTCTGTAATACTATTGTACCATAAAGAAGAAGAAATAGGAAAAGAAGGAAAGGCCATGAATAGTTGCATTTACTGAGTTGTTTAGAGCTTTCTATAGACATGCTAATTAGTTTTGTTAGCTAATGGATTCTATAAACTGATGCAAAATTATGTCAGATAATAACTGATTACAGTGTTGCCTGTATCATTTGTGCTGTTAATGACCATGTGGCACCTTTCAATGCTTTCTATGCAACAAAATTTTAGACTTCTCTTGAGATTCTTGATTGAATATTTAGTAAGTTTAGAACTGAATATTATTCAAGAATTCTCTTTGAATATGAAATTGAAATTTTATCTTTAGTGGTCTTGTTCCCAACCATATTTTAATCCAAATTGATGTTTGTGTTACGGTCAAATAGACTTCAAAATCGAATAATCTTGTTTTGACAACTTAAAAGTGATTCCACAATTTTAACCATATTGATTGAGAAAATTGAATAGGTAAACCAATTTCCAAAATCTGATTCAGAAAAAAAAAGGAAAAAGAATAAGTGGAGAGTGCAAACGAAGAAGTTATGCATTTGAAACATTTTCTTCTATCTTTAGTATTTTCCAAGGATAGGATCTTGTCCAACAATTCAAAGACCAAATAATAATAATAATAATAAAGAAGAAACTGGAGTTTATTATGTATTGAAAATTGAAGGAGATTGAAGAAATATATTTTAGGCTTAACTATCATTTTGGTTCCTTAATTTATTTATTTGTTTGAATTTAATTCTTTAACTTTCAATTTGTAACATATTCATCCTTTAATTTTTTTTAATGATTTAAAATGGTTCTTTAACCCTTTTTTAGTGCTTAAAAATGATCCTTGAACTTTTTCAAGTGTTCCAAAATAGTTCTTAATGGATGTAAAGGAGCAGGATAAATATAGTACAAATTCAAAGTTAAAGGATTAAACTGAAATAAAAGAAAGTTAAAGGATTAAATTAAAATTAATTAATTAATGGACCAAAATTATGGCTAAGTGGAAAATTAACATGCCGCATGCAGAGTATAATAGTATTATAGGCTTTCCCATATGCATCTACTCAAACACTTTACAACACATAATTAACTTATGCAGAGCACAGCTTCAGTGCTCTTAACCACCATCACGGAAACCATACATATGTTTAAAAAACAGTTATATCAGAAGACACAAGTCTTACAAAGAAGACAATCCCCAAAAAAGAAGTTAAAAAGCAATGTTGTTAATATCTCTGTTCTGCATTTTGCACATATTGTTACGCTAATTGTACTAATGAAGAAATATGTCTCATTTTATCAGAATCTAAACTTGAAGGGGAGTTATTTATGACTACAAACTACCATAAAAAAAAAAAAAAGACAACACAAACAGCAATTTTGCTGTAATTAGCTTATTCAAAGAATAGTGCTTTTACCACTATCAAGAAAGCAAGTGCTGCAGAAACAGAGTTATATTTCAAAAAAAAAAAGACAGATCCAGCAAAGACAGCCTAAAAAATAGAAGTTAAAAAGCAATGTTAGTAGGCTATACGATTAGTTGTTTCTGTTGTGCATTTTGCCCATATTGTTCTCCTGATTGTACTCTAGCTCTTTTCTTCTGATTCCACAATTGAAGGGAAGTTACTTATCACCGCATGAAGATGTACATGCACAATTCAAGAAGAAAGAAAACAAACAGAGATATTAAGAACTAAACGGTTCATCTTGCATAATTGCTCCTAACTCATGAGGGAAATGCATAGAGAGAGAGAGAGAGAGAGATTACTTGCCTAAGATTTTTCTTTTCATTCTGGGCTCAAATTTGGGATGGAAAAGAAACTGCGCAAAAGTGAAATGGTGGTAAAGAAGAGAGTTTATTTGATGTCCATTCTTATGAGCAGAACCTCCAGTTCATCAATATCTTGACATATGTTAGTATGAAAACCAAAATCAAGCTTGAGTATCTTGAACCAAGGAAGTGGTTAGTGCACATCAACATCTCAAGGCCTCTTTTTATTCCTCTCCAATTCCAATTGTCGAAAGAATTCCTGACATTCTGAGACATATATTAGCACACTCCACATTCTTTAATACCAATTAACTCGTTGATGTTAGCAACCTCATACCTAAAACCAAGTTCAACGTTGAATTCAAAGGAAAGCTTCATGTTACTGACCAACTGTTGATTTCCTTTTCTTCTTTCAATTACCTTCCAAATCTCACCACAAACATTATTCCATATGTAAACATGATCAGAATCCATCTTTGGAAGAAATATATTATACGGTAAATCTGACACCTTAAAATCTCCCAAGTAGCATGCACATTTCAATGCAACATAAGACGCTTTTTCTAAGTGAAAGTGAAGAACGGCACAGAAAGAAAAACCCAACAAGTCTAAATTTTGAGGGAGTTGAATAATTACGGAGCTTTGTGCTGTACGGTATCTGAACCACTTCTGTACTATGCTTCCAGGAAAGCAAATCAAACTACAAGTGATGAAACGAGAGCTATTGACATAACTTTTAGCCTTTCTTTCTAGCTGAAATCCATAAGTAGCTCCCATAATTACAGAATAGGCATCTTCTATAATATTGTCAAGTGATTGTTCATTCAATTTCACGCAATTCATAAATGAGAAGTATTTTTCACTCTTATTCAATGGTCTAGAAGCTAACACTGTTTCTAGTGACATGCCGTTATAGGCATCAAAGCTTGTAATGTATGGTGGAAGTTTTGGTAAAGAACGAAGCCTCCTGCAATTCGATAAGAAAGGACATTCCAGTCCTAAAAGATGTTCGGTGTTGTGAGGGAGTTTAGTTACATGGCTACAATTCGCCAAATTTACTACTCTTAAAGACAACATGCCATCAAATAAGATATGCAACTTCGAATTATCAATTACTTCACAATTAGAAATCCTAAGCATTGTCAAAGTTCTCAAGCAAGATAATTGGTTTGGAAGGTTCTTAAGTCTTAAATTACCGAGATCAAGAACTTCCAAATTACTTGAGTGCACTATGGACGAGTGCAAGATTTTGATTCTTGTGTCACATAAATTCAACTCCCTTATTTTTTCCGATGACACTGAAAATTCCTTAAGATTTGGACATTCTTCCACTCGAATATATTCTAGAGATTTTAAATGAAACTCACTTTTTAGACTCTTAAGTTTCTTGCACCCACGTAAGTCCAACTCAACAAGCGAGTGAAGAGACAAAATAGATGAATGACCGCAATGCAAACTTTCACAATCAGCAAGACATACAACTTTAAGATTTAAGGCTTTAGAGAAATTCGGCAGCTCCATCAATTGTTTAGATCCGTTAAGGTTGATCTCTTTTAAGTTGACAAGATCCTATAACAATAGAGATAGACAATTCAAATGGGAAAATTTTCAAGTTTCAAATAAATGAAAAACATAAATAAAAATATGTTTTTATATACCTACACTCCATTCCAAAGCTTTTGAACATGGCTTTTGGGCATGTGAAGCTCAACGAGTTTCTCAGGACAAAAAGTGGATGGTAAAGATTTAAGTGGGTATCCATACCACTCTAGATACCTTATTTTATTAGGAAAAATTTGAGGCCTTATGGTAGGTACACATGACTTGAGCTATGGTTGAAGGCAGAATAAAATTTGAGAAATCTTAGATTAGGCATCTTTTTGAAAGTATCAGCATTCAAATGTACATCTCTAATTCAAGACACATCTAATATTATACCTTCAACTTTATTAGTTCCCTATAAAGCAAAACCAAGAATGATAGTAAGTAAAACATAACATACTACATGCATGTTTTTCATAAAGGTATAAGTTTATTAGAAAAGTAAGTCTGTTTATCTTACCTTATTATTAGCCAAGACATTATAGACTTCTTTAGAATCCCATAATTGACTTCGTTTTTTAGGTTTGTTGATAGATTTTTCACGAACAATTTCCCAACCCATTTCTTGTATCAAATCATGCATTTCTATAGGCATGTGATCATCTGCATTTATAAAAGCCTTATCATGTGTTCCTATGCCAACAGGCTTATCACATATTCTTTCAATGCTCCCTTCAAAAAACATGCAATGTCAAGAAATTTGTTCTTCTCTTCATGATTTAATCCATTGTAACTTAATCTTAACACCTTTTGAATATCTTCATGGGGAATTTTCTCAAGTTTTCTTACTGCACTATTCCATTCAATTTTGCTTTTGCTATGAAGAAATGAACCCAAAACCAAAACTTTTAAAGCTAATGGAATTCCTTTTGCATAAGCAACTGCCCTTTCTGATAACTCCTCATATCCCATTATAGGAAGGTTTTGGTTGAAGGCATTCAAGCTAAAAAGTTTAAGGGATTCTAGGAACTTTAATTCCTTGACCTTATATATTGCATCAACTCCTTTGCTAAGCACACGCTTGTCCCTAGATGTGATGATAATTTTACTTCCTAGACCAAAGCAATGAGGTTCTCCAACCAAATATTCTAATTGTTGTAAAGTGCTAACATCATCAAGAACAATGATAACTTTTTTACAACTAACTCTAGACTTAAGAAAAGTGGTTAGAGTACCAAAAAAAATATTTTCTTCCTCTAGTAGACTGGAGAGAAGTTTATGACGTAAATCATCAAGTCCATTATCATGCTTTCCAAAAATTTCCCTGACATTTGCCAAGAAGCAACAACCTTCATCAAGGGAAGAGTATTTGACAAATATTGCTTTCGCAATGGTTGTTTTACCAATGCCACCCATGCCCCAAATTCCAATGGTTTGAACTTCTCTTAATAATAATTCAATCTTTGCGCAATTGTCATTAATACCAACAAGGCCTTTTAATTCAACAGGTGGGTACCTATGATTCAATTTCCGTAATATGTCTTTGACAATATTTCGAATGAGTTCAGATTCATCCCTAACATATGACAAATAAAAAGAAAAAACAAAAAAGAAAAATTAAGCAAAGAATTGATTTGTCAAAAACAAAAAGAGACATAATAAACAATGAGAGGATAGAATAGAGAGTGAACATCGTATTTTATGCGGACATTCCTTCAAAATAATAATAATTATTATTAGACTAAAATTGGAACACTTTCTAATATTATTTTAAGCTAACAAAATAACTAAAAATATAAGAAGGGAGTCATTAAAAATGAAAAGAAAATATTATAAGAAAATTTTAAATAAAGATAATAAAATAGAATAAAGAAGGACAAATTTTAATAAAAGAGATTTTTCAAAAGTTATCTGAATCTTGCTTGCCGTGGTTTTAGTATTTGATGGCTTGGGTTTAGTCATGAAGTTTGGGCCAATTTCTTTAAGTGACTTTACTCGGATTGGGGGTTGAATGCTTTGAATGTTTTCATGTGGAATTTTCTTGCTGTAACACTATACGACGTGAGGTTTAGGTTCAAATTCTAGGTTGATTCTGTTTTGGCGCATAAAATGGATTTGAGGCTTATATATGGAATTCAATTTGATTCATGCGATTGCTTATGTTTGATCTTCTGCTTACACTAATTGGTGTTGCTTTTTTGAATGGGTATACTGCTCTTTATATGATTTCAATTCTGCTCCTGTTTGAGGATTTTAACATGTTACCAAAATGGTGATTGCTGTCCCCGTTGAGTCTCATCTTTTAGTGAAAATCTAGTTGTAAAATTTAACTGAATATGATATTTTTGCTATCCTTTTGAGTCTCATTCTTGAATGAAAGATTTTCTGGGAAATTTGATTGAATATGGGGTTGCTATCTTATTGCCCGTAATATGTTTTTAATCATGTTCTTTTATTTCATTTTGCGCCAAAGAGTTTATTGTTGTTCCTTTGGGCTTAAGAGGGATTTATTCCTCATTTTCTATGCTGCGGAAATTCTATTAAAAGCCAAGATTTAACTCAAATTATTTTTCTTTTCTAACGTTGGCTTATTTGTTGTTCAACACTATATGGAGCAATATATGGAACCTCGCTGGACAGCAGAGTTCGTCATCTTTTCATTCCTTTTGTTTTTTGGCTGTACACAAGACACATGACCATAGATAATTGCAAGCTTGTAAATTATTTTATTTTATTTTACTACTATTTTATTATTACTTTTAATTTTAAAATAGTCGTATAAACTTGATTGTCTACTCAAGCATATAAAAGTCAATTGAATGATTGTATCTAACAATAAATTTCCACAGGTATATAATCGGATGTGTAATCACATTTTAATAAATTTTGGGTTCTAATGACCCAAATCCAATCAATTTTGTTTTTTAAAAATATTCAAAGAAAAAGAAAAAGAAAAGTATTCTATATATATATATATATATTAGAAAATAAAATGTTTGAAAATAAAAAAGGTTCAAAAATATTTTAAAAAAATAAATGAATTTATTTTAAAATTAACTGAAAAATAAAAAAATATTTTTAAAAAAGGTTCAAATGTAAAATTTTAATAATATAAATCAATTAAGTTACATTTTTCATCATAACTTTTCTTCATATTCTCTTTTAAAAAACTTTCAAAAAAGTTCTTCAAAATTGTGTTGAACTTTAATGACTCACATTTTCTTAAGATTTAAAAGAAATATGAAAATAAATATTAGTTTATATAGCAATTAAATAAATCTTAAATTGTTTCTTAAAAGTTTGAAAATAAATAATAATAATATTTTAAAATTCAAAAATAAATTTTTCTCTTTTCCCTAGGAATTTTCAATAATCAGCTAGTTTATTTTTTTTAAGAGTTTTATCTTTAAAAATAAATAAATAAGCAAAAAAAAAATGATGTCTTAAAGTTCAACTTTTCTTTTCCTAACGTTATCTAGTTATATTATGGTTATGACATAGAGTGTATATATATATGCTATATATGAATATTTATTTGAAATTACTTGATCCATCACTTAAATCATAGTCACCCATCATTTGAGAACAGATGAAAATGAATTTATTACCTGAATGTGTGAGAGATCCAACCGGCTAAGTTTGCAGCTTCACTGAGAGCATGCTTCCACACGTGCATCTTGTGTTGGCTGTGCTTGAGGTCTCTCTCATATCTCTCAAATGCTTGCTTGTAAAGCCCAGTCTGATTGCGTACATGAGATGGCTCAACTTTATAGAAGACGGGAATAACAAGCTGTCTCTGAACCCTTTTGCAATGACGTATATGGATGAGTTCATCGAAGCACCATCTGGAGGAAGCATAATTTTCTGAGAATACCACCACAGATACATGGGAATCCTTAATTGCTTGCATAAATGCCGGGGAGATCTCATCTCCTTTGGGGAGTTCATAGTCTATGTAGGTTTTGATTTGGTTTCCGCAAAGAGCTTCATAAAGATGGCTAGTGAAGTTGGTACGGGTGTCCTCACCCCTAAAGCTAATAAAAACATCATACTTCTTGGGGGGGAATTGAGCAGAGGAAGAGGATGAATGTCACAACCCACGGTTTTAGTATGTTGCACAAAAGATAACAAATTCCCCTACCATAACTAAGAGTATCATTTTTTACTTTTGTAGAAATTTCGGCAGAGTCCCCTCTATAATTTGGACCTCTCGACATTTTTACAATCAGTCAATTCAATAATACACCTAAAATATATCAAAACATAGACTTCTAGGGAGTGGGGATATCCTAACTATGATTCAATGGAGTCACATTTTTACATTGTTCAAAACCAAATAATTGACAAGCATAAAACAAAATACACCCACATGAACAATTGTGGGCTCGCCAAAAGAAATGAAGCAGGAGATCTACAGCTAGTCGACAACTCAGGGTAGGCTAGGGTCTCCAACGCTCTCTGAAAAATAAATTTAAGAAAGAGTGAGTTTGAAACTCAGTGAATAAATAATGCCGACCCTTAAAAATCTTAAGGACAAGTCCCGTAAAATATCTATATATATATTCATCATGCACAAAACTAGCCTCATGCAGATCGTTTCTTAAAATGCATCAGAAGTATCTAAGTAGAACCGAATTAAAACAGACGCAGAGCACACAGCTCGCGGGGAGAATAACCACAGACGCAAAGCACTTTGCTTGCGAAATAAATAACTCCACATGTGGTAGCTACCCACATGGGGCTAGCAAAACCCCTACTAGCTGAGGTCCAGATCATGGTGCACCAAGGCTAACAACTACTGCTGTTAGCTACAGAGTTCTGAACAGATAACCTCTTAGATTTAATACATTCCTCAAATCACATTTCAAATTTAATACGTTTCTCAAATCACATTTTAGACAGAATACCTTCCATATCGGTTCGATATCAAAATTTCCAAATAACTCAACAGGCATCAATTTGCAAAATTTCATGTTTAAATCAATTTTTCAGTAACATGCATATAACAAAACATTTTTCCCAATGTTAGAACACTGTAAGGAAACTTAGTAATAAAATAAGAAATAAGAGTTACTCACAGTCCACATTACTTACTCACTTCCTAGAATGATATCAACATTCCCTGCTCAGTCCTCATCTCTAACTCAATCTCCTGAGTACCCTACAATACCCGTTCACCAGATTTTAGAGTGTGACTAACTAGCAGAATTGTCTCATTAACTTAGCCTACCTAACATTAATGTCTATTCTTCATTCCCTCAGATTAACATATGAAAAACCAAGGTTTCTTAGGTGTTATAGGTGTTTTCAACATGTTAGCCGCGGCCAATTCTTCTCTGTTTAACCCTCTTCTACATCACTAATTTTGCCGCTGCAATAGCCGCGGCGAGTTGGACATTCGCCGGGGCCAACATACATGGCGCCACGGCGAAGAAGTCTCCTAGAACTTCCTCGCTCGTGCTCTCGATATTGGCCGCGGCCAATCCCTCATTTCGTCGCGGCTAATCCCTCTCTGGAACAAGTTAGCCGCGGCCAATTACATTATTCACCGCGGCGAAAGCGTCCATATATGGCGGTAGACCATTTTAAAGGCTTAAATTCATTCAGGAGAGAGAGAGCAAAATCAAGAAATGGGCAAGAGGAAAGTGGAAATATTTTGAAGCTTACAGGAAATCAATTTACTCCAACCGACTCATCCCCTTGCACCCTTTTCTTTTCTTTCTGCTCACCCTTCCATCAGCTAGTCATACACACAGAAACACCTTACAGAACAAGCAAAACAGGGGAGGGGGACTCTGTGAACTGGAACCAGAAAATGCAACACTTACGGCAGCACTCCAGACTTGGAAGAGGATGTGTTTCTAGCGTTAACTCCCTCAACCACCAGCAGCAGACTTTGAACCAGAAAACAGCAGAAGATGAACCCAGGAGCAGCAGAAATGGCGAGGAACAGAGGAGAGGAGATGAAGTTCAGTTTCCAGCGCAAACTGCTCCTTTTTCTGACCGAAGGGATGGGTATGGGTATGGTTTCAGTGCTGCAGAAATTGGAGAAGCAAATTACCTAAAGCCCAAACAAACAGTGGATGAATAAGGGGCATTTCAGCAATTGCAGAAGGAAGAAAAAAATTTCTACATGGCAGCTCAATCTCTCCCTTTGAAAAGTCAACTTTCCCATATATATATATATACAATTTCATGCACGTCGGGTTCATGCACGTCGGGTTTTACAATGAAGGAGTATCAGAGGCCATATTCGAGTGAGCAGGAAGAGCACTGTGTTGTATTGAGAAGTGTAGAAAAACAGAGGTGGATGGGTAAAAAGGAATATCAGAAGTTGCATATATATATATATATATATGAAAGAAGGAGCACCTGTGCGGTTTTCTATTGATAAGTTTTGTAAATTCCTTGGTGGAGGAATCAATTATTCTTTATGTAAAGACTGCCACCTATAACTTCAGTGACAAAGTGAGGTTATGCTTTCACTAACATGAAAAAGTAGAATTAGAGACTGAATAAATAAATGTAAGTCTTGTATAAAATTTGTTGGAAACAATCAGAGTTTAGGAGTAGAAAAAATTTATATTAAGATTTTATACATACACAAATGTCTGAATTGTTTTTACTTCAGATATACGTACGTCCATGTTTATTTATCGCATATTCACATACCTTGATAAGCAGGATATATTTGGATGGATAAGTGAGTAATAATATTGAAGAGAGGGCGAATTTTTATAGTTTATTTTAATTTTTGATTTGTTTAACTTTCTTTAAAGTTTTAAATTTCTTTCTTCTGTTTAAAATATGTCAATATAGTCCTTTTTCTTTTGATTTATATGTGATCTAAATTTTAACTTCGTGAGTATGATTGTCACTGAAATAGTTGAAATCCAAATCCCTGTAGTAGAGGATTCTACTGTAGGGGTAGAGTAGCAAAATTTCATAACTTTTCTTAAATTTCTTTAGTCTTTTAAGGTTTAAAATTTAATATAGAAGATAAAAATTGTAACTGTGAAAATAAAAATTTTATCTGTTAAAAAAATTAAAATTTAAAAATTTTAAGCCCAAAAAATAAAAAATCATGAAATTTTGCTATTGTACTAGATGCAATAGAATCCTCTACTACAGAGGATCCTACTACAAAGTAGTTATGTCTGCATTGAGATGGCAATCGATATGGTAGTTTGAAAATCCTAAATTGAGACTGAAATCAATTGATTAAAAAACAGTTTTACAGAGGCAACAACAATGCAAAACATGATCGCCTCAACATAATTAAAACCATCTAAACAACAACTAAATTGATAGACTGGACAATTTAAGACACTTATGAAACAAAATAAAAGATAAAGGATTATTTTAAAACATTTTAAGCTTAAGAAACTAATTTATAATTAACTTTAAATCAAGTCATGAGACTATAATATTAATTTAATTTTTTTTATTTGAGAGTTATTAGAAATGAACGACGAATAACAAAATATTTTTAATTAAAATTTCAAAATCCCAAATTCATTATATTTTTAATCTCTCCTAATTTAAAGATTTTTGCAAAAGACAAATAGTAGAGATTTGAACCTAAAACTATTTAATAACTTTATACACCTCTAACCGTTGGAATTTGTCTTTTTTTGGTCATCGCACTTATAAAAGAATAAATTATCACTTATGGATGGCTCTGTTATGAGTATAAGTTCTTAGGAGAACCACACCCCAAAAGCTAGCTATTAGAGTGGGAGAGTCCAAATTCTTATAAGGCCTCCATTTCAAGGAAACCTTTCCGATGTGGGACTCATAACATTACCACCTCCTTTGGAAGCCAACATCCTAACGGCTGCACTCTACAACACTTTACTTAGCGGTACTTCACTCAATCACGATTATCCCCTCCGCCAGTCAGAACCCTTTACAGGTAGCCCTTTTCGATTGGCCGACCCTCAATAAAAGCACCATTTGTTATAAGTCATTGGGAGAACCACACCCCAAAAGCTAATTATTAGAGTGGGAGAACCCAAATCCTTATAAGGCCTCCCTTTAGGCTTCTATTCATTACATTGGTACTTTTATTGAAAGGCTAATAGTCCCAGAAAGAGCTACCTGCAAAAGGGTTGACTGACGGAGGGGCTGACCGGAAAAAGGTCGAGTGAAGCACTGCTAAGTGAAACATCACAGAGTGGAGCCGCTTAGGACGTCGGCTCTCGAGGGGGTGACATTGTTATAAGTCCCACAACGAGAAATCTCACAAGTGAAGTGGGGTTTATAAGTTTAATGGACTCTCCCTTCTAATAGCTTAATCTTTTAGAATGAGCTCTTCTTTTGGACTTGTGCTCGTTACAGGCTCCAACATTTCAGTTGAAGTATTTCAAGTACTTACAAATCATAATTTTACTTTCAACATTTTCCTTATTGAGTCAATGAAGCATGTATGATTATTACTTTTAATTAGGTGCAAAGTTGACTATATGACAATATAGTCAACCTAATCCACTCTGGCTGGATATTAATTATATGACAATATAATAAGAAAAAGCTCACGTCTCTCTTTGTTGTTGCTTGCTTTGCTTTCTAGTTAATGTAAATGAATTATATGATAATTAGAGGCTCTAGAGCCTCGCGTGCTTCAAAATTTTGGCTTATTATAAAGCCTAAAGCCATCATTGCCTCCTAAAACTTATTGTGTATCCCTCAAGATAAGCCTTACCTCTATTAGTGTGTACTCCTCAAAATTTTTAAGCATTAACAATCAATTTAATCTTGATTCTTGAAATCAGACTTCATCCCACTTATCCAATTTTAAATTTAAACTTTCAAATATTAAAGAAAAACAAAAATTAGATACAATTTGTCAGATTGTTTGTTATGAATTTTTCAAGAAAAAAATTGACTAATAGATATATTTTACAATTAATATCACATGATTGAGTCTCTTAAGATAATTCTTCCACATGTTATGTTTTATTTTTAGGAATTTAATTGGTTAATAATAAACACTTAACTTTCATATTATTTATGAGACTTGACTTTAAATTTTACCCTTTTAAAAATAAGGAATAATTGAGTCTCTTAAGAATTTAATTGGACTTGACTTTAAATTTTACCCTTTTAAAAATAAGGAATAATAACTTTCATATTATTTATGAGGAAGTCAGAATCCAGAATTCGTGGTTCTACAACTTATTTCATCAACCATAGTCCAATTGTACTGTAAAGAAGATAGAAAGGACAAAGAAAAAAAAGGCAAAGGATAGTTTATTAGATTGAGTGAGTGTATGTCAATATATATATAGATTGTCGGTAGAAGTGTGATTGAATTCAGATCACAAGCGTCTCATCATTTTAATCTAAATTAGTGTCGAATATAGATCCTCTGCTGTTGGGTTTCATGTGCTGTTGGTGAAGTTAGAAAAAGATGGATAGATGAATGAGTTGAAGTTAAAATAAAAATTTTTAAAAAATTATAACACGTCTATTTTTACACTAACTTCACCAACAGCATATGAAACCCAACAGCAGAGGATCCTAGTTCATTAGTGTCATGCCATGATCAAATCTGCATCAAGATTTAAATACTACTTTTGATAACCTAAAACCAATTTCACAATTTTGACTAAATTGGTGAAGTAATTGAATAATAGCAAAGGCTTAAACATGCACCTTCCATCGAGCACTAAGTTTTTTTGCCATCTAAATTATAAATCTCCCTCAACAATATTGTTCATTTTTTAATATATAAAAATATCTCAATAAAATAATGTAATAAATAATTACATATATATATATATATATATATAAACATCTAAACTAATATATATATACTTTTTATAACTACATTTTTAATTTAGTTAAGTTTGTTTCCTTTGATAATTTATTTTTTTGCTCATCAACATCCCGAGGCCTCTTCTTATTCCTCTCCAATTCCTCTTGTTGAACGAGTTCCTCATATTCTAACATATATAATGGGTGCACCCCAGATTCCTTGATAATTTCCTCCATGTGAGGTGCAGCACTAATTTCAAAGGAAAGCTTCAGGTTTGTGACCAACTGATGCTCTCCTCTTCTTCTTTCAATTTCCGCCAATATCTGAAGACTAAGGGATTGATTACACATTACACAAACATGATCAGAATTCATAGCAAACTCAGGCCGGAACGCAGGCCCCAACCACGACGCCCCAGGGTCCAACCACCACGGCAACACCTTAAAATCTCCTACGTAGCACACACAATCGAATGGAACCCAATCCGTTAGTTCTGAGGGAAAGAAAGCGAAGCAGAAAGCAAAACCCAACAAGTGTGAATTTAGAGGGAGTTCAATGATTATGGTCCTTTGCGTTGTCCGATATTTGAACCACTCTAGTACTCCACTTCCTGGCAACCAAATTTCCCTCGAATAACATCCATAAGCAGCTCCAATCACTTCACTGATATTGTGAAGTGATTGTTTATTCAATTTCACACAATTTCCAAATGAGATGTATTTGCTGTTCCTACTCAGTAGTCTAGACACTGTCTCCAGTGACACGCAATCATCGGCCTTTAAGTGTGCAACGGATGGTGGAAGTTTTGGTAAAGAACGAAGCCTCTTGCAATTCCGAATCTCAAGACGTTTTAGTCTTGAAAGATGTTCGGTGTTGTTGGGGAGTTCAGTTATGTTGCTACAATCATACAATTTTACGGCTTCTAAAAACAACATGCGGCCGAAAAAGATATGTAGCTTCGAATTATCAAGAAGTTCACAATACGAAACAGAAAGACTAACCAAATCTCTCCAGGGAGGTAACTCGTTTGGAAGGCTCTTAAGACAGCCTCTGACCGTGAGAGATACCGAACCACTCGAATACCTTACGGACGGGTCCAAGATTCCGAGTCCTGTTGCCCGTAGGCGCCACTGTTTCACTTTTTCCGATGACACTGAAAATTCCTTGAGATTTGGGCAATGTGTCATTTTAATAAATCCTAGAGATTGTAAATGGACTTCACTTTTTAGACTCTTAATTTTCTCGCAGTGCACTACGGACAGCAAAGCAAGTGAGTGGAGAGACAAAATAGATGAATGAACCTCCCGCAAACTTGTACAACAATCAAGATTTACGGATTCAAGATTTAAGGCTTTAGAGAAATCCGGCAGCTCTATCAATTGTCTGGAGTCGCGAAGGTTTATCAATTTTAAGTTCACAAGATCCTATAACAATTGAGATTGACAATTTGAATGAGAAAATTATCAAGTTACAAATAAATGAGAAATATAAAGACAAATATGTTTATACATACATACCTGCACACCATCCCAAAGCTTTTGAACACCGCTACAAGGCATGCGAAGCTCAACGAGTTTTTCAACACAAAAAGTGGATGGCAGAGATTTCAATGGGCACCCAGACCACTCTACATAACGTAATTTATTAGGAAATAATTCAAGGCCTTTTGGAAGGTACACATAACTTCGCGAGGCGGCACAAATTTTGAGAAATCTTAGATTAGGCATCCTTTTGAAAGTGTTGGCACTCAAACGTAGATCTTTAATTTGAGACACATCAAACAATATTCCTTCAATTTTATTAGTTCCCTGAAAAAAAAAAAAAAGATAGTAAGTAAACCATATCATACTACATGCATGTTCTTCATAAAGATATGGTTTGTTAGGGAAGTAAGTTTATTTCTCTTACCTTATTATTAGTCAAAACATCATAAATTTCTTCAGGATCCCATAATCGACTGCGCCTTTCAGGTTCATCGATAGATTCTTCACGAACAATTTCCTGACCCATTTCTTGTATTAAATCATGCATTTCTACATACCCGCCATTATCTACATTTATGAGAGCCTTGTCTTGAAGTCTTCTCATGCCAATATGTCCATGGAAACCATAGCTATCTAATAGGCTTATCACATCTTCTTTCAACTTTCCCCTCAAAAAGCACGCAATGTCTAAAAATATTTTTTTCTCTACACGATCTAATCCATTGTAACTCAATCTTAACACCTTTTGAATATCTTCATGGGGACACTCCTTAAGTTTTTCCAATTCGCTATTCCATTCTTCCTTTTTGCAACCAAGAAGATGTAAACCCAAAACTTCCAAAGCTAATGGAATTCCATCTGCATAATCAACTGCCCTCTTTGATAGCTCCTCATATCCTGTTGTAGGCAGGTTTTGGTTGAAGGCATTCAAGCGGAAAAGTTTAAGAGATTCTTCGAAATTCAATTTCATAACCTCATATATTTCATCAGCTCCTTCTAGCACATGCTTGTCCCTGGTAGTGATGATAATTTTACTTCCTAGACCAAAGGACTGAAGTTCTCCAACCAAACGTTTTAATTGAATTAAAGTACTAACATCATCAAGAACAATGAAAACGGTCATACGATTGAGCCAAGATTCAATAACGGTAGTTGCAATACGGTTAAAGAAATCTTCTTCCCGATTTAGTAGACAGGAGAGAAGTTTATGACGTAGATTTTCATGCTTTTCAGACTTTTCCCTGACATTTTCCATGAAGCAACAACTTCCATATTTAGAAGAGTGTTTGTCAAATAGAGCTCTGGCAATGGTCGTTTTACCAATGCCCCCCATGCCCCAAATTCCAATGATTTGACTTTGACCTTCTGTAAATAATGATTCAATCTGTGCACATTTGTCATAAATACTAACAAGGCGCTTTGATTCAATAGGTGGATACCTATGATACAATTTTTGCTGTACGTCTCTGACAGTCTCTTGAATGAGTTCAGATTCATCCCTAACATATGAAAAATGAAAGGGAAAAAAGCAAAAGCAAAATTAAGCAAAGAATTGATTTGTCAAAAACAGAAGAGAAGTAATAAATAAAGAGAGGATAAAATAGAGTATATAAGCAGACTACATATAAATATTTATCTGAAATTGACGAGGATGTTTAATTACTCGATCCATCACTAAAATCACAGTCGCCCATCATCTGAGAATGGATGAAAATGAATTTATTACCTGATTGTGCGAGAGTCAGGGTCCCAACCAGCTAAGTTTGCAGCTTTAGTGAGAGCATCCCTCCACATTTGCATCTCGTGTTGGTCGACCTTGGGGTCTCTCTCATGTTTCTCAAATGCTTCCTCGTAACGCCCAGTCTGATTGCGTACATGAGATGGGTCAACTTTATAAAAGACAGGAATAACAAGCTGACCTTGATCCCTTTTGCAATCAAGTATATGGATGAGTTCTTTCAAGCACCATCTGGAGGAGGCATAATTTTCTGAGAATACCACCACAGATACATAGGAATCCTCAATTGCTTGCATAAGTGCTGGTGAGATCTCATCTCCTTTGTGAAGTTCTTCGTTGTCTATGTACGTGTTGATTTGCTTTTCACAAAAAGCATGATAAAGATGGCTAGTGAAGTTGGTGCGAGTGTCCTCACCCCTAAAGCTGAGAAAAACATCATACTTCTTTGGGGGGATCAATTGAGCAGAGGAAGAGGATGAAGCAGCATCAAGGGCCATATCTGAGAGAGCAGGAAGAGCACTGTGTTGTATTGAAGAGCTTAGAAAAAGAGAGGTGGATGTGTACAAAGAAAGATCAGAAGCTGCATATATTTAAGTGGAAGAAGGAGCCCACGCGGTTTCCGTTCGAAAGTTTCCCCTCTCCTTCCCTTTGAACAAAGAAACGCATGCTATCTTGGATCTTACTTCAGAAGTTACTGTTCATGAAAAATTGTGTAACTTTTTGACTTACAGGTCAACAAGTGTAGTCACGTCACAGTTGCAATCACCAAGGTAAAACTGGGGGCTACGGACTGAATTTTCAAGTTGCATTCGCACTACGAAGGCGACGAAGTTTCCAAGTTTCATAGACACTGTGAAATAAGGATGGGAATGGGGAACCCACACGGGTTGCTTGAAAAGTGAAAAATGCAATTATGCATTCATAAATGAAATTCTCTACAATATTTGTTTGACACCATGCTAGTTTAAGTTTAAAGATAGATAAAAACTAGAATGCACTTGCACCTTGCAGGATTCAGAAAAATTATCCGGGGATCTCAAAGACAAATTTTTTTTTTTAAAATATATAAACAGTGTATGTACGAATATAAATAATATTTAAAAAATATATAAACTATATATTGACACGTAATCCTGTAAGAGTCTCACAATAGATAATTTAAGAACAGTGAAACTCTTACAAGTTTATATATATATATATATATATATATATATATATATATTATATTCATTTTTTTGAATTTTTTTTCAAGTTTTATTAGAAATTAAAATAATGATATTTGAATAATATATCCTTAATTCATTAAAAAATAAAAGAAAAACTTCATGTTATAATTTTTAAGTAATAATAGCAACAACAGATTGCCCATTAGAATATGACATAGGCAAGACATGATAAACAGACAAACACAGATTTAACAAAGTAGAAACTAGTACGAAATAGCCAAACTTACAACTGCTAAAACTAACATTAATATATTAATGTAGTTATTTTTTTAAAATATTAAAAAATAACTAAATTTTATCATAGTCTTTTCAGAATTAGGTTGATTAGCAAATCTTTTATATAGTTTAGGTCGAAGAACTGGAGGCACTCCATCCCTACTATAATTTAAAAAAAAAAAAGTAAACAAAATAAAAACCTTAAACATTACCTGATGTTGAAATTTAATTTTTGTATTTGTGCTTATTATTCGCTCTTTTCCTTGCCAAACCAACATATATCATATGAGTTAATTTTTTAACTTTTATTGAAATTCAAGAAAACGCTAAAAAGAAAAAAAAAATCAAATTGACAATACAATTAAACATAAGAAATATCTTGTTAGACTATTATTTATTTTCATTTGTGCATTTTATTTCTCTTGTTTTCACTCTTATCAATCATGATACTCGAACAATTAATCTCAAGGATCAAGCAAACTTTGAAGTAAAGAATGGAAGACCAAATTTCCCTAAACCTAGGGGAACATCCTATACGATTGCACCGAAAAGAAAGATGTAGAAGATTGCGTGTTTTTAGGTTTGAAAATTCAGAGATTTATGAAGGATCTCTTTATGGTCTAAAAAATCCATTAAACGTGAAAGAAGAGAAATTATTGATATGATGTAAATGATATAATTCTATGAATATTTATAATTTATAATTTTATTTAATGACATATATTTTATAATTTTTAATTATATAGATTAATTTTTTATTTATGTTATTTTAACTCATAAGTTTATGTTTATGGTTGAAGGTAAATAAATAAAGATTATGTGTTAAGCATAATCTCTCACTTTTATTAATTATGTTCTTGATATTTTTCTTAGTTTTATAATGCACTCTGAAGTGGTAATTTATTTATTTTACTATTTTTGGGCTTACTATAGTAGATTTTTTGCTATCTCTTTTTGTTTTTTTTTTCTAAATTGGTTTGTTATAATTTTTAAGTAATAATAGCAGCAACAGATTGCCCATTAGAATATGGCATAGGTAAGACATGATTAAAGACACAAACATAGATTTGACAAAGTAAAAACTAGTATGAAATAGATAAACTTACAATTGCTAAAACATGATGCTAATACTAACATCAATATATCAATGTAGTTATTTTTTAAAATATTAAAAAACAACCAAATTTTATGATAGTCTTTTAAGAATTAAGTTGATTGACAAATCTTTTTGTACGTATAATTATGTCTTTTTGAGTATTTTGGTCAAAGTTTCCTCATGTAAAAATTACTAACTTCACAAAATCAGGAGGTTAAATGTAATAACCCAAATTAAAATAATAATAATAAAATAAATAATTAAATTAGACAAATTTATTTTTAGGATAAATATAAAATTTAAGTAATCTTAAGATAATTATAAAGCTTTAAAATTATCTTAAGGAGTTATTTTGAAATCTATCTTATACCCATTGGGATATTTTTATGTTCCAAAATTTTTAAAATAAGTCACCATGAAAATTCTAAATAATTGTAGGGTCTTTATTTTTATTTCTAGTTATGCAAAAATAACTTTTCTAAGTCCTATATAAATTCCATTATAAAAGTTCTGGGCATCTTTTATAATTTTTGCTTTTTCCCTTAAAATATGATTTCTTTTTCTTCTTTCTTATTCTTCCCTGCTGCAGCACGTCTCCCACCCTCACTTTCTTCTCTTTCTTCGAAGCCTTCTGCCAAGCTCCTTCATTTCCTCCCTTTCTCTTTTTTTCTTCCGTTTTCTCACCATTCACCAGTCGTCCCTCACGCTACAACGCCCCTCCCACCTTCCTGCTCCGGTGACCCATCTCGGAAGACCGTGGCTGTCGCATGAGGGGGGGATTCTTAGGTAGGAAGCTCCATCTCCATTTCCTTCTTCTTTCTTTGGCTTAATGCTTCATTTTTGTTCTTCTTTTCCTCTTATGCGTGGGGTTATTTTTTTCCTTGATTCTAACTTTCATTCTTGCTCCATTTCTATGCCAATGGGAATCCAAATCTTTAGTTGCTCATTACTTCCTCATTTTGGCCGTGGGAAGCTTCTCAAATTGGGGCTTTTTGATTTAAACCATTAAGGTATGAATTGATACTTCCTATGGGTTTATTTAAGCTCCTTAAGATATATTTTAAACTGAAATTAAATTTTAGAAGCTTGAATTTGATTGTGCCAATTAATTTGTGAAATCCAAAATCTAGGGATTATAGTAAATTATAAAATTTAAACTATAATTATAGATTTAGGTGTTAGAGGGTGAAATTAATTATATTGAACATATTAGAAGTTAATAGAGTAATTTAAGGTGATGTTCTTATGTTCAATATAATTTTAGGTGATAGTGAGGCTACTCTTTCAAATTGGAAATCCCTTCAATTTTAGGAAATTGGGGTCTCTACTATTGGCCCCCACAGGTGAGTGTATAGATAGCAAAATAGTAGCTTTTTTTTTTACTTTTATATTTATATATATATTGTTAGCCTAAACTTCTTATTTTATGATTTGCCTTATTTGCGTTGTTGTGGATATAAATCTTATTTATTTATTAATTTTATGTGGATTAAGTTATATGTGTAAAAGTATATATATATATATATATGGTTTTTATGTTGGGGAGGTTTTAAATGACTTTTGATTATAATTTCATTATATAAAAGTTGTTAATTCATTTTTTTTTTCAAATTATTTTTTTTATTTGATTTAACTTTATATACTTATTTACCTACTTGTCAATATTTAATTTATATGAATAATTTTATTCTAAAATTATGAATGAGAATCTGATTAAAACCCCATAGCTGTTAATGGGAGTAACGGCCTCAGTATACCTAGTTGGAATAATGGATAATCATTGTGTGGCGGCACTCAATGATAATTATATTGAATATATCGTAATATGTACATCGTGTGGTGGCACTCGGTGATGGTGGTGATATTGTGATACTGTGCAGTGGTCTTAATAGTGGTATTGAATCCTGTGTGGCGGCACTCAGGGTTGATTATAATTTTTACTCGTGATACCCATTATATCTTGTTTCCTTTGATTTTAAATTGTGCTTTTGCTGACAACTTGCAATGTAATTTAATTGTTATATATATATATATATATATATATATAAACAACAATTAAAGGCAATATAATTTCTTTTATTTGTCTAAGTACTTTATTGTGAGAAACTCTAAATCTATTTATTTCTCCTTCTACTTATTTTGTTATATATGCATTCACTAAGTCAGTGGTAGGCTTATCCTTTTCCTTTGTCATATTTCAGATCAGCATAAAGTAGATTAAGGTGTTCTGGGATCTGCGTGCTACCCAGACGTAGATGGTAGGATATTTTGATCGGTTGAGTTGTGTAGAAACTCCAAGACACATTGGCTATTAAGTGTTATATTAATTTGAGTCACAGAGATGTTATATATATATACATTTTTGGTAGATCATATAATGATCTTTGTAATAGCATTTGACTATATTTTGAAAAACTTATGTACTATATTGTATTGTGGCGAGAATTCGAAGATATAAGATGCTAGTAAATTTTTGAAATGAAATGTATTGGGCTGTATTGAATTTGCAGGATTGGGATGTCCAATTTTTAGGGGAGGTGCTGCCGAATTTTCGGCAACCTCTAATTATTGTAGGTATGCTTATATAAAAGTATGAGCATTGAATAAGTTACCGGGCTTATTAGGCTGGGCCAATCATACTTGGCTTGGTCTAAGTGCCGGTCATGGCCCAGAGTTTGGGTCATGACATTAAAATTCTCCTTTGAAATTGACAGAAATACACTCATGATTACCCCTATTTAAAACCTAAAAACGCAGTGTTGCCATAGATCAGGTCAGGGAATTAGGGGCACTCCGTCACTGAAAAAAAAAAAGTAAATAAAGTAAACACCTTAAACAGTATCTGATTTTGAAATTTAATTTTTGTATTTGTGCTTATTATTCACTCTTTTCCCGGCCAAACCAACATATATCATACGAATTAATTTTTTTACTTCTATTGAAATGGAAGAAAATGTTAAAATGAAAAAAAAAAGATTTGATAATACAATTAAACTTAAGACATATCTTGTTACACTATTATTTATTTTCATTTGTGCATTTTATTTCTCTTGATTTCACTCTTATCAATCATGGTACTCGAACAATTAATGTCAAGTAACAAGCAAACCTTAAAGTATAGAATGCAAGACCAAGTTCACTGAACCTAGGGAAACGTCCCATACGATTGCAACCATGAAAAAGATGCAGAAGATTGCGTGTTGTTAGGTTTGAAAATTCAGAGATTTATGAAGGATCTCTTCATGGTCTAAAAAATCCATTAGACTGAAAAAAGAGAAATTATCGATGCGATGTAAATGATATAATTATGCGAATATTTATAATTTTTAAATATATTTAATAACTTACATTTTATAATTTTCAATTATATAGTTAATTGTTTATTTATATTTTTGTAATTTATAAATCTATATTTATGATTAAAAGTCAATAAATAGAAATTATGTGCCAAGTATAATACATTCAAGTAAATGAGAATTATTTTATTATTATTTTTCTCTTATTCTTATTAATTATGTTCTTGATATTTTCATTAGTTTTATAATGCAACTCTAAATTCTGAAGTGGTAAGTTATTTCTTTATTTTGTTTTCTTTGGATTTATCATAGAAGATTTTTTGCGGTCTCCTTTTGTTTATTTTTTTTACTGGTTTGTTTCAAGCATTTGCATCTGCTTCTGTGATCCTCATGTAAGCAACAATGTCGTTTGAGCCCATATATTGCCCTCTTATATTTTTCTTGCCTCCTTTTCTCGTTGAATAATAAAGAAATGCAACCTATCTGTTGATGGAAAAAAAAAATCATAAACATGAAAGTAGAACTATAGACTATTCCAGAAATTATTGTTAATGAAAATAATGCAACCTTTTGATTTGAAGTCAACAAGTGTGTTTACATTTTCCGTCACCAACGTGAAAGTCGGGCTATAGACTAATTTTCAAGCTACATTCACACTATGAGGGTGTCGAAGTTTCCAAGCTTAGTTCATAGAAAGTATAGGACAAGGTTAGCAATTTTCTACTAAAGCAGGCAATAAAGGATGAAAAGAAAGAGCCTACACGGTTTAATTAATATACATATATATATATATTGATAAATCATGAAACTTTGTAGAGGAAAGAATCAAACCTTTCATTAAAAGGGTGTAATTATAACTTGGTAGTAAAAAAAAGAGGTCATCAAAATAATAACATTCAAATATTTTTAAAATTTAAAACATATTTTTAACTCATTGAAAAATAAAATAAAACTCTTCATGTTATAATTTTATAGGAAGACTTCATAGAGAGTATGAAAAGGACAAGATTAGCAATTTCAAAGTGAAAGCTGTCAAGTATAAAGGATAAGCAAAGGAAGCCCACACGATTTGATTGATATATATGTTAAGCCATGAAACTTTGTAGAAGGAGGAAATTAGATATTTTCATCAAAAGAGTATAACTATGACTTGGTTGCTAAAAAGAGAGGTCATCAAAATAATGACATTTGAATATTTTTTAAAATTCAATAACATAATCTTACTTTATTAAAAAATAAAATAAAGCTCTTTATATTATAATTTTATAAAAAAACTTCACAGAGAGTATGAATAAGGTAAGATTAGCGATTTCATTATAAAACTAAAAGCAAGCTATAAAAGATGAGAAAAAAGAGCCTATACGATTTGATTGATATATATATATATGATGATAAATCATGAAACTTTGTAGAGGAAGGAATCAAACTCTTTGTTAAAAGGGTGTAATTATGACATGTTAGTAAAAAAAAGAGGTCATTAAAATAATAAAATTAAACATTTTTAAAATTCAAAAACATATTCTTAACTCATTGAAAAATAAAATAAAGCTCTCCATGTTATAATTTTATAGGACGATTCATAGAGAGCATGAACAGGACGAGATTAGCAATCTCATAATGAAAGCAGTCAAGTATAAAGGATGAGAAAAGGGAACCCACACAGTTTGATTCATATATATGGTAAGCCATGAAACTTTGTAGAAGGAGGAAATTAGACATTTTCATCAAAAAAGTACAACTATGACTTGGTTGTTAAAAAACGAGGTCGTCAAAATAATGACATTTGAATATTTTTTAAAATTCAATAACATAATCTTACCTTATTATAAAATAAAATAAAGCTCTTTATATTATAATTTTATAAGAAAACTTCACAGAGAGTACGAATAGGGCAAGATTAGCAATTTCATAATAAAACTAAAAGTAGGCTATAAGGGATGAGAAGAAAGAGCCTATATGATTTAATTGATTGATTGATATATATATACACGTTGATAAATCATCAAACTTTGTAAAGGAAGGAATCAAACCCTTCGTTAAAAGGGTGTAATTATGACATGTTAGTAAAAAAAAGAGGTCATTAAAATAATAACATTAAACATTTTTAAAATTCAAAAACATATTCTTAACTCATTGAAAAATAAAATAAAGCTCTCCATGTTATAATTTTATAGGAAGATTCATAAAGAGCATGAACAGGACGAGATTAGCAATGTCATAATGAAAGCAGTCAAGTATAAAGGATGAGAAAAGGGAACCCACACAGTTTGATTCATATATATGGTAAGCTATGAAACTTTGTAGAAGGAGGAAATTAGACATTTTCATCAAAAGAGTATAACTATGACTTGGTTGCTAAAAAGAGAGGTCGTCAAAATAATGACATTTGAATATTTTTTAAAATTCAATAACATAATCTTACCTTATTATAAAATAAAATAAAGCTCTTTATATTATAATTTTATAAGAAAACTTCACAGAGAGTATGAATAGGGCAAGATTAGCAATTTCATAATAAAACTAAAAGCAGGCTACAAGGGATGAGAAGAAAGAGCCTACACGATTTGATTGATTTATATATATATATATATATATATGATGATAAATCATGAAACTTTGTAGAGGAAGGAATCAAACTCTTCATTAAAAGGGCATAATTACGACATGGTAGTCAAAAAAAGAGGTCATCAAAATAATGACATTCAAATATTTTTAAAATTCAAAAACATATTCTTAACTCATTGAAAAATAAAATAAAGCTCTCAATGTTATAATTTTATAGGAAGACTCCATAGAGAGCATGACCAGGACAAGATTAGAATTTTATAGTGAAAGCGGTCAATTATAAAGGATGAGAAAAGGGAGGAGCCCATACAGTTTGATTGATATATATCTTAAGCCATAAAACTTCGTAGAAGGAGGAAATTAGAGTTTTTCATCAAAAGAGTGTAACTATGACTTGGTTGCTAAAAAGAAAGGTCATAAAAATAATGACATTTGAATATTTTTTAAAATTCAATAACATAATCTTACTCTATTAAAAAATAAAATAAGCTCTTTATATTATAATTTTATAAGAAAACTTCACAGAGAGTATGAATAGGGCAAGATTATAAATTTCATAATAAAACTAAAAGCAAGCTATAAGGGAGGATGAGAAGAAAGAGCCTATACAATTTGATTGATATATATATATATATATATATATGATGATAAATCATGAGACTTTGTAGAGGAAGGAATCAAACTCTTCGTTAAAAGAGTGTAATTATGACATGGTAGTCAAAAAAAGAGGTCATTAAAATGATGACATTCAAATTGTTTTAAAATTCAAAAACATATTCTTAACTCATTGAAAAATAAAATAAAACTCTCTATGTTATAATTTTATAAGAAGATTTATAGAGAGCATGAACAAGACAAGATTAGCAATTTCATACTGAAAGCGGTCAAGTATAAAGGATGAGAAAAGGGAACCCACGCAGTTTGATTGATATATACGTTAAGCCATGAAACTTCGTAGAAGGAGGAAATTAAACTTTTTCATCAAAAGAGTGTAACTATGACTTGGTTGCTAAAAAGAAAGGTCATAAAAATAATGACATTTGAATATTTTTTAAAATTCAATAACATAATCTTACCCTATTAAAAAATAAAATAAAGCTCTTTATATTATAATTTTATAAGAAAACTTCATAGAGAGTATGAATAAGGCAAGATTAGCAATTACATAATAAAACTAAAAGCAAGTTATAAGGGATGGAAGAAAGAGCCTATACAGTTTGATTGATATATATATATATACATGTTGATAAACCATGAAACTTTGTAAAGGAAGGAATCGAACTTTTCGTTAAAAGGGCATAATTACGATATGGTTGTCAAAAAAAGAGGTCATGAAAATAATGACATTCAAATTTTTTTAAAATTCAAAACATATTCTTAACTCACTGAAAAATAAAATAAAACTCTCCATGTTATAATTTTATTGGAAGACTTCATAGAGAGCATGAACAGGACAAGATTAGCAATTTCATAATGAAAGCGGTCAAGTATAAAGGATGAGAAAAGGGAGCCCACACGGTTTGATTGATATATATGTTAAGCCATGAAACTTCGTAGAAGGAGAAAATTAGACTTTTTCATCAAAAGAGTGTAATTATGACTTGGTTGCTAAAAAGAGAAGTTGTAACATCATACTTCTAAGACTCAATTATTGCAATTCCTATGCCTCATTTCATATCATTTCTATGGAAACAACATAGTGGCATAGGGAGTTATGGATCAAGATGCATTTCTCTACTGATAAAGTTTTTTATTTGGCATCTTGGGGACCAAAGGAACTCATTAAACTCGTTCTCATATTTAATTACACTAATACAATCCAAAACTATCCAAGAAAGTGGCTTGGAACTCATACAAGGGGGTGAAACATACCAATTTCCACGAATTAGCCTCAGTCAGATTTTTCAATTTTTCTATTACAACTTCGAAAATTCATAACTAAATCTACAAAAATTGAAATCCAACAAACTTTACCATTCCAGAAATCTCTAGATGTCTACCCCATGATAAAAATAATTCCAACTCATGGATCATTAAGGGGAGAACGTTTGACATCCAAAACGTCACTAAGGTCACTGCTACCTGAGCTGCTATTTCAAATTACTGATACAAACTTTTAAAATTCATAACTAATTCTATAAAAATTGAAATCATACACATTCAGTCGTTATGGAAAGCTAAAAATGTTAAATTTAGGCTAAAAATAATTCCAAAATGAAACAAATATGTTTATCTATTGAAAATCTATGGAACAATGAGTGGACTCAAGGGACGCTACTGCTACTGACAACAAACTTCAAAAATACATAACTCTCTGTTCAGACCTCCAAATGAGGTGATCTCAATGGCCAAAGAAATCTTATAACCTCTAGTTTATGCTTGTAAAATTTCACAAGTATTGGACACCATTTACCATTGGATGACATAGAATACAAATCTGCCAGTGTGAACAGTGCACATACCAAAATCAATAGAAAATCTCAACTTTGAAAATTCATCAAATATTCTCTAAATCTCCAAAAATTATGTTCTTTAGCTCTCCAAAAATCCCTCAATAAACTCTAATTGAATGCTAAATCTTAAATAAGAAAGAGCTCATTTGGGCAAAAAGTGACATAAGGTTACAATTGGGCCATTTTCATGCCTCTTAATGGTGCAAGGATGGGCAAAATGGCTCCTATGATTCTTGTGGCCACTTGAGCACATGGAAATGGCCCAAAAAGACTCTCTAAACTTGTCTCAAAGGTGTGGAGGCTCAAAACACAAAATTTCATTTCCCATCCCCAAGCTATGTACTAAGAGACATACACTTGAAATGGTCATCCAATACCCAAAAATTACAATACATTCCATTTATCCACAAATTTCATACATACATAATCTATTAGGATATTTAATCATGTTCCATTCATTGTGCATCAATTCTAACAAAAGATTACATCATATGGCACTCCTTTGGTTACAACATAAACAAAATTAAAAACTTTATGATCAAGGCTTCATCTTCTCACTTGGTGGCTTCCATTTCCTTGTTCATTGGTTCCACCTAGCATGTTAAGATATTGGAGAGGAGGAAATGAGATTCAAAGAATCCCAATAACTCATCTCTCATTCAATCATGCATAAAGAATATAATACAAGTCTTAAGGATGCATGCATGGCATATCAATATAGAAAATGGTGCAAAATACATTCTTGGCATTTACACAAAGCACACATAACATACTTAGGCTTGCCAAATAAATGGATTAGCCTCACTCACTTTTTTCAAGGTTCTTGCACATACTTCACCCTTTTTCTCAAAGGCCTTGAACTAAGCCTTACTTTTGGGAGAATTTCTCTTAGTCTCAATCACTTCTAAGGGTTCTTGGCTCATTCTCACTGAAGATAGAAGGTTCTTGACCTCTCCACATTCAAGCAAACCAATGCAACATTTATAGGCATCATTTAAATACATAATGCAATATTATGGTTCCATGGAACATAGGCATCATACTAAAATACAATTTATAACTTAAAACACTCATACACATATTCAAAAACAATGTAGACATTCATTCATGCATGGGAGAAAAGAGAGAGAGCTACCTTGCTTGCATTCATACACTTTTTTCTAAAGCCTTGAGTAATCTCCCTTGACCTCGCACACCCAAGAAGGTGGAGACCATTTCTCTTAGCCTAGACACACCAAAAGAAACATGAATTACTCATGGGAACAAGCCTTGGTATTATACACACTTTACATGATGTTACTTTGGTTTATGGCTCCATTATGCTTCCATAAGGCACTTAATGAAGCAACTACAAGAATTCATGATCTTGGTTCCCTTCTCTCCTTTAATCTATGATTCTTGACTCTATTTAGACTCTTTGGAGTCATCACACAATTATCTTAAAGAGCCTAGCTAGGAGTTACTTCATTATGCTACATTATGGAGCCTACACTTCCATCTCACTATCTATGGCTTCTAAAATTTTTCCAAGGCTTCCTCTCATCCTCTTCCATCCTACATGACTCAAAAATAAGCTTGAAACAAATTAAAACTTCCCCTCGGTACTCTTTATAGCCTAGGCTGACATTATGGAAGCATTCAAGGGGTTTCCAATTTTTCCTCGATGGGAGAGTCACTTAGGAGGCTTCCTAGGGGTTTTAGGAACTCAAACAAACACTCACATATGCTAGGAAATGCATGAATCAAATCATTTTTTTACAATGTGTTCAAGACTTCTTCACTTTCCTAACTTGAATTTTACTTGCTTTTCTTTCTATTTCTTTGCAATTCTTAGGTGCTCACATACTAAATCAATGAATTCTTGCTTATTTTTGGACAAAAACTCCTCCCCCATAATGGTTCTATTTTTGGCCATGACTCTCACATACAAGAAACAAGAAGAAGAAGCAAAGCTATAAGGATATCTACCTTGAATCCAAGCTTCTATCAAGAGTCTCTTCCTTTGGTCTTGGTCCCCTTTTGAAACTCTAATCCTTCCCCTTTGGTTCAAGGCCAAAACAGAACTATTTCATCCACCAAAACCATGGAAAGATGGAGTAAGAAGAGAAAGCCATGAAATTCCTTGAATTTACCTATCTTTCTTGGCTTTCTTCTCCCTTCTCTTGTGCTTCCCTTTGTGCACCTCTTTCAAATCTGTTTTAGACCAAAAGAACATTGGTGGAGAGGAAGGAACAAGGCTAGACGTGATTTTAAAAGCAAAAGGGTAAAGTTAACATACTTTTTTAACTTTTCATTTTAGTCCCTAATCCATGGTTTGTCCGTTTGGTCTCATTTCAACTTCTTTTCAAAATTCATCTTTTCCATCATATTCCTTAGGATCTTAATCATAAGAATTGTTTTTGGAATCACTCAAAAAGGATCTGAAATCATTCCGAATTGTTCAGTTAAAGTTTCGGTCAATCGACGGCTAAAATCACTCACCGAAGGGGTTTCTACTATTCTAGGGGTTTCTATAGTTTTCAAAACCTCTAAGAACCCTAAAAAGCTTAAATTTTTTGTTTAAAAAGCCCTCCTATGAGTTTTCAAAATTTTCTAGAAATTAAAAAAATGCCCTAACTTTCTTCAGCAAATTTTCTGAGCTCTTCTGACTCTGGTTTTTAGACATCTTAAACCTCAAATCCCCATTTTACCAATATTTAAAATTTTATCCTAATTTTAGTTAACCACAAATCTTTTTATTTCAAGGACTTCCTTTTATATTTGACCTATTTCTAACATTTATGAAGAAACCGAACATCGCGTTTCTCATGTTTACAGAGGGACCGGATGTTACAGAGGTCATCAAAATAATGACATTTGAAAATTTTTTAAAATTCAATAACATAATCTTACCTTATTAAAAAATAAAATAAAGTTCTTTATATTACAATTTTATGAGAAAACTTCACAGAGAGGATGAATGAGGCAAGATTAGCAATTTCATAATAAAACTAAAAACAAGCTATAAGGGATGAGAAGAAAGAGCCTATACAGTTTGATTGATATATATATATATATACATGTTGATAAATCATCAAACTTTATAAAGGAAGGAATCAAACCCCTCGTCAAAAAGGCATAATTATGACATGGTTGGCAAAAAAAGAGGTCATGAAAATAATGACATTCAAATTTTTTTAAAATTCAAAACATATTCTTAACTCATTGAAAAATAAAATAAAACTCTCCATGTTATAATTTTATTGGAAGACTTCATAGAGAGCATGAACAGGACAAGATTAGAATTTCATAGTGAAAGCAGTCAATTATAAAGGTTGAGAAAAGGGAGCCTAAACGGTTTGATTGATATATATGTTAAGCCATGAAACTTCGTAGAAGGAGGAAATTAAACTTTTTCATTAAAAGAGTGTAACTATGACTTGGTTGCTAAAAAGAGAGGTCATCAAAATAATGACATTTGAATACTTTTTAAAATTCAATAACATAATCTTACCCTATTAAAAAATAAAATAAAGCTCTTTATATTATAATTTTATAAGAAAACTTCACAAAGAGGATGAATAAGGCAAAAATTAGCAATTACATAATAAAACTAAAAGCAGGCTATAAGGGATGAGAAGAAAGAGCCTATATGATTTAATTGATTGATTGATATATATATATACATGTTGATAAATCATCAAACTTTGTAAAGGAAGGAATCAAACCCTTCGTTAAAAAGGCGTAATTATGACATGGTTGTCAAAAAAAGAGGTCATGAAAATAATGACATTCAAATTTTTTTAAAATTCAAAACATATTCTTAACTCATTGAAAAATAAAATAAAACTCTCCATGTTATAATTTTATTGGAAGACTTCATAGAGAGCATGAACAGGATAAGATTAGCAATCTCATAGTGAAAGCATAAAGGTTGAGAAAAAAGAGCCTACACGGTTTGATTGATATATGTGTTAAGCCATGAAACTTTGTAGATGGAGGAAATTAAACTTTTTCATCAAAAGAGTGTAACTATGACTTGGTTGCTAAAAAGAGAGGTCATCAAAATAATGACATTTGAATATTTTTTAAAATTCAATAACATAATCTTACCCTATTAAAAAATAAAATAAAGCTCTTTATATTATAATTTTATAAGAAAACTCCACAGAGAGGATGAATAAGGCAAGATTAGCAATTACATAATAAAAATAAAAACAGGCTATAAGGGATGAGAAGAAAAAGCCTATACGATTTAATTGATTGATTGATTGATATATATATATATATATATGTTGATAAATCATGAAACTTTGAAGAGGAAGGAATCAAACTCTTCGTTAAAGGGTGCAATTACGACATGATAGTAAGAAAAAGAGGTCATGAAAATAATGACATTCAAATATTTTTAAAATTCAAAAACATATTCTTAACTCATTGAAAAATAAAATAGAGCTCTCCATGTTATAATTTTATAAGAAGACTTCATAGCTCTCCATGTTATAATTTTATAAGAAGACTTCATAGAAAGCATGAACAGGACAAGATTAGCAATTTCATAATGAAAATGGTCAAGTATAAAGGATGAGAAAAGGGAGCCCACACAGGTTGATTGATATATATGTTGAGCCATGAAACTTCGTAGAAGGAGGAAATTAGACTTTTTCATCAAAAGAGTGTAACTATGACTTGGTTGCTAAAAAGAGAGGTCATCAAAATAATGACATTTGAATATTTTTTAAAATTCAATAACATAATCTTACCCTATTAAAAAATAAAATAAAGCTCTTTATATTATAATTTTATAAGAAAACTTCACAGAGAGGATGAATAAGGCAAGATTAGCAATTACATAATAAAAATAAAAACAGGCTATAAGGGATGAGAAGAAAGAGCCTATACGATTTAATTGATTGATTGATTGATATATATATATATATATATATATATATATATATATATATATATATATATATATATATATATATATATATATATATATATATATATATATATATATATATATATATATATATATATATATATGTTGATAAATCATGAAACTTTGAAGAGGAAGGAATCAAACTCTTCGTTAAAGGGTGCAATTACGACATGATAGTAAGAAAAAGAGGTCATGAAAATAATGACATTCAAATATTTTTAAAATTCAAAAACATATTCTTAACTCATTGAAAAATAAAATAGAGCTCTCCATGTTATAATTTTATAAGAAGACTTCATAGAAAGCATGAACAGGACAAGATTAGCAATTTCATAATGAAAATGGTCAAGTATAAAGGATGAGAAAAGGGAGCCCACACAGGTTGATTGATATATATGTTGAGCCATGAAACTTCGTAGAAGGAGGAAATTAGACTTTTTCATCAAAAGAGTGTAACTATGACTTGGTTGCTAAAAAGAGAGGTCATCAAAATAATGACATTTGAATATTTTTTAAAATTCAATAACATAATCTTACCCTATTAAAAAATAAAATAAAGCTCTTTATATTATAATTTTATAAGAAAACTTCACAGAGAGGATGAATAAGGCAAGATTAGCAATTTCATAATAAAACTAAAAGCAAGCTATAAGGGATGAGAAGAAAGAGCCTATACAGTTTGATTAATATATATATATATATATACATGTTGATAAATCATGAAACTTTGTAGAGGAAGGAATCAAACTCTTCGTTAAAAGGGCGTAATTACAACATGGTAGTAAAAAAAAGAGGTCATCAAAATAATGACATTCAAATATTTTCAAAATTTAAAAGCATATTCTTAACTCATTGAAAAATAAACTACAGCTGTCCATGTTATAATTTTATAGGAAGACTTCATAGAGAGCATGAATAGGACAAGATTAGCAATTTCATAATGAAAGCGGTCAAGTATAAAGGATGAGAAAAGGGAGCCCACATGGTTTGATTGATATATATATATATGTTAAGCCATGAAACTTCGTAGAAGGAGTAAATTAGACTTTTTCATCAAAAGAGTGTAACTATGACTTGGCTGCTAAAAAGAGAGGTTATCAAAATAATGGCATTTGAATATTTTTTTAATATTCAATAACATAATCTTGCCTTATTAAAAAATAAAATAAAACTCTTTATATTATAATTTTATAAGAAAACTTCGCAAAGACTATGAATAGGACAATATTAGCAATTTCATAATAAAGCTAAAAACAAGCTATGAGGGATGAGAAGAGAGATCCTATACAGTTTGATTGATATATATATATGTGTGTGTGTATATATATATATATGTTGATAAATCATGAAACTTTGTAGAAGAAGGAATCAAACTCTTCATTAAAAGGGTGTAATTACGACATGATAGTCAAAAAAAGAGGCCATCAAAATAATGAAAATGGAAGTGTGGAAGGAAAAGAGACGAAATTGATTTATAGGCTGATTTTAGTAAGGAAATTGGTAACTCTTTTTAAAATAAATTTCTAAGAATTTAGATTGTTGATTTTCTTGTGGAATAGGTATATTTCAATTAGCTTAGATAATTCTCTTGGAAAAAAGGAAGTGAAGTGTTTGAGAAGAAGAAGTTAGCAATAAAGATAGCTAGTATTCTTTTTATCATGAGTTTTGCATGTGTGTGTGTGTGTGTGATTGGGTTATTGTTATGATTTGTTATGTATGGTTGGACTGGTTATTTGCGTGTTATTGTGAGAAGAGATAGAAGCTAAGTTAAGCTCTTCCTTGATATAGATAAGAGCCAAGTTGAGCTCATTGTTATGAAAGTGATATCAAGCCAAACTCCTCCTTAGTTGTTGGCCATCAAAGAAGTTTATGCTACCTTGCAAGTATGGGATTGCCTTAAGAAAGAAACGAATTCAATTATCCAAGTGGAGATTTTATACCATGGCATGTTCTTATGAAAGGATAAGTCAATATTATGCTTATGTTATTGCCATATACTCACATGAAAAAGGTATACTGGTTATTGAGATTATACATCTCATTATTGCATTTTCCTGTAAACTAACTTTTCAAGTGATAAGAATGAGGCTCAATGAGGAGACAAGTTGTGGGGTAGCCTTTTTGGTGTAAATAATATTGTATAGCCCTTTTAGTCATGAATATTTTAGAGAATTATACATATATGGTAGCTCAAGCATGTAAAAATATTAAAATGAATCCTTTTGATATGTATAGAAACTAGATAGCAAGATGTGATGCAACCAAATGTTGAAATTTGTAGAAGTTCGTAATTGTTATGGTTGTGATGTGTGTGGGCTGATTTTAATGTCTTGAACTTTTAGCTTTTGTTCTTGGAATTTATAAAAATACTTGTATTGAGTTCCATGGTAAAAAGTTGAGAACTTGGGGAATTGTTAATTATGGAAGGTGGTATTTAGTTTTATGGAAAATAGGGTAGTTTGTTCAAGTTTTTGTGTGAATAATTGAATGGACGCATGATGAGCTCATTCCTTGAAACTTGAAATACTTGTGGTTGAGATCCCTAAAATACGTTTTGGAGAGTTTGATGATTTGTTAAGGTGAAATGTTAGCCAAATAATGAATTGGAAAATCGGAAATGTTGCAAAATAGGGCATGATTTAATTTTTGGTCGCAACATGCTTCAGATGATTTAAGGTGAAACTTTACCCAAATAAGGAATTGGAATATCAGAAATGTCGCAAAACAGGGCAAGATTTAATTTTTGGTGGCAGCACGCTCCAGGGTCGCAACCAGGAACCTGGAGCTACGACACCAGAGGCTGCTGGAGCTGCCTCAAAATGAGGCCGTAGCCTCTAGTGCCGCGATCAGGAACGTCTAGTCCCAGCGCCAAGACTTCATTTCCACCATGATTCAGTTATTGTCTTCCTTTAGCATATATATGTGTTTAAGCTTTTATCTAATGGTTTCCTAATATATTTAAAGAGTGTTTAAGTTAAATCTAAGTGAATTTTATAATCTATATATAGACTGGATAATTGAAAGTTTGAGTTGCTTCAATAAGTTTTCAGTTAACTGAAAATCTGAGGGAGTAGTTTTTAGTTGACTCAAACCAAAATTCAATAAAATAAAAATTATAATTCAGTTAACAGAAACTGAGAATAAGGCTACTAAAAACTAGCAAGAATTTTGTATGCGTTCCCTTTCATTTTTCCTTACTAATACTTTTACCATTAATTAGCTTCAGTTATTTACTCAATTGACCCTAGTCTTTACATATATGATCTTGAGGCTTATTTGAACATAGCATTACATTAATTTGGATCAAAATGTGGTTGCATTTGAGAAAACCAAAGATCAAAATTCAAGCACACATTCAAGGGACAATCCTTGAATATTTAAAATATATCAGTACTAAACCTAGTGAATACTATTGGATGAATCCAAAATCTCTGCATGCAATAATTAATATTATCAATAAAGCATAATATCGATACATTTGGGGTATCATACAGTTTTCACACATTCAGTGCAAAAAGATGTTAAGTGACCTGGATTTTGAGAAGCACCCTACAAATATATTACATGTCAAGAATCTCTTACAAACATTTTAAGATAAGTCTCATTTTGTTGCACAAATGATAATGACACAAGCAACAACAAATTAATCACTTATTATCTGACACAATTTGCCATAACTTTATACAATTCATAAGCTGACAAATCTAATTAGCATATCTGTAGAAAACTCCAAAGAACTGGAAATTTTCGACTGCCCATTGCCTCCCCCCCCTCTCTTTTTTTCTTCTTCCTTACCGCACAACATAAGCAGTAGAATCAGAAATTCCAGAATCTGGATGTTGCTGGCTCCATTTTTGAAATCAAACTAGTTTTGTACTCATGCCATGCACGGGTGATTATGTTATATGTGTTTATAGAATTTGTAGGACAACATTACTCTTGTAATTGGCAATAATATTTTGTTGAAGAGATCTCACATAAGTTTTTAATATACATGGCACTTGCATAGCACACAGCATTGTACATGATCAAGCAAGTCCTTTTGAGCTTTTGGAGAAGTGGAAAATGCATAACTGTATCATTCACAGAGGCAACTTAATTTGTTCGGACCATTTAAAAATGTCTGAATATACCTGATCACCTCCCAGATCTTCTCCGGTAGCCCCAGCAGCCACCCTAATAACATCCTCAATCAATGCGCAATTTCCCATGATGTCAACATGAGCACCACTCTGCGTGCCCCGGCCTTCAAGCAGGTTGGCCGGAGGAGAATGATCATATTCCCTAATGTAAGTACGAATTCCATAAGGATTGAATCTGGTTTTCCCACGCCAACCTTTAGCACACATGAAACCTGAACTTAGGGCAGGCACTGTCTCATCCCCATCAACTGTATACACTCCATCCTTCAGACAGCTATCCTCATCACCACCATCTGCTGCAGTATCGATTTCAAAAGGAATGTAACACTCAGCAGATGGAGATAACTTGTAAATATAAGCTCTTTCAGTTGGCATGCCAACCCCATACAAAGAAAAGATTTCCATATCAGGAGCATTTGGTAATCTGCAATAATTAGTTTAAGACATTAGAACAGAGAAAGGCATCAATTTAATGAATACAAACTGTGCAACCAAATAAAATGTATTACTTTATGCAGGGAAAGGAGGGAAAGGTTAACAGCAACAAACCACCTGAAATATCCATGTTGACCTCCCAAATGCATAATGAATACTTTTATTTTGTGAAAAAAAAAAATGATAGTAAAGACAAGTTACTCTAGGCCTACTGGTTAGGGCGTTAAAGGCATGCTAAGGATCTAGAGGAGCAAGATGAGGCCTGACTCAGAATTACCTCCAATAATTTTCCCTTTAAAGGAGGCTACTCAACTAATCCCTATTTGTGAGGTTATCTCCCTAGGGAGAACTGAATACTAAGCTAGAATATCAGTTTGAAGGGCACATTTGAACCTTGCACAGAGGAGATACCAAGTTCTAACCCAGGTCCATTCAACCAGTTAAGCCAACCCACATTGACTGCACAGAGAGTATTTTATCTTAACAGATCAAATGCAGAGGATTTCTGATAACTTTGATAAAAAACAACTATGATGAAGTAATTTCAAGCCCAACAAATCAACATGGGCATATATCTAGACCTTGCATTAGGATAAACAGCAGAAGGCTAGGTTTGGGAAAACATTTTTTTCACAAATTAATAGAGAAGCTGCTCTTAAGAGAATGCCAATTAGTATGTGTTGTAAATGAAATCAGCAACTACCATGTAAATCACTGTTGAACAGATAGTTATACATAGCAAGAAGTACACATTTTTGAGTATATCATGAGCATGCTATGGAAGGAGCTACGGGAGCACTACAACCAGAGAACCATATTCAGTAATGTATAACAAGAATAACTCCAAGAAACAGGCAAATTAAGATTAAGGAAGCAAAAATTCTCACTTTGTCTCCAAGGGGTTTGACCAACATTTGTAGTGTTCATATTTAGGATCATCCAAATTGTCAGCAATTCCATAAGAGAAATGAGCACTACCACGAGCCATCATTTTTGGAGCAACAAAATGAAGCAGTTCTACAATAGAGCCAGCAGTGTAAACTTTATACTCAGCCACAGCCCTGACTCCCTCAACTCCCATGTCATGGTATTCAGTCCATACATCACGACAGGTGGTATTTGCTACATTTTGACCCTTAATGGCACCCTGTAAAATGATTAAAAACTTAGAGTCAACAATAATCAAAATATATTGAAGAGATTTAAGATAACTGGTACACAAAACAATAAGCATAATTATGGATTAACTTAATTTCTAGGGACAAGCTGAAGATCACAGTCTTCGGTTCATTTGGTAGAGAAGATTATGAAGAATAGAAAGAGAAATTTGGATTACTCTGATTGAGCTGAGGAGGAAGAATAACTACCTCCTGTCCTCCTTTTTAGGTGTATACAAACATAAATTTAGTTATATTTAGAAAAAGAAGACAAGTGCAGGGGCTTTATTGGCAAAGGACAGTCACATGGTGATACACTGATAGTCACCCCATCGACATAAGACAATATACCAAGACAAAACCAATTAAATCTTAGTCCAATATGCATACTATCTTTCCCAGGCAAAAAATGGGAAGATAACTCCTAAAAGGAGTATGAAAGACTAACATAATGCTCATAAAACCTTTTCAGTGCTCACAGATCACAAAATTTCTTTAGCAATTTCTGGATATAATATAAGACAAGACTTAGGTAAAGTTCTTTTTAAGTATTTGCAATCAGGAATTATAATAAAAACTTGTGAAGGAACTTTCTTTAAAGAACCAATCATGTGATGCTAATCTGTGAAAAATATCCAAATGATATGCTTTTATAGGAGAACTTGATAGCAAACATTTATAAACTATACTTAGGTTTTCTTCTGTAATGTAACATAGACCCTCACCCGAAAGTCAATCCTCTCTATCTCAAATGAAGGTGCCTCTGCCACATCCTTGCCAAATGATATAATCCGTCCATAGTTGACAGGTTTTGATTGAGAAATCAGAGAGTCATTTGTGTTTTGGCTTGTCAACTGAGTATCATTATGTTTTTGCTTTCTCTTGCTAGGGAGATAGCCTTCCTCTGGTGACCAGTCAAGACCACCCCATATGGTATCCCCACCTCTCAGTATCATTGACATTGTTGAGTCCCAAGTGCGGGTCATCTTCATTAGATGCTGCAAGGTTTGAAGGCCAAACAGATAATTATCTAAGAAACCTGGTGCAATTGCCCTGCATAGTTAAAGAAAGAACCATAATTTAATCAGGATACTGGATAGTTGACAAAAACACAAAAAAAAAAAGTATATTACTGAAGGAAAAAAAAAATATTGAAGAAAATTCTGAAACCCCCCAAAAAAAAAACTTGAATGAAACTCCCACATGGTAGGATATATTATCACAATAAAATTGTTTTTTCATAGTGAGTTCCCTTGAACTATATATGCTAACTAATAATGTTGGTGAATTAATCCACAATGATTCTAACTTTCTATGTAATTATAATGTTCTTCAAGGGGAAAAAAAATGTTATGCGGCCAAAGTGGAGTATAACACTGTTAGAAATCAGGCTAAACTCATTAAGTCCTCGCTAGCTTGCCACTTTGTAAGTAATAGTTAAGTTGATATACCTGGCAACAGCAATATCCTTGGCTTCAGCCGAGAAAAGCCCAGCCACAGACTTAGGAACACCCAAAAATGGTCCACCAATGTTCATCACTGCCTTTATATGTCTGGCACACCAATCTGGTCCACCCCCACCACCCACTGGAGCTGGTGCTTCAACCCATTTCATAAAATGAAGAAAGTACAGCACACCCATTGAATGTGGAATGACAACTGCCTTGTTGCCACCATTAGTAGCAACCATAAGTTCTATGTTGCTTTTTATCCGACTTAGTGTTTGATCCCGCACCTGATCAATTAAATTTTTTGAAGGGTTAAGAATCAGCTATTGTCATGTAGTTTGCTCCGTAGAGCAATTTATTCATGTGGTTTCAATTAGAGCCATCTCACCCCACCAGTTTCCTTACTCTTAAGAATTTATTACCTTAGTCTCTCAAGAAGAACAATACCTTAGTCTCTCAACAAGAACAATCTTCCCTCTAATTATTTGAAAATAAGAAGTAATTAAAGCCAATTTTATCTATATCTTTCTGACTTATCAGAAGTTATCTATTGTCCCTCCAATTACTGTAGTTAATTTCTATAATTTAATAATTAGAGGAACAACATTGACTTGATTGGAATTAAAGGATCAAAAGTTCATAATCAATGAACTTCTTTGGGGAAGGTATAAGTCCAGTGATGTATATGTTAAGAAATACCTCAGTGTTCTGAAATGATATTCTCCAATCATATGAAGCCATGTACATGGTTTTTTCTTCATAACCAATGCGAGCCAAGTTAGCAATTAGGACAGCCCACACGAAATATCCTGGTGCAAAGTAATCAGCAGCTACAAGTCCAGAGACAGGCCTGACTCTAATGCCAGGCGGATCTAATCCTGTCTCATTGTCCAGTGACATGTGCTCTGCCCAGCATGAAGGTCTGCATAAGATCCAGAAGAAACAAGACATGAATCCTTCCCCCCTTCTAAGTTGGCAATAATTCAATTCTAGTATGAAAAGTGAGCTCAAAAATTACAAAATAAAAAGAACAAACCCCACAAAAACAGACAGTGACATCAGAAAGGAATCAACACTAGAACATGTTTAATGAACATCTAGTGACACTGATGCCTATACCCCTGAGCTAAAGGATCAAACGTTTTTACTCTTTTTGATGAATTTTGTTGTAGTGAACTAAGTTATATTTTTGCCTTATCTAGATCATAAGTTGTTTCAACCTCACTTCTCTGAAAAGAAAAAGTTACTAGAATTGCCATTTGAAAAGCTGCCTTTTATTTAATATACAAATTTGATACGTTTAGCTGGTATACAGTGATGACATCCTAAACGTATGTTGTTCTGATATGAAGGAAGTAAAAGTCCAAGCAACAATAGTTCAGCAATAAATCAGCTGAAAAGATCACAGAAATGTCAATCAAAAGCATATTCTCTAAAACCATACAGCTAAGCAATCCTTCCTCTTAAGAAATGAGACAGAATAACAACTAAAAATCTTTCAAACCTGAACTTTCTCTCAACGTTTTAAACACTTGTGAGCAAATCCAAGCCTCCAAGGTGGACTCGCAAATGAAATTAAACATTTTTTCTTTCATAATGGATATTTGTGCCTCATAAGTGAAGTCTGAGCTGGCAACTTGATACATAAGAATTTTAAAGAAAGAAGCTTCAGTGCATGAAAACATGCTTGATCATAATTAAAAGTTTTACAGGAAAATAATGCTATAGTGGCACATTATTTAATAAGACAAACTTTCTGGAGGCAAACTCTTTTAATCATCTCAGGCAATCTTCAGCATGAACCAACAAGACCATAAATGGGAGGTTTCTCTTACGATCAATTTCTCATATTGACTTTACCAATATTGGTAACTTGTTATCAAACCCATTAATCTAAAATTGATGTGACATGCTTATATCTAGGTATCATCAAACTAAGATATGGTTTCACAGTCAAGATCAATAAGAAGGTATGTTTTTAACACGTCGTTACCATCTATCATCCTCATAACTAACACAAATAGACTAGCAGCTTGGAAGCATCGATACGGCAAACAAGGTGCTGTACCTGTACCAAATACGTGTCCAGTATGAACACGCGTACCGTACGGGTACAAATGTGCCCGTACGTTTCCGTTTTGAAAGCTTGAATTCTTCTTTTCGGTGGCTTCTGTACACATGGTCACTCTCCTGAGAAAACTTGATCACTCCAAAAGATCAGATGGAACTTCATAATTTTAAGACGCAATCTAACATTTTTTTTAATCAAATATATACTAGTTTTTCCATAAAGGATACGTACGCAGAAGTTTTTGTCCAGAAATTGCGGATTCCATAAAGGAACAACGGATGATTTATGCTTTAATTCGTGCACACTAAAGCTGGAACATTTAACTCATGTTGGCACTTTGACTAGAGTAACATATAATTAATGTTGATGGCATCTTTCAAAGACTAGACAACAACAACAACAACAACAAAGTCTTTTCCCACTAAGTGGAGTCGACTACATGGATCAATCGATGCCATAAACTCCTATCATAAATCATATTTTTAGACAAACCATTTAAATCTAAATCTCTCTTAATAATTTCTCCTATAGTTTTTCTTGGTCTTCCTCTACCTCTAATTATAGGAATATTCTCCATCTCATCTACTCTCCTAACTGGGGCTTCTATAGATCTCCTCCCCACATGACCAAACCACCTAAGTCTCAATTCTACAATCTTTTCTACAGTAGGTGAGACTTTCACCTTCTCTCTAATGCATTCATTTCTAATCCTATCTCGCCTAGTGTGTCCACTCATCCACCGCAACATTTTCATCTCTGTAACATTAAACTTATTTTCTTGTTGACTTTTTATTGCCTAATATTCAGTTCCATACAACATTGCAGATCTTATAACTATGTAGTAGAATTTACCCTTAAGTTTAAGTGGTACTCTTCTATCACAAATAACACTCGAAGCATTCCTCCATTTCATCCACCCCGCTTGAATCTTATGCTTTACATCTTCTTCTATTTCTCCGTTATGTTATATGATGGATCCAAGATACTTAAATCGTGTGACTTGTGGTAGGATATGTTCTCCAATTTTTACTTCTACACTAGAAGTGGTGTGCCTCTTATTAAACTTACACTCCATATACTCCGTTATACTTCTACTTAAACGAAATCCATGAGCTTCCAAAGTTAGTCTCCACCTCTCCAACTTCTCATTCATTTCCTCTCTCGATTTTTCAACGAAGACAATATCATCTGTAAAAAGCATACACTGTGGCACCGACTTTTGGATATGTTCAGTAAACACATCCAAGACTAAAGTAAAAAGATAAGGGCTCAGAGTTGACCCTTGATGTAAACCAATAGTTATCGGAAATCTTTTGTAAGTCCACCTTTTGTTACTACGCTAGTTATAACCTTATCATACATGTCTTGGATTATTTGAATATAAGTTATACAAACTCCTTTTTTCTCCAAAGCCTTCTATAAAACTTCTCTTGGCACTCTATCATATGCTTTTTCTAAATCAATAAATGTAACAACCAAAAAAAAGAAAAAGAAAGAAGAAAGTTGAAAATTTTCGAAATCCTGAGATTTTTTTAACTTTTCTCGCTGTAGCGAAAAATGGTCTCGCTATAGCAAGAGTGCCTGTTCGCTATAGCGAAAAAGCTTCTAGCTATAGCGAGTATGGGCAGTCTATACAAAATCCAGGGAGTTGCTCGCCGTAATGCGCACCATAGCGAAGACGGGGGTCTAGAACTGATACGTGCTTGTCGTAGCGAAGGTTAAAGCTCGCTATAGTGAAAGTGAGTCCAGAAAAGTGTAAAAAGAGAGTTTTTGACTTATTAAAACGTTCTCATTCATTCTTTCTCTCTTATTTGCCCTAAACTTCGACCCAAAGAAAAAAAAAGAGGCGTGGAGAGTGAGAAAGACCAAAAGAAAAGAGAAAGAACAAAGGAAAGGTAAGCAAGTTTCTCTCACTTCTTTTTAGAATCTTGTTCTCCTCTCTTTGCCCTCTCTTTCTATGGTTTTGCTTGTGAAATTAGTTAGGTTTTAGCCATGGGTCAGAAAAGGGAAAGTGGAAAACACTCTTGAACTTCTTGTTTTCCTTGAATATGTTGATTATCCTACTATGAGAGCTTGGGAAAGAAGGAGAGTTGATGACATTCTAGAAAGAGAGAGAACCCCTAGGTTCTTAGATGTTAGTAAGGTTTGCTCTGAAGAACTCCTAAGAGTTGTTAAGTTATAAGAGAGTAAATTCATGTTTTTGTTGTGTTTAGACTCAAGCGAAGCACTTCCATCAAGGTGTGAGTGTGAAACTAAGAAGGGAGAAGAGAAATTGAAAGGGAAGCCTTGTGTTGGCTCCAAAGGTAGCTCTCTCTTCACTCTTTCTTGTTGCATTCTTGGATGTAATGGTCATTATATGCTTGTGTATATGCTTATTGTGTGAGATATGCCATATGTTATTGTTTTAATTCATTGGTACCAATATGCTTGTGTGTTGGATTGTGAAAATTGCTTGGGTGAGGTAGTGTCAAAAGTTCCTTGAGATGGGTGAGGTAGAGCCGAAAGTCCCTTAAGATGGGTGAGACAAGACCAAAAGTCTCATAACCGAGTGAGGCCAAGTCAAAAGTCCCTAAAATCGGGTGAGGCCATCCAAAAGCCTCTAAACTCGGGTGAGGCTAGACCAAAAGTCCCTAGAGCTTACTTGTGGCATTGTTGTGATTTTTATGGGATGAAAATTATGCATTACATGATTGAGAATGGTTAGATGTTTAATTGCATGCTTTGACTTGTTATATGCCTTGATTGCTTCCTTGATTGAGTTCATGACCTACTGATATTCCATGAATCTCACCCTTCCCCCTCCTATCTTAACATGCTAAGTGGAGCTCAAAGAGAGTCAAGTACACACCAAGGAGCCTAGAAGCATGTTTAGCTAGATAATAGCTTATTTTATTCTTTTGATGTAAAAGTGGTGTTAAAATGAATATGCACCTACTATTTTTGAGATGTAAATGTTGTATCAAGTGTAAATGTATGGAAACATGATGTATAAACTATGTAGAGAGCCAAAGTAATGAAAATGTGGGATTTGCCCTTTTTGTGGCTTGTATATAATAGTGTATTTTGGCCCGTAACATAATGAGTTTGAAACATATGATAATTTGGACCACTTAGACATGTTATATATACTATTTTCATGTTTTAAAACTTGTCCATGAGGAGTGAGAACATGTGAGAGGCCATTTGGATCCATTTTGGACCTTTTGGGTGCCAAAACTGCTAAATTTGTAAGCTCCGTCAAAGTATAACCAAACGAGCTCTTCTTGCTATGAAATTTGGCATGCCTCTAGAGTTTGTAGAAAGCTTCTTGGGAAGATGAAGTGGGTAATATTTGGAGGTCTAGAGAATATTTGGCGAATTGTTGAAATTGAAAAAATTTGATAGTTTGGTCATATACTGTTACCATAGGTCTGAAAGGAAATCCATGTCATTCATGGACCAAATGAAGTCCAAATGTCATGAAATTTTATACACATAAATTAGACAACCACAGTGACCTATACCAACTAGAATCACCTAAATCAGAGGTTTGTAGAGAGAGAATGAACTTTCTGAAATTCTATATCAGCATCAGGGAGCCCATCCGAGCTCTATTACTGTTCCATCAGTTTTTGGGGTCTAATGGCTACTGAACTGATCTGGACTTATTTTTCTCCTCTATTAGACATCTGTAGCTTTTCAAATTGGTATAATTTGCCCAAATTGGATTTTTGTGAATTTAGTTATGAATTTTTGAAGGTTATGACAGTAAGCTGCACCAGAAACAGGGACAGCCAGACCTTTGTCTAATTTTCAATGTCAAACATGGTCCAAACGCTATGATTATGGTTGGGAACTATTTTGAGTGTAAAGTTAACACTTAGAGCTTTTCAGAAAGGTATGGTTTGCTAGATTTTCATTTTTTTATAATTAGTTATGATTTTCCAAAGTAAGAGCCAAAAATTTAATTTTTGGGCCCATGTGAAAAATTGCTCTTTCTTGATTTTTGGTTTTATATCCGTGGTTTATGGCTTGTTTATGATATGTATGAGTCGTATACATAGAGTTTGAAGTAGAGATTGTGAATAATGGGTTCACAGGACCCACGGGGCAAGAGATGAGTGTGTGAAATCTCGTTTTATAGTATGAAAATACCACGGTCTGTTCTGGATCTTTGGAAATCATATGGAATTGAGCCCAGAGATAGGCTAGATAGAAATAATATATTATGGTGTTACAATAAACACCATGTGTAAATCTCTTTGATTCTCCCTATATCTCTCCATTAATCTTCGCAACAAGTATATTGCTTCTATAGTTGACCTTCCTAGCATAAAACTAAATTAATTCTCCGTAACTTGACTCTCTTTCTTTAACCTTCGCTCAATTATTTTTTCCCATAATTTCATAGTGTGGCTCATGAGTTTAATTCCTCTATAATTTGCACAATTTTGAATGTCCCATTTACTTTTATAAATAGGGATTAAAGTACTTTTCCTTCACTCATCTGGCATCCTCTTAGATCTCATAATTTCATTAAATAACTTTGTGAGCCAACTTATACCTTTCATTCACAAACCCTTCTATACTTCAATGGGTATATTATCTGGTCTAACTGCTCTTCCATTCTCCGTTCGCTTTAATACTTCTTTTACCTCTACCTCACAAATCTTACAGTAAAAAGTATAATTTTGATCCTCTTCTTCAGTGTCTACCCTATCCAATTGTAATAAAATCTCATGCCCTTCATTCAAAAGCCTATGAAAATAACCCTTCCATCATTCTCTGATATCTCGTTCCAAAACCAACACTTTCCCATCTTCGTCCTTAATGCATTTCACTTGATTCACGTCTCTTGTCTTTTGTTCCTTAATTTTAGCTAACTTGTAAATATTTTTTTCTCTAACTTTAGTACCTAAAGATTGGTATAACCCATCAAATGCCCTCGCTCTCGCTTCCCTTACTGCCTTCTTAATGTCTTTCTTAGCTACCTTATATTTTTCCCAATTTTTATTACTCTTACATAAAAACCACACTTTATAACACTCTCTTTTAACTTTAACCTTATCTTGCACACTTGCATCCCACCATCAAGATTCTTTATCCCTAGGTCCAAAACATTTTGATTCATCCAATATTTCCTTTGCCATCTTCCTAATCTCTTTAGCCATTCCATTCCACATATCGTTAACACTTCCTTGTATTTCCCAAGATCCTTTTTCCACAATCTGTCTCTGCAAATTCTTTTCTTTATCTCCTTTTAGTTGCCACCACTTAGTCCTTACCATTTTATCTTTACCTTTGCCTTTTACTTTCCTCCTAACTCTTACATCCATAACCAAAACTCTATGTTGAGTAGTTAAACTTTCTCACGGTATAACTTTGCAATCCATGCAAAATTTTCTATCCGATTTCTTTATAAGAAAGAAATCAATTTGAGAACATACCATTCCACTTTTGTATGTGATAAGATATTCTTCACGCTTTCTAAAACAAGTGTTAGCTAATATAAGATTGAACGCTAATAAAAAATTTAAAATAGTTTTACTCTCTACATTTATTTCTCCTATACCATGTCCTTCATGAACACTCTCGTAGCTTGAAGATACACTTCCTATATGACCATTTAGATCCCCTCTTAAAAAAATCTTTTCTCCTAATGGTATTTTCTGAACTAAACATTCTAAATCTTCCCAAAATTTTACCTTATGATATTTTTCTAACCCTACTTGTGGTATATAAGTACTAATAATATTAAAGATTTCTTTTTCTATTACAAATTTTAATGCAATGATTTTATCTCCTAACCTTTTGACATCTATTACAATATTTCTCTAAAACTTATCTACAATTATACCTACTCCATTTCTAGAACGATAGTTTATTTTTTCTGTCTCTTAGAGTTTCTATTAATTTCTATGACACTTATATAAATTAAATAGCAAATTTTTAAAAATTACCTTTCAATACTTCATATAATTGATTTTGGAGCTATTATTATTACTTTTCTCTAAAGACTTAAACATCAATATATGTAACAATTGAATATATATATATATATTCCCATACCCATACCCGTATATTTAAAAATTAACGGATCACACCTATTGTGTCATCTAAAAATTAACGGATCACACCTATTGTGTCATCGTACCCGATATACGTATTGGTATTGGTGCTTGCATCAACCAATTTGCAAAATAAAAGACATCACACCAATCCAAAGATGTTAGCTCAGGGTAAGAAGAGACAATATCTTTCCTTATCCCCAGAGAAAGCCCGAAAACGCTTCGTAAACCAGCTACCAAGCAAGAAGATACAGAAACACCAAAATAAGATATTACCAAACATTAAGACCAACAAATTCTTAATACTTTTTGTAGACTTCTCCAAATGTGCCACCCCACAATCGTTTCCGCAACAAGCCCTCAGCACACTGGTGGCCCTCCCAAAGCTCGAGCCCACCGGTAACGATCCCCGGCACGAAAACCACCGGATGCTTCGCCGTCAGCCCTTCTTTCTTCAGTTTCATATCAGGTGGGTCCGGCAACGGCCCAGTTATCGCCTCCGTCACATACTGAGGAAACGAAGCTGGCATAGCATTGTACAGAAACAGCAATAACCACCATATAGAACAAATGCAACCAATGAACCAGCAGCAACCATCCACACAAGACCATTTGATCTTCTTCTCCTCCGCTTTCTTGCTCTTGTTACCTGCTACTTTCTTCTTCGAATCATCTTCTTCTTCTTCTTTCCTTTCGTTCTGAATCTTCGACTCCGCAGTCGAAGTCTTATCGGCTTCTGCGCCTTTTCTCCGTCGAATTAAAGACATTCTGAATAGTAATTACGTTATTCCACAACTCTACGTGCCACAATCCAGAAATTCTCTAGAAGATCGTTAGTTTTCACTTTTTCTCTTTTTAAGAAGTTTGAAGATGTTGGGATATGAAAGTCCTTCTTCTCCTTGAGCTAATAAAAATCATACCGCCAGCTTGCTAAGCTGATAAAACGGTTTTTCTTTTTCTATAGAATACAAATGACATCACAGTTACGTAATTATTGGCGATAGATCCCTAAACGCCTGGAGGGAACAGGAAAGTGGTCCAGAGGCCATCACTTTTTTTTTTTGGGTTTTCTTTTCCAAGTTGCTTTTCTCGGGAAACAAACAGAAACTTATCGAGATTTTGGGAAGGTGCGGCTACTGGCTTGTCGTTGGCCGGTGTCCCACTACAGTGAATTATTGGGGATTGGCTGCTCTTAGTAATAGTGGGTCCCAGCTAACTTAAATACGAAAGAGTTTCATTACGTGGCAGAATCTAATTGGCTCCCTAATTATTCATACACAATCAAAGGAGTATGGGCCGTGTTTTCTTCATATATACATTATTAATAACATAAAAATAGAAAAAAAAAATACTCGTGTCTTGTCTTCGTGTCATGCTTTTTATTAAATTTTAAAAAATAAATAAATTCAAGAAGACACAAATATCACTATCATTTGTCAAATAAATATTTTTATAATTTTTTCTTTTTTTCTTTTAATAACAAGTACAAAGTTACAATTACAAAACAAAATTAAATTTGTGACTCCCTTTCTAAACTGGTTCCTCCACTTCGTCCATTCTGAAGATATTAACTTTTTTTAAGATGCGTCATAAAAAATTATTTCTTAATAACAACTTTAATAAGAATATTAAAATTAGTTTTGACTTTTTTATGAGTAAATAGATCGATTATAACTGTTACACTGTTACTGTTTTTTTTTTTATATTCAACGTCAAATTTATTTTGCAAAATATTAATAACTTATTAATTTTAAATTACACATTTATGTTATGTAATTGGATGCCAAAATTTCATTAGTTGGAACGGAAATATAATTAAGAGAGGGACAACAAGGAAGCCATGTACTTATATATAAACAGAAAATCAAATATACATTTCTACAATTTTCTGATTTTACACAACTACTCACCATATATGCACTGTTCTAAATTATTTTCATGAACAAATATTAAACGTAAAGATTTAGGAAACCATATTCTATTCAACTTCATAGTTTCCACGCTATCATCTCATTTCATGATCACAAAATCTCTGGGTACTATGTTCCTGGATCATATGCAGTACGAGATAATGTGACATAAAATGTGGGATTTAGATTTTTTGTAATTATAAATTAATTATACATAATATAGTCAAAGAAAAATTTAAAAAAAAATAAGTGTAAACTGTAAAAAGAAAAAGTTTGCTTTGTATACTCTAATCTTTTTGTGTCAATCTCTATCTAATCGGATGATTGTATAACTGTAAAGAATTTAATTTTGAAAAAGCCAGACTATGTCACTTTGAATCCTCTAAAATTTAGAATTATAAATTTCTTATAAAAATTAATAGAGATAAATGCAAAGTTTTTAATATTAACAATTCTTTTTGATATGGTAACCCCACACTTTATGTGTGGTTTTTCCTAATAAAAATTCAGCGGGGCGAAATTTAAAAAGTTTGGACTCAAGAGTATATATGAGATTTATTTGGTCTCTTTTTACCTATTTTTTCTATTTTCTCTTATATCTTTTCAATTACAAATCATGCATTTATTATTAAACACATAGAATTAAAATACGGGTAATATATATGACAAAACTTCCTAGGTCTTGTTTCTTTCTTGGTGTTCTTGCAAATTGACAAAAAGATAACTTATGGGCAAAGGCTTGACGTATAAAAGATATGATGCTGCAATATAATCTATCATTTGCAAGAAGAAAGTGCAAATATTTTATTCTATATTTTTCATAATTAAATATATGATGTGGCATACGATGTTTAGATTGTAGAAATGTAACTAATTCTTATAAATGAAAACACGCCATCCTCACATTTTTTCAATCCTTTGTCACCCTAAACAGAAAAATCAATTGAAATTTTCACGTGTCTTTTATCAGTGTCCAATTTTTAATTTCAATATTAAATTGATTTATCATAGATAGTGACAAGAAAAATATAAAATATGTAAAGTATATATAATATATTAAAGCGCTATTTTTTTTTAATTTATAGATAAAATAGCATAAAAATTTTATAATCCTCTTAAAGTCTCTTATTGAAAATAATAATAATAAAAATAATATTTATATTCATATAAATTTAATTAAAGTATAACATTTTTTCATTACAATTCAATGGATATAAATTTGAAATACTCTTACTATACTGGGTTAGGACAAGTGTAGCCCACTAACTTCATCTAACTATATTTAGACCATGTTTAATGCATAATTTTAGAAATTTGAAAAAAAAAATTTTAAAAAATATTTATTATACTTTTATAATGATTGCTTAAGAATATTTATTTTATGTTATTTTTTTAAAATATAAATATTTTAATCATTTTTCATCTCACCTATATATTTTTTCCTATCATTTATATTTTCTTAACTTTTTTATTTTGGTATTCCAAATATTCAAAACTTCTTTACACATATCCAAGCATATCATCAAAGTAGCTTGAGTGAGGAAATCTATAGACTCAGTTTGGCTCCTTTTTTTACTCAAAACCAAATCAAATTAAATAAATCAATCATCAATGGGACAGAACCTTTTTGATTTGGTTTCTAACAAAATTTATGCTTAATCAACCTTTTCCTTTAAAAATCTGAGCTAGGACTTAGAAGTTTAAATATAATTAAAATAATCTTTTAAAAAAACTAGCTTGGTTCTGAGAGAGATGAGTAGGTTTTCAGACCTATAGCACCTTCTCTGCAACTTACACAGATTGAGTTAAAATTTTTAATTGTTTTGTTCCAAATCATGACTTTATCTAATTTTAAATGTCCTTCAATTTTTTTTATATTTTAAAATATCTTTTAACTTTTGTGATTTTTCATTAAAAAAAAATTCTTATGATTTGTAATTTTTTTCTAAGACGGTGAACTCGTGTGGAGGGCTTATTATTAAGGAAGTAGCCAGTAGAGTGGAAAATTGAACACTCATAAATCTTTTTAGTTCTTATGTTCAAGAGAGTGTCACTTGACAAAAAGTTTTGCATTGATTTATGCTTAAATATTTTTTCAATATTTATTATCTTAATTTTAACAATAATGTTACATTTTTAAATTTTATATTTTATATAAAAAGAATTGATGCATGATAGAGTAGAGATTTGAATCTGTGACTTTTTAATGACTGTCTACACCTTTCATGGCAGAGGTCTTTTTTTTTTTTTTTTCTTTTTTTTTTTTAAAGCATTGCAAAGGTTGGTTGAGTGAAGATGATTTTGAATCAAATCATTATTGAGTAATTGTTATACAAATGACTCCATTTTGGCTGAACTAGTTCAAGTGCTTAAGTTTCTTTTTTTTTGGTAAGAAATATCATAATTTAACTTCAATATTTGCCTTATTAGATCAAAGAAAACATGCATGACCATTACTAATCTGCATCTTTTACATTTACTTAAAGAGAAGAAAAGAAAAAGTGAGTAGTACCATATATTCTCTCTTCTCACTCTTTCTACTTTTCTTTTTTTCTTTCCAAATTTACACTTTAGATTTAAAAAAACTAAATGCAGAGAATAAAAAATTTGATTATTACTTTTCATAAGGCGCAAAAAGGTGGGGTCAGTTTCTTCAACAAAGCAGCCCTCATACAGCTAGCAAGCAAAATGGCAACACATAATCCGCTCTTTTGGATATTAATTATTAAGAAAATTACAACAAAGAATCTTAACTTTATAAAATTCACCATGATGGACCTTGTTATGACCAGGTCCTTCTAAAAATATTTTGTTGCAAATTTAAAATCCTTAGATATAATTTTCTCTTAATTGTATAGTAATATAATAAGAAAATGGTCAGGTGTCTTTTGTTGTTGCTTGGTTTGCTTTCTAAGGGAAAAAAAATTACATAATAACTAGAAGCTTGAGCCTCACCTTCTTCAAACTTTTGGCTTATTATGAAGTTCAAAAATGCTATTGCTTCCTAAACTTTATTGTGTACACCTAAAGATAAGTTTTTCCTCTAGTGGTGTGTACTCCACAGACTTTAATCATCAATTTAATTATACTCTTGCATGATTCTTGCAAATTCCAATTTTAAATCTTGACTTTTATAAACTGGAAGTACAAAATTTAGGCATAATTTTAATTATTTTTTTTTGTTACGAAACTTTTCAATAAAAAAAACTAACAAGTGGCTATATAACCTAGTACGATGGGTGCTTTTTAAATTTCACTCGACTTAATATCTTTTACCTTGTCATTCTTCTCATTTGATAGTAACATTAACTATTGGAGGAAAACATTCTAATTATTTTAAACAATTGATTATAATATTTATCAAATTAAGTATGTGTATGTCTACATATATATATATATATATATATATATATATATATATATATATATATATATATATATCAGATTGTTGTTGAATATGTGGTTGAATTAAGATCGTTGGTGTCTCATCATTTTAATCCAAATTAGTATCATACCATGATCAAATCCACATCAAGATTTAAGTACTACTTTTGAGAACCTAAAAATAATTTCACAATTTTGAGCAGATTGGTGAAGTAATTTATTAGGCGGCTCATGTATTCTAGAAGTGTACATAATCTTTGAAATACAAAAAGACTGATCACAAAAATATTTTAGAGAATAAAAGAAATTAAGAGAGAAAATGCTTTGAAAAGCCTTGATAAAGGACAGCTTGTGTTAGTATAGTATGAGATACAGCCAATGTGGAACTTACCTAGTCTAACTAAACAAAGAAGATAACTAATACTATTTAGCAAATATGATTCTTCATTTGTTGGCTACTGCTTGCATTTTTTGAAGTAAAAATCTGACTGAGAAAATAAAAAGAAGTGGAGAATGCAAAGAAAGGAGAACAAGAACGCTCTAGTTCATACTACATTGCTGCTTTTATTCTGTTTCTGTCTTGTGAACTTTTTTCAAATTCATGGCCTGAATTAGAAGCAACAACCTAAAGTGACCAATGTATGAAAATAAAGTTGGAAGTAGTACAAAACTGCAAACTTTCTCGCAACCATATTTCTTGAAATATTTCCCAAGTACATGGTACACCTTGTGGTTAAAGTTATCACATATAAATTTTTCTTCTATTATTTTATTTTATTTTATTTTTTTGTGTCTGCGTAGGATAGGATACCAACAATTCAAAATAAGAAGAAATAAGTAAACTAGAGTCAACAATGTAAGGAAACGTAAGCTGGAGAATATTGAATATATTTGGAAGTTCGGTTAATCAATATTCTAGACATTTAATGTTTATATCATTTTTCTTTTCATTTGATAGTTTGATGTTAAAAGGAGAAAGTTAACATGAAACAACATGAAAAGATATTTGATTTAGATCATGGTGCTACATTGACTCCTGAATTTATTTCCAACAGTATGTCATAGGGATCAACCTGCTAAGTACTCTCCTAACATTTGAAATGACAATAATCAACAGACCACTTACAGAAATGTTGCTGAAAGCTTCACTGCTTCAGTTTACAACCACAATTAGCCAATATCACGAACATGTTTTTCTGCTCAGTGCTATTAAGAAAGTATATGCTGCAGAGACTGAGTTATATCACAAGATACAAATCCTGCAGAGAAGACAATCCGAGAAAAAGAAGTTAAAAAACAATGTTAGGAAGGCAATACAATTAGTTATTTCTGTTCTGCATTTTGCCCATATTGTTCTACTGAATACAGTGCATAATAAATATATCTCTTCTTTAATTTTCCATCGTTTTGCCCCAACCATGAACAGAAAAACAAGAAAGTGAATTTGCAGACTGAAAAATCTAAGGAAGGAAGTTAGAAAATCTTGGTTTAACTTATGGATTACTTTAACATCAAAATTTAAAATACAATGAAAAATCCTGGCAAGTTGCACGTGCATATGCTTGAAGCAGAGTAAGTACAATAATTGAATAATAGTAGAGAGAACAATTCTGCTCAGGGTTACGAAAGAGAAGTGTTAATCAACATGATTAAACTGAATGTGTCTTATTTTCTGTTTGATGATTTTGCTCCCACTTTCATGCCAAGCTCAAAAGATAGTCATGAATAAATGCTCTTAATCCATGAGGAAATGCAGAAACAGAAGCCTAATAAAGGGAAAAAATAATAAGAAAGAGCAAGAGAGAAAGAGTGATACCAATTAAGCAATGATTAATAAGAAATTTACTTGCCTGAGGCTCTTCGTGTCATTCTGCGAACAAATTTGAGATCGAAGAGAAACTGCATAAAAGTGAGTCGGTGGTGAAGAAGGGATTTCAGTTGATGTAGATTGTCATGAGCAGAGCCGCCAAATTCATCAATATCCTCGCATGTGTTGGTATGAGTAACAAAATCAAGCCTGAGTTTCCTGAACTGAGGAAGTGGTTGTTGCTCATCAACATCCCGAGGACAGAGATGAACTGAGGTATATCCTCTTCAGCACATCCTTAACTCACTAAAAAAAGGCTCCTGTTGTAATTTTATAAAAAAAACTTAATGGTAAACAATTATAAAAAGCTGCATCTAAATTTGTTCTTTAAGAATTTAATTAATTTATAAATCATGTTGAGCGAAACATTTACTTAATTGTATTCCACCACTTTTCATAAAGATTTGAAATCCATTTCATATCAAATGAATTTTTTAACTTCTATAATTAAAATATTCCAAACACACCAATACCTAGCAAACTTGTTATATAACAAGAACTCTGAAAAGGAGGACACTAAACTTGCCATATAAACCAGAGGCATTCAATCTCTCATTACTTTTGAGGCTTCTAAAAATTGCAATCAACCACATCATTCCCACTTTTCTTATGCATCGGTGATATTTGATAAACTTAAAATCTAGTGTAGCGACAACTATAAATGTTAATGTGAGAGTGAATTTCTGTTATTGCAGAGCATTAAAATTAGACAAGAAACGTTAATAGATCCTGGCTTGACTTGTTTATGCTAAGGTGCCACATTGACACCTCAAATGTTCAGAAAAGTCACAATATCCCATTTCAATGATACTGTTAGTCTATAACAACAATAGATTGCACATGAGAATATATGGCATAGGGATGAACCTGCTAATTACTGAGTGCTTGCTCACTTGTGCAAATTATTTGCAGCTCTTATGACAAGAATAACGGCCTCCAAGAGGTTGAGAATGAATACATAATACATGGCACCTGAACACATGTACAGTACTCATCAACGAATTACCAGGCACAATATGTTCAAAGATTGGAGAAACATCATAAAGTATCCCTTTCTGCTTATTATAGAACAATTGTCAATTCACTGCTTAAAGAGGCTATCTTTTCATGTGACTTTGTGCATGTGGTAATGGGGTCGGAGAGTTGCTGCATTTCTAATGTTCAAATTAAACTTTTAAAAATTAAAAGGACAAAATTTTGCTATGGTTTTTTAAGTTGTTTGTTATAAAGTTCTTCAATAACAAACTAATAAGTAGATATATTTTACAACTTAATACCACATAATTGGATCTCTTAAGATAGCTCTTCGACATGTTATGTTTTTATTAGAGAACTAATTAATAGGTTAATAATAAACACTTAAAGCACTTGCCTCAAGTTTTACCCATCTAAAAACAGGGAATAATGACCTTCATATTGTTTAGGATGAAGGCAGAATCCAGAATTTATGGTTCCACTGCTTATTTCAGCATCCATAAACCTCCTGTATTGTAAAGAAGAAGAAAAAGGAAAAGAAAGAAAGGCAATGAAGAGTTGAAATTACTGAGTTCTCTGAGTTTCCTACGGACATGCTAATTAGTTTTATCAGCTAGTGGATTTTTTAAGCTAATGCAAAATTGTGTCAGATAATAAGTGATCACCGTGTTGCGTGTATCATTTCTGTACAACAATTTCCAAAATTTGATTAAGGGAAGAAAAAAGAAAAAGAAGAAGTGGAGATTGCAAAGAAAGAAGTTGCCCCCTTGAAACGTTTCCTTCTATTTTTTGTATTTTCCAAGGATAGAATCCCTATCTAACAATTCAAAAACAAAAAAGAAAATAAGGCAAAGACTAGAATCGATTATGTGTTGAAAATTTAAGAAGATTGAAGAAATACATTATAGGCTTAAGTGTCATTTTGGTCCCCAAACTTATTTATTTGTTTTGATTTAATCCTTTAACTTTCACTTTGTACCATATTTGTCCCCTAACTTTCTTTAATGTTTCAAAATTGTTCATTAACCTTTGTTTAGTGTTCCAAAGTAATTCCTTAACTTTTTCTAGTGTTCCACAATGGTCATTGATGGATGTAATGAAACAGGATAAAACTAGTACAAATTGAAAGTTAAAAGAACCAAATTAAAACAAAAGGAAGTTAAGAGACTAAATTGAAATTAATTAATTAATCAATGGACCAATATTATAGTAAAGCCAAAAATTATATTTACAAGATTGTCCTTGGGAAGAAACATCTGAACTTATTTACAACAGACACGTCATAGGATTAATAGACCACATGAAGAGTATAATAACATTGAGGTATTGTTTGGTTCAGGGTTTTTGGGGGGGAGGGGAGGGGAGGGGAGGGAAGCTCCCCTCCCCTCCCCTCCCCTCCAAAAGTGGGGGTTTTTGGAAGAGAGAGAAAATTTTATCTCCATTTGACAAAATTGCCTCTGCTTTTTATTTTCATTTTAAATATAATATAAATCTTATTTTTTAAATTGGGTTTAAAATAATTTTTTATAAAAATAAAAAATATTTTTTGAATAAAAATAAAAAATTATTTTTAATAATAAAAAGCAAAAAAAAAAATTTTTTATAAAAATTAAAAAATTAAAAATTCTAATATCATAAGGGTATAATTGTCCATTTAATTTTATCCCCCTCCTCTCCCCTCCTCAACCAAACAACATATCATTAAAACCCCTCCCCTCCCCTCTCCTCCCCTTCATTAAAATCCCTTCCCTCCCCTCCCCTCCATTGAACCAAACACTCCCTGAAGGTTTTACCATATACATCTACTCAAACACTTCATTTTCATGACACAATTAAATTACGCTTTAGTGCTTTTAACAACTATCAAGGAAAACATATATATGTTTCAGAAATAGTTATATATATCAGATGGCACAAATCCTACAGAGAAGACAATCTCTGAAAAAGGATGTTAAAAAGCAGTGTTATTTATATCTCTGTTCTGCATTTTGCCCATGTTGTTATACTGATTGTACTAATCAAGAAATGTGTCTCTTTTTATTAGAATCTACAATTGAAGGGAAGTTAATTATGACAGCAAACTACAATATAATTAAAAAAAAAAAAAGACACATTGCAAACAGCAGTTTTGGTACAATTAACTTATTCAGAGGATAGCTTCAGTGATTTTACCACTCTCAAAAAAGCATGTGCGGTAGAAACAGAGTTGTATCAAAAAAACACAAATCCTGCAAGGACAGCAAAAAAAGGAGAAGTTAAAAAGCAATGTTAGGTAGGCAATACAATTAGTTGTTTCTGTTGTGAATGTTGTCCATATTATTCTACTGATTGTACTCTGCAGCAAATATATCTCTTTTCATCAGATTTTACAATTGAAGGGAAGTTACTTATCACTGCATGAAGATAACCTATATTTAGAAGAATATTACTGTAAAAACAGCAAAAACCAAGAATCACTTTAAATTTCCTTCATTTAAGCCAACCGTGAAGAGAAAAAATAGGAAAGTAAATCTGTGGATAAAAAAGAAAGATATTGAACAAATTTTGGTTTAACAACGTAATTTACCTAACATAGAAAAAATTGAGAGGAAAATGTAAAATACGAAGTAAAAATCCTGGCAAGATGTACAGTAATAGAATTATTTTGCCCTGTATTAAATAAGTATAGTAATAGCATAATTAAAGAGGAAAAGAAAATTGCTTAAAGTTATGAAAAGGGAAGTGAATCTAAATCCTAAAACTAATTATCTTAAATTTTGTTTGATCATTTTGCCCACACTTCCTTTTCACTCCTAGCTCAAAAGTTCGTCTAGCATAATTGCTTCTAGTTGAAGAGGGAAATGTAGAAATAGAAGCCTAAGATAGGGACAAAAAATAAAAGAGAGAGAGAGGAAAAGAAAGAGTTTACTTGCCTATGTTCCTTCATTTCATTGTGGGCACAAATTTGAGATGAAAGAGAAACTGCACAAAAGTGAAATGATGGCGAAGAAGGGAGTTTAAGTGATGTTCATTCTTATAAACAGAGCCTTCAATCCATCGATATCAAGACATGTGTTGGTATGAGTACCAAATTCAAGCTTCAGTTTCTTGAACTGAGGAAGTGGTTGTTGTTCATCAACACCCCGAGGCCTCTTCTTATTCCTCTTCAATTCCTTTCATCGAACGAGTTCCTCATATTCTGACATATAGAATGGGCACACCCCATATTCCTTGATGATTTCATTGTTGCGATTTACAACACTAATTTCAAAGGAAAGCTTTAGGTCTGTGACCAACTGATGCTCTTCTCTTCTTCTTTCAATTTCCTTCAATATCTCACTACAAAGGAATCCATCATGCCATATACAAACATGATCAAAATTCCTCTCTAAACTATACACACGAGTCCGTAAATTTAACACCTTGGAATCTCCCAAGTAGCATACACAATTGAAAATGACATCAAACGCTGGTTGTGAGTTAAGAAGAGCGGCGCAAAAAGCAAAACCCAATAAGTGTGAATTTTGAGAGAGTTCAATAATTATGGTCCTTTGCGTTGTCCGATATCTGAACCCCTCTGGTACTCCGCTTCCTGGGAACCAAATTGAACTCCTACCATGAGTAGCTAGTTCATCTCCATAAGTAGCTCCAATCATTCCGAAATAGGCATCATCTCTGATATTCTGAAGTGATTGTTCATTCAATTTCACGCAATTTATAAATGAGATGTATTTACTGCTGCAATTCAGTGGTCTAGAATTTGACACAGTCTCCAGTGACCTGCAGCCATCAGCCTCGAAGCCTGTAATGGATGGTGGAAGTTTTGGTAATGAACGAAGCCTTTTGCAATTCCGTATGCCAAGACGTTTCAGTCTTAAAAGATGTTCGGTGTTGTTGGGGAGTTCAGGTATGTTGCTACACCCACCCAAATATACTTTTACTAAAGACAACATGCCGCCGAAGAAGATATGTAGCTTCGAATTATCAATTACTTTACAGTTAGGAACATGAAGCTTAACCACATTTCTCAAGCAAGATAACTCGTTTGGAAGGCTCTTAAGTCTTAACTGTCTAAGATCGAGCTCTTGCAAATTACTCGAATACCCTACGGACGGGTGGAAGATTTCGATTCCTGTTTGACGAAAAGACAAACTTGTCAATTTTTCCGATGACACTCCAAATTCCTTGAGATTTGGGCAATCTTTCATTATCACAAATTGTAGAGATTTTAAATGAACTTCACTTTTTAGCCTCGTAAGTTCCTTGCACCTGCTTACGTTCAACCAAACAAGCGAGTGAAGCGACAAAATAGACGAATGAACGTAACGTAAACTTTCACAACCTTTAAGAGATACTGCTTCAAGATTTAAGGCTTTAGAGAAATCCGGCAACTCTATCAATTGTTTGCATCCGGCAAGGTTTATATCTTTTAAGTTCACAAGATCCTATAAAAATTGAGATAGACAATCCAAATGAGAAAATTATCAAGTTTCAAATAAATGAAAAACATAAACACAAACATGTTTATATATACCTGCACACATTCCAAAGCTTTTGAAAATGGCCATTGGGCATGCAAAGTACAACGAGTTTTTCAAGACAAAAAGTAGATGGCAGATATTTCAATGGGTATCCATGCCACTCTAGACACCTTATTTTATTAGGAAAAGATTTGAGACCTTTTGGAAGGTACACATGACTTGCGCTACGGTTGAAAGGGTAATAAATTTTGAGAAATCTTAGATTAGGCATCTTCTTGAATGTGTTGGCCCTCACATGTACATCTTTAACTCGAGACATATTTAATATTATACCTTCAACTTTATTAGTTCCCTACAATACGAAACCAATAATGATAGTAAGTAAAGCATATCATACTACATGCATATTCTTCATACAGGTATGGGTTTGTTATGAAAGCAAGCTTGTTTTTCTTACCTTATTATTAGCCAAGACATCGTAAACTTCTTCAGAATCCCATAATCGACTGCATCTTTCAGGTTCATTGATAGATTCTTCACGAACAATTCTCCAACCCATTTCTTGTAACAAATCATGCATTTGTACATGCATATGATCATCTACATTTATAAGAGCCTTGTCATGAAGTGTTCTTATGCTAATAGCTCCATAAAAGCCATAGCTATCTAGCAATCTTATCACGTATTCTTTCAACTGTCCCTTCAAAAAGCAGGCAATGTCTAGAAATACATTTTTCTCTTCAGGATTTAATCCATCGTAACTCAATCTCAACACCTTATGAACATCTTCATGGGGAGTTTTCTCAAGTTTACTCAATGCACAATTCCATTCATTTTCACTTTTGCCACAAAGAAATGAGCCCAAAACTTTTAAAGCTAATCTAATTCCTTTTGCATAAACAACTGCTCTTTTTGATAGCTTTTCATATCCCATTATAGGCAGGTTTTGGTTGAAGGCATTCAAGCTGAAAAGTTTAAGGGATTCTTGGGACTTCAATTCCTTAACCTTATATATTACATCAACTCCTTTGCTTAGCACATGCTTGTCCCTTGTTGTGATGATAATTTTACTTTCTCGACCAAAGCAATGAAGTTCTCCAACCAAATATTCTAATTGCTCTAAAGTACTAACGTCATCAAGAACAATAAAAACTTTCTTACGACTAAGCCTAGACTTAACAAAAGCAGTTAAAGCACCCACAAAGAGATCTTCCTCTAGTAGACAGGAGAGAAGTTTATGACGTAGCTGAGGTTCAGATCATGGTGCACCAAGGCTAAATCATTAAGTTGATTTTCATGCTTTCCAGAATATTCCCCAACATTTTCCAAGAAGCAACAACCTTCATAATGGGAAGAGTACTTGACAAATATAGCTCTCGCAATAGTTGTTTTACCAATGCCTCCCATGCCCCAAATTCCAACAGTTTGCAAGTTTCTTAATAATAATTCAATTTCTGCGCAGTTTTCATCAATACCAACAAGGCCTTGTAATTCAATAGGTGGGTACTTGTGATTTAATTTTTGCAGTATGTCCTTGACAATCTCTTGAATGAGTTTAGATTCATTCCTAACATATGAAAAATAAAGGGAGAAAATATAAAATTAAACAAAATTGATTTGTCACAAACAAAAGAGAAGTAGCAAATAATGAGAGGATAAAATAGAGTTTACATGAGGACTACATATAAATATTTGTCTGAAATTGACAAGTATGTTTAATTACTTGGTCCATCACTAAAATCACAGTCACCCATTATCAAAGTATATATGAAAATACTTTCTCGACCAAAGCAATGAAGTTCTCCAACCAAATATTCTAATTGCTCTAAAGTACTAACGTCATCAAGAACAATAAATTTATTACTTGATTTCATGAGAGCCCCAACCAGCTAAGTTTGCAGCTTTAGCAAGAGCATACTTCCACATTTGCATCTTGTGTTGGTCAACCTTGAGGTCTCTCTCATGTTTCTCAAATGCTTCCTTGTAAAGCCCAGTCTGATTGCGTACATGAGATGGCTCAACTTTATAGAAGATAGGAATAACAAGTTGTCCTTGATCCCTTTTACAAAGAAGTATATGGGTGAGTTCATCCAAGCACCATCTGGAAGAAGCATAATTTTCTGAGAATACCACCACAGACACATAGGAATCCTCAATTGCTTGCATAAGTGTTGGTGAGATCTCATTTCCTTTGTGAACTTCTTCGTTGTCTATGTAGGTTTTGATTTGCTTTCTACAAAAAGTATCATAAAGATGGCTAGTGAAGTTGGCGCGGGTGTCCTCACCCCTAAAGCTGATAAAAACATCATACTTCTTAGTGGGGATCAATTGAGCAGAGGAAGAGGATGAAGCAATATCAGGGGCCATATCCGAGTGAGCAGGTAGAGAACTAAGTTGTATCGAGAAGTGTAGAGATACAGAGGTGGATGGGTACAAAGGAAGATCAGAAGCTGCATCTATATAAAAGTGGAAGAAGGAGCCCACGCGGTTTTCTTTCGGTGAGTTTTCTAAATTCCTTGATGGAAGGAATCAATTTTTTTATGTAAAGAGTGCCACTGTAGTCAAAAGATGGGGTTTTGCTTTCGCTAACTGAAAAGTAGGATTAGAGATTGAATAAATAAAGAATTCGTATATAAAATTTGTTTAAAATGGCAATAGTTTAAGAATAAAAAAATTATATATAATTTTTTATTTTTATTATTAAATTTTTTTACAATTATATATATATATAATTTTTACAATTTAACGTTACATGATTAGGTCATTTAATAATATATATACACATAAATTAGATTTTTATTAAAAAAATTAATAATAAAAAATATTAAAAAATTACGTTTAATGATTTTTTTTTTTAAGAATTTGGTTGATTTGCAAATATTTGTGTAGAATTATGTCTTTATGAGAAATAACATGAATACTTTGGTCAGAGTTTCCTATGTAAAAATTGCCAACTTCACATAATTAATAAGTTAAAATTTTCCTCTAAAATTGACAAAAATACACTCATGATGAATCCTATATAAAACTTAAAGGTAGGTGTTACCATAGTTCAGGTTGGAGAATTGGAGGCAATATGTCGGTTGTAATAAATAAATAAGTAAAGCAAACACTTTAAAAATTATCCGATGTTGAAGTTTTTTGTATTTCTGCTTATTATTCACTCTCTTCCTATCCAAATCAACATGAACTATACGAGTCTATTTTTAACTTTTTATTGAAATTCAAGAAAATGTTAAAAAATAATAAGAAAAGTTCAGATTTGATAATGCAATTAAACATAAGAAATATCTTTTTAGATTATCAATTATTTTCATTTGTGCTTTTTATTTCTCTGGTTTTCGCTCTTATCAATCATCCCTCATACTCGAACAATTAATATCAAGGAACAAAGCAAACTTCAAAGTGAAGAATGGAAGATCAACTTCACTGAACATAGGACAACATCCAGTACGATTGCACCCATAAAAAAGATGTTGAAGGATGGGTGTTTTTGAGTTTGAAAATTCAGAGATTTATGAAGTATCTCTTTAGATGTCTTATGGTCTGAAAAAATTATTAAAGGTGAAAGAAGAGAAATTATGATATAATTATGTAAATATTTATAACTCTCAAATATATTTAATAGCATATACTTTATAATTCCCAAAAAAAATTATATTATACAATTATATATAATTTTTTCATTTATATTATTGTAACTCGTAGGATTATCTTATAGCTAAAGGCTTATAAATAGAAATTATATACTAAGCATAATGCACTTAAGTAAATAAGAATTATTCTTTTTTTTCTCTTAATTTTCTCTCCTTCTCTTTTATATTTCTTATATTTTATTTAGTTTACAACACCGTCTAAATTCTGAAGTGGTAATTTATTTACTTATTTTGCCATTTTTGAGTTTAGCTTAGTGTATTTTTTGCTTGTTTCCTTTTGTTGATTTTTTTTTCTAAAAATCGGTTTCTTTCAAGCACTGAATCTATTTTTGTGATCCTCATGTAAGCAACGTTGTAGTTTGAGCCTATATATTGCCCTCTTGTATTTTTCTTAGTGTTTTACCTCCTTTTCTCATCGAATAAAGAAATGATCCTATCTTTTGATGGAAAAAAAAAATCACAAACATTGAATTTTCAAGTTACATTCACATTACGAGGGCGTTGAAATTTCCTAACAGTTTGGTTGATATATATGATGATAATGCAGAAACTTCGTGGAAGGAGGGCATCAAGCATTTCATCAAAAGAGTGTAATTATACGCCTTGGTAGTCAAAAAGAGGTTATGTTTTCAATGTTCAACTCATAGAACATTTGTTTGGAGTTTCATCCACCCTTCTTCAATGCTTTATTATTATTGTCCTTTATCTCTCTTAGTTATTAAATAAAAATTTTAATTGCATTTAAAAATGAAATTCTGTACAATATTTGTTTGACACTGTGCTAGTTAAAAAAAAAACGTACGAGCATTTTCTTTAATATTTTCTTTCAAGGTTTTCCAAAAAGTAAAATAATGACATGAATATTTTTAAAATTCAATAACATATACTTAACTCATTAAAAAATAAAATAAAACTCTTAAAAACTTCATGTTATAATTTTAAAGTAACAATAGCAACTATAAATTGCCCATTAAAATATGGCATACGAATGAGCTTGCTAATTAGTAACTCCTTAAGCGCCTATTTGATTGACAGAATATTACTACTTTAGAAGAAAAGAGAACATAAAAAGTTGATAAGTGATATATAAAATAATACTCATACCTTTATTTTGGAAAAAATAATAAAAAGGAACAAATATTGTTTAATAATAATTACATAGACACATTGCAATAAAAATTACATTACTGGTTACATCGCGAAGTTAAAGCCAAAGAAGCCCTCAAAAGTACTAATTTCCACGAACTCAACTGCAACTTTTATGGAATAGTTCAGATGGTTGGAGAATTGGGGCAAATCCGTCAATAAAAGTAAAAAAGCAAGTAAATAAGGCAAACACCTTGAACATTATCTAATGTTGGAATTTCTCCTGTAATCTTTCTAACATTGCTTTTTTGTATCTGTGCTGATTATTCACTCTTTTCCCCTGCCATACCAACATGTGCTATACGAGTTAATTTTTGACTTTTAGTGAATTAAGATTTAATAATACAATTAAGCATAAGAAACATCTTGTTTAGATTATTAATTAGTTTCATCTGTGCATTTTATATCTCTTGTTTTCACTCTTATCAATCATCACTTATACTTGAACAATGTTAAGAAAGAAGACAAAACATAAAAACAAAGAATGGAAGTTCAAGTTCACCGACCTAAGGAGATCAACATGCCATGATTGCCCCCATAAAAAAGATGAAGAAGTTTGGGAGTTTCTGGGTTTGAAAATTCATAGATTCATGAAGGATCATCGTTGTCTCATGGTTTGAAAACTCCAATACGTGAAAGAAGAGAGATTTCCAAATCCTGAAATGATAGTTTAGCTTTTTAGCTATTTTTGGGTTTATCTTGGTGAGTTTTTTTTTTCCCTTATTTGGTTGGTTTTCTTTAATATATTTGTTTTATGCATTCCATGTTTTTATGATACTCATGAAAACAAGATTGTCGTTTGAGTCTATATATTACCCTGTTTTACTTTGAGTGTTTTACCTCCTTTTCTTGTTCAATAAAGAAATCATCCTATAATTTGATTTTAAAAAAATAACAAACGTGAAAATAGAACTATAGACTATGCCAGAAATTACTGTTAATGAAAATAATATAAGTTTTTGACTTAAAAGTCAACAAATATAGTTACACTTGTATATCAAGGTGAAAATAGGGTTATAGACTGAATTATTAAAAGTCACATTCACACTAAGAGGGTGTTGAAGTTTTCAAGTAGATTTCACCTTAATTTAATGCTTTACTATAATTTCTCTTTATCTGTCTGAGGTTTTAAATAATTATTTTAGTTGCATTTATAAATTAAATTTTGTACAATATTTGTATGACACCATGCTAGATATAAAATTTACATGCCTTTTTAAAATATTTTCTTTCAAGTTTTTCCTTGAAAATTAAAGTAACGACATTTGGATAATTTTTTGAATTTCCAAAACATATCCTGAACTCATTATATAAAAAAAAAAAGAGTAAATTATAGCCTTGTCTCTTAAAGTTTGCTAAAAGTATATGATTTTTTTTTTATTTTTAAAATATATACTCTTCTCCCTTGAAACTAAAAGTTGCATTATACTTTAATCCAATTGAGTAAAATATCCTCCCCTAATCTTTGCTAGAATTACATAGCTTTCTTTTTTATTTTCAAAATATACACACAATTCTCTTAAAATTAAAAGTTCCGTTTAATTTTAGTTCAATTGATTAAAATACCTTTTATTAACATAAATACATATCTTTTTTACTATAATACCCTTCTTTGGATTTACTAACTCAAGAAAATAGATTTGGTAATAAAGAGAAAAGAAAAAAAATTTCCTAACTATTATATTTCCACGTAAAAAATATGTGGCACATTAACTGTTGGTTAATAAATAATATTTAATTTAAAGCTTTGTTAAACTTTATGAGAGCAAATAACACAGCTCTAATTTTTGACCAAGGTTGAAAGGCCAATATGAATTTAGATTAATAGAAGGTATTTTAGTTAAAAATTTAAAATTAAATTAAAATATAATGTGAAGAAATATATATTTTGACTTTCTTTTCTTCCTCCTTTTGTGACATACCACTCGGTGGTGTTGAAATGTTGATGGTTTATGTTAAGGAGATTTTATTACCATGAATTGGCACAACTCTGTTTCAGCACAGAACAATACTCGATTTCGGAAAATCTATGGGTATGAAGCATACACTTGAAATCTAATAATGTGTAGTGTGGACCATTGAAATGGAATGAAACAAAAGTTCCAAACACATCATTGTATGCCTTTCATCGAAAGTTCGCTCTGTTTTAATTAATTGATGGTGTGGGTAGATTGGTACATAGGACTGACTCCTATTCAACCATAATAGATGTCTTTTAGTATCAACGACCCCAAGTCAACCATAATTGATTTCTTAGTCAAGCTGTGAATATTGTTTTGAGTTGGGCGAATTCTCAAAAACTTAGATTTCAAGACATTTGGAATAAAACGATAATATTCTTCTCGTCTTCCCTAATGTTATTAAGCGTAGCAATCATAAGACTGACCTGCAAAATATTTTGAGAGAATTAAAATTGAAGATCCAAATTTTAAAATATTTATTTTAAAAGACCTATTACCACTGGATGGGTTTAAGATAAATTACTATTGATTTTAAGCAAAATCTCTAAATCCAGTGATAATAGGTCTTTTAAAATAAATATTTTAAAATTTGGATCTTAAATTCTAATTCTTCCAAATATTTTTCCCTAAGCTAAAACAATGTTTTCTTTCTCATGAGATAGGATTTAAGAGACAAGAATTGGTTGGGCAGAGTGGAAGCCCATTTGGCAAGCCATGATCTCATTAATTTTAGTTACTGTTTAATTGGTGATAGTGACTTTCTTGCGTTCTTTTATTCAGTATTTAGCACTTTGGTAAATTTCTGATTTATCATTTTTCCTTGGTGCTTGAGATTAAGATTCCTCTGTTTTTTCAATATTTGCCGGGAAGATTCTTTATTGTTACCATGTCATTGGGAGACTTGTTAGTCAGCTTCCTTTTTATATTTTTCACCCTTCAGTTTCGTGAATTGATGTGTGACCTTTTGTGGTTTTATGGTATGTCGTTTTGGTAAAAATAATGCTTGCCCTCTTAGGTTTGGTCTCATGTGTTGCTCAAGAGACTGAATCAGCGGTGAAACTGATCATTTAATTAGTGATTAATGAATTTTAATTCTGTTAAAATTTATCCATAGGAAGAAAGAGTTGCGTCAATTTGTTCATCGCCTTTCCTGGACTCCTAGGTTTGCTTCTATGTGTGACTTCCAATTGTCGTCTTTATTGGGGAATCCGTTTTGGTTTTATTGTCTGTCGTTTCAGTAAAAATAAAGCATTCCTGTTAGGCTTGCACTTGTGCCGGCATTCAATTCTCGTCTTTGATGCGGGACCTGCATGCCCTTCGAGTATTAGTTTTAAGAATTATCAATGTGGAGGCCAAACTTTGGAATTTAAATACTTCATATTATTTTTAGATATATTAAAATAGGTTGAATTCAAGGAATTGGCCCAACTCAACCTATTAAAACAAGGGCTCACAAAATTGGAATCTCTTTACAAAGAAGAGTCAACCTTATCTACCCCACTAAAGTGATAATAGGATTGAGCTAAGTTGGACTTATGAGTTTATAATTATTGTATTTTAAAAAAAAATTAAATAAAATGCTCCATCCATTTATAATGCTCAATAATTGTGTTCCTCATATTTGTTTAAAGAGTTCAGGAACCCTAAATGTTATGAATAGCATTGCTGAAAATGTCTTGCTACGACTCTGGTTAGCTCCAAATTGTTTTTTTTTTTTCTGCGTCATTACATAAAAGACTCTCTCTTGTATGCCTTTTTAGCTGCTGATGATAGTGAGTCCCCCTTGCGAAAATAGTCAGATATTTTTTGGCTCATGATGCATCTACATAGGTCACAAGTTTTGTTTCGGCTTGGTCCAAGCAGTATGCTCTACCATTGGCTGTTAGTCATTTTAATAAATATGTTCTTTATTTATACTACAGCTGAAAAATGAAGATGCACTTGAACAAGCTTTATCTACTGCTGTTACGTGTACAATTTTTGATAGAAAGATATCATAAAAATTCCCCCAAAAAGAGGATTTAGCAGCGGTCAAAACTGCCACAAAAAGTTCACAAGTATTTTACAACAATTTAAATAACTATCATTAAACCTTGGTATAAGAAGTGAATATATGGGGCAAGACCCTCATTGAGATTAATAATATACCTACTAGTTTTGTACTAGAACTTGAACTTGGGTAGCCATTATAGAGGACTTGAACTTCTCTATAATTCTTTCTATGGGGAACTGGAGATCTTTTGCAATTGGAGTAGAAATGGCTCTCACATCCACAACACTACATAGCAAAAGAATAGCAGCATCTCTAATGTCCCACTTTGAAGGAAAAACAAAAGAGGAGTGATGCTCACCAGAATAATGACACCGCAAGTGTACAGGTCATAAAATAGTACGTGATAAATCAAGGTCGTTCCCTCAGAGGATCATTACAATTAGTGATTAGGCATTAGAGTTCTTATGTTTATTTTAGTCAAACGAATCAACTTGAAATTGCGTTTTATGAAAATTAATTCAAATGCAATTGAAAATATTGAAAAATGGATTTTATCGAAATTAAGCAATTAAAGACACCCTAGAGATTCTAATCCCCTTTTACACAATGTCAATTATCCCCTTTTGTATTAATTGGCTTATTGTTAATTTTAGAGTCAAGGGTTTAATTAGGTATAAATGTCTTTCAATCCATTTAACTCTTGTATTAACTTGACTCTTTGATGTCTCAAAAGAGTAGTCAATATTTAATTACGCTCAGCCCTTATCCAGACTACCTAGGGCCCCTGAGTATATTTCTATCTCAAGTGCAAATCAGATTATATCTAATCCTAAGTTGTTTAATCAATGATCTATAAGCAATTCCTTTCTTTCAAAGGTTAATTATTACATCCACAATCAAACTAAAGGAGTCCAATCAATAGAATGAAACTATAATTCAGATTAAACACTAAAATTCTCAATAATCCAACATAATATCAAAAGAGACAACCTCCAAAGATTAAAGGTTCATAGAATCCTTAAGGGTTACAAAATTTAGCCTCTCATGGCTTGAAAGTCACAATCAATCTCAGCAAACATATCAAGAATCATCAATTAGAAGGCGAGATGGAGTAGAAACACCTAATCGGCAGAATAAACGATGGAATCACTGATTTCCCAATCAGAATGGAACTTCCCCAACACCTCTTGAGCGTTTTTCTCCTCTCTTAGTCAGCCAGAACTCTTCCCAGTCGCTGAATGTCAAAGCCCTAACTCCCTCTCCTCTTTTTTTAGCTTGAAAATCAAAGCTGTGCATTTTAGGGACAGATCTCGCTATGGCGAGGAGTGGCTCTCACTATAGCAAGAGTTCATAAGTTCTCAGATTTCTGTTGCGTTCGCTACTTCCACGCTATAACGAGCTGCTCCCTAGAATTTCTATGCAACACGACTTCACTATTGCGAAGTGTCTCCTTTGCTTTGGGAAAGTGCAATCTCGCTACAGTGAACTGTGTTCTCGCTGTGGCGAGAAGACTTGTTCAATCTGCCTTTTCACTTTTCAACTTCCCTCTCTTATTTTCAACTCTTTCTACAATTTGCTACTTTTCCCTGAAATTGAAATCAATCATAAAATGAGGCTCAAACTGATAAAAATGTTATAATTGAAATACTTTCTTTATTTTGTTTGATTGAATACACTTTTAACCATATTAATCAAGAGAAAAGTACTTTGCCCCCTAATTTTGTGTCAGATATATTTCTTTTAAATCCTAAATTAGGAGGTTATCAAGGAGATGAGTCTCTCATTATAAATAAAGGGCCCACCTTACATTTTACTTCTTTAGACTATGCCAATTAGTGGTTAAATCAATCGATGATCCTAAATTTTAGTATATTTTAAAAGATTGGATGACTTGTTAATTTGCTTAGTTTTGACTTAGTTTATTGATTTTTGATTGGTTTATCTAGTTATTGACTAGTTCTTTAAATGATTGATTTTTGGGGTTTATTAGATCAAAAAGATGTTTGGTTTATCAGTTAAACCAATTGGTTCAATTCTTTAGAATTATGCTAATTTCTATCTATTGAGTTCTAAATTTTGCAAACTCAATAGCTAAGACTATATTTGGTTTTATGTAATACTTAGTATATATAGATAAAAAAATTTAAACAATAAATAAAATGGATGAGAAATGACTCTCATACCCCTATTTTAGAAAAAGTAATAAAAAGAGATAGACATTGTTAAATAATAGTTACAAAAAAATAATAAATATTGTAAAAATATTATATTACCTTTTGCATTGCAAAGTTGGTACCTAACATAACCTATTTGATGAGAATATGGTTGTAAGTTAAAACTAGTACAAAATGTAAGCAAACAAGCTAACTGGTAAAACATTATGCTAATACCAACATCAAGATAGTAAGGTTGTCTAAACACATGATCTGTTTCTCAAAAGAGAACATATTTGAAAGTTAGTTTTAAGAACTAAACAAGCTTCCAACTAGGCCCTTGATGCAACCAAATTATTCAATAGCTTATTACAGATAGCAGTTTGCTATGTGATGCCATTACTGTGTCAAAGATTCAAATTTTCTAATAAAAAAAATTTAAATTAAAAAAATATGCCCCTTATTTGGGGGAGCATAACTATAATGCCTATTAAGAAAATTATGAATTTAAATAAATAATTATAATTAAAGAAATAAATTTATAATAATCTAAATCCATTAGGTATAGTATAAAAAATTTCTAGTAAATTTAAATATAAGCAAGCCGAGCTCTTGGAGAAACATTATTACACTACTATCCCTTTCATTTAGAGACCCAAGTTCAAGCCATTTTGATGCCATAGTCATTGTTACTTTTTTCTTAATTTTTTTTGCTCTTTTTCTTTCTTTAGTTTCCTACTCCAATGACCGAAGCATCTCTGCCAAATGAGCACATTGCCATTTCTTCAACCTAATTCCAATCCCTTGCTTAATTAATGTTTTCTAAATGGCCCCTTAATAATTCATAAGTAAAGCCTGTGATTCTCCAACCTAAATTTCTTGAAACTTTTCTTATATGTTTACTCCTTCATTTCTATTCTGTATTTCCATAGTGCTATCAATTCTCCAAAATCTTCATCCTTCTCATGTGCTCTCTCTCATGCATGTTGAAATAGTTGCAACCTTTCACTCTCTTCATTTGAATCTTGGTGAGAGAGAGAGACTTGCTAGCGAGCTTTCATTTCTCATGCTTTTCAATCCTACACTTGCCCTATTTTTGTGAGTTTCGGGTCTTTGTTTCAGCTACACTTTCTCATCTTTCTCTAAACCCATGGCACTTTCAAGCTATCTTCCTCTTATTAGTATTTCTCTTTCATGTAGTTATATTGGTCTTCCTTTGCAAGAGCTCACCTATTTAGCATCAATCCCTCCCTTACGGCGGCTTCTGTCACACCTTGAAACTAAAAGTGTGACTGACAGGAAAGACAAACAATCTTTCCTCCATAAGCCTAACTAAAACTAAGATCCAAATCATAATTCATTGGGAACTCCTAATGCTTAGTGTTAGATAATAAAATCAAGTAGAACAATTATAAATTATACTTGCATTAAACATAATCCATTACATAGGGCATTTTGTAGAAATTTCAGCAAAATTTGCCCTTTGAACCTCTCAAAATTTCTATAATTAGCATAGCCACACAATTCAATCAAAAGAGAGTTCTACTCTCCATATAATCACTTTGCATCACTTTCTAAGGGTGGGAGATCCTATCTGTGGTTTGATGGAACGACATACAAACATATTATAGAGCAAAATAAATTTCAAATAGATTATCAAAATATGCCCACACAAACAGATACAGAGCTCACCAAGAACGAAGGAGGATAACTGATCCTAAGCTATTGAAAAGGGATTAGCTTTAGTCCTATTATCTGAAAAAAAATTTGAAAATAGAAAGAGTGAGTCAACACTCAATGAGTAGATAAAGCTAACTATAAGGTATAAGAAATTTTTTGTTAACATCAAAGTTCTATTCAAAATAATAATCCAATAATTCACAAATTTAAATATAATGATTAATGTCTTCTTCCAATAAAATCATTCATTACATACATTAGAAATCATTTAATCAATATCAAATGGATCAAACGCAAAGAACACAACTTGTGAGGATAAATAACACAGACACTGAACAATATGCTCACAAAACTCATAATAGATCCACATATGGTGGCCAACCACATAGGGCCTGTAATACTCTTATTAGTTGAGGGGTACAAATCACAATGCACCGTGGTTAACCTCTACTACTATTAACTGGAAGGTCCTGAAATAGATAGTTCCCAATAAGGATATGCAAAAATGTATCAGCATTCTTAATCATGCTTACTTGCCATTAAAGCATATAAGCAACATAGATCATTAAGTATTTAGACTTACAAAAGCTTAGAAAAATTTTAATTAGACCTCTATATTCAATAGAAATAATTTCAAACTTTGATATGTTTCCCAAGTTACTATAATACTTAAATGAACATTCAAAAAATGAAATAATAGGAACAATAAAGAGTTAAGTAAGTGATAATCAAATAAATATTATTTGGATAAAAGAAATGAAATAGAATTTGCATAGTTTGTATAGTAAATATTATCTACTTACCTCTTAGATAACACAGAAGAGTTTCCTATTATATTCTCCATTAATTCTTTAGTCACAACTAACTCCTCGAGCAACTTATATACTAATTCAAAAAATCTCAATATTTGATTAAATTCAATGCTCAATCATGAAATTTATCATTTTTACTAAAACACCTAGTCTTATCAAAATTTTCTGATATAGTGATTAATCAGGTCCCTTCCATGACACCAGTACAACTTTACTTACCTATGTTACAATTTCAACACTCCATATGATGTCTATTTCCTCTAACTACTACTAACCCACACAAACTTAATTTATGAATCTTTCTTTTCCATCCCTAGCTTCTTTACTTGGTTAACTATCATTCATAAAGCTTTATCTTAGAGGAGCTAAAATTTTCTCAAAAGTGGATGTATTCCTTGAAAATGCCCAACTTAAAGTTCTTGAATTCTCTCTATTTGGCAATAAACCGTTCCAATATTTTAGTACTCTAAGATATAATTGATTGAAATAAATAACAATTGGTAAAAGTAAGATATATATATATATATATATTGCACTTAAGGTTATCCCCATTTGAAACCTATAGTCCCAAGAATATTTATAAGTAACTTGAAAGCTTATGAAACCTATTTAAATCCCTAAATAGAATACAAAGAGCTTTATGCACACAAACCACACTAATAATAGCATTAAGGTTTCCAACATTGAAAAGAGATAAAATGAAAGTGTAGCCTTTTGAAAAAAACAATTCACTAACCTCTTCCCTCCCCTATAGATGAATTACCCAACCAAGTACCCAAAGAAAGAATAGCTTCACCCTCTACTGCTCTGATAGCCAAGAATCAAGAGGAAGGAAAAGATGGAGCCAATATAGTCTTATGTACTTCCTTCTACCCTTTCTTGGTCCCTAATCTAATCCACTTAAGGCCCACACACAAGAGTAGCCACATTCCCACTTCTATTCTATTTGGTTGAGAATTAGAAAGGAGAACATGCATAATAGAATTTTGAGCCAAAAGGAAATGCTACACATACTAGAAAACAAAGAGAACTTAAAAGATATCAAGGGCACCTAACTAGTACCACATAAGCTAAAATTTTAGACCCAAAACCATGACAAAAAAAAGGGAATATGTAGAAAAAGTTCAAGGCAAATGAAAAACGAAAAAGAACTACACTAGAATAGCAAGGAAGAATGAGAAGATATGAACACCATCTTTTTTTAGCAACCAAGAGCTGAGTTTTAAACCTCAAGGGAGGTGGTGCTGCATAAAAAGAAATGGTAGCCAAGAAGAAATGATGAGCACAGTTGCTACAGTAGAAATTCATGCAAGAATAAAAGCAAGGGAAGAGCATAAGTTACAACAAAGCAGAGATGATAGCTAACAGTTTCTGGTTGTCCTATGCTCTAATTTTGCTATTTGAAAATATTACTCTAATGCTAAAGATGTGAGGCAGCAGATTAGGATGGGAAATGACCAAAAAACAAAACCTTCCATTATAATAAGCAGGGGCAATCTTGGTATAATAATAGAAACAAGGAAGTGGCAAAAGAAGAATAATTAAAAAAAAAAGAATAAGGCAACAATTTAAGGTTTGAAACCTAGTATGCTATCTATGTGTTTGTTTGTGAGTGTATATTAACATATACTTAGGTTTTACAGCTTCAATCTTCTTTTTGTTAATTAGCCTCTTTCTCTACTTAAACCAAGCTTAGTTAGGATTCTTCTTGGGTTGTTAATTCCATAAATAAAATTTTACTCAAGTGGTTGCATTCTCCATTGTATCTTCAGCTCCTTATAATGTTTGTTTGCTTTTAGGTTGTGGAGATTCTTGTGGCTTATTTCTTCCAATTTTGTTGTATTTGATTGCAACCCTTTCATCTAGTTTGGGTGAGTTAATTGAAGGTTGCATTAGACCTTTTGAGGGTGGTGAAAACTTGATAATTTCAAGGTAGGATTCTAGCCATTTGAAATCTGAAATTGAAGGTAGGACATGTGAGTGTTAGGTAAAGTGTAAAATTTTAACATCTCACAAAATTTCTAATGGCTTGAGGTAGTTTTAGGGTTCTTGTTATTAGGGAAGTTAGTTTTTCCTAATGGAACTGAATGGGTCAATAGAAACTAAAAGGATAAGTTAAATGATAAATTAAACAAACATCTCAGTTATGTGTAGTAGCTTACATTAAAATGGGACATATTATAGGCTCAATAAAATTAGCTAAGAGTCACTTTCTTCTTGCTAATTCCTCATACTTAAGTTGAGATGAGAAGTATGTCATGATTGTAACTAAACATAGTGATAAATTGAATTAAAATCAACAACAAAAGAAGAAATTAAATATGTTAGATTAATAGGAATAAGAGTTATAAAGAAATAGGAATCTAAATGTGTTTTTTAAAAACTAAATAAATTATTATGAACATGTTCTAGGGAGTATCTTGAACAATTATTTGGAAAGGTGTGGGAGTGTTTAAGTAATGGAAGAACTGATAACCATTCAATAAGCACTATGAGTAGATTATAAAGTAGCAACAACAATAACAACATGCTTTTTCCCACTAGGTGGAGTCAGTCATATGAATCAAACGACACTATAAAGTTATATTATAAATCATGTCTTTAGATAAGAAATTTAAATCTAAATCTTTCTTAATAGTTTCGCCTATAATTTTTTATAGTCTCCCTCTACCTCTAATTGTTAGAATACTCTCCATTTGATCTATTCTTCTCATTGGAGCTTCTATAGATCTTCTCTACATATATCCAAATCATCTAAGACATGATTCTATAACCTTTTTCATAATAGGTGCGACCTTAACTTTCTCTCTAATATATTATTTCTAATTCTATCTTGTTTGGTATGTCCACTCATCCAACGCAACATTAGTATCTCTGCAACATTGAACTTATTCTCTTGTTAGCTTTTTATTGCCTAACACTCAGTCTCATACAACATTGTCATTCTTATAGTTATACAGTAAAATTTACCCTTAAATTTGAGTGGTACTCTTCTATTTGTAATAACATTCGAAACACTCATCTATTTCATCCATCTTGCTTGAATCATATTGTTTATATCTTCCTCTATTTCCTTATCCTATTGTATGACCCAAGATACTCAAACCAAGTGGTTTCTGATATGGTATGTTCTTTAATTTTTACTTCTACGTTAAAATTAGTGCTCCTCTTGCTAAATTTATATTCTATATACTTTGTTTTACTTTTATTTGAATGAAATCCATGTGCTTCTAAAGTTAGTCTCTACATATCTAACTTCTCATTTATTTTCTCTCTCAACTCTCTAACTAAGATTATGTCATCTGCAAAGAGCATGCATTATAGCATGAGTTCTTGGATATGTTCAATAAATATATCTAAGATTAAAGTAAAAATATAAGGATTTAAAGTTGACCCATGATATAGGCCAATATTATCAAAAAATCTTTAGTGGGCCCACTCTATATTCTCACACTAATTGTAACCTCATCATATATATTCTAAATTACTCGAATATAAGCAATATGGACTCTTTTTTTCTTTAGAGCCTTCCATAAAACATCTCTTGACACTTTATCATATACTTTCTTTAAATTGATAAACACCATATGTAAGTTTTTTTCATTCCTTTGATGTTACTCCATCAATCTTCACAACAAATATATTGCTTTCATGGTCGACCTATTTGGTATAAAACTGAATTGGTTCTCTGCAACTTGAGTCTTTTGCCTTAATCATCGCTCAATAACCCTTTCCTATAACTTCATAGTGTGGCTCATAGTTTAATTTATCTATAATTTGCACAATTTTATATGTCCTTCTTGTTCTTATAAATAAGAATTAAAGTACTTTTTTCCACTCGTTCGACATTCTCTTAGATCTCATAATTTTATTAAATAACTTTATGAGCTAATTTATACCTTTCACTTTTAAATCCTTCTACACCTCAATAGGTATATTATTTGATACTCTGTCATTCTCCATCTTCTTTAAAGCTTATTTTACCTCTAACTCTCGAATCTTATGATAAAAAAGTATAATTATAATCCTTCTTTGTGGAGTATATTATAAAGTATGATACATTTTTTACTTTTCTTCCATTTTTATTTCCTCTATTTTTGTTTGCATCTACGTGTTTGTTGGAACAAGCATCTTAAGTAATGCCTCAATATGTGGATATTATTATGATATTAAATCTTTCAAACTATGATATACAGTGCGTGTTATGTTATTAAAATGGTTATGAAATGACATATTGACTTGAGTGTTAATTTTAGAAATTCAAATAACGATTAGTTTGCAACAAATGTTTTTATGGTATTGTTTTAAGTGTTTATAATTCTAAAGTACCACATTGTTCATTGTGCAATTTACATTTCGAATCACTTACTTTGGAAGATTTTGGATATAAATTATACTTTATTATATGATACGCACACACACATATGAGATAGAACTGTATAAAATGCTGGTTGCTAAGAGTAGTATCATTAGCCCTTGGTACACCCTTGATATTGCCACATAGTTTCTATGATTGAATACTAGAATGTAGTGAGCTAAATACTCTTTGATGATTTATGGGTCGAGCACTCATGTTTGGCTATATGGTTATTTATCCTTGTGGGTTATGTACCCACGTTACACTACAAAAAACCTCACTTTTTGTGACAACTTTTAGTGGCGACTATAAAAGTTGTTACCAAAAGATTCACTTTTAGCAGCGACTTTCAACAGTCGTCACTAAATATTAACTTTTAGATACAAACTTAAAAATTAACTTCTTAAATTCTGACCTTTAGTGGCGACTACTAAAAGTCGTCAACAAAAGTCTCATTACCAAGTATCATATTGTCACGACCCAAATTCTGAGCCATGACTGGCGCATAGGCTAAACTAATCTAAAGATTGGGTTAGCCTAGTAAGCCTTACCAAATTTAAAATCAACTATTATATCGCATATTTTAACTAACCTATATGCCCACAAGTTTTAGAAAATTTAATATATAGTTCATTATGCCATTAGGGGCTACCGAAAATTCGGCAGCATCTCCCCTAAAAATTGGACATCCCATCCTGAAAAATAAACTAAACCAACACCAGCACCAGCACCAAGTTACATAATCAAAATGCCTAGTTAGGAAAGTAATAACAATATTACATATTATAAGTGACTATATAATATGGACAGTTCCAAAACTCTTTCTCTACACCTAAATGCCACCACATCATGGAGTCTGACACAATTACACAAAATTTAAACACCTACTCTAAGAGTCTGGTAGCTCACGAGCTCCCAGATCACTTTACTCCTTTACTCCCTGGTCTGAAAAATAAGGAAAGAAAAGGGGTAAGCCTACCACTGGCTTAGTGAGTGCATAAATAATAAAGTGCATAAAGAGAAATCAAGTGCATACCAAGGTTCTTAAAAATCAATGATTATCAAATAATTTAGGCAATAAAATTTATGGATGAAGTGAAATAATTATTTAAATAAAAAGAACCCTTTAGATAAAATCTATATTTCCTAAATATAAGAAAAATATTCTAAGAATGGGTATCATAGAGAGGAATTGAATCATCAAACCAAATCATCATATATCATGGCATTTCTTTGGATTCATCCAATCTTATCACTTTCCCAATTAAATCGCAGCACTGGATACATCACATCGCAGTGCCATCACAATTCACAACTTATTCTAGGTGCACCTAGGCCGTTATCTCCGCTAACGGCTACAGGATCCTAACTAGATTCCCATTCATTATATAAAATAAAAATAATTCAAATAACATTTAGCTAGCAAAATTAAATAAGGAATTAAAAGGTAAATAAATAATTAACTAAGGCAAGTTAACCTTTATTATAATCTCTATAATATATGAGATTACAAAATAACACAAAATACTTTCTCATAACTAAACATAAACACACCACCACTTTCTTTTCATCCAATTCATTCTTTGTGTTTCACAAGAATATATCACACCACATTTCAACTATCAATTTCTTTTAATAAATTTATTAAATCATCATATATATATATATATTGAAGTTTCGAGCACATAAATCACACAATTGAGAATTTCACCATGAAAAATATAAATCGGAATAAAATAGATAAACCACCCTATTATCTACACACTCACCAATTTGGGACTAATAGTATAAGTCCCTATTCCCTACTGTTTAATGCTGAGTCTCAGTTGAATGAGTTTCCCTGGTATCACCTAAAATTATAACCAATATAAATTAATTATATTAGTCACTTTAATAATATCCATAGTTATTTATATAACCTAATATACTCCCTAAAACGTAAATCCCTAAATTCTTATATACCTTTCTATCCTAAATACTAACCCTAAATTTGGGGTTTTTCAATCTAAGCTTCCATAACTCAAATTAAATTTAAAATTCACTTCTTGAAGCTTCAAAGATGAAATATGAAGTGTTTATTTACACCTAAATGTAGAAATTCAAGAAGCCCCAAATTGGAAGCTCACCTACGGCAACTTGAGTAACAAAAATTAAATACCCTATTAGCTTCAATAAATCATAGAAAAAGATGAAGATCGATGACAGAAACAGAAGAAGAAAATGGAATAACTAATCCTTACAAAATACACAAATTTTCCATGGTTGAATAGCAAAAGAAGAGAAGGAGAAGGGAGATGAAATATTTACCAAATAACAGTTTTTATGGCAAATAAATCTGCTGGAAATGAGTGGGTAATGGCGTCCAACAAGAAGAGAGAAATGGATTCTTATGGCTAGCTAAAATTCATGCTTCAATGGAGGTGCTACGGTGGAGAGAAAAAGACGACTCAAGCACAGCAAAATGGAAGAAAGTTACGCCAGAAGGAAGGAAAAAAAAGGGCTTCGGGAGAGAGAAAAAGGTGAAGCAAAGAAAAGGGACGTGGCATCATGAGGGGAAATGGAGAGAAAGTGAGTTTAGAAATTATTAAAGTATTCTTTGGTTAATATTGCACTTTTGCCCCTAACAAGTCTAATTGCTTTAATTGATATTTAAAAAGATTAGAAAAGCCCTTACAATTTTTTTTTATGAACCTAAAATAGATATAAAAATTATTTATATATTTTTTTCCTAAAACATATTATTTATTTATTTATACTACATATATATATATATATATATATATTTAGGTATTACACATATAAGTAGGGCCAACTTGTGAGTCAATCAGTGATGACTAAATAGTTGCCACCTTTGATAACTTTTGGTGGCGACATTGAAAGTCATCACGAAATATATCACTTTCAAGTATTTTGTAAATGGGGTTTGCTTGTGATGATATTGATGGCGACTTAATATTTGTCAGCAAAAGGCGACTTTTGATGGCGACTATGGAAAATTGCTATGAAAAGTCTCCATTTCAATTTTTTTATGAATAATAATATCGATGGTAATTAACTAGTTGTCACCAAAAGTGACTTTTTGTAGCGATTATTAAAAGATGACATCAAGAGTCTCTTGTCTCAAGCATGTTGTGAGTGGGATTTGCTTGCAACTAAGTAGTTGCTAACAAAAGAGACTTTAAGCAATGTTTATTATGATAATATTGGTAGCAAATATATAATTGCCACCAAAAGTGGGTTTAGGTGGCGATTATTGAATGTCACCCCTAAAGGCCCCTTCTTAAATATTGTATGTGTGTGATTACTAATTGATTACTACTAAAAAGTCATATTGGATAACAACTTTGGTCCCCTTATTAGATATGTTGTGTCTGGGAGGCTATACATAAGAGTATAGGCAATAACTAATTAGTTGGCACCAAAAGTCACTTCGGTGTTGATATATATATATATATATATATATATTATTTTATATATATAATAAATTTAAAATAATTTAACTTAAGTCATTTTTAACATGAATTATAAGTATATTATAATGTAATAAATATATAAATAAAATATAGATAATTTTAAAAATATTTTTTTTAAAAAAATATGGATAAGTTTAAAATAAATTTATTTTCTTCTATTATTTGTTATTAAAAAATATAAAAGGTTATAATATTATTATAATAATACATTGTTTATAAATTAAATAGTACAATATAATGTAATAATGAATTATATATTATATAATAATAATGAAATTGTTTATATTTATATGTATATTTTTCCTTTTATGTGTGTGTGTATATATATATATATTTGAAAGGAGTGTTAAAAAAATAGCTTTTAGATAGCCATTATATATGTGTTATATGTGTATGTGCAATTGAATTAATTGTTATGGGCAAAATAACGATTTCTCTGGTGGTGATGAGGGAACAATTTCAAAATAGACATTAATACATTGATGAGAGAGTTTATGCGATAAAATATTTGGAAATATGTAATAATTCACATTTTAATAGATTATAATTTTTTTTTTTGGAAATTGTAGAATAAATTGAAGATAATGTTGATGATGTGGAATTGCGTGGACGGATTCAAATAAATTTTGTGGTTATTAATTAATGGGTGAAATTTGAAAGTTAACAGTGACTTGAAATGGTCCATGGTACCAATAAGAGTCCAAAAAGCAAGACTCGACATGTACGATGGATGTGGACAAGTTTTATTCAGTTTGTCAAACAAAAAGTTGTGCCAGCGCAAGACTCGCTTAAAATGTCCCATGACTTATCTTTAAAGATATTATTTTGGTTACAATACTAGACGATTGAATTCAATTTTTTTATTAATTATTTGTATTTTTGTTGCATTTTAATTTTTAATTAATTTTAACTTAACTGAAATTTGAATTTAAATATTTCAATCTTATATAGAACAACTCTGACGTTATCGGGCCAAAATGATACAAGATTTATCCTCTCCTTTTATATCTCAACCATTTTATTTTACTGTCTTCTTAAATCTAAATTTTCTTTAATTTTACTATACTACTTCAAATTACGTTAATTATTATCGATATTTATTTTGGTGAAATTTGCTTATTGCAAAGATTTATTTTCTCAAAAAATAAGAGGTATATATATATTTAATTTAATAATATATGTATGAAATATTTATGTAATTTATTAAATTTAAATAATTGCTTTGGTTTATATAAATATTATTAGTTTAGATTTATAAATGAAAATTAAAAATTGTGGTGGTAATAATAATTTAGGTGATATAAAGAAAATATTATTTATTTGGTAATAGTTATTTTTTTAAATATTTTTATTATGTTAAAATAATAAATTGTTAAGTATCATTGATTTATTTTAATTTCTAAGGATATTATTTTTTATGTCAATTTAATTTAAAACCTTTTTATAACATGAGTAAATTAAATAAAAATCAATTAATTCATATATTTCTATATATTCATTTAATAATATAATATTAATAAATAAATTAGTACAAAATAGATTATCAATATTTTATATTTTTTTATTAATTACATATTTTTATTTATATATATATTATTTATATAATTATTTTAAAAAAGACTACCTTCACGTGAAAGTGTCTGTCACATCAAAAAGCCTTTCATGTGAAGGATTGAAATAATATATATATATATATATATATATATATATATATATATATATATATATATATATATATATATATTTTATTTAAAAGATAAGTATGAAAGATAAAGATGAAAGATATTTTTAGGTAAAGATATCTATTTTTTTATTTTATATATATTTTATATCCTTATATATATTTCATATCTTCTCCTTTTGTTTTTTCAATCCTCATATTCAGATTTCTTTCTTATGCTTCTTTTCTTATCTTCTCTTGCATTCTCTCTTATATTTCAAAGGTAAGTGATATTCTTACTTATTATACTTATTTAATTTTATTATTGTAATAAGTTTTAAATTAAATGCTTTATAGTTGAGTATATATCAAATCAAATTATTGATGTGAAGTAGCAAGTGAAACTATGATGCCTACACAATGAAGCAACGTGAAAGAGGGAGTTTATTTATGCCTACAAATAATTTATATATAGATAAGAATATATAATATAAATTACTAATATTTATATTTTTTTTAGATGTCAGGAAAAATATCACAAGGTGAATCTCTTTATCTTCAAGTTTGGCAAGGATGTGAAGTTGAGAAAAAGTTAATCAGAACAAACGAAACAGAGTAATATTTTTATTAATTATTTCTTTTTCTAACATCTATTTACCATGTATTTTAGTTATATGAAAATTTAATTAAAAAATGTAATTTATTTTTTAATCAGATTTATACCAGATGGTCAGATTGTTGGAGAATATATTCTTGCCATTATACAATACAATTATAATGGTCCATATAATTGTCTTTCAGAAGTTCCGGAACCGGTCAGACAATTATGGTTTAAGGAGTTTGGGGTACAATTTAATGTTATATTATAAATATATATGTGGTATAAATTGAGATATTTGTAATTAAAAATAAGTGAAACAATTTATTCTTGCAAAAATATTATTGTTGGATTCTAGAACGACATCATAAAGTTTATCAAGTATTTTTGCATCATGTCAAGAATAAATTGAAGAACTTAATTGGATATGCACGAAGTCGAGGAAAAAAGCCAAACTGGATCAGAGAAGATATATGGGATAAATTGTGTACTGGTTGGAATAGTCTACAATTCCAACAAAGAAGTGAAAAAAAATAAGAAAAATAAAGCATCTAGCTCTAGTTCTAATCCATCTCTTCATGTTAGAGGTACTGTTCCAGCAAGTTATTATTGGGAGGAGCTTAAAAAACAATTAGGCAGAGCACCAACTCCAGCTGAGCTTCACTATCGTATCCATTATAAAAATGACAAATGGATTGATAAAAAAATCAGAAACTATATTTGTAAGTAACATTTTATATTCAATATATTTTTAATTTTTATTTATCAATAATATTTACTAATTTATGTTTTATGATTTTTTTAGAATTAATTTTATTTTTTATTAATCAATAATATATTAATTCATTTTTTATGATTTTTTTTTTCAGAATGAATATATCAAGCTTAAAGGTATAGATCCAAATACTATAAATATTCCTTTTATGGAATCAATATCTTCACAACAATTATCTGAAGAAATAAATCTTTGGATGCAAGTATCTGGAGGAAGAAAGAGTGGAGGAATGATCTATGGTCTTGGAAATATGTCACAAGAAATAGAAGGAAATCCAATATCTGGTTTTAAATACAGAGTACCAGATTATGACAAGAGATACGCAAGTGATGTTAGAGCTATATTTCCTCTAGATGAAACACATCCAGATATTGGCCCATTACATCTCAACGTTGGCACTGTGTTACGCCCATATAATTTACAATTTCAAGAAAATAAAATAGCTATTCAAGCCCTTCAAGAAGAGATTAATATATATAAGAGTTATTATAATAATAATATATAAATTTTTATTGTTATATTGATTTTTTATAATTTTATTATTAATTATATATAGATCTTTGTGTATTGATATGATGTTTCAAATACAGTACACTGAGTTTGATTAGATTGATATGTTTGTATTTTTAATATTTGATTTTATCTACATATATATATATATATGTATGTATATCTTATACTTGTGCTTTCATTAAATTTCTTTTATCTCTCTCACATTCTCCCTTCCTTCGTCCCTCTCACACCTTCATTTTCATTATCTCTCTCCCACGCTCACTTGTCATTTGGGGCAGCCAGCATCATCAATATATAAATTACGACAAGTAAGAGTAGTTTTCTTATTAATTTATTTTGAATTCATGTTTTAAGAAATTTATTCACATAAATTTGTTGTTTTTACAAATTAATTTATTTAGATGTATCAACGAGAATCATCCTCTAGGAGGGGTCACTCACGATCTCAACATACTAGTTCGGAGTCTCAAAATCTAACTCTCGAGTCCCAAATTCTAACTTCAATTCAAAAACAATTTATTCAACCTGAAGGCGATGAGTTATTATTTAATTTTCTAATATTATTTTAATTTATGTTAATTTTAAGTATTTGTATAATTAACTAATAAATATTCAATTTTTGTAGATTTAAACCAAATAATAACGAAGTTCGAGCAAGGATAATAAATATTTTTAAAAATAAATATGAAGGTCCTTGGAGTAGTTGGAAAGATGTTCCTTCTGAATATCAAACATTATGGTTTGCTGAATTTAAGGTAAATTTTGTTTCTTATAATTTTTTATGCAATCATAATATCATGTATTTTATATTTTTATAATTATAATCTTTAAATTTTTTAGAAGTATTATGAGTGGAGTTTTGATGACAATGATAAAATTTGGAAGAATTGGAAAAAGAAAGTGGTTGATCGACTTAGAGATTTAATTGGTAAAGCACGAAAGACAAGAAGAAAGCCTAATTGGATTAGCGAATCCATTTCGGAAGAGTTGTGTGCAAAATGGAATACTTCAGAATATCAATCACTCCGAGAACAGATGAGGAAGAATAGAGCTTCTAGTTCTGAGTTTGGTTCATCATTACATACTGGGGGATCTATATTAATGCTTGAACATGCCAAAAGATTGGTAATTAAGTTTATTTTTATAAATATTTATTTATAATTTTAAATGTATATTTATCTATTAATATTAATTTTTATTTTGCAGGCACAAGAATTAGGAAGGCCACCAAGATATTTAGAGGTGTTTTTAAAAATTCATCAACATAAAGGAGTTTGGATTGATAGAAAATCTCAAATTGTTTATGTAATTATGATTTTATTTTTAATTTATATTTGTAATTATAATTTTATTTATAAAATTTTTACTTATTTTGTTATTTACTTTTCAGGATGAATATATACGTCTTAAAAATTTATGTGAACGTAGAGGAGAGAGTGTTTCAGAATTAGATTTATGGCTACAAGCTGCTGGGGAAAAAAAAAAGGTTCAGTTTATGGTATTGGGAGTATGTCTGATAATATATTAGGAAATTCTATGTCTGGATATACTGATACTCAATATCCATCATATCTTCACTCTTCGTATATCTAAGAAATTGTGAGAAATGAATTTATAACTTTGGCTCAACAAACCCATGATGCTCAACTTGAAGAACAAAGATTACAAATTGAACAGCTTCGACAAGAATTAGATGAATTCAAGCGTATTGTTCAACATCTTTCACAACAACAACATCAAGATGATGCTGGCCAAGTTCTTTTTATAGACCATATATTTCTCATTTAGATAATGAGAATATAGATAATAATGTCAATGAGAATGAAGATAATTGTTAAATTTTGCAAATTTTATGTAATATAATATATGTAATTAAATTTGTATTAGATATTTTTTTCCTATTTTATTTAAATTTAATATCTTTATTTCATAACTTATATAATATTATATATTATTTATTTATTCAATAAATTTCACAATTTATTAACTTATAATATGTGTGTGTATATATATGTATATTAGTTTATTGTATATAATATATACATACAAAAATTTAATAATATATAATAACTTATATATATATATATTAAGTTATAATATATTGAATAGCAAAATTAGATGCCATGAATGTAATAAAATTACATTGTTAATAAACTCAACGATGGTAGAAAATTAGGCACGTGAATCAAACTTGCTAACTTGACCAATTTTTTCATTCCTTTCCATAAATTTCAAGCTTTTGGCATGATTAAACAAACTTTTGCTTATTATTATTATTATTAATTCTGATCAATTCCATTTTTAAAATTTTTTTTACCAGTGCGTTTATTAATTATTATACTAAATATATGTAAACTAATTTTTAACAAGATAAAATAAAATATATAATTATTTATTTATTTATTAATAAACTACATTTTTTAAAATTAAATTTATAAATATTTGCAAATTTATCAACTTTAAAAATTAAATTAAATTAAAAGAAAATATTTCTTACCATAATTCTGTGGGAAAATCCGACAGAATAAGCGACAGAAATTGCTGTAGGAAAAAATTACGACAGGCATAGGGTAAAATGTATGAAATTTTGATAAAATTTTAATTCAATATGTGAATAGTGCCTTTCTACCATGGATCTGTCGCAAATGAATAGTGCGTGCCTTCTACCATGGATCTGTCGCAAATATGCACATATTATAAATATCTATTAACAATAAATGTATATACTATTTATTATTAATTCTAAATATTATAAACATTTACTAAATTAATTCCTACAAACTATTAGAGATTATTTATTAATAACCAACATAAATGTAATTTTTTTAATTTTTAATTTATATTAAATAATTTTTTTACCAAAATTTATAATACGATTTATTAATAATTATTATAGAAATTATTTTTTAACTATTTTAAATCAATTAAGTTATTAACATTATATTATATTAAATGATTAAACATAAAAATAAAAATAAAAATAAAGATGAATAAGGGTATTTTTTAATTTATTTGTAATCCAAAAAGAAAGAAGTATGAACATGTGAAACAAATGTGTAGGATAAAATGCCCTATTGTATTACAAATTGGAAAAAGTAGAATTAGAAAATTTAAATTGAAGGTTATAAATCTTAAATTTTAAAAATTATTTTAAAGAATTTAAAAATTAAAAATTTAAATTACATAGAAAAGTACTATAGTTCAAGATATCAAGTTAAAATTTTTTATCTTAAAATCTTTTACAATAATTTTAAATTTCAAAATTTTTTAATACAAATTATTTTTAACTTGATATTTTAATTATTTTTTCTTATAAATGTCTTGATTTGTTTAACTAATTTGTAAATTATTTTTCTATAATTTTAAAATTTTTTTAATTTAATATCTCTCATTAAATTTTTAACCATATTTTATTAAATTTTGATCATCTAACCATCATATATTATTTTAATATTTTAAATATGCATGATTAGAAATAAAAAAATGAATAATAAAATTAATTTAAATAATATATACATATATATATATATATATATATATATATATATATATATATATATATATATATATATATATATATATATATATATATATATATATATATTACGTAATGCAACATATTGGTATGTTAAGTTGTTTAATTAATGTAAATCATATACATTCAAATATTTAAAATAATATATGATTAAAATAATATATGCAAGAAAGTTCTATAAAATGTTAGAAGATGCTGAGACTGAACTTTATCCAGGTTGTAACAAAGTGTCAAAGTTGTCTTTTATAGTTAGGTTACTTCACTTAAAATGCCTTAACTAGTGGAGTAACAAATCAATAGATGCATTACTAACCTTATTCAAAGATGTTCTTCCAGAGGGGGCATTAGTTCCAAACTCATACTATAAAGCAAAGAAGGTTATTCGAGATTTGGGTTTGGATTACACTAAAATAGATGCATGCAATAATGATTGCATTTTATATTGGAGGGACCATGCTAATGCTTCATCCTGTCCCAAGTGCAAAATGTCTAGATGGAAGCCAACGAGACACAAAGGCAAGAAAGTGCCATATAAAGTCTTGCGGCATTTTCCCATAAAAGCCTAGACTACAAAGGCTATACATGGCAAGACACATAGCTTCAGAAATGAGGTGGCATGATGAAGAACGTATTGATGATGGTGTCTTAAGACATCCAGCTGATTCTTTTGCTTGGAAATCCTTCGACCAACAACATCCCAGCTTTTCTGATGAGTCTAGAAATGTTCGATTAGGATTAGCAAGTGATGGATTTCAACCTTATGGGAATATGAGTGCTAATCATAGCATTTGGCCGGTTGTTTTGGTTCCGTATAATTTGCCGCCATGGATTTGTATGAAGCACCCATATTTTATGATGACACTTCTTATTCCAGGACCTAAATGTCCAGGTGATGATATAGACATTTACTTGCAACCAATGATAGAAGAGTTGAAAGAATTATGGGAAGAAGGGGTAGAGACATATGATGCCCACTCCCAATCAAACTTTAGACTACGTGCAGCTATCTTGTGGACAATAAATGACTTTCCTGCCTATGCAAACCTTTCAGGTTGGTTAACTAAAGGCAAACTTGTATGCCCTTGTTGCCACAAAGACACATATTCCATTTCTTTGCGAAATAAGTTATGTTACATGGGTCATCATCACTTCCTTCCAACCAATCATCCTTGGCGTTGAAATAAATTCGCATTTGATGGGAAAGTAGAAAACAAAGTTGCACCTCTCCCTTTAACTGGGGATGAAGCACTTAGACAATTACAAGGATTGGGTAATGTGAGCTTTGGTAAAACTCAAAAGCGAAAGCGTGACTATCCTAAAGGTGCTTATAATTGGAGAAAGAAAAGTATTTTTTTTCAATTACCTTATTGGAAAGACCTAATGCTACGAAATAATCTTGATGTTATGCACATAGAAAGAAATATCTTTGATAGCATCATTTCAACAGTGATGAACATGGATGGAAAGACAAAGGACACATTAAAGAGCAGGTATGATTTGGTGGACTTAGGCATAAGGCATGGGTTGCACCCAATTGAAGATGGAAATAATGTTTTATTACCTGCAGCATGCTATGCATTATCTCTGCAGGAGAAATTGAAGGTTTGCAATTTTTTAGCTAATTTAAAGGTACCTGATGCTTTCTCTTCAAATATTTCAAGGTGTGTCAATGTTCATGAACGAAGAATTTTTGGATTAAAGTGTCATGATCACCATGTTTTATTACAAGACATTTTTTCAATTGCAATACGTGGTTTGTTGCCTAAGGATGTGTGTGAGCCAATAATAGAGTTAAGCAACTTTTTCAAGAATCTATGCTCCAAGTGCTTAAAAATTGAAGATCTTGATACTCTTAACACTCAAGTTGTGTTAACCTTATGCAAATTGGAGACTATATTTCCCCCAGCTTTCTTTGACATCATGATCCACTTGACAGTTCACTTGGCAAGGGAAGCAAAACTTGGTGGACCTGTTCAATATCGATGGATGTATCCTATTGAAAGGTAACCCATTTTATTACAATTAATTGCCATAAATTTGTTTTTCACCACCAGTGGATTACCATATTAAGTGTAGCTTATGTTTGTAGGTATTTACGAACACTTAAAGCATATGTTAGAAATAAGGCTTGTCTAGAAGGTTCAATTGTAGAAGGTTATTTAGCGGAAGAAAGCCTCACATTTTGCTCACGATACTTGAAAAATATCCCAACCAAGTTTGATAGACCTACTAGAAACAATGATACAATTGAGACAACTAGTAAGATTTCTATTTTCCAAAGAAGTGGCCTACCAAGAGGGCATTCTGAATTAATCACTCTATCTCATGAAGAGTTCCATCAAGCTAAGATGTATGTGCTTCAAAATTGTGTTGAAATAGAGCCATTTATTGAGTAAGTTAACATTACTTCCCTAATAATTTATAAAGGGATAATGTTTTGTATTGCCCTAACTAGCTTGTACAACGTAGGGAGCATATGAAGGAGATTGAAGCACAAGCTTCATCAATAAATGAAAGACATTACAAGGAGTTTCCTGATTGGTTTCACGCACATGTAAGTGTTAGTCTAATTCATTGTGTTCATTTCATTACATGATCTTTTAATGGTAACAAAGAGTTCTTTATCCATATAGGTTGTCAAGTTGTGTACACAAGGACGTGCAAATGATGAACTTATAAGCTTATCTGTTGGCCCACTTAAAGTGGTGAATCGCTATTTCATGTTTATGGTGAATGGATTTAGATTTCACACAAAAGATCGTGCATCAGGGAAAACAACTCAAAATAGCGGAGTTCTAGTGATAGGTGATGATTCTGATGTTAACAAGGAATATTATGGTGTGTTGGAGCATATTTATGAGCTATCTTATGTAGGAAATAGGAAAGTATATATCTTTAAATGTCATTGGTGGGATACGGCTCATTTGGGCAGAGGATATAAGATTGATAAATATGGGTTTACAAGTGTTAATGCTAATGAACCGTTTGTCTTGGCATCTCAAGCAAAACAAGTGTTCTATGTGAATGACATTATTGAGTCAGATTGGCTTGTTGTAGTGAAAACAAATCCTTGTGACTTTTTCAATATGCCCGAAAAGGATAATGATGATGATGTAAGTGGTGACCACAATGATTTGGTCACTAAAGAAGTGTATCAACAATTGGTAGTTGACTTGACTATGGCATCTAACAATTGGGTAGAATTTGACATTGTAGTTGACTTGTTTAGAGATGATGTAGAGCCACAAAGCATCCATCAAGTATGTGAACAGCCACGAACAAGTGTACATCATGCTCGAGAGGCAAATTTCATTGATGACGATGACATACATATGTCTATGAATGAGGAAAATGTGGAAGAAGATTTTGATGATAGTAGTGACATAGAAGAGAATGAAATAGATAATAGTGACACAACAGACAATGAACTAGATGATAGTGACACAGAAGGTTCTTATCAGAATTAACTAAAGATTGATATGTGATGGTAATCTACAATAATTTCATGACCATTTCACAAAGAAATAATAATTTCCTTAATCTTTACAAAATGTTATTTTCATAGTTATGTTCAAGCATTTTATATATGTCGACATTAATATTATTACTTATGTTTTGCATGTAATATTGCAGGAAATGTCAGGGTTTGGAAGAGGTAGAGGGGGAAGAGGACACACCATTAGACGAGGAAGACATAATAATCTTGATGAAGTGACTTCAAGTGCAGGCTTCACACCACCATCACAGACACCTCAACTTGATCCACAACCTCCACAACCACAAATACGAGTTAAAAATTCTCCACAGCCTCCACCACACCTTGTTGAAACACAACATCAAGATTCTCCATCCACACATCATAGTAGTGCTGGTACATTTCCATACACATTATATAATAATAATCAAATTATTAAACTAAGTGAAAATTCTAACTAATATTTTTTATGTGGATGATGGCATCTTGTAGTACCATTAAGAAAGGTAGAGGAATTTATAGATCCTTACAAGTTGACATGAAAACAAAGTATGGTGCCAAAATCAAAGTTCAAATTGCTAAAAATGTTGCTAGAGCTGTGGAACCTGAGGCTAGGAATCTTTCAAATTATTGTGGATTGGTGCTGAGAACTACTATATCATTTAGAGATGGCGATTGGAATGACATCGCTGCAAAACATGGTGAAGAGATGTGGTTGAAGGTGAAGGTAATAAGTTACATATATTCATATAAATTTTTATCTTATATATATTATTTATATTTGGATCATTAACATAACTATTTATGTGTGTTTTAGGAAAAATTTGCACCTATTGATGAAAGGAAAGAGATAGAATTTCATAGCACTGTTATGCAAATAATGCAAAATGCTTTTAGAAATTGGAAGAATAAATTACATGACCACTACAAGTCATATGCTAGTGATGAAGAGAGATTGGCCAATCGACCAAGTATTGTGGTCCCCGAAGATTGGCAATGGCTTATAGAGCATTTTCGCTCACAAAATTTTAAGGTGCTTTACTAATCATATAGTTTAATAAATTATTACATGAATCTTGATATCTTAAATAACTATTAACTTTATTGTAGATGGTAAGTGAGAGAAACAAATTGAATAGGCAAAAGCAAACAACAAAGCACACTTATGGCCCTAGATCATTTGCAGAAGTCGAGGAGTCTACGGTGACAATGCATATACACTCTTCATAATATTTTCTTCTTCAATATATATATATATATATATGTGTGCTTTCTTTACATTTTGTGTCCCTTTATTATAAAAATGTATTGTAGAGAGACCCTGAAACTGGGGAGATGGCACCACCGGATCGAGTATGGGAATTACAACACACTCGTAAAACCAAAGAAGGAGAAATTGTGCGGTCGGATCCACAGTCAGAAGAAGTTCATGTATTTGTAACAACTTATTAAATTTTTTGATAAGTTAAACTATGTTTTATAATCCATTAAACTAAATTGATGCTTTAATTATAGGCTCGCATCCATGAGATGGTGGTCCAACAACAATCTCAAGAAGGTGGGTCTTAGATGACCTCTAATCAAATTTTGGCTACCGTTCTTGGTGAAAGGCCGGGTTATGTTAGAGGGAAAGCTTATGGAGCAAAACCTACAAGAAAGAGAGGCATTGCTCAAGTTGATGTTGATGCTTCCCTATCTTCTGCAGTGGAGAATGTGTGTAAGAAAATGGAAGCTGACTTTGAAAGAAGGCTTGAGGCAGAGCGTGCTGAACTAAAACAAATTATGGAACAAATGATGCAAGCACAATTAGCTACTTTGATGGCTTCTATCCAACAAGTAATTTCGTGGCTTTTCCTCTTTTTCTTACCTTTTTTCATATATCCATTTTTATAAGTTTGGTATAGTTTAATACAATGTGGGTTAGCTAAAAGTATAGTTTGTTTACTTTATACTTAGGTTTAGTGTAAAATTTGTTCCTTGTTTATTATTATTGCAACTTCTCTTCACCCATGTTTCAACTACTTAAGCATACAATTATGTTTCTAAAATTCATGTATGTTTCATATTAGGAAATTTTGTGAATTATTGTCAAATCTTTTGGTGCAAAACTATAGGTTGTGCTAAAAATGTATTAATATTAAATTTTGAATAACATGCTAAAGTTTAATGACTTAGTATTGGACTACACTCATGTATAACTAGAAAATGAGATGCTTAGTATTGTAACTTAGGCTATCATGATCTTTCTGATCAATGAATTGCTTCTATGATGTATTTTGATAGACTGTTATGTTACTTTTGTAAGTTACACCCAATGGTGGAATAAGATTGACTACACATGAACTTTTCCAGACATTGATCATATGATGGTTGAAATATGGGCTTTGGGTGAATTGCTTTGCATTTCACTTGCCTTTCACTTTTCTTTAATTTTCATCCAAGAAAGAAATAAAAACAAAAAAAGAAATGATGTGGTAGCATGGTTGAATGAGTGGGTAATATAGCCAAAATGTCAGGCATTGGGTTTCCTATTGGTTTAGTGAAATCCACAATCACTTTGAATATTATGTTGAAATAGACTTTTTTTACACCCATTTTTACGTGATTTTTTTCTATATGAAGGAATTGTAATAATTTCAATGTTTTTGTAATAGATTCCTCTCAAGAATTTGGTATAGTGTGGAGTTTTTAATAAATTCTAGAGTATATATTCTTTGTTACTTATTTGCGTTTTACATAAGATGTGTGAAGAAATCAAAATGTTTCACCTAATCTAATTTTTTCATATATTGGTGTTCAATATAAAGTATTATGATATGTAAGACATACATTATTTGAAATTAGATTCAAGTTGTCATTACAAATGTAGAATCTATTTTCTTGATTTATGAATTGTAATTCTATGTTTTTGTACCCATTCTTTTGCTATTCTTTTCTTTGTTCTCTTTGTTGACTTTAAACTATGCAATCTAAAGAACATTCTCCATGTTTGGGTTCCTTGGTATAAAATCTTGCATGATTTAGAATTCATGAATTGTAATAAGCTCAATTATTAATTATCATAGTCACATAAGCAATTTTGAAATAAGTAGAGTTAACACTTTTTCATTTCGGTTGGAGGAAGCAATTGTTTGGCCTATATATTTGCATTTGGTATTATGTAAACTTTCCATGAGCAATACATGTTATTGTGCTATCTTCTCAACATATCTATTTCATATTTAATTAATGATAAGGGCTTGATAATGTTTCTTTAATATTTCTTATTTGTTATATTTTTGTTTCTTTTTAAATCAACATAATGGCACAATATATTGTAGTTAAGTTTTCTTTATGTTCAAGAAAAATTGAGACTAAAATTTGTTTTAATGTGTATTAATTTGTTTATTTTCTTTCAAAACAGGGACAAATGTCAAACATAGCTACAAATGGTCCAAGTACTTATACAAGAACTCGCGATACTAGAAATAGTTGAAAATAAATGTATTATTTATATCTAGTATTGTTCTTGTATTTTATCTTTTTGTAATGATGATACTCCAAATACTTATGCTAGGACATTGACAATGAATTTTATGTGTTTAAAAATATTTTTATGGTAATGATATATATTTTGAAAGGTTTGATGGATTTGCTAATAGGTATTTATTTTATAATTTTAAAATTAACATTAAAAAAATATATATACTTTTAGTGGCGACTTTTTAAATTTGTCATTGAAAATTAACTATCTGTGGCAACTATATTGGTCACTGAATATAATCTACTGTGGCGACTATTAAAGGTTGTCACTGAAAATATTTGAATAGTAAATGGGCTTTCAGTGACAATATTTAGTAATTGCCACTAAAGGACATTTTTAGCGGCGACAAACATTGCCATTAAAACAGTATTTTTAGTGGCAACTATTAAAATTGCCACTAAAATTTTATTTTAGTGGTGAATCCCAACAACATTCAGTGGCGACTATAGTCGCTGTTAAAAGTGATGTTTTAGCAACGACTTCTTTTATCGCCACTGAAACCATTTATAGTGGCGACTCCCAACATCATATCATGTTTTAGTGGCAACTTTATATATATTTAGTAGTGACTATAATCGCTATTGAAAGTGATGTTTTAGCGACAACTTCTTTTATCGCCACCGAAACTATCTACGACTAGACTATCTTCAACTACTTTACGACGACTAAAACATCGCCACCAAAGACTATTAGTGGCGACTTTGTGACTTTTGGTGGCGACTTTAGTCGCCACGAAAAGTCTTTTTTTTTTGTAGTGTAATCAGTATATATGTTAGAATTTAGAGTTTTGTACAAATTCTTCTAATGAAGGTTTTTTTTGTATTAGATTGTTTTTTTTAATATAACAATCACTTTCTATTCAACATTAAACTTGTAAATTTTGAACTTAATATTTATTTATTCTTCATAATTGTCTCTTATTAACTTTACTTATTGATTAAAATATTATATGCATATATGTTTCTAGTATTTTATTACATTAATAATGTAATAAATAAATTTTCTATTAACGCAAATCCTTTAACTTTTTATACATACAATTGTTTCATACCTCTTTCTATCTAACAATGTATAAATTTGAATTTTTATGAAATTTTATTTTGTGCCTTTCCATATTTAAAGCCTCAATGATTCATTATTATGTCAAAACTTATTTTTATTTAGAAAAAAAATTTATGCCTACTCCTTCTTTTAGTTTTCATACTTTATTTTTTACTTTCTGAACACCGCAGCTCATTCCATTATTTATTTTGTCTTCACAATTTAACTCTACAATATTATACAGGTTGAATTAAAATTTTTTATTGTTTTGTTCCATATCAATACCTTATCTAGTTTTAAATATATTTCAATTTTTTTACATTTTAAAATATCTTTTAACTTTTTGTGATTTGTCATTAAAAAAATTCTTATGATTTGTAATTTTTTTCCTAAGACAATGAAACTCCATGTAGAGCTTATGAAGGAAGTGGCTAGGAGAGTGAAAAATTGAACTCACATAAATCTTTTAGTTCTTAGAGAGGTGCCATTTGAACTAAAATTTTTCTATAGTAACTTTTAATATTTATTGTATTAATTTTAACAAAAATATTACATTGTTAAATTTTATACTTCTTAGAAAGAGAATTAATGCATGATAGAGTATATATTTGAATCTAAAACTTTTTAATAACTGTGCACGCCTCTCATGGCAAAGAGTTTTTTTTTTTTTTTACTTTAAATTCATTGCATAGCAAATAGGAAAAAGAAAAGAAAAGAAAAGAAAGACGGATCTAGTTTAATTATGTAGATTCATTTCTCTTTCATAACTGAGCAAAATTGTTTTTCTCTATTATTATTCAATTATTGTACTTATTTGATATATGGCAAAGCGAGCTTATTCAGCGTGAGGAATGTAGTTCTTTGAAACTTTTTTTTTGTCTAGTTTCTTCTTTAAGATTTGGGCGTGCAGCTTGCCAGGATTTTTCATGTACCTTCAATTTTTATGTTGAAGTTAATATAATAAATTAAACGAAGATTTCCAAGTTTCTTTTATTTTATTTATTTTATTATTTTTGTTTTTTGGGTTCATAGATTCAGTTTCTTGTTTTTCTCTTCAAGCTTGGGTCAGAACAATGGAAAATTAAAGTGATTCTTGGCTTTTTCTGTGTTTTCCCTAAAAACAGGTTATCTTCTTATAGTCATCAGTAGAACAACATGGGCACAATCCAAAACACAAATAACTAATTGTATTGCCTGCCTACCGTTGCTTTTTAACTTCTTTCTCTTGGACTTTCTTCTCTGCAGGATTTGTGTCTTGTGATGTTACTCAGTTTCTGCAGCATATACTTTCTTAATTTAATAGAACTGAGCAGAAAAACATGTTCATGACATTGGCTGAGTGTTCTTGTGTTAATGAAAATATTATTTTTGGAGATTGGGTAGTTAGATAATATATCTTGCTTTATATATATCCCTTACTGTTGTAACTGATACGTGGAGATATATGCGCAACATGATAGGTGGAGATATATACGCAACAACATATGTATATATATATACAGTAGTAAAGGGCAATAAAAAAGTAGTTCTTCTCTCTACCTGCACATTCATTAATAGCATCTTGTTCTCTATTCTTCGCATTCCCCATTTCTCTTTATTTTCTCAATCAGATTTTTATTTCAAAAAAGGCAAGCAGTGGCTAACAAATGAAGAATTGTATTTGTTAAATAGTATTAGTTTACCTTTCTTCTTTATTTAGCAACTTTAGTTAGACTAGGCAAGTCCCATATTGGCTATATCTCAAAATATACAATTTTTACCATAAAAAAATGTAACACACCAATACCTAGCAAACAACTCGTTAAACAACATCTCTGAAAAGGAGGACACAAAACCTGCCATATAACCGGAGGCATTCAATCTCACTACTTTTGAGATTTCTAAAATGCAATTGACCAAATGATTCGCAATTTTACTGTGCACTACTGACATTCGATACTGATACACTTTAGTGTAGCGATAACTGTTAATCTGACAGTGAATTTCTGTTATTACAGAACATTAAAATTAGACAAGAACCTTTAATAAATTATAGCTTGGCATCTTTATGCAGTGGTGCCACATTATTCCATTTCAATGAAACTATGACAACAATAGAGTGCTCATGACAATATATAGCATAGGGGATGAACTTGCTAATTACAGAGTACTTGCTGACTTGTGCAAATTCAGCTCCAACTCACAAATATCTGTACAGCAACGTTTGGAATGGATGATACTGATGCAACCTTATAGATCTCATCAATTGTCTGCAAATTAGAACTTCAACATAAGTTTTACCCTTTTAAAGACAAGGAAGAATAACCTTCCACATTATTTGTGATGAAGCCAAAATCCAGAATTCCTGGTTCTACTGCTTATTTCAGCATCTGTAATCCTATTGTACCATAAAGAAGAAGAAATAGGAAAAGAAAGGCAGGCCATGAATAGTTGCATTTACTGAGTTGTTTGGAGTTTCCTATAGACATGCTAATTAGTTTTATCAGCTAATGGATTCTATAAACTGATGCAAAATTGTGTCCGATAATAAGGGATTACAGTGTTGCCTCTTTCATTTGTTCTGTTAATGACCATATGGCACCTTTCAATGTTATTTATATCTCCGTTCTACATTTTGCTCATATTGTTATACTAATTGCACTAATCAAGAAATATGTCTCATTTTATCAGAATCTAAACTTGAAGGGGAGTTATTTATGACTGCAAACTACTATTCAAAAAAAAAAAAAAGACAACGCAAACAGCAATTTTGCTGCAACTAATTTATTCAAAGAATAGTGCTTTTAACACTATCAAGAAAGCATGTGCTGCAGAAACAGAGTTGTATTTGGAAAAAAAACATAGATAGGAAAGTAAATCTATGGATAAAATAGAAAGTCATTAAAACAATTTTGGTTTTACTTTGAAATTTAATTAGCATTAGAAAAAATTTAGAAGAAAATGAAAAATAAGAAGTAAAAATCTTGGCAAGATGTACATGCACAACTCAAGAACAAAGAAAACAAATAGAGATATTAAGAACTAATGGTTCATCTTACATAATTGCTCCTAACTCATGAGGGAAATGGACAGAGAGAGAGAGAGAGAGAGAGAGATTACTTGCCTGAGATTTTTCTTTTCATTCTAGGCTCTAATTTCAGATGGAAGAGAAACTGCACAAAAGTAAAATGGTGGTAAAGAAGAGAGTTTATTTGATGTCCATTCCTATGAGCAGAGCCTCCAATTGATCAATATCTTGACACATGTTAGTATGAAAACCAAAATCAAGCTTGAGTATCTTGAACCAAGGAAGTGGTTATTGCTCATCAACATCCCGAGGCCTCTTCTTATTCCTCTCCAATTCCAATTGTCGAAGGAATTCCTGACATTCTGAGACATATATTGGGCACACCCCACATTCTTTGATACCAATTAACTCATTGATGTTAGCAACCTCATTCCCAAACCTAAGTTCAACGTTGAATTCAAAGGAAAGCTTTATGTTACTGACCAACTGTTGATTTCCTTTTCTTCTTTCAATTACCTTCCATATCTCACCACAAACAAATTCATTATTCCATATGCAAACATGATCAGAATCCAACTTCGGAAGAAATATATTGTACGGTAAATCTGACACCTTAAAATCTCCCAAGTAGCATGCACATTTCAATGCAACATAAGACGCTTTTTCTAAGTGAAAGTGAAGAACGACACAGAAAGAAAAACCCAACAACTCTGAATTTTGAGGGAGTTCAATAATTACGGAGCTTTGTGCTGTACGGTATCTGAACCACTTCGGTACTATGGTTCCCGGAAAGCAAATCAAACTACAAGTAATGAAACGAGAGCTATTGACATAACTTTTAGCCTTTCTTTCTAGCTGAAATCCGTAAGCAGCGCCGATAATTAGAGAATAGGCATCTTCTAGAATATTGTCAAGTGATTGTTCATTCAATTTCATGCAATTCATAAATGAGATGTATTTTTCGCTCCTATTCAATGGTCTAGAAGCTAACACTGTCTCTAGTGACATGCAGTTATAGGCATCTAAGCTTGTAATGGATGGTGGAAGTTTCGGTAACGAACGAAGCCTCCTGCAATTCGATAAGAAAAGACATTCCAGTCCTAAAAGATGTTCGGTGTTGTGAGGGAGTTCAGTTATATGGCTACAATGCGCCAAATTAACTACTCTTAAAGACAACATGCCATCGAATAAGATATGCAACTTTGAATTATCAATTACTTCACAATTAGAAATCCTAAGCATTGTCAAAGTTCTCAAGCAAGATAACTGGTTTGGAAGCTTCTTAAGTCTTAGATTACCGAGATCAAGAACTTCCAAATTACTTGAGTGCACTATGGACGAGTGCAAGATTTCGATTCCGGTGTCACATAAATTCAACTCCCTTATTTTTTCCGATGACACTGAAAATTCCTTAAGATTTGGACATTCTTCCACTCGAATATATTCTAGAGATTTTAAATGAAACTCACTTTTTAGACTCTTAAGTTTCTTGCACCCACATAAGTCCAACTCAACAAGCGAGTGAAGAGACAAAATAGATGAATGAACGCAATGCAAACTTTCACAATCAGCAAGACGTACAACTTTAAGATTTAAGGCTTTAGAGAAATTCGGCAGCTCCATCAATTGTTTGGATCCGTTAAGGTTTATCTCTTTTAAGTTCACAATATCCTATAACAATAGAGATAGACAATTCAAATGAGAAAATTATCAAGTTTCAAATAAATGAAAAACATAAATAAAAATATGTTTTTATATACCTGCACTCCATTCCAAAGCTTTTGAACATGGCTTGTGGGCATGTGAAGCTCAACGAGTTTCTCAGGACAAAAGGTGGATGGCAGAGATTTAAGTGGGTATCCATACCACTCTAGATACCTTATTTTATTAGGAAAAAATTTGAGGCCTTTTGGTAGGTACACATGACTTGAGCTATGGTTGAAGTTAGAATAAAATTTGAGAAATCTTAGATTAGGCATCTTTTTGAAAGTATTAGCATTCAAATGTACATCTCTGATTTGAGACACATCTAATATTATACCTTCAACTTTATCAGTTCCCTATAAAGCAAAACCAAGAATGATAGTAAGTAAAACATAACATACTACATGCATATTTTTCATAAAGGTATAAGTTTATTAGAAAAGTAGGTCTGTTTCTCTTACCTTATTATTAGCCAAGACATTATAGACTTCTTTAGAATCCCATAATCGACTGCGCTTTTCAGGTTCGTTGATAGATTCTTCACGAACAATTTCCCAACCCATTTCTTGTATCAAATCATGCATTTCTATAGGCATGTGATCATCTGCATTTATAAGAGCCTTATCATGAAGTGTTCTTATGCCAATAGCTCCATAGAAGTCATAACTGTCCAACAGGCTTATAACATATTCTTTCAATGCTCCCTTCAAAAAACATGTAATGTCTAGAAATATGTTCTTCTCTTCATGATTTAATCCATTGTAACTTAATCTTAACACCTTTTGAATATCTTCATGGGGAATTTTCTCAAGTTTTCTTAATGCACTATTCCATTCAATTTTGCTTTTGCCATGAAGAAATGAACCCAAAACTTTTAAAGCTAATGGAATTCCTTTTGCATAAGCCACTGCCCTTTCTGATAACTCCTCATATCCCATTATAGGAAGGTTTTGGTTGAAGGCATTCAAGCTAAAAAGTTTAAGGGATTCTTGGAACTTCAATTCCTTGACCTTATATATTGCATCAACTCCTTTGCTAAGCACATGCTTGTCCCTAGATGTGATGATAATTTTACTTCCTAAAACAAAGTAATGAGGTTCTCCAACCAAATATTCTAATTGCAGTAAAGTGCTAATATCATCAAGAACAATGAAAACATTTTACAACTAACTCTAGAGTCAAGAAAAGTGGTTAGAGTACCAATAAAGAGATTTCCTTCCTTTAGTAAATTGGATAGAAGTTTATGACATAAATCATCAAGTCCATTATCATGCTTTCTAGAATTTTTCCTAACATTTGCCAAGAAGCAACAACCTTCATAAAGGGAAGAGTATTTGACAAATATTGCTCTCGCAATGGTTGTTTTACCAATGCCATCCATGCCCCAAATTCCAATGGTTTGAACTTCTCTTAGTGATAATTCAATTTCCACGCAATTGTCATTAATACCAACAAGGCCTTTTAATTCAACAGGTGGGTACCTATGATTTAATTTCTGTAATATGTCTTTGACGATATTTTGAATGAGTTCAGATTTATCCCTAACATATGAAAAATAAAAGGGAAAAATGGAAAAGCAAAATTAAGCAAAGAATTGATTTGTCAAAAGCAAAAAGAGAAATAATAAATAATGAGAGGATAAATAGAGAGTGAACACCATATCTTATGCAGGCATTCCTTGAAAATAATAATAAGAATAATTAGATTAAAATTGGAACACTTTCTAATATTATTTTAAGCTAACAAAATAACTAAAAATATAAAAAGGGAGTCATTAAAAATGAAAAGATTATAAGAAAATTTTAAATAAAGATAATAAAATAGAATAAAGAAGGACAAGTTTTAAGAAAAGAGATTTTTTCATAAGTTATCTGAATCTTGCTTGCCGTGGTTTTAGTATTTGATGGCTTGTGTTTAGTCATGAAGTTTGGGCCAATTTCTTTAAGTAACTTTATTCGAATTGGGGGTTGAATGCTTTGAATGTTTCATGTGGAATTTTCTTGCTGTAACACTATACAAAGTGAGGTTTAGGTTCAAATTGTAGGTTGATTCTGTTTTGACGCATAAAATGGATTTGGGGCTTATATATGGAATTCAATTTGATATTCATGCGATTGCTTATGTTTCATCTTATGCTTACACTAATTGGTGTGGCTTTTTTGAATGGGTATACTGCTCTTTATATGATTTAAATTCTATTCCTGCTTGAGGATTTTAACATGTTATCAAAGTGGTGATTGCTGTCCCTGTTGAGTCTCATCCTTCAGTGAAAATCTAGTTGTAAAATTTAACTGAATATGATGTTTTTGCTATCCTTTTGAGTCTCATTCTTGAATGAAAGATTTGCTGGGAAATTTGATTGAATATGGGGTTGCTATCTTATTGCCCTTAATATGTTTTTAATCATGTTCTTTTATTTCATTTTGCGCCAAAGAGTTTGTTGTTGTTCCTTTGGGCTTAACAGAGATTTATTCCTCATTTTCTATGTTGCGAAAATTCTATTAAAAGCCAAGATTTAGCTCAAATGATATTTCTTTTCTAACATTGGCTTATTTGTTGTTCAACACTATATGGAGCAATATACGGAACCTCGCTGGACAGCAGAGTTAGTCATCAATTCAACAAAAGGAATGAAAAGATGGGATGCAATTGGGGTTTTATATTTTCTTATTTTCCTCTTCTGAGATGTAATGATTTTTTCTTTTTTTCTTCTTTGGCTGTACACAAAACACATGGCCATAGATAATTGCAAGCTTGTAAATTTTTTTTATTTTATTATTACTTTTAATTTTAAAGTAGTCGTGTAAACTTGATTGTCTACTCAAGCATATAAAAGTTAATTGAATGATTGTATCTAACAATAAATTTCCACAGTGAATGATTGTATCTAACAATAAATTTCCACAGGTATATAATAGGATGTGTAATCACATTCTAATAAATTTTGGGTTCTAATGACCCAAATCCAATCAATTTTGTTTTTTAAAAATATTCAAAGAAAAAGAAAAAGAAAAGTATTCTAAATATATATATATATATATATATTAGAAAATAAAATGAATTTATTTTAAAATTAACTGAAAATAGAAAAAAATATTTAAAAAAAGGTTCAAATGTTAAGTTTTAATAATATAAATCAAATAAGTTACCTTTTTCATCATAACTTTTCTTCATATTCTCTTTTACAAAATTTTAAAAAAGCTATTAAAAATTATGTTGGACTTTAATGATTCACATTTTCTTAATATTTAAAAGAAATATGAAAATAAATATTAGTTTGTATAGAAATTAAATAAATCTTAACTTGTTTCTTAAAAGTTTAAAAATAAAAAATAATAATATTTTAAAATTCAAAAATAAAATTTTCTCTTTTCTCTAGGAATTTTCCAAAAAAGGCTGTGTTTTAAAAAAAATTAAAAAAATCAGCCATTGTTTTTTAAGAGTTTTATCTTTAAAAATAAAAAAAGAAAGCAGAAAAAAAATGATGTCTTAAAGTTCAATTTTTCTTTTCCTAACGTTATCTAGTTATATTATGGGTATGACATAGAGTATATATATAGACTATATATGAATATTTATTTGAAATTACTTGATCCATCACTTAAATCATAGTCACCCATCATTTGAGAACAGATGAAAATGAATTTATTACCTGAATGCGTGAGAGATCCAACCGGCTAGGTTTGCAGCTTCAGTGAGAGCATGCTTCCACACGTGCATCTTGTGTTGGCTGTGCTTGAGGTCTCTCTCATATCTCTCAAATGCTCGCTTGTAAAGCCCAGTCTGATTGCGTACATGAGATGGCTCAACTTTATAGAAGACGGGAATAACAAGCTGTCTCTGAACACTTTTGCAATGAAGTATATGGGTGAGTTCATCCAAACACCATCTGGAGGAAGCATAATTTTCTGAGAATACCACCACAGATACATAGGAATCCTCAATTGCTTGCATAAGTGCCGGGGAGATCTCATCTCCTTTGGGGAGTTCATAGTCTATGTAGGTTTTGATTTGCTTTCCGCAAAGAGCTTCGTAAAGATGGCTAGTGAAGTTGGCACGAGTGTCCTCACCCCTAAAGCTAATAAAAACATCATACTTCCTGGGAGAGAATTGAGCAGAGGAAGAGGATGAAGGAGCATCAGGGGCCATGTTCAAGTGAGCAGGAAGAGCACTGTGTTGTATCGAGAATTGTAGAAAAACAGGGGCAGATATGAGTACAAAGGAAGATCAGAAGCTACATATATATATATATATGTGTGTGTGTGTGTGAAAGAAGGAGCCTGTGCGGTTTTCTTTTGGTAAGTTTTGTAAATTCCTCGATGGAGGGAATCAATTCTTTATGTAAAGAGTGCCACTTATGACTACAGTGAAATAGTGAGGTTATGCTTTCACTAACATAAAAAAGTAAAATTAGAGACTGAATAAATAAATGAAGTCTTGTATAAAATTTGTTTCAAACAATCAGAGTTTAGGAGTAGAAAAAATTTATATTAAGATTTTATACATACGTGAATGTCTGAGTTGTTTTTACTTCAGATATACGTACATCCATGTTTATTTATCGCATATTCACATATCTTGATATGTAGGATATATTTGGATGGATAAGTGAGTAATAATGTTGAAGAGAGGGAGAATTTTTATAGTTTATTTTAATTATTTATTTATTTAATTTTCTTTAAAGTTTTAAATTTCTTTCTTATGTTTAAAATATGTCAATATAGTCCCTTTTCTTTTGGTTTATATGTGATCTAAATTTTAACTTCGTCAGTATGATTGTCATTGAAATAGTTGAAATCCAAATCCCCGTGGTAGAGGATTCTACTGCAGGGGTAGAGTAGCAAAATTTCATGGCTTTTTTAATTTCTTTTGTCTTTTAGGGTTTAAAATGTAATATAAAAGATAAAAATTATAACTGTAAAGATAAAAATTTTATCTACAAAAAAATTACATTTTAAAATTTTAAACCCAAAAAATTAAAAAAAATTAAAAATCATGAAATTTTGCTATTGTACTAGGTGCAATAGAATCCTCTACTGTAGAGGATCCTACTGCAAAATAGTTATGTCAATCCATATGGTGCTTAGCTCTATTAGTTGCCTAATTTTTGAAAATCCTAAATTGAGACTGAAATGAATTGAAAAAGAAAAAATGTTATACAGAAGAGGATATCAATGGGCAAAACATTATCGCCTCACCATAATTAAAACCATCTAAAAAACAACTAAGTTGATAGACTTGACAATTTAAGACACTTACTAAGAAACAAAATAAAAGATAAGAGGTTATTATGGGACATTTTGAACTTAAGAAACTAATTTATAATTAACTTTAAATAAAGTTATGGGACTATAATATTAATTTAACTTTTTTTTATTAGAGAGTTATTAGAAATGAAAGAAGAATAAAGAAATATTTTTAGTTGAACTTTCAAAATCCCAAAGTCATTATAATTTTAATCTCTCCTAATTTGAAGATTTTTGCAAAAGAGAAATAGTAGAGATTTGAACCTAAAACTATTTAATAACTTTCTACACCTCTAACCGTTGGAATTTGTCTTTTTTTAGTCATTGCACTTATAAAAGAATAAATTATACACTTATAAATGACTCCACCATTTCATTGGGCGCAAGATAGTGAGGTCAGTTTCTTCAACAAAGCAGCCCACTTGTAGCTAGCAAACAAATTGACTATACCTAATACCTAATCCACTATGGCTGGATATCAATTATATGACAATATAATAAGAAAATGCTCACGTCTCTCTTTGTTGTCGCTTGCTTTGCTTTTTAGTTAATGCAAATGAATTATATAGTAATTAGAGGCTCTAGAGCCTCGCGTGTTTCAAAATTTTGGCTTATTATAAAACTTAAAGCTGCCATTGCCTCCTAAAATTTATTTTGTATCCCTCAAGATAAGTCTTACCTCTGTTTGTGTGTACTCCACAAAATTTTTAAGCATTAACAATCAATTTAATCTTGATTCTTGAAATCAGACTTTATCCGACTTATCCAATTTTAAATTTAATCTTTTAAATATTAAAAAAAATTAGATACAATTTTTCAGATTGTTTGTTATGAATTTTTCAATTAAAAAATTGACTAATAATATATTTTACAATTAATACCACATGACTGAGTCTTTTAAGATAATTCTTCTACATGTTATGTTTTATTTTTAAGAATTTAATTGGTTAATAATAAACACTTAAAAGGACTTGACTTTAAATTTTACCCTTTTAAAAATTAGGGAATAATAACTTTCATATTATTTATGAGGAAGTCAGAATCCAGAATCTTGGTTCTACTACTTATTTCATCAACCATAATCCAATTCTACAGTAAAGAAGACGGAAAGGAAAATAAAAAAAGGCGATGGATAGTTTATCAGATTGAGTGAGTGTGTGTCTATATATATATATATATATATATATATATATATATATATATATATATATTGTCAGTAAATGTGTGATTGAATTAAGATCACAAGCGTCTCAGCATTTTAATCTAAATTAGTGTCATGCCATGATCAACTCTGCATCAAGATTTAAATACTACTTTTGATAACCTAGAAGTAATTTCACAATTTTGACTAAATTGGTGAAGTAATTGAACAGGCAAACTATGTCTTCAACAATTGCGGACATGTTAAGCTTAGAATTGAATTATAATATTGAATGAACAAATTCCCAAATTTTTCGAAACAAATATCCTCACAATCCTTGAGATCGATCCGAAAAGGCCGATCATAAAAATATTTTAAAGAATAAAAAGCAGAGAGAGAATGCTTTGAAAGGCCTTGATAAATGGCAGCTCTTGTATTACATATATTTATACTGAAAGTTGTATGGTTTGGGATATAACTCATGTGGGGCCTACATAGTCTAATTAAACAAAGAAGAAAGATAAACCACTACTATTTTAACAAATATAATTCTTCATTTGTTGGCTACTGCTTGCATTTTTTGAAATAAAAATCTGATTGAGAAAATAAAAAGAAAAAGGGATTGCAAAAAAAAGAGAACAAGAACACTCTAGTTCATCCTAGATTACTGCTTTTATTCTGTTTCTGTCTTGTGAACTTCTTCAAATTTATGACCTGAGTTAGACGCAAAAATTTAAAGTGAACAATGTAAGAAAATAAATTTGGAAGTAGTACGAACTTTCTCACAACTACAGTTCTTGAAATATTTTCCTACTAGATTGTATCCTTTGGGGTTACAGTCACTAGTTAAAAATATTTCTCAAAACAGGAAAAAGGAATAAAAAAACTAGAATCAACAACTTTATTTTGAAAATCAAATTAAACTGGTGGATTCAATTGATTGGATAAGAAATCAATCTTTGGCCGATTTAATTTGAGAATTTATTTTGCAAAAGTAGTCGCAAAGACTTAAACATGCACCTTCCACCAAGCACTAAGTTTTTCGCCACCTAAACTACAAATTTCCTTTAACAATACTGTTCATTTTTTAATATATAAAAATATCTAAATAATATAATATAATAAATAATGATATATATATATATATATATATAAACATCTAAACTAATATATATATATATACACTATTTATAACTATATTTTTAATTTAGTTAAATTTGTTTCATTTGATAAATTATTTTTTAAATTTATAATTTCTAAACCCTTTACTTTTTTATTTTTTAATAATAAGTAAAATTTTAATATAATTTAAGAACTCTAAAAACTCAAAATTAAATACTCTTAAATTTAGTTATGAATAACTTTTATTTTTTAATTAAAAAAGAACTTATCAAATATTTCAACAAATATAAAATTAATAATTAAATATTTAAAATTTATTAAAATTTATTATTATATTAAAATTTTAATATATAATATTTATAATATATTTATTTATTTAATTACTACTAGTTCAATCATAATTCAACTATTAAATTGTAAACTAATGTCTCCAATAATTCAATAATCAATTTGATTTAAATATTTTTTTTTTGGCTTGCGCATCCATTATCCCAGGCCTGTCTTTACTCCAACTTTGAGAACTTAATGTAACCCAAACTAATCTAAATTGAAGCATGACGACACCACAAGGGTGGGAACCCCTGGCTACTTACACTACTACGTCCCCAAAGCTCAAACTCGAGACTCTTGATTAAGCTAGAACAACCCCTACCATTGATTCTAAAAATATTAATCAACAATGTATAGAATCGTAAGGTGGAGAATATTAAATGTATTTGGGAGTCTGATGAATCCACATTCTACACATTTAATGTTTATATCCTTTTTCTTTCCATTTGATAGTTTGATGTTATAAAAGAGAAGTTAAACATCGAACAACATGAAAAGATATTTGATTTAGATCACGGTGCTACATTGACTCTAAGGTGTTCCACTACCAGAATGGGCATGAGAAGCAACACCTGAGTTTATTTACAACTGATATGTCGCAGGGATCAACCTGCTAAAAACCCTACTAACATTTGCAATGACAATAATGAACAGACCACATACAGAAATTTTGCTGAAAGCTTCACTGCTTCAATTTACAACCACAATTAGCCAATGTCATGAACATGTTTTTCTGCTCGATCTATTAAGAAAGTATATGCTACAGAAACTGAGTTATATCACAACACACGGATCCTGCAGAGACAACAATCCGAGAAAACGAAGTTAAAAAGCAATGTTAGGTAGGCAATACAATTAGTTATTTCTGTTTTGCATTTTGCCCATCTTGTTCTACTGCTTGTTGTGCACAAAAAATATATTACTTCTTTTTTATCAGAATCTACAATTGAAGGGAAGTTACTAATGATTCCATGAAGATAATCTGTTTAATTTCAAAAGAAAAAAACAGCAAAAGCCAAGAATCACTTTAATTTTTTTTTGTTTTGACCCAACCATCAAGAGAAAAACAAGAAAGTGAATCTAAAGACCCAAAAAAAAAAAAATAGTAACTTGGAAAACCTTAGTTTAATTTAGTAGATTAACTCTAACATCAAAATTTGAAATACAATGTAAAATCCTGGCAAGCTGCACATGCAAAACTTAAACAGGAAACTAGACAAAGAGACTTACCATGAACTATATGCTTGAATAACCTCATTTTGCCTTATATCAAATTAAGTAGAAAATTTGAATAATAGTAAAGGAAAATAATTCTGCTCAGAGTTATAAAAGAGAAGGGAATCTCCATGATTAAACTGAATCTGTCTTATTTCTTGTTTGATGATTTTGCCCACACTTTCATGCCAAGCTCAAAAGATAGTTAAGAATAAGCACTCTTAATTCATGAGGAAAATGCAGAAATAAAAGCCCAATAAAGGGACAAAACAATATAAGAGAGAGAGCTAGAGAGAGAGAGGGAGTTTGATAGATACTGATTAAACAATGATTAATATGAAGTTTACTTACCTGATGTTCTTCCTTTTATTCTGCAAACAAATTTGCGATGGAAGAGAAATTGCATAAAAGTGAAATGCTGGTGAAAAAGGGATTTCAAGTGATGTTGATTGCCATAAGCAGAGCCACCAATTGAGCACCAATGACGTTTGAAACATTTTATTTTAGTGTAACAACAACTACATAGGTTAACGTGTGAGTGAATTTCTGTAATTACAGAATATTAAAACTAGACGACAACCATTAATAGATCCTAGCTTCACTTCTTTAGGCTTTGTTGCCACATTGCCAACTCAAATGTTCAGAAAAGTTACAATATTCCATTTCCATGAAACTACAAATCGATAACAACAATAGATTGCACCTGAAAATATATGGCATAGGGATGAACCTGCTAATTAATGAGTGCTTACTGACTTGTGCTAATTATATGCTTCAGAAATACAGCTATATCAGATGGCACAAATCCCACAGAGAAGACAATCCCCAAAAAAAGAAGTTAAAAAGCAATGTTATTTATATCGCTGTTCTGCATTTTGCCCATGTTGTTCTACTGATTATACTAATCAAGAAATGTGTCTACTTCTTATCAGACTCTACAATTGAAGCGAAGTTAATTATGACTGCAAACTACCATTGACAAAAAATTAAAAAAAGGACACAATGCAAACAGCAGTTTTGCTACAATTAATTTATTCAGAGGATAGCTTCAGCGGTTTTACCACCATCAAGAAAGTATGTGCTGCAGAAACAGAGTTGTATCACAAAATAACACAAATCCTGCAAAGACAGTCCAAAAAGGAAGTTAAATGGCAATGTTAGGCAGGCAACACAATTAGTTGTTTCTGTTGTGCATTTTGCCCATATTGCCCTACTGATTGTACTCTACAACAAATAATCTCTTTTCATCTGATTCTACAATTGAAAGGAAGTTACTCCCCGCTGAACGAAGATAACCTATTTTCAGAGGAATATTACTTTAAAAATAGCAAAAACCATGAATCACTTTAAATTTCCTTCATTTAAGCCAATCATGAAGACAAAAAATAGGAAAGTAAATCTGTGGATAAAAAAGAAAGATATTGAAAAAATTTTGGTTTAGCTTTGTACATTGAATGACATAAAACATTTTGCCCTGTATTACGAATCATTTGGCTGTGCCCTGTATTAAATAAGTACGGTAGTTGAATAATTGAAGAGGAAAAAAATATTGCTCAAAGTTATGAAAAGAGAAGTGAATGTAAATCCTTAAACTAATTATCTCAAATTTTGTTAGATGATTTTGCCCACACTCCTTTTTCATGCCTAGCTCAAAAATTCGTCTTGCATAATTGCTCCTCATTCGTGAGGGAAATGCAGAAAGAGAAGCCTAATATGGGGACAGATAATAAGAGAGAGAGAGAGATTGATACCGATTAAGCAATGTGTCAGTATGAGTACCAAAATCTTGCTTGAGTTTCTTGGACTAAGAAAGTGGTTGTTGCTCATCAACATCCCGAGGCCTCTTCTTATTCCTCTCCAATTCCTCTTGTTGAACGAGTTCCTCATATTCTGACATATATAATGGGTGCACCCCATATTCCTTGATAATTTCCTCCATGTGAGGTGCAGCACTAATTTCAAAGGAAAGCTTTAGGTTTGTGACCAACTGATGCTCTCCTCTTCTTCTTTCAATTTCCTTCAATATCTGATCGCTAAAGAATGGATTATACATTATAAAAACATGATCAGAATTCATAGCAAACTGAGGCCTCGAACCCCACACCCCCCACGGTAAATCAAACACCTTAAAATCTCCCAAGTAGCACACACAATTGAATGGAACCCAAGCCGTTAGTTCTGGGTCACAAAGAGCGATGCAGAATGCAAAACCCAACAAGTGTGAATTTAGAGGGAGTTCAATGATTATGGTCCTTTGCGTTGTCCGATATCTGAACCACTCTAGTACTCCACTTCCTGGCAACCAAATTTCACTCCCAGGATAGCTATCGTATTCATCTCGAGCCCCTCCAGCTAGATCACATCCATAAGCAGCACCAATCATTGCGGAATAGGCATCTTCACTTATATTGTGAAGTGATTGTTCATTCAATTTCACACAATTTCCAAATGAGATGTATTCGCTGTTCCTACTCAGTAGTCTAGACACTGTCTCCAGTGACACGCAATCATTGGCAATTAATTGTGCAATGGATGGTGGAAGTTTTGGTAAAGAACGAAGCCTCTTGCAATTCTCTATGCAAAGACTTTTCAGTCTTAAAAGATGTTCGGTGTTGTCGGGGAGTTCAGTTATGTTGCTACAACCCTCCAAATCCACGGCTCTTAAAGACAACATGTGGCCGAAAAAGATATGTAGCTTTGATTTATCAATAAGTTCACAATTACGAACAAGTAGTCTAACCAAATTTCTCAAGTGAGGTAACTCGTTTGGAAGGCTCTTAAGACAGCCTCTGACCCTGAGCCCTACCAAACCACTCGAATACCCTACGGACGGGTGCAAGATTTCGAGTCCTGTTGCCCATAGTTTCCACTCTTTCACTTTTTCCGATGACACTGAAAATTCCTTGAGATTTGGGCAACGTGACACATTTATCCATCCTAGAGATTTTAAACGGACTTTACTTTTTAGACTCTTAATTTTCTCGCAGTGGCTTACGGACAGCCAAACAAGTGAGTGGAGAGACAAAATAGACGAATGAACCTCCCGCAAACTTGTACAACAATCAAGATTTACGCGTTCAAGATTTAAGGCTTTAGAGAAATCCGGCAGCTCTATCAATTGTCTGGAGTCGCGAAGGTTTATCATTTTTAAGTTCACAAGATCCTACAACAATTGAGATAGACAATTTGAATGAGAAAATTATCAAGTTACAAATAAATGAGAAATACAAAGACAAATATGTTTATACATACCTGCACACCATCCCAAAGCTTTTGAAGACGGCTAGATGGCATGCGAAGCTCAACGAGTTTTTCAGCGCAAAAAGTGGATGGCAGAGATTTCAATGGGTATCCAGACCACTCTAGATAACGTAATTTATTAGGAAACAATTCAAGGCCTTTTGGAAGGTACACATGACTTTGCGAGGCGGCACAAATTTTGAGAAATCTTAAATTAGGCATCCTTTTGAAAGTGTCGGCACTCAAACGTAAATCTTTAATTTGAGACACATCAAACAATATTCCTTCAATTTTATTAGTTCCCTGAAAAAAAAAAAAAAAAAAAAGGATAGTAAGTAAACCATATTATACTACATGCATGTTCTTCACAAAGATAAGGTTTGTTAGGGAAGTAAGTTTATTTCTCTTACTTTATTATTAGCCAAAACATCATAGATTTCTTTAGGATCCCATAATCGACTGCGCCTTTCAGGTTCATCGATAGATTCCTCACGAACAATTTCCTGACCCATTTCTTGTATTAAATCATGCATTTCTACACGCACGCCATTATCTACATTTATGAGAGCCTTGTCTTGAAGTCTTCTCATGCCAATATCTCCATGGAAACCATAGCTATCTAATAGTCTTATCACATCTCCTTTCAACTTTCTCCTCAAAAAGCATGCAGTGTCTAAAAATATTTTTTGGTTTTCACGATCTAATCCATTGTAACTCAATCTTAACACCTTTTGAATATCTTCAAGGGGACACTCCTTAAGTTTTTCCAATTCACTATTCCATTCTTCCTTTTTGCAACCAAGAAGATGTAAACCCAAAACTTCCAAAGCTAATGGAATTCCATCTGCATAATCAACCGCCCTCTCTGATAGCTCCTCATATCCTGTTGTAGGCAGGTTTTGGTTGAAGGCATTCAAGCTGAAAAGTTTAAGAGATTCGCGAAAATTCAATTTCATAACCTCATATATTTCATCAGCTCCTTCTAGCACATGCTTGTCCCTGGTAGTGATGATAATTTTACTTCCTAGACCAAAGCACCGAAGTTCTCCAACCAAACGTTTTAATTGAATTAAAGTACTAACATCATCAAGAACAATGAAAACTGTCATACGATTGAGCCAAGATTCAATAACGGTAGTTGCAATACGGTTAAAGAAATCTTCTTCCCGATTTAGTAGACAGGAGAGAAGTTTATGACGTAGATTTTCATGCTTTTCAGACTTTTCCCTGACATTTTCCATGAAGCAACAACTTCTATATTTAGAAGAGTGTTTGTCAAATAGAGCTCTGGCAATGGTCGTTTTACCAATGCCCCCCATGCCCCAAATTCCAATGATTTGACTTTGACCTTCTCTAAAAAATGATTCAATCTGTGCACATTTGTCATAAATACTAACAAGGCGCTTTGATTCAATAGGTGGATACCTATGATACAATTTTTGCTGTACGTCTCTGACAGTCTCTTGAATGAGTTCAGATTCATCCCTAACATATGAAAAATGAAAGGGAAAAAAGCAAAAGCAAAATCAAGCAAAGAATTGATTTGTCAAAAACAAAAGAGAAGTAATAAATAAAGAGAGGATAAAATAGAGTATATAAGCAGACTACATATAAATATTTATCTGAAATTGACGAGGATGTTTAATTACTCGATCCATCACTAAAATCACAGTCGCCCATCATCTGAGAATGGATGAAAATGAATTTATTACCTGATTGTGCGAGAGTCACGGTCCCAACCAGCTAAGTCTGCAGCTTTAGCGAGAGCATCCCTCCACATTTGCTTCTCGCGTTGGTCGACCTTGGGGTCTCTCTCATGTTTCTCAAATGCTTGCTTGTAAAGCACAGTCTGATTGCGTACATCAGATGGGTCAACTTTATAAAAGACAGGAATAACAAGCTGACCTTGATCCCTTTTGCAATCAAGTATATGGATGAGTTCTTTCAAGCACCATCTGGAAGAAGCATAATTTTCTGAGAATACCACAACAGACACATAGGAATCCTCAATTGCTTGCTTAAGTTCTGGCCAGATCCTTTGCCCTTTGGGGATTTTGTCATCTATGTAGGCTATGATACAGCTTTCGCGAAAAGCACAATAAAGATGGCTAGTGAAGTTGTCGCGAGTGTCCTCACCCCTAAAGCTGATAAAAACATCATACTTCTTTGGGGGGATCAATTGAGCAGAGGAAGAAGATGAAGCAGCATCAAGGGCCATAGCCGAGTGAGCAGGAAGAGAACTGTGTTGTAGTGCAGAAAAACAGAGGTGGATGGGGGCAGGCGAACATCAGAAGCTGCATATATATATATATATATATATATATAAATATAATTCCAATCATTGACAAAACTTTAATTAAACATAAAATCTAAAAATTAGATATTAAGAATAAGAAATATACTTGGACTATCATGGAATCCTATAAATAATACATTCCATTTGTAACCACATTCCATTCGTAACCTTTTGATTAATATATTCTTGTAATCCTATATTATTTGAAGAGAGAGATATATATATAACTGCAAGAAGGAGCCCACGTTTTCTTTCGAATCAATTCTTTGTATAACGAGTGCCCCTTTAGTCAAAGGGAACTAGTTTGTGCTTTTGTAATTTGGAGTATCTATAATAAAATTTGAATCGATCAGATTTTATTTTGAATTTATTTAATTTTTTAAATATCAAATTTTAATTTTTTTTTATAAGTTTATAGTATAAAATTATTTTTATTTTATTTTTTATATTTTAAAAATTAAAAAAATGTTTAAAAAAATAAAAAAATCTAGAATAAAATTTGGACCATCCAAATTCATTTTGTACGGTCCAGATTATAGGAGTACACTCTGCTTCTATTTTACAAGAGCAGAGAAACCGATTCCTAGTCAAAGAGGGAGGCTTTGCTTTCACTAACTGAAAAGTAGAATTAGAGATTGAATAAACAAAGAATTCTTACATAAAATTTGTTCAAAATAGTAATCGTTCAAGAATTTAAAAAAAATTACATATAATTTTTTTTTATTATAGAATTTTCTTATGATTACAAGATAAGTGTATAATTTTTATTTATAAATATATAATTTTATGATTAGATCATTTAATAAATATATATATATATATATATATATATATATATATTTTAAAGCTTTAGTACAAAACTTAATAATGAAAAAATTTAAAAAGAACTACATTTAATGATAGTCTTTTCAAGAATTTAGTTGATTTGCAAATCTTTTTGTATAATTATGTCTTTATGAGAAATAAGATGAATATTGGTTAAGGTTTCCTATCTAAGAATTACTAACTTCACATAATTAGTAGGTTAAAACTTAAAAGCAGGTATTACCATAATTCAAGTTGGGGAACTGGGGATAATACGTCCCTCGTTCAAAAAAAAAAATAATAAATTAAATAAAGCAAATGCCTTAAACATTATCTGATATGAAAATTTTTTGTATCTATGCTTATTATTTACTCTTTTCCCTTCCAAACTAACATGTACTATACAAGTTTATTTTTAACTTTGGAGAAAATGCTTAAAAAGAAGAAAAATTAAGATTTGATAATACAATTAAACATAAGAAATATCTTGTTAGGTTATTGATTATTATCATTTGTGCACTTTATTTCTCTTGTTTTCACTCTTATCAATCATCACTCATCCTCGAACAATTAGGGAGTGTTTGGTTCAATGGAGGGAAGGGATTTTAATGAAGGGGAGGGGAGAGGTTTTAATGATATATTGTTTGGTTGATTTGAAGAGAAGGGAAGGAAAAGGATTTTAATGATATGTTGTTTAGTTGAGGAAGGGGGGAGGAGAGATAAAATTAAATAGACAATTATACTCTTATAATATTAAAATTTTTAATTTTTTTATTTTTATAAAAAAAACTTTTTCTTACTTTTTATTATTAAAAATATTTTTTATTTTTATTCAAAAAATATTTTTATTTTTATAAAAAATTATCTTAAACCTAATTTAAAAAATAAGATTTATATTATATTTTAAATGAAAATAAAAACGGAGATAATTTTATCAAATAGAAATAAAATTTTTTCTTCCCTCCAAAAACCCGTACTTTTGGTCCCCTCCAAAACCCTCAAACCAAACAAAGGGTTAATATCAAGGAACAAAGCAGACTTCAAAGTGAAGAATGGACGATCAACTTCACCGAACCTAGGACAACATCCAATATGATTGCACCCATAAAAGAGAAGAAGAGGGAGCCTACACGTTTTGGTTGATATACGTTGGTAAGTCATGAAACTTCGTGGAAAGAGGGAATCAAACTCTTCAAATTAAAGAGTGTTACTTTATGACTCGGTAGTCAAAAAGAGGGGTTACGTTTTTTCATCACGAACGTGAAAATGGGGTTGGAAACTGAACTTTCAAAGTTCGTTCAGGGGTGTTCAGACTTCGTTGCTCAACACATAGAAACTACGGCTAAATTTCCTGGAGTATTATCCACCCTACTTTAATGCTTTATTATAATTTCTCTTCATCTGTCGAAGGTTTTAAATAATTATTTTAATTGCATTTATAAATCAAATTTTGTACAATATTTGTATGACACCATGCTAGATGTAAAATTTACATGAATTTTCTTGAATATTTTCATTCAAGTTTTTCCTTAGAAATTAAAATAATGACATTTGGATATTTTTTTTAAATTTTAACAACATGCCCCGAACTCATTTAAAAAAGAGTAAATTATAACCTCCTACCTTTAATTTTGTTAAAATTATATAACTCTTCTATTTATTTTCTTAGTATATACTCTCCTCTCTAAAACTAAAAGTTGCATTATATTTTAATTCAATTAATTAAGATACCCTCCCTTAAGCTTTGCTAAAATTACATAATTCTCTTTTCTATTCTCAAAATATGTACTCTCTTCTCTAGAAATCAAAAGTTGCATTATAATTTAGTTCAATTGATTAAAATACTCTCTATTAATCTAAATACATCTCTTTTTAACTATAATACCCTTCTTTAAATCTAACAACTCAAGAGAATAGATTTGGCAATAAAAAATTTTAATACTCGGAGCCAAAATTAAACTTAAAATTATGTTTACTACTAAATCATGTATAAACAAATATATTAAAACGTTATATAAAGTTAAAATTCTGATTCACAACAATAACCATGAACTAGTTAATTTGCATTAAAAAAAAATTTATAAGTATCATACCACTTGATGGTTTTGAAATTTTGAGGATTTATGTTATGGAGATTTTATTATCATGAATTGGCACAACTCTGTTTTAGCACAGAACAATACTCGATTGTTTGGAAAATCTATGGGTATGAAGCATACACTTGAAATCCAAGATATAAAAATGTGAAGGGTGGACCATTGAAATGGAATGGAACAAATTTCCGAACCTATCATTGTATTCCTTTCATCGAAAGTTCACTCTGCTTTAATTAATTGATGACGTCGGTGGATGTCGGCGGATTGGTACATAGCACTGACTTCCAATTCAACCATAACTAGCAAGGCCCCTGCGGGGTTTAAGAAGGTTCAAATTTTTTGCTGCGAGTCTCACAAAAGAAAAAAAAAAAAGTCTCATACAGAAAAAGAAGAAAAGAAGAAAAATAGTATAAGTAAACAATACAAGATGAAGAGGAAAAAAAGTGGGTCCCAAAAAAAGAAAACAATTCCAGTAAACAGTACACTTATGAGACATTATAAACAATAAAAATGAACGAGTTTTATAGGTAAAAGATTGGAATCTTTTGGTATCAACGATTCCAAGTCAACCATAGTTGATGTCTTAGTCAAGCCATGAATATTGTATTGAGTTGGGCGAGTTCTCAAAACTTAGATTTCAAGACATTTGGAATAAAACGAGAATAATCTGCTCTTCTTCTCCAATCTTATTAAGCATGGCGATCATAAGACTGATCTACAAAATATTTTCCCATAAGCTAAAACAATGTTTTCTTTCTCATGAGATAGGATTTAAGAGATAAGAATCGGTTAGGCAGAGTTGAAGCCCATTTCGCAAGCCATGATCTCATAATTTTAGTTGCTGTTTAATTGGTGATAGTGACTTTCTTGCGTTCTTTTATTCAGTATTTGGCCCTTTCGTAAATTCTGATTTATCATTTTTCCTCGGTGCTGGAGATTAAGATTCCTCTGTTTTTTCAATATTTTCCGGGAAGATTCTTTATTTTTACCATGTCATTTGGAGACTTGTTAGTCAGCTTCCATTTTATATTTTTCATGCTTGGCTTACTCGGTTTCGTGGCTTTTAGGCTACCTAATAATTTAAGGTTTGAATATTTTTATAGATGAAAAGTGAGGTGCATTGATGTGTGACCTTTTGTGGTTTTATGGTGTGTCGTTTTGGTAAAAACTAATGCCTGCCCTCTTAGGCTTGCTCTTACGTGTGACTTTTAATTGTCGTCTTTTGGGTGGAATCCTTTTTGGTTTTATTGTCTGTCATTTCGATAAAAATAAAGCATGCCTGTTAGGCTTGCACTAATGTCGGCACCGAATTGTCGGCTTTGGTGTGGAACCTATATGCCCTTCGAGGGTTAGTTTTTAAGAATTATCAACGCAGAGGCCAAACTTTGGGATTTAAACACTTCATATTATTTTGAGAAATATTAAAATAAATAGGTTGAGTCCAAAGAATTGGCCCAACTGAACCCATTAAAACCGCGGCTCACAAAATTAGAATCTCTTTGCAAACAAGAATCTACCTTATCTAGCGCACTAAAGTGATAATAGGATTGAGCTAAGTTGGACTTATGAGTTTATAATTATTGTATTTTCAAAAATAAATAAATAAAATGCTCAATACATTTTTAATGCTCAATAATTGTGTTCCTCATATTTGTTTAAAGAATTCAAGATCCCTAAATGTTATAAATAGCGTTGCTGAAAATGTCTTACTGTTAGTTGTAAATTGTTTTTTTATTTCTGCGTCATTACATAAAAGACTTTCTCTTACATGCTTTTTTAGCTGCTGATGATAGTTAGTCGCCCTCATGAAAATAGTCAGATATTTTTTGGTTCATGATGCATCTAAATAGGTCACAAGTTTTGCTTCAGCTTGGTCGCTCTGCCATTGGTTGTTAGTCATTTTAATAAATATGTTCTTTATTTATACTACAGCTAAAAAATGAAGATGCACTTGAACAAGCTTTATCTACTGCTGTTACGTGTACAATTTTGGCTAGAAAGATATCATAAAAATTCCCCCAAAAAAAGGATTTAGCAGCGGTCAAAACTGCCACAAAAAGTTCACAGGTATTTTACAACAATTTAAATAACTATCATTAAACCTTGGTATAAGAAGTGAATATGTGGGGCAAGACCCTGATTGAGATTAATAATATACCTACTAATTTTGTACTAGAACTTGAACTTGGGTAGCCAACAAACAAACGGATAGAACTCATCGGACGACAAAGGATGGGGGGTTTGTTTTGTTAAGGAGGTGCTGAAACTATTGAGACAGCGAATTTCCATTGCAATATAGTGATTGCCTGATCAAGTGTGAATACTTCTTGCTTTTTCACCTTTCAATCCTTTTCTCTCCTATGCACACGCTGCAACTTCAATCTGCTCTATAATTCTTTCTGTGGGGAACGGGAGATCTTTTCCAATTGGAGCAGAAATGGCTCTCACATACACAACACTACATAGCAAAAGAATAGCAGCATCTCTAATGTCCCACATCGAAGAAAAGACAAAAGAGGAGATGACTCTCTCATTATAAATAAAGGGCCCACCCTATATTTTCCTTTTCTAGACTGTGCCACTTAGTGGTTAAATCGGTCAATGGGCCTAAATTTTAGTATATTTTAAAAGATTAGATGACTTGTTAATTTGTTTGGTTTTGACTTAGTTTATTGATTTTTGATTGGTTTATCTGGTTATCGATTAGTTCTTTAAATGATTGATTTTTGGGGTTTATTGGATCGAAAAGATGTTTGGTTGATCAATTAAACCAATTGGTTCAATTCTTTAGAATTATGTAATATTTAGTATATATAGAGAAAAAAAAATTTAAATGATAAATAAAATGGATGAAAAATGACTTTCATACCCTTATTTTAGATATTGTTAAATAATAGTTACAAAAACATAATAAATATTGTAAAAATATTATATTACCTTTTGCATTGCAAAGTTGGTACCTAACATAACCTATTTGATGAGAATATGGTTGTAAGTTCAAACTAGTACAAAATATAAGCAAACAAGTTAATTGGTAAAACATTATGCTAATACCAACATCAAGATAGTAAAGTTGTCTAAACAAATGATCTGTTTCTCAAAAGAGAACATATTTGAGAATTAGTTTTAAGAACTAAACAAGCTTTCAGCTAGGCCCTTGATGCAACCAAATTATTCAATAGCTTATTACAAATAGCAGTTTGCTATGTGATGCCACTACTGTGTGAAAGATCCAAATTGTCTAATAAAAAAATTTAAATTAAAAAAATCTGCCCCTATTTGCAGGAGCATAACTGTAATGCTTATTAAGAAAATTATGAATTTAAATAAATAATTATAATTATAATAATTAAATAAATAAATTTAAAATAATCTAATCCATTAGGTATAGTATAAAAAATTTCTAAAAGAGTCAATTTAAGTATAAGCAAGCCATAGCTCTTGGAGAAACATTATTACACTACTATCCCTTTCACTTAGAGACCCAAGTTCAAGCCACTTTGATGCCATGGTCATTATTACTTTTTCTTTATTTTTTTTCCCCCTTTTCTTTCTTTAGTTTCCTACTCCAATGACCGATGCATCTTTACCAAAGGAGCACATTGCCATTTCTTCAACCTAATTCCAATCCCTTGCTTAATTTAATGTTTTCTAAATGGCCCCTTGATATTTCATAAGTAAAGCATGTGATTCTCCAACCTAAATTTCTTGAAACTTTTCTTATATATTAACTCCCTCATTTCTATTTTGTATTTCCTTAGCACTATCAATTCTCCAAAATCTTCATCCTTCTCATGTGCTCTCTCTTATGCATGTTGAAATAGCTGTAACCTTTCACTCTCTTCATTTGAATCTTGGTGAGAGAAAGAGACTTGCTAGCGAGCTTTCATTTCTCATGCTTTTCAATCCTACACTTGCCCTATTTTTGTGAGTTTTGGGTCTTTTCTCAGCTACACTTTCTCGTCTTTCTCTAAACCTATGGCATTTTCAAACAATCTTCCTCTTATTAGTATTTCTCTTTTATGTAGTTGTATTGGTCTTCCTTTGTAAGAGCTCACCTATTCAACATCAATACCTCCTTTATGGCAGTTTATATCACATCTTAAACTAAAAATGTGACTGACAGGGTAGATAAACAATCTTTTCTCCACAAGCCTAACTTAAACTAGGTTCCAAACCATAATTTATTGGGAACTCCTAATGCTTAGTGTTAGATAATAAAATCAAGTAGAACAATCATAAATTATACTTGCATTAAACATAATCCATTACATAGGGCACTTTGTAGAAATTTCAGCAGAATTTCCCCTTTGAACCTCTCAAAATTTCTATAATTAGCATAGCCATACAATTCAATCAAAAGAGAGTTCTACTCTCCACATAATCACTTTGCATCACTTTCTAGGGGTGGGAGATCCTATTTATGGCTTGGTGGAGTTACATACAAACATACTATAGAGTAAAATAAATTCCAAATAGATTATCAAAATATGACCACACAAGCAGATGCAGAGCTCACCAAGAATGAAGGAGGATGACTTATCCTAAGCTGTTGAAAAGGGATTAGCTTTAGTCCTACTATCTAAAAAAAATTTGAAAATAGAAGGAGTGAGTCAACACTCAATGAGTAGATAAAGCTAACTATAAAGTATAAGAAAAAAAATTTTTAACATCAAAGTTCTATTCAAAACAATAATCCAATAATTCAAAATTTTAAATATAATGATTAATGTCTTCTTCCAATAAAATCATTCATTAAATACATTAGAAAGCATTTAATCAATACCAAATGGATCAAATGCAGAGCACACAGCTCGTGAGGGTAAATAACACAAACGCTGAATAATATGCTCACAAAACTCATAATATGTATGGTTGCCAACCACATAGGGCCTGCAATACTCTTATTAGCTGATGGCACAAATCACAATGCACCATGGTTAACCTCTACTGCTATTAACTGCAAGGTCCTAAAATAGATAGTTCTCAACAAGGATATGCAAAAATGTATCAACATTCTTAATCATGCTTACTTGCCATCGAAGCATATAAGCAACATAGATCATTAAGTATTCAAACTTACAAAAGCTTAGAAAAATTTTAATTAGACCTCTATTCAATAGAAATAATTTCAAACTTTGATATGTTTCCCAAGTTACTATAATACTTAAGTGAGCATTAGAAAAATGAAATAATAGGAACAATAAAGAGTTAAGTAAGTGATAATCAAATATATATTATTTGGATATAAGAAAATATAAGAAATGAAATAGAATTTGCATAGTTTGTATAGTCAACATTATCTACTTACCTCTTAGATAACACAGAAGAGTTTCCTATTATATTCTCCATTAATTCTTTAGTCACAACTAACTCCTCGAACACCTTATACACTAATTTAAAAAATCTCAATATTTGAATAAATTCAATGCTCAATCATGAAATTTACCATTTTTACCTAAACACCTAGTCTTAACAAAATTTTCTAATATAGTGATTAACTAGGTCCCTTCCATGACACTAGTACAACTTTACTTACTTAAATTACAATTTCAACACTCCATATGCTGTCTATTTCCTCTAACTACTACTAACCCACACAAACTTAATTATGAATCTTTCTTTTCCATCCTTGGCTTCTTTACTTGGTTAACTATCATTCATGAAGCTTTATCTTGGAGAAGCTAAAAGTTTCTCAAAAGTGGATGTATTCCTTGAAAATGCCCAACTTGAAGTTCTTGAATTCTCTCTATTTGGTAATAAACGGTTCTAATATTTTAGTAGTCTAAGATATAATTGATCGAAATAAATAACAATAGGCAAAAGTAAGGTTATCCCTATTCGAAACCTATAGTCCCAAAAATCTTTATAAATAACTTGAAAGCTTATGAAACCTATTTGAATCCCTAAATAGAATATAATGATCTCTATGCACACAAATTGCACTAATAATAACATTAAGGTTTCTAACATTGCAAAGAGACAAAATGAAAGTGTAGCCTTTTCAAAATAAAATTTCACTAACCTCTTCCCTCCCCCATAGATGAATTACCCAACCGAGCATCCAAAGAAAGAATAGCTCTACCCTCTACTACTCTGATAACCAAGAAGCAAGAGGAAGGAAAAGATAGAGCCAATATAGTCTTATGTACTTCCTTCTACCCTTTCTTGGTCCCTAATCCAATCCACTTAAGGCACACACACAAGAGTAGCCACATTCCCACTTCTATTTTGTTTGGCTGAGAATTAGAAAGGAGAACATGCATAGTAGAATTTTGAGCCAAAAGGAAAAGCAAGACATATTAGAAAACAAAGAGAACTTAAAAGATATCAAGGGCACCTAACCAACAACACATAAGCTAGAATTTTAGACCCAAAACCACAACAAAAAAAAGGGAATATGTAGAATAAGTTCAAGGCAAATGAAAAACAAAAAAGAACTACACCATAGAAGCAAGGAAGAATGAAAAGATATGGACACCATTTTTTTAGCAACCAAGAGCTAAGTTTCAAACCTGAAGGGAAGTGGTGCTACATAAAAAGAAATGGTAACCAAAAAGCAATGATGAGCACAATTGCTATAGTAGAAATTCAAGCAAGAATAAAAGCAAGGGAGGAGCATAAGTTATAACAAAGCAGAGATTATAGCTGATAGTTTCTGGTTGTCTTATCCTCTAGTTTTGCTATTTGAAAATATTGCTCTAATGCTGAAGATGTGAGGCAACATATTAGAATAGGAAATGACCAAAAAACACAACCTTCCATTACAATAAGCAAGGGCAACTTGCTACAACAGAAATAAGGAAGTGGCAAAAGAAGAATAATTAAAAAAGAAAAAGAATAAGGCAACAGTTTAGGGTTTGAAATCTAGTATGCTATTTGTGTGTTTGTTTATGAGTGTAAATTTACATATACTTAGGTTTTACAACTTCATTCTTCTTTCTATTAATTAGCCTCTTTCTCTACTTAAACCAAGCTTAGTTAGGATTCTTCTTAGATTGTTAATTCCATAAATAAAATTTTACTCAAGTGGTTGCATTGTCTATTATATCTTTAGCTCCTCATAATGTTTGTTTGCTTTTAGGTTATGGAGATTCTTGTAGCTTATTTCTTCCAATTCTGTTATATTTGATTGCAACCCTTTCATCTAGTTTGGGTGAGTTGATTGAAGGTTACATTAAACCTTTTTAGGGTGGTGAAAACTTGATAATTTCAAGGTAGGACTCTAGCCATTTGAAATCTGAAATTGATGGTAGGACATGTGGGTGTTAGGTAAGGTGTAAAATTTTAACATCTCATAAAATTTCTAATGGCTTGAGGTAGTTTTAGGGTTCTTGTTATTAGGGAAGTTAGTTTTTCCTAATGGAATTGAATGGGTCAATAGAAACCAAAAAGATAAGTTAAAAGATAAAGTAAACAAACATCTCAGTTATGTATAGTAGCTTACATTAAAATGGGACATATTATAGGCTCAATAAAATTAGGTAAGAGTCACTTTCTTCTTGCTAATTCCTCATACTTAAGTTGAGATGAGAAGTATGTCATGATTGCAACTAAACATAGTGATAAATTGAATTAAAATTAACAACAAAAGTAGAAATTAAATATGTTAGATTAATAAGACCAAGAGTTATAAAGAAATAGGAATCTACATGTGTTTTTTAAAAAACTAAATAAATTATTATAAACATATTCTAGGGAGTATCTTGAACAATTATTTGGAAAGGTGTGGCAATGTTATAGTAATGGAAGAACTGATAACCATTCAATAAGCACTATGAGTAGATTATAAAACAGCAATAACAATAACAACATACCTTTTCTCACTAGGTGGGGTTAGTCATATAGATCAAACAATGCTATCAAGTTTTATTATAAATCATGTCTTTAGATAAAAAATTTAAATCTAAATCTTTCTTAATAGTTTTACCTATAACTTTTTGTGGTCTCCCTCTATCTCTAATTATTGGACTACTCTCCATTTGATCTACTCTTCTTATTGAAATTTCTATAGATCTTCTCCACATATATCCAAATCATCTAAGATATGATTCTACAACATTTTTCACAATAGGTGTGACCCTAACTTTCTCTCTAATTTATTATTTCTAATTCTATCTTGTTTAGTATGTCTACTCATCCAACGCAACATTAGCATCTCTGCAACATTGAACTTATTCTCCTGTTAGTTTTTTATTGCCTAACACTCAGTCCCATATAACAATGCCATTCTTATAGCTATACAGTAAAATTTACCTTTAAATTTGAGCGGTACTCTTTTATTTGTAATAACACTCGAAATACTCATTCATTTCATCCACCCTGCTTAATTCTTATGGTTTATATCTTTATCTATTTCCTTATCCTATTGCATGACCTAAGATACTCAAACCAAGTGGTTTGTGATATAGTATGTTCTTCAATTGTTACTTCTACGCTAGAATTAGTTCTCCTCTTACTAAATTTACATTTTATATATTTTGTTTTACTTCTATTTGAATGAAATCTTATGCTTCTAAAGTTAGTCTCTACATCTCTAATTTCTCATTTATTTTCTCTCTTAACTCCCTCAACTAAAATTATATCACCTGCAAAGCATACACTATAGCATCAGTTCTTAGATATGTTCTGTAAGCATATCTAAGATTAAAGTAAGAAGATAGAGGTTTAAAGTTAACTTCTGATGTAGGCCAATATTATAAAAAAAAAATCTTTGGTGGGCCCACTTTGTATTCTCACACTAATTGTAATCTCATCATATATATCCTAAATTACTCGAATATAAGTAATATGGACTCTTTTTTTCTTTAGAGCCTTCCACAAAATATCTCTTGCCACTTTATCATATGCCTTCTCTAAATTGATGAACACCATATGTAAGTCTTTTTTATTCCGTCGATATTTTTTCATCAATTTTCGCAACAAATATATCGTTTTTATGGTCGACCTATTAGGTATAAAATTGAATTGATTCTCTGCAACTTGAGTCTCTTGCCTTAATCATTACTCAATAACCCTTTCTTATAACTTCATAGTATGGCTCATAGTTTAATTCATTTATAATTTGCATAATTTTATATGTCCTCCTTATTCTTATAAATAGGAATTAAAGTGTTTTTCTTCCACTCGTTCAGCATTCTCTTGGATCTCATAATTTTATTAAATAGCTTTATGAGCTAATTTACACCTTTCACTCTTAAATCCTTCTACACCTCAATAAGTATATTATCTAGTCCTACTGCTCTGTCATTCTCTGTCACACCCCAAATGGCGACATGACTGCCATAGAGTACAAGATGATGGCAAATCGTCTACAACAATCACCTAGTCAAATTAACGAAGGAGAATTCTATTATTATTATTATTATCATCATCATCATCATCATCATCATCAATCAATGATAGAATACAACTGATAGGGCGAGGATCCTACCTATAGTTTGTGGAGCAAACTCTAGAATGTAAACATATACATACAAAAATAATAGTTAGTTAATATTGGACTAATCGGTTGCTGGCTCTCTACTACAACACTCTTAAGCTAGGCCAAAAAAGCATCTAGATACAATTCCAATGTCTGAAAAAAATAAATAAATAATAAAATGAGTTATAATACTCAATGAGTAGAACATAAAGCATGATAACTAAAAGGACGAGTAGGTACAAAGTTTCTTGGAAGCATCATTCACATCGAGAGTCAACAACGATCATGAACTCATATTATTTTAGATGATAATAAAAATAAAATAATTCACAAATGATATGAAGTAACAATGCCAATATGAAAATAATTCAAAGTTTGTGTTATAGTTAAAACAAATACTTCAAATAAAACTCTTACTGTGAGATTATTTAGTATATTGGAATAAGAAGCATCTAGTTAAAAACCAAAACAGAACAGACGCAGACCACATAGCTCGCGAGGGTAAGTAACTATAGACACAGAGCATAGAAGTTGCGATAATCAAAATAGATCCATGTGTAGTGGTCGACACACGGGGCTAGCAACACCTCTACTAGTTGGGGTCCAGATCGAGGTGCACCAAGACCAACAAATACTGCTGTTAGCTGCAGGGTTTTATACTAGACCACTTCCTAGAGAAAACCAGATTCATGTATTCATATTTAAAATATTCAAAAGGTTCAAAACCAGAATACTATCATAGTTTATAATCATCAGACAAAAGGGCAATCCCTTATCATAATTTATCACTTAGGGTTGCATACAATTTCAAATTCAACTCAATAATAATCATATTTTAACATAATAAAATCTGAAAGACTTAGTATCCAAAATATTTGCATGCGTGAAGATACTCCCTAAAAAGCTTAACCCAAGGCCATGTAGAAAACAAACAAGAAATAGAGAAGTAAAAAAAAAAGGAATAAGGTTAAAAATGTATCTAGCTTTATAATCTACTCACCATATTTGCCAAACAATCATCGGTCCTCCATCATCAAACCACCATCCTCTCCGTTTAACAAAAAGATCCAAAATGGTTTCCTAGACACCATAATAAAATCTTATTGAAGTGCTAAAAAAATTATTTATTATTATTATTTTTTCCTATAAACACTCAATTCGAATTGTTATCTCTTTCTTTTTCTTATAAGTATCAATATCATCATCCTAGACCATTAAAACAACTTACTTGAGATTTCACAACAGAAATTATCTTACATGACCTACTTAAATTGTAAATTAACCTGTGGTATGTCTTATTCTTAAATGATCTACTACACGTGCTATAACTATATGTTCACTTCATTATTTAATTTATCCATTTAATTTCCATAGATTAATGTTAAATTCCCCTTACCATTTATCTTGATTCCTATTTCAAGTATTGGACTTATTAGTACCTAGTTAATCCTCTCCTAACAATATTATGCATAATTCTCATTTCTACTATTAACCTACCTTCCTTTCTTCTTCAAATAAAGTATATAAGGCTAAAAGCTTACCTTATGAGACTATATTGAAGGATTTGCTGCAAGCTAACACCTTATTTTGCTCTCTCTTAGCATACTTCCCTACAAAGACACAATTTCTCCATATTTGAGCTTTAAGACTAAGGTGGTTCGAAAGAATAACAACAGATTTTTTTTTTCTTAAAGAACTCTTAAGTTGGGTTAGCAATAAATGAGAAGGGAAAATCACAAGTACATGGATTATAATTATCAACAAATTTAAGACTTGAAGGATGGTAAACTTGAAACAGAGGGTCAAACAAATTAGAAGGAAGAGGGGTTACCATTTGTGTTACTGGCATTGCAATAATGGGGAAAGAAAAGCTATTAAAATGGCCCACAACTTGGACGAATGCCACACTACAGTAGAGCCACAAGTAAACCTTGAGAAGCTAAAAAAAAAATGCAGAGCAGACGAAGAAAAATGAGGGAAGAAGAAGTAGCACCTGAAAATCTCTCTCATTCCACTAGATGAATGAATAGTTGGGCAGCCAAGACTATTGCAGCAGACACAAAAAGGAAGTGACGCATGACAGGCACAACAGGAAAAAAAATGGATAGAAGAAACTAGAAGCCGAAATGAGAGAGAAAAAGAGGTTCAAACCATTCCTACCTAATTTGATTTGAGGGAGAATCATGTGCAAGGAGAGGAAAAATCTTGAGGGACTAATTAGCAATTTAGAAAGGTGCAAGGGTTGGAGAAAAAAAAAATATTTGAAATTTTCATTTGGTCCCAAAAACAATAGTCCAACAAGGAGGAGGAAGGAAAAGATTTATATCTACTCTCAAAAAAAAAAAAAGGACTTCATTTAATTTATTTAGCTTAGGTATTATTTTCATTAATTATTATCCTCTTTTTTTTTTCACCATACCTCTATTATAATTTCTGGGTTATAACATTCTCCATCTTCTTTAAAGCTTCTTTTACCTCTAACTCTCAAATCTTACAATAAAAAAATATAATTGTAATCCTTCTCTATGGAGTATATTATAAAGCATGATACATTTTTAACTTTTCTTCCATTTGTATTTCCTCTATTTTTCTTTGCATCCTACGTGTCTGTTGGAACAAGCATCTTAAGTAATGCCTCAATATGTGGATATTATTATGATATTAAATCTTCCAAACTATGATATATAATGTGTGTTATGTTATTAAAATGGTTATAGAATGACATATTGACTTAAGTGTTAATTTTAGGAATTCAAATAATGATTAGTTTGCCAAAGATGTTTTTATAGTATTATTTTAAGTGTTTATAATTCTAAAATACCACATTGTTCATTGTGCAATTTGCATTTTGAATCACTTACTTTGGAAGGTTTTGGATATGAATTATACTTTATTATATGATACACACGCACACACATATGAGATAGAACTGTATAAAATGCTGGTTGCTAAGAGTAGTACTGTTAGCCCTTGGTACACCCTTGATATTGCCACGTAGTTTCTATGATTGAATACTAGAATGTAGTAAGCTAAATACTCTTGGATAATTTATGGGTCAAGCACTCATGTTTGGCTATACGGTTATTTATTCTTGTAGGTTATGTACCCACGTTAGTATATATGTTAGAATTTAGAGTTTTGTACAGATTTTTTTTAACGAAGGTTTTTGTATTAGATTGTTTTTTTCAATATAAAAATCATTTTCTATTCAACATTGAACTTGTAAATTTTGAAATTGATATTTATTTATTCTTCATAATTGTCTCTTGTTAACTTTACTTATTGATTAAAATATTATATGCATATATGTTTCTTGTATTTTATTGCATTAATAATGTAATAAATAAATTTTCTATTAACTCAAATCCTTTAACTTTTTATACATACCAATTGTTTCATACCTCTTTCTATCTAAAAATTTATAAATTTGAATTTTTATAAAATTTTATTTTGTGCCTTTCCATATTTAAAGCCTCAATAATTCATTATTATGTCAAAAATTATTTTTATTTAGAAAAAAAATTTTATGCCTACTCATTCTTTTAGTTTTCATGCTTTATTTTTTACTTACTAACATCGCAGCTCATTCCATTATTTATTGTGTCTTGACAATTTAACTCTACAATATTATACAGGTTGAATTAAAAATTTTTATTGTTTTGTTCTATATCATTACCTTATTTAGTTTTAAATATATTTCAAGTTTTTACATTTTAAAATATCTTTTAACTTTTTGTGATTTGTCATTAAAAAAGTTCTTGTGATTTGTAATTTTTTTCCTAAGACAATGAAACTCCATGGAGAGCTTATAAAGGAAGTAGCCAGGAGAGTAAAAAATTGAACTCACATAAATCTTTTAGTTGTTAGAGAGGTGCCATTTGAACTAAAATTTTTCTATTGATTTATATTTAAGTAACTTTTAATATTTATTGTATTAATTTTAACAAAAATATTACATTGTTAAATTTTATACTTCTTAGAAAGAGAATTAATGCATGTTAGAGTATATATTTGAATCTAAAACTTTTTAATAACTGTGCACGCCTCTCATGGCAAAGAGTTTTTTTTTCTTTAAATTCATTGCATAGCAAACAAGAAAAAAAAAAAAAAGAAGAAGAAAAGAAAGACAGATCCAGTTTAATTATGTAGATTCATTTCTCTTTCATAGCTGAGCAAAATTGTTTTTCTCTATTATTATTTTACTTATTTGATATATGGCAAAGCGAGTTTATTCAGCGTGAGGCATGTAGTTCTTTGAAACTTTTTTTGTCTAGTTTCCTCTTTAAGATTTGTGTGTGCAGCTTGCCAGGATTTTTCATGTATCTTCAATTTTTATGTTAAAGTTAATATAATAAATTAAACCAAGATTTCCAAGTTTATTTTATTATTTTTGTTTTTTGGGTTCGTAGATTCAGTTTCTTGTTTTTCTCTTCAAGGTTGGGTCAAAACAATGGAAAATTAAAGTAATTCTTGGCTTTTTCTGTGTTTTCCCTAAAAATAGGTTATCTTCTTATAGTCATCAGTAGAACAACATGGGCACAATCCAAAACACAAATAACTAATTGTATTGCCTGCCTACCGTTGCTTTTTAACTTCTTTCTCTTGGACTTTCTTCTCTGCAGGATTTGTGTCTTGTGATGTTACTCAGTTTCTGCAACATATTCTTTCTTAATTTAATAGCACTGAGCAGAAAAACATGTTCATGACATTGGCGGGTGTTGTTCTCCATTCTTCGCATTCCCCATTTCTCTTTATTTTCTCAATCAGATTTTTATTTCAAAAAAGGCAAGCAGTGGCTAACAAATGAAGAATTATATTTGTTAAATAGTATTAGTTTACCTTTCTTCTTTATTTAGCAACTTTAGTTAGACTAGGCAAGTCCCATATTGGCTATATCTCAAACTATACAATTTTTACCACAAAAAAATGTAACACACTAATACCTAGCAAACAACTCGTTAAACAACATCTCAGAAAAGGAGGACACAAAATCTGCCATATAACCAGAGGCATTCAATCTCACTACTTTTGAGATTCCTAAAATGCAATTGACCAAATGATTCGCAATTTTACTGTGCACTAGTGACATTTGATACTGATACACTTTAGTGTAGCGACAACTGTTAATCTGACAGTGAATTTATGTTATTACAGAACATTAAATTAGACAAGAACTTTTAATAAATTATAGCTTGACATCTTTATGCAGTGGTGCCACATTATTCCATTTCAATGAAACTATGACAACAATAGAGTGCTCATGACAATATATAGCAGCATAGGGGATGAACTTGCTAATTACAGAGTACTTGCTGACTTGTGCAAATTCAGCTCCAACTCACAAATATCTATACAACAACGTTTGGAATGGATGATACTGATGCACCTTATAGATCTCATCAATTGTCTGCAAATTAGAACTTCAACATAAGTTTTACCCTTTTAAAGACAAGGAAGAATAACCTTCCACATTATTTGTGATAAAGCCAAAATCCAGAATTCCTGGTTCTACTGCTTATTTCAGCATCTGTAATCCTATTGTACCATAAAGAAGAAGAAATAGGAAAAGAAAGGCAGGCCATGAATAGTTGCATTTACTGAGTTGTTTGGAGTCTCCTATAGACATGCTAATTAGTTTTATCAGCTAATGGATTCTATAAACTGATGCAAAATTGTGTCCGATAATAAGGGATTACAGTGTTGCTGTTGCCTGTATCATTTGTTCTGTCAATGACCATATGGCACCTTTCAATGTTATTTATATCTCTGTTCTACATTTTGCTCATATTGTTATACTAATTGCACTAATCAAGAAATATGTCTCATTTTATCAGAATCTAAACTTGAAGGGGAGTTATTTATGACTGCAAACTACTATTCAAAAAAAAAAAAAAAAGACAACGCAAGCAATTTTGCCGCAACTAAGTTATTCACAGAATAGTGCTTTTAACACTATCAAGAAAGCATGTGCTGCAGAAACAGAGTTGTATTTGGAAAAAAAACATAGATAGGAAAGTAAATCTATGGATAAAATAGAAAGTCATTAAAACAATTTTGGTTTTACTTTGAAATTTAATTAGCATTAGAAAAAATTTAGAGGAAAATGAAAAATAAGAAGTAAAAATCTTGGCAAGATGTACATGCACAACTCAAGAACAAAGAAAACAAATAGAGATATTAAGAACTAATGGTTCATCTTGCATAATTGCTCCTAACTCATGAGGGAAATGCACAGAGAGAGCGAAAGAGAGAGAGAGAGAGATTACTTGCCTGAGATTTTTCTTTTCATTCTAGGCTCTAATTTCAGATGGAAGAGAAACTGCACAAAGTAAAATGGTGGTAAAGAAGAGAGTTTATTTGATGTCCATTCTTATGAGCAGATCCTCCAATTGATCAATATCTTGACATATGTTAGTATGAAAACCAAAATCAAGCTTGAGTATCTTGAACCAAGGAAGTGGTTATTGCTCATCAACATCCCGAGGCCTCTTCTTATTCCCCTCCAATTCCAATTGTCGAAGGAATTCCTGACATTCTGAGACATATATTGGGCACACCCCACATTCTTTGAAACCAATTAACTCGTTGATGTTAGCAACCTCATACCTAAACCTAAGTTCAACGTTGAATTCAAAGGAAAGCTTTATGTTATTGACCAACTGTTGATTTCCTTTTCTTCTTTCCATTCCCTTCCATATCTCACCACAAACAAATTCATTATTCCATATGTAAACATGATCAGAATCCAACTTCGGAAGAAATATATTGTACTGTAAATCTGACACCTTAAAATCTCCCAAGTAGCATGCACATTTCAATGCAACATTTCTGAGTGAAAGTGAAGAACGACACAGAAAGAAAAACCCAACAACTCTGAATTTTGAGGGAGTTCAATAATTACGGAGCTTTGTGCTGTACGGTATCTGAACCACTTCGGTAGTCGGTACTATGCTTCCCGGAAAGCAAATCAAACTACAAGTAATGAAACGAGAGCTATTGACATAACTTTTAGCCTTTCTTTCTAGCTGAAATCCGTAAGCAGCACCGATAATTAGAGAATAGGCATCTTCTAGAATATTGTCAAGTGATTGTTCATTCAATTTCACGCAATTCATAAATGAGATGTATTTTTCGCTCCTATTCAATGGTCTAGAAGCTAACACTGTCTCTAGTGACATGCAGTTATAGGCATCTAAGCTTGTAATGGATGGTGGAAGTTTCGATAACGAACGAAGCCTCCTGCAATTCGATAAGAAAAGGCATTCCAGTCCTAAAAGATGTTCGGTGTTGTGAGGGAGTTCAGTTATATGGCTACAATGCGCCAAATTAACTACTCTTAAAGACAACATGCCATCGAATAAGATATGCAACTTTGAATTATCAATTACTTCACAATTAGAAATCCTAAGCATTGTCAAAGTTCTCAAGCAAGATAACTGGTTTGGAAGCTTCTTAAGTCTTAGATTACCGAGATCAAGAACTTCCAAATTACTTGAGTGCACTATGGACGAGTGCAAGATTTCGATTCCGGTGTCACATAAATTCAACTCCCTTATTTTTTCCGATGACACTGAAAATTCCTTAAGATTTGGACATTCTTCCACTCGAATATATTCTAGAGATTTTAAATGAAACTCACTTTTTAGACTCTTAAGTTTCTTGCACCCACATAAGTCCAACTCAACAAGCGAGTGAAGAGACAAAATAGATGAATGAACGCAATGCAAACTTTCACAATCAGCAAGACGTACAACTTTAAGATTTAAGGCTTTAGAGAAATTCGGCAGCTCCATCAATTGTTTGGATCCGTTAAGGTTTATCTCTTTTAAGTTCACAAGATCCTATAACAATAGAGATAGACAATTCAAATGAGAAAATTATCAAGTTTCAAATAAATGAAAAACATAAATAAAAATATGTTTTTATATACCTGCACTCCATTCCAAAGCTTTTGAACATGGCTTGTGGGCATGTGAAGCTCAACGAGTTTCTCAGGACAAAAGGTGGATGGCAGGGATTTAAGTGGGTATCCATACCACTCTAGATACCTTATTTTATTAGGAAAAAATTTGAGGCCTTTTGGTAGGTACACATGACTTGAGCTATGGTTGAAGTTAGAATAAAATTTGAGAAATCTTAGATTAGGCATCTTTTTGAAAGTATTAGCATTCAAATGTACATCTCTGATTTGAGACACATCTAATATTATACCTTCAACTTTATTAGTTCCCTATAAAGCAAAACCAAGAATGATAGTAAGTAAAACATAACATACTACATGCATATTTTTCATAAAGGTATAAGTTTATTAGAAAAGTAGGTCTGTTTCTCTTACCTTATTATTAGCTAAGACATTATAGACTTCTTTAGAATCCCATAATCGACTGCGCTTTTCAGGTTCGTTGATAGATTCTTCACGAACAATTTCCCAACCCATTTCTTGTATCAAATCATGCATTTCTATAGGCATGTGATCATCTGCATTTATAAGAGCCTTATCATGAAGTGTTCTTATGCCAATAGCTCCATAGAAGTCATAACTGTCCAACAGGCTTATCACATATTCTTTCAATGCTCCCTTAAAAAAACATGTAATGTCTAGAAATATGTTCTTCTCTTCATGATTTAATCCATTGTAACTTAATCTTAACACCTTTTGAATATCTTCATGGGGAATTTTCTCAAGTTTTCTTAATGCACTATTCCATTCAATTTTGCTTTTGCCATGAAGAAATGAACCCAAAACTTTTAAAGCTAATGGAATTCCTTTTGCATAAGCCACTGCCCTTTCTGATAACTCCTCATATCCCATTATAGGAAGGTTTTGGTTGAAGGCATTCAAGCTAAAAAGTTTAAGGGATTCTTGGAACTTCAATTCCTTAACCTTATATATTGCATCAACTCCTTTGCTAAGCACATGCTTATCCCTAGATGTGATGATAATTTTACTTCCTAGACCAAAGCAATGAGATTCTCCAGCCAAATATTCTAATTGGTGTAAAGTGCTAACGTCATCAAGAACAATGAAAACCTTTTTACAACTAACTCTAGACTCAAGAAAAGTGGTTAGAGCACCAATAAAGAGATTTTCTTCCTCTAGTAGACTGGAGAGAAGTTTATGACGTAAATCATCAAGTCCATTATCATGCTTTCCAGAATTTTCCCTGACATTTGCCAAGAAGCAACAACCTTCATAAAGGGAAGAGTATTTGACAAATATTGCTCTCGCAATGGTTGTTTTACCAATGCCACCCATGCCCCAAATTCCAATGGTTTGAACCTCTCTTAATAATAATTCAATCTCTGCACAGTTGTCATTAATACCAACAAGGCCTTTTAATTCAACAGGTGGGTACCTATGATTCAATTTCCGTAATATGTCTTTGACAATATTTTGAATGAGTTCAGATTCATCCCTGACATATGAAAAATAAAAGGGAAAAATGGAAAAGCAAAATTAAGCAAAGAATTGATTTGTCAAAAACAAAAAGAGACACAATAAATAATGAGAGGATAAAATAGAGAGTGAACACCATATCTTATGCGGGCATTCCTTGAAAATAATAATAATAATAATTAGATTAAAATTGGAACACTTTCTAATATTATTTTAAGCTAACCAAATAAGTAAAAATATAAAAAGGGAGTCATTAAAAAATGAAAAGATAGAAAAGAAAAGATTATAAGAAAAGTTTAAATAAAGATAATAAAATAGAATAAAGAAGGACAAGTTTTAAGAAAAGAGATTTTTTCAAAAGTTATATGAATCTTGCTTGACGTGGTTTTAGTATTTGATGGCTTGTGTTTAGTTATGAAGTTTGGGCCAATTTCTTTAAGTGGCTTTATTCAGATTGGGGGTTGAATGCTTTGAGTGTTTCATGTGGAATTTTCTTGCTGTAACACTATACGACGTGAGGTTTAGGTTCAAATTCTAGGTTGATTCTGTTTTGACGCATAAAATGGATTTGAGGCTTATATATGAAATTCAATTTGATATTCATGCGATTGCTTATGTTTCATATTATGCTTACACTAATTGGTGTTGCTTTTTTGAATGGGTATACTACTCTTTATATGATTTCAATTCTGTTCCTGTTTGAGGATTTTAACATGTTACCAAAATGGTGATTGCTGTCCCTGTTGAGTCTCATCCTTTAGTGAAAATCTAGTTGTAAAATTTAACTGAATATGATGTTTTTGCTGTCCTTTTGAGTCTCATTCTTGAATGAAAGATTTGCTGGGAAATTTGATTGAATATGGGGTTGCTATCTTATTGCCCTTAATATGTTTTTAATCATGTTCTTTTATTTCATTTTGCGCCAAAGAGTTTGTTGTTGTTCCTTTGGGCTTAACAGAGATTTATTCCTCATTTTCTATGTTGCGAAAATTCTATTAAAAGCCAAGATTTAAATCAAATGATATTTCTTTTCTAACATTGGCTTATTTGTTGTTCAACACTATATGGAGCAATGTACGGAACCTCGCTGGACAGCAGAGTTAGTCATCAATTCAACAAAAGGAATGAAAAGATGGGATGCAATTGGGGTTTTATATTTTCTTATTTTCCTCTTCTGAGATGTAATGTTTTTTTCTTTTTTTCTTCTATGGCTGTACACAAAACACATGGCCATAGATAATTGCAAGCTTGTAAATTTTTTATTTTATTTTATTATTACTTTTAATTTTAAAGTAGTCGTGTAAACTTGATTGTCTACTCAAGCGTATAAAAGTCAATTGAATGATTGTATCTAACAATAAATTTCCACAGGTATATAATAGGATGTGTAATCACATTCTAATAAATTTTGGGTTCTAATGACCCAAATTCAATCAATTTTTTTAAAAAAAAAATATTCAAAGAAAAAGAAAAAGAAAAGTATTCTAAATATATATATATATATATTAAAAAATAAAATGTATTTCTTTTAAAATAAAAAAGTTCAAAAAATAATTTTTAAAAATAGAATGAATTTCTTTTAAAATTAACTGAAAATAGAAAAAAAATATTTAAAAAAAGGTTCAAATGTTAAGTTTTAATAATATAAATCAAATAAGTTACCTTTTTCATCATAACTTTTCTTCATATTCTCTTTTACAAAATTTTAAAAAAGCTATTAAAAATTATGTTGGACTTTAATGACTCACATTTTCTTAATATTTAAAAGAAATATGAAAATAAATATTAGTTTGTATAGCAATTAAATAAATCTTAAATTGTTTCTTAAAAGTTTAAAAATAAATAATAATAATATTTTAAAATTCAAAAATAAAATTTTCTCTTTTCTCTAGGAATTTTCCAAAAAAGGCTGTGTTTTAAAAAAAATTAAAAAAATCAGCCATTGTTTTTTAAGAGTTTTATCTTTAAAAATAAAAAAAGAAAGCAGAAAAAAAATGATGTCTTAAAGTTCAATTTTTCTTTTCCTAACGTTATCTAGTTATATTATGAGTATGACATAGAGTATATATATAGACTATATATGAATATTTATTTGAAATTACTTGATCCATCACTTAAATCATAGTCACCCATCATTTGAGAACAGATGAAAATGAATTTATTACCTGAATGCGTGAGAGATCCAACCGGCTAGGTTTGCAGCTTCAGTGAGAGCATGCTTCCACACGTGCATCTTGTGTTGGCTGTGCTTGAGGTCTCTCTCATATCTCTCAAATGCTCGCTTGTAAAGCCCAGTCTGATTGCGTACATGAGATGGCTCAACTTTATAGAAGACGGGAATAACAAGCTGTCTCTGAACACTTTTGCAATGAAGTATATGGGTGAGTTCATCCAAACACCATCTGGAGGAAGCATAATTTTCTGAGAATACCACCACAGATACATAGGAATCCTCAATTGCTTGCATAAGTGCCGGGGAGATCTCATCTCCTTTGGGGAGTTCATAGTCTATGTAGGTTTTGATTTGCTTTCCGCAAAGAGCTTCGTGAAGATGGCTAGTGAAGTTGGTACGGGTGTCCTCGCCCCTAAAGCTAATAAAAACATCATACTTCCTGGGAGAGAATTGAGCAGAGGAAGAGGATGAAGGAGCATCAGGGGCCATGTTCAAGTGAGCAGGAAGAGCACTGTGTTGTATCGAGAAGTGTAGAAAAACAGGGGCAGATATGAGTACAAAGGAAGATCAGAAGCTACATATATATATATATATATATATATGTGTGTGTGTGTGAAAGGAGCCTGTGCGGTTTTCTTTTGGTAAGTTTTGTAAATTCCTTGATGGAGGGAATCAATTCTTTATGTAAAGAGTGCCACTTATGACTACAGTGAAGTGAGGTTATGCTTTCACTAACATAAAAAAGTAAAATTAGAGACTGAATAAATAAATGAAGTCTTGTATAAAATTTGTTTCAAACAATCAGAGTTTAGGAGTAGAAAAAATTTATATTAAGATTTTATACATACGTGAATGTCTGAGTTGTTTTTACTTCAGATATACGTACATCCATGTTTATTTATCTCATATTCACATATCTTGATATGTCGGATATATTTGGATGGATAAGCGAGTAATAATGTTGAAGAGAGGGAGAATTTTTATAGTTTATTTTAATTTTTTATTTATTTAATTTTCTTTAAAGTTTTAAATTTCTTTCTTATGTTTAAAATATGTCAATATAGTCCCTTTTCTTTTGGTTTATATGTGATCTAAATTTTAACTTCGTCAGTATGATTGTCATTGAAATAGTTGAAATCCAAATCCCCGTGGCAGAGGATTCTACTGTAGGGGTAGAGTAGCAAAATTTCATGGCTTTTTTAATTTCTTTTGTCTTTTAGGGTTTAAAATGTAATATAAAAGATAAAAATTATAACTGTAAAGATAAAAATTTTATCTATAAAAAAATTACATTTTAAAATTTTAAACCCAAAAAATTAAAAAAAAATAAAAATAATGAAATTTTGCTATTGTACTAGGTGCAATAGAATCCTCTACTGTAGAGGATCCTACTAGTTGCCTAATTTTTGAAAATCCTAAATTGAGACTGAAATCAATTGAAAAAAAAAAATGTTATACAGAAGAGGATATCAATGGGCAAAACATTATCGCCTCAACATAATTAAAACCATCTAAAAAACAACTAAGTTGATAGACTTGACAATTTAAGACACTTATTATGAAACAAAATAAAAGATAAGAGTATATTATGGGACATTTTGAACTTAAGAAACTAATTTATAACTAACTTTAAATAAAGTTATGGGACTATAATATTAATTTAACTTTTTTTTAATTAGAGAGTTATTAGAAATGAAAGAGGAATAAAGAAATATTTTTAATTGAACTTTCAAAATCCCAAAGTCATTATAATTTTAATCTCTCCTAATTTGAAGATTTTTGCAAAAGAGAAATGGTAGAGATTTGAACCTAAAACTATTTAATAACTTTCTACACCTCTAACCGTTGGAATTTGTCTTTTTTTCGTCATTGCACTTATAAAAGAATAAATTATACACTTATAAATGACTCCACCATTTCATTGGGTGCAAGATAGTGAGGTCAGTTTCTTCAAAAAAGCAGCCCACTTGTAGCTAGCAAACAAATTGACTATACCTAATCCACTATGGCTGGATATCAATTATATGACAATATAATAAGAAAATGCTCACGTCTCTCTTTGTTGTCGCTTGCTTTGCTTTCTAGTTAATGCAAATGAATTATATAGTAATTAGAGGCTCTAGAGCCTCGCGTGTTTCAAAATGTTGGCTTATTATAAAGCTTAAAGCTGCCATTGCCTCCTAAAATTTATTTTGTATCCCTCAAGATAAGTCTTACCTCTGTTTGTGTGTACTCCACAAAATTTTTAAGCATTAACAATCAATTTAATCTTGATCCCACTTATCCAATTTTAAATTTAATCTTTTAAATATTAAAAAAAACAAAAATTAGATACAATTTTTCAGATTGTTTGTTATGAATTTTTCAATTAAAAAATTGACTAATAATATATTTTACAATTAATACCACATGGCTGAGTCTTTTAAGATAATTCTTCTACATGTATGTTTTATTTTTAAGAATTTAATTGGTTAATAATAAACACTTAAAAGGACTAGACTTTAAATTTTACCCTTTTAAAAATAGGGAATAATAACTTTCATATTATTTATGAGGAAGTCAGAATCCAGAATTCTTGGTTCTACTACTTATTTCTTCAACCATAGTCCAATTGTACTGTAAAGAAGATGGAAAGGAAAATAAAAAAAAGGCAATGGATAGTTTATCAGATTGAGCGTGTGTCTATATATATATATATATATATATATATATATATATATATATACATATATATATATATATATATATATATGTTGTCGGTAGATGTGTGATTGAATTAGGTTCACAAGCGTCTCATCATTTTAATCTAAATTAGTGTCATGCCATGATCAAATCTGCATCAAGATTTAAATACTACTTTTGATAACCTAGAAGTAATTTCACAATTTTGACTAAATTGGCGAAGTAATTGAACAGGCAAACCATGTCCTCAACAATTGCGAACATGTTAAGCTTAGAATTGAATTATAATATTAAATGAACAAATTCCCAAATTTTTCGAAACAAATATCCTCACAATCCTTGAGATAGATCCAAAATGGCCGATCACAAAAATATTTTAAAGAATAAAAAGCAGAGAGAGAATGCTTTGAAAGGCCTTGATAAATGGCAGCTCTTGTATTACATATATTTACACTGAAAGTTGTATAGTTTGGGATATAACTCATGTGGGGCCTAAATAGTCTAATTAAACAAAGAAGAAACATAAACCACTACTATTTTAACAAATATAATTCTTCATTTGTTGGCTACTGCTTGCATTTTTTGAAACAAAAATCTGATTGAGAAAATAAAAAGAAATAGGGATTGCAAAGAAAAGAGAACAAGAACACTCTAGTTCATCCTACATTACTGCTTTTATTCTGTTTCTGTCTTGTGAACTTCTTCAAATTTATGACCTGAGTTAGACGCAAAAATTTAAAGTGAACAATGTAAGAAAATAAATTTGGAAGTAGTACGAACTTTCTCACAACTACAGTTCTTGAAATATTTTCCTACTAGATTGTATCCTTTGGGGTTACAGTCACTAGTTAAAAATATTTCTCAAAACAGGAAAAAGGAATAAAAAAACTAGAATCAACAACTTTTTTTTGAAAATCAAATTAAACTGGTGGATTCAATTGATTGGATAAGAAATCAATCTTTGGCCGATTTAATTTGAGAATTTATTTTGCAAAAGTAGTCGCAAAGACTTAAACATTCACCTTCCACCAAGCACCAAGTTTTTCGCCACCTAAACTACAAATTTCCTTTAACAATACTGTTCATTTTTTAATATATAAAAATATCTAAATAATATAATATAATAAATAATGATGTATATATATATATATATATAAACATCTAAACTAATATATATATATATATATACACACTATTTATAACTATATTTTTAATTTAGTTAAATTTGTTTCATTTGATAAATTATTTTTTAAATTTATAATTTCTAAACCCTTTACTTTTTTATTTTTTAATAATAAATAAAATTTTAATATAATTTAAGAACTCTAAAAACTCAAAATTAAATACTCTTAAATTTAGTTATGAATAACTTTTATTTTTTAATTAAAAAAGAACTTATCAAATATTTTAACAAATATAAAATTAATAATTAAATATTTAAAATTTATTAAAATTTATTATATTAAAATTTTAATATATAATATTTAAAATATATTTATTTATTTAATTACCACTAATTCGATCACAATTCAACTATTAAATTGTAAATTAATATCTCCAATAATTCAATAATCAATTTGATTTAAATTTTTTTTTTTTTGGCTTGCACATCCGTTATCCCAAGCCTGTCTTCACTCGAACTGTGAGAACTTAATGTGACCCAAACTAATCTGGATTGAGGCATGACGACAAAGCTCAAACTCGAGACTCTTGATTAAGCTAGAACAACCCCTACCATTGATTCTAAAAATATTAATCAACAATGTATAGAATCGTAAGGTGGAGAATATTAAATGTATTTGGGAGTCTGATGAATCCACATTCTGCACATTTAATGTTTATATCCTTTTTCTTTCCATTTGATAGTTTGATGTTATAAAAGAGAAGTTAAACATCGAACAACATGAAAAGATATTTGATTTAGATCACGGTGCTACATTGACTCTAAGGTGTTCCACTACCAGAATGGGCATGAGAAGCAACACCTGAATTTATTTACAACAGATATGTCGTAGGGATCAACCTGCTAAAAACCCTACTAACATTTGCAATGACAATAATGAACAGACCACATACAGAAATTTTGCTGAAAGCTTCACTGCTTCAATTTACAACCACAATTAGCCGATGTCATGAACATGTTTTTCTGCTCGGTGCTATTAAGAAAGTATATGCTACAGAAACTGAGTTATATCACAACACACGGATCCTGCAGAGACAACAATCCGAGAAAACGAAGTTAAAAAGCAATGTTAGTTAGGCAATACAATTAGTTATTTCTGTTTTGCATTTTGCCCATGTTGTTCTACTGCTTGTTGTGCACAAAAAATATATTACTTTTTTTTTATCAGAATCTACAATTGAAGGGAAGTTACTAATGAATATTCCATGAAGATAATCTGTTTAATTTCAAAAGAAAAAAACAGCAAAAGCCAAGAATCACTTTAATTTTCTTTTGTTTTGACCCAACCATCAAGAGAAAAACAAGAAAGTGAATCTAAAGACCCAAAAAAAAAAATAGTAACTTGGAAAACTTTAGTTTAATTTAGTAGATTAACTCTAACATCAAAATTTGAAATACAATGTAAAATCCTGGCAAGCTGCACATGCAAAACTTAAACAGGAAACTAGACAAAGAGACTTACCATGAACTATATGCTTGAATAACCTCATTTTGCCTTATATCAAATTAAGTAGAAAATTTGAATAATAGTAAAGGAAAATAATTCTGCTCAGAGTTATAAAAGAGAAAGCAATCTCCATGATTAAACTGAATCTGTCTTATTTGTTGTTTGATGATTTTGCCCACACTTTCATGCCAAGCTCAAAAGATAGTCAAGAATAAGCACTCTTAATTCATGAGGAAAATGGAGAAATAAAAGCCCAATAAAGGGACAAAACAATATAAGAGAGAGAGCGAGAGAGAGAGAGGGAGTTTGATAGATACTGATTAACCAATGATTAATATGAAGTTTACTTACCTGATGTTCTTCCTTTTATTCTGCAAACAAATTTGCGAGGGAAGAGAAATTGCATAAAAGTGAAATGCTGGTGAAAAAGGGATTTCAAGTGATGTTGATTGCCTTAAGCAGAGCCACCAATTCGTGACTATCCTCATGTGTTGGTATGAGCAACAAAAGTTTGATACCAATGAACTCATCCAAAGCAAACCTTTAGCTTAGTAATGAACTGATCATCTCCTCTTCAACAGATCCTTAACTCATTAACTGAACCAAAAAAAAAAAAAAAGGCTCTCGTTATAATTTTAAATTAAAAAAAAAAACTTAATAGTAAACACTTATAAAAGGCTACATCTACATTTTCACTTTAAAAATTCATTAATTTATAAAATTTATAAATCATGTTGAGCTTAACTTTCAATTAATTATATTCCATCACTTTTGATAAAGTTTTGAAAACCATTTCATTTCAAATGACTTTTTTCTTTCTTTTTTTTTAACTTCTATAATTAGAACATTCCAAACACACAAATACCAAGCAAACTTGTTATGTAACAACATCTCTGAAAAGGAGGACACTAAACTTGCCATATAAACCAGAGGCATTCAATCTCTCATTACTTTTGAGATTTCTAAAATGCAATTAAGCAAATCATTCCCAATTTTATTGAGCACCAATGACGTTTGAAACAATTTATTTTAGTGTAACAACAACTACATAGGTTAACGTGTGAGTGAATTTCTGTAATTACAGAATATTAAAATTAGACAACAACCATTAATAGATCCTAGCTTCACTTCTTTAGGGTTTGTTGCCACATTGACAAGTCAAATGTTCAGAAAAGTTACAATATTCCATTTCCATGAAACTACAAATCGATAACAACAATAGATTGCACCTGAAAATATATGGCCTAGGGATGAACCTGCTAATTAATGAGTGCTTACTGACTTGTGCTAATTATATGCTTCCGAAATACAGCTACATCAGATGGCACAAACCCCACAGAGAAGACAATTCCCAAAAAAAGAAGTTAAAAAGCAATTTTATTTATATCTCTGTTCTGCATTTTGCCCATGTTATTCTACTGATTATACTAATCAAGAAATGTGTCTACTTCTTATCAGACTCTACAATTGAAGCGAAGTCAATCATGACTGCAAACTACCATTGACAAAAAATTAAGAAAAGGACACAATGCAAACAGCAGTTTTGCTACAATTAACTTATTCAGAGGATAGCTTCAGCGGTTTTACCACCATCAAGAAAGTATGTGCTGCAGAAACGGAGTTGTATCACAAAATAACACAAATCATGCAAAGACAGTCCAAAAAGGAAGTTAAATGGCAATGTTAGGCAGGCAACACAATTAGTTGTTTCTGTTGTGCATTTTGCCCATATTGCCCTACTGATTGTACTCTACAACAAATAATCTCTTTTCATCTGATTCTACAATTGAAAGGAAGTTACTTACCGCTGAACGAAGATAACCTATTTTCAGAGGAATATTACTTTAAAAATAGCAAAAACCATGAATCACTTTAAATTTCTTCATTTAAGCCAATCATGAAGACAAAAAATAGGAAAGTAAATCTGTGGATAAAAAATAAAGATATTGAAAAAATTTTGGTTTAGCTTTGTACTTTGAATGACATAAAACAGTGTGCCCTGTTTTACGAATAATGTCACTGTGCCCCGTATTAAATAAGTACAGTAGTTGAATAATTGAAGAAGAAAAAAAATATTGCTCAAAGTTATGAAAAGAGAAGTGAATGTAAATCCTTAAACTAATTATCTCAAATTTTGTTAGATGATTTTGCCCACACTCCTTTTTCATGCCTAGTTCAAAAGTTCGTCTTGCATAATTGCTCCTCATTCGTGAGGGAAATGCAGAAAGAGAAGCCTAATATGGGGACAGATAATAAGAGAGAGAGAGAGACTAATACCGATTAAGCAATGTGTCAGTATGAGTACCAAAATCTTGCTTGAGTTTCTTGGACTGAGAAAGTGGCTGTTGCTCATCAACATCCCAAGGCCTCTTCTTATTCCTCTCCAATTCCTCTTGTTGAACGAGTTCCTCATATTCTGACATATATAATGGGTGCACCCCATATTCCTTGATAATTTCCTCCATGTAAGGTGCAGCACTAATTTCAAAGGAAAGCTTCAGGTTTGTGACCAACTGATGCTCTCCTCTTCTTCTTTCAATTTCCACCAATATCTGATCACTAAAGAATGGATTAGACATTACAAAAACATGATCAGAATTCATAGCAAACTCAGGCCCCAACCCCCACGGTAAATCGAACACCTTAAAATCTCCCAAGTAGCACACACAATCGAATGGAACCCAATCCGTTGGTTTTGAGTGAAAAAAAGCGATGCAGAAAGCAAAACCCAACAAGTGTGAATTTAGAGGGAGTTCAATGATTATGGTCCTTTGCGTTGTCCGATATCTGAACCACTCTAGTACTCCACTTCCTGGCAACCAAATTTCACTCGCATGACAGCTATTGTATACATTTCGAGCCCTTCGTGCTAGATCACATCCATAAGCAGCAGCTCCAATCATTACGGAATAGGCATCTTCACTGATATTGTGAAGTGATTGTTCATTCAATTTCACACAATTTCCAAATGAGATGTATTCGCTGTTCCGACTCAGTAGTCTAGACGCTTTCTCCAGTGACAGGCAGTCATCGGCATATAATTCTGCAATGGATGGTGGAAGTTTTGGTAAAGAACGAAGCCTCTTGCAATTCCGAATGTCAAGACGTTTTAGTCTTGAAAGATGTTCGGTGTTGTTGGGGAGTTCAGTTATGTTGCTACAACCCTGCAAATCTACGGCTTCTAAAGACAACATGCCGCCGAAAAAGATATGTAGCTTCGACTTATCAAGGAGTTCACAATTATAAAAAACAAGACTAACCAAATTTCTCAAGTGAGGTAACTCGTTTGGAAGGCTCTTAAGACAGCCTCTGACACGGAGCGCTACCAAACCACTCGAATACCCTACGGACGGATGCAACATTTCGACTCCTGTTGTAAATAGGCTCCACTCTTTCACTTTTTCCGATGACACTGAAAATTCCTTGAGATTTGGGCACCATGACACATCTATACCTTTTAGAGATTGTAAATGGACTTCACTTTTTAGACTCTTAATTTTCTCGCAGTGCTTTACGAACAGCCAAGCAAGTGAGTGGAGAGACAAAATAGACGAATGAACCTCCCGCAAACTTGTACAACAATTAAGATATACTTCTTCAAGATTTAAGGCTTTACAGAAATCCGGCAGCTCTATCAATTGTTTGGATTCGCTAAGGTCTATCCGTTTTAAGCTCACAAGATCCTATAACAATTGAGATAGACAATTTGAATGAGAAATATAAAGACAAATATGTTTATACATACATACCTGCACACCATTCCAAAGCTTTTGAACACCGCTACAAGGCATGTGAAGCTCAACGAGTTTTTCAACACAAAAAGTGGATGGCAGAGATTTCAATGGGTATCCAGACCACTCTAGATAACGTAATTTATTAGGAAATAATTCAAGGCCTTTTGGAAGGTACACATGACTTTGCGAGGCGGCACAAATTTTGAGAAATCTTAGATTAGGCATCCTTTTGAAAGTGTCGGCACTCAAACGTAGATCTTTAATTTGAGACACATCAAACAATATTCCTTCAATTTTATTAGTTCCCTGAAAAAAAAAAAAAAGGATAGTAAGTAGACCATATCATACTCCACGCATATTCTTCGTAAAGATACAGGTTTGTTAGGAAAGCAGGTTTATTTCTCTTACCTTATTATTAGCCAAAACATTGTAGATTTCTTCAGGATCCCTTAATCGACTGCGCCTTTTAGGTTCATCGATAGATTCCTCGCGAACAATTTCTTGACCCATTTGTTGTATTAAATCATGCATTTCTACATACACGCCATTATCTACATTTATGAGAGCCTTGTCTTGAAGTGTTCTCATGCCAATATGTCCATGGAAACCATAGCTATCTAATAGGCTTATCACATCTCCTTTCAACTTTCCCCTCAAAAAGCACGCAATGTCTAAAAATATTTTTTTGTCTACACGATCTAATCCATTGTAACTCAATGTTAACACCTTTTGAATATCTTCATGGGGACACTCCTTAAGTTTTTCCAATTCGCTATTCCATTCTTCCTTTTTGCAACCAAGAAGATGTAAACCCAAAACTTCCAAAGCTAATGGAATTCCATCTGCATAATCAACCGCCCTCTTTGATAGCTCCTCGTATCCTGTTGTAGGCAGGTTTTGGTTGAAGGCATTCAAGCGGAAAAGTTTAAGAGATTCTTCGAAATTCAATTTCATAACCTCATATATTTCATCAGCTCCTTCTAGCACATGCTTGTCCCTGGTAGTGATGATAATTTTACTTCCTAGACCAAAGCACTGAAGTTCTCCAACCAAACGTTTTAATTGAATTAAAGTACTAACATCATCAAGAACAATGAAAACGGTCATACGATTGAGCCAAGATTCAATAACGGTAGTTGCAATACGGTTAAAGAAATCTTCTTCCTGATTTAGTAGACAGGAGAGAAGTTTATGACGTAGATTTTCATGCTTTTCAGACTTTTCCCTGACATTTTCCATGAAGCAACAACTTCCATATTTAGAAGAGTGTTTGTCAAATAGAGCTCTGGCAATGGTCGTTTTACCAATGCCCCCCATGCCCCAAATTCCAATGATTTGACTTTGACCTTCTCTAAATAATGATTCAATCTGTGCACATTTGTCATAAATACTAACAAGGCGCTTTGATTCAATAGGTGGATACCTATGATACAATTTTTGCTGTACGTCTCTGACAATCTTTTGAATGAGTTCAGATTCATCCCTAACATATGAAAAATAAAAGGGAAAAAAGGAAAAGCAAAATTAAGCAAAGAATTGATTTGTCAAAAACAAAAGAGAAGTAATAAATAGAGGATAAAATACTATATGCGGACTACATATAAATATTTGTCTGAAATTGACGAGGATGTTTAATTACGTGATCATCACTAAAATCACAGTCCCCCATCATTTGAGAATACATGAAAATGAATTTATTACCTGATTGCGGGAGAGTCACGGTCCCAACCAGCTAAGTCTGCAGCTTTAGCGAGAGTACCCTTCCACGTTGGCTTCTCGTGTTGGTCGACCTTGGGGTCTCTCTCATGTTTCTGAAATGCTTGCTCGTAAAGCCCAGTCTGATTGCGTACATGAGATGGATCGACTTTATAAAAGACAGGAATAACAAGCTGACCTTGATCCCTTTTGCAATCAAGTATATGGATGAGTTCTTTCAAGCACCATCTGGAGGAAGCATAATTTTCTGAGAATACCACCACAGATACATAGGAATCCTCAATTGCTTGCTTAAGTTCTGGCCAGATCTCTTCTCCTTTGCGGACTTTGTAGTCTATGTAGGCTTTGATATGGCTTTTGCCAAAAGCTTCATAAAGATGGCTAGTGAAATTGGTGCGAGTGTCCTCACCCCTAAAGCTGATAAATACATCATACTTCTTGATGGGAGATTGAGCAGAGGAAGAGGATAAAGGAGCATAAGAGGCCATATCTGAGAGAGCAGGAAGAGCACTGTGTTGTATTGAAGAGTTTAGAAAAGAGAGGTGGATGTGTACAAAGAAAGATCAGAAGCTGCATATATATAAGTGGAAGAAGGAGTCCACGCGGTTTTCCTTCGAAAGTTTCACCTCTTCTTCTCTTTGAACAAAGAAACGCATGCTATCTTACTTCAGAAGTTACTGTTCATGAAAAATTGTGTAACCTTTTGGCTACGGACTGAATTTTCAAGTTGCATTCACACTAGGAAGGCGATGAAGTTTCCAAGTTTCATAGACACTGTAAAATAAAGATGGGAATGGGGAACCCACACGGGTTGATTTTTATATATATATATATATATATATGTTAAGCCATGAAACTTTGCAGAAGGAGGAAATTAGACTTTTTCATCAAAAGAGTATAACTATGACTTGGTTGCTAAAAAGAGAAGTCATCAAAATAATGACATTTGAATATTTTTTAAAATTTAATAACATAATCTTACCTTATTAAAAAAGAAAATAAAGCTCTTTATATTATAATTTTATAAGAAAACTTCACAAAGAGTATGAATAAGGCAAGATTAGCAATTTTATAATAAAACTAAAAGCAGGCTATAAGGATGAGAAGAAAGAGCCTATACGATTTGATTGATTTATATATATATATATATATGCATGTATATGTATATGATGTTAAATCATGAAACTTTGTAGAGGAAAGAATCAACCCCTTCATTAAAAGGGTGTAATTATAACTTGGTAGTAAAAAAAAAGGGTCATCAAAATAATAACATTCAAATATTTTTAAAATTCAAAAACATATTCTTAACTCATTGAAAAATAAAATAAAACTCTTCATGTTATAATTTTATAGGAAGATTCATAGAGAGCATGAACAGGACAAGATTAGTAATTTCATAATAAAAGCGGTCAAGTATAAAGGATGAGAAAAGGGAGCCCACATGATTTGATTAATATATATGTTAAGCCATGAAACTTCGTAGAAGGAGGAAATTAGACTTTTTCATCAAAAGAGTGTAACTATGACTTGGTTGCTAAAAAGAGAGGTCATCAAAATAATGACATTTGAATATTTTTTTTAAAATTCAATAACATAATCTAACCTTATTAAAAAATAAAATAAAGTTCTTTATATTATAATTTTATAAGAAAACTTCACAGAGAGTATGAATAAAGCAAGATTAGCAATTTCATAATAAAACTAAAAGCAAGCTATAAGGGATGAGAAGAAAGAGCCTATACAATTTGACTGATATATATATATATATATGTTGATAAATCATGAAACTTTGAAAAGGAAGGAATCGAACTCTTCATTAAAAGGGCGTAATTATGACATGGTAGTTAAAAAAAGAGGTCATCAAAATAATGACATTTAAATATTTTTAAAATTCAAAAACATATTCTTAACTCATTGAAAAATAAAATAAAGCTCTCTATGTTATAATTTTAAAAGAAGATTCATAGAGAGCATGAACAGGACAAGATTAGCAATTTCATAATGAAAGCGGTCAAGTATAAAGGATGAGAAAAGGGAGCCCACACGATTTGATTGATATATATGTTAAGCCATGAAACTTCGTAGAAGGAGGAAATTAGACTTTTTCATCAAAAGAGTGTAACTATGACTTGGTTGCTAAAAAGAGAGATCATAAAAATAATGACATTTAAATATTTTTTAAAATTCAATAACATAATCTTACCCTATAAATAAAATAAAATAAAGCTCTTTATATTATAATTTTATAAGAAAACTTCATAGAGATTATGAATAGGGCAAGATTAGCAATTACATAATAAAACTAAAAGCAAGCTATAAGGGATGAGAAGAAAGAGCCTATACATTTTGATTGATATATATATATATATACACATGTTGATAAATCATGAAACTTTGCAAAGGAAGGAATCAAACTTTTTATTAAAAGGGCATAATTACGACATGGTTGTCAAAAAAAGAGGTCATGAAAACATGATATTCAAATTTTTTTAAAATTCAAAACATATTCTTAACTCATTGAAAAATAAAAATAAACTCTCCATGTTATAATTTTATTGGAAGATTTCATAGAGAGCATGAACAGGACAAGATTAGCAATTTCATAATGAAAGCGGTCAAGTATAAAGGATGAGAAAAGGGAACCCACACAATTTGATTGATATATATGTTAAGCCATGAAATTTCGTAGGAGGAAATTAAACTTTTTCATCAAAAGAGTATAATTATGACTTGGTTGCTAAAAAGAAAGGTCATCAAAATAATGACATTTGAATTTTTTTTTAAATTCAATATCATAATCTTACCTTATTAAAAAATAAAATAAAGCTCTTTATATTATAATTTTATAAGAAAACTTCACAGAGAGTATGAATAGGGCAAGATTAGCAATTTCATAACAAAACTAAAAGCAGGCTATAAGGGATGAGAAGAAAAAGCCTATACGATTTGATTGATATATATATATATATATATGATGAAAAATCATGAAACTTTGTAGAGGAAGGAATGAAACTCTTCGTTAAAAGGGTGTAATTATGACATGGTAATCAAAAAAAGAGGTCATTAAAATAATGACATTAAGAATTTTTAAAATTCAAAAACATATTCTTAACTCATTGAAAAATAAAATAAAGCTCTCCATGTTATAATTTTATAGGAAGATTCATAGAGAGCATGAATAGGACAAGATTAGCAATTTCATAAAAATAGTGGTCAAGTATAAAGGATGAGAAAAGGGAGCCCACATGGTTTGATTAATATATATGTTAAGCCATGAAACCTCGTAGAAGGAGGAAATTAGACTTCTTCATCAAAAGACTGTAACTATGACTTGGTTGCTAAAAAAAGAGGTCATCAAAATAATGACATTTGAATATTTTTTAAAATTCAATAACATAATCTAGCCTTATTAAAAAATAAAATAAAGTTCTTTATATTATAATTTTATAGGAAAACTTCACAACGAGTATGAATAAGGCAAGATTAGCAATTTCATAATAAAACTAAAAGCAAGCTATAAGGGATGAGAAGAAAGAGCCTATGCAGTTTGACTGATATATATATATATATATATGTTGATAAATCATGAAACTTTGAAGAGGAAGGAATCAAACTCTTCATTAAAAGGGCGTAATTACAACATGGTAGTCAAAAAAAGGGGGTCATCAAAATAATGACATTCAAATATTTTTAAAACTCAAAAACATATTCTTAACTCATTGAAAAATAAAATAAAGCCCTCCATGTTATAATTTTATAGTATGACTTCATAGAGAACATGAACGTGACAAGATTAGCAATTTCATAGTAAAAGTGGTCAAGTATAAAGGATGAGAAAAGGGAGCCCACACAATTTGATTGTTATATATGTTAAGCCATGAAACTTCATAGAAGGAGGAAATTAGACTTTTTCATCAAAAGAGTGTAACTATGACTTGGTTGCTAAAAAGAGAGGTCATAAAAATAATGACATTTGAATATTTTTTAAAATTCAATAACATAATCTTACCCTATTAAAAAAATAAAATAAAGCTTTTTATATTATAATTTTATAAGAAAACTTCACAGAGAGTATGAATAGGGCAAGATTAGAAATTTCATAATAAAACTAACAGCAGGCTGTAAGGGATGAAAAGAAAGAGCCTATATGATTTGATTGATTGATTTATATATATATATATGATGTTAAATCATGAAACTTTGTAGAGGAAGGAATCAAACTCTTCGTTAAAAGGGTGTAATTATGACATGATAGTCAAAAAAAGAGGTCATTAAAATAATGACATTCAAATAATTTTAAAATTCAAAAACATATTCTTAACTCATTGGAAAATAAAATAGAACTCTCCATGTTATAATTTTTTAGGAAGACTTCATATAGAGCATGAACAGGACAAGATTAGCAATTTCATAATGAAAGCGGTCAAGTATAAAGGATGAGAAAAGGTAGCCCACATGGTTTGATTGATAAATATGTTAAGCCATGAAAATTCGTAGAAGGAGAAAATTAGACTTTTTCATCAAAAGAGTGTAACTATGACTTGGTTGTTAAAAAGAGAGGTCATCAAAATAATGAAATTTGAATATTTTTTTAAAATTCAATAATATATTCTCACCTTATTAAAAAAATAAAATAAATCTCTTTATATTATAATTTTATAAGAAAACTTCACAAAGAGTATGAATAGGGCAAGATTAGCAATTTCATAATAATACTTAAAGCGGGCTGTAGGGGATGAGAAGAAAGAACCAAAACGATTTGATTGATATATATATATATATATGTTGATCAATCATGAAACTTTGTAGAGGAAGGAATCAAACTCTTCATTAAAAGGGTGTAATTATGACTTGGTTGTAAAAAAAAAAAAAAAGAGGTCCTCAAAACATTTACATTCAAATATTTTTAAAATTCAATAACATATTCTTAGCACATTGAAAAATAAAATAAAGCTCTTCATGTTATAATTTTATAGGAAGACTTCGTAGAGAGTAAGAACAGGACAAGGTTAGCAATTTCATAGTGAAAGCTGTCAAGTATAAAAGATGAGAAAAGGGAGCCCACATAGTTTGATTGATAGATATGTTTAGCTATGAAACTTCATAGTAGGAGGAAATTAGACTTTTTCATCAAAAGATTTTAACTGATTGTTGAAAAGAGAGGTCATCAAAATAATGACTTTTGAATATTTTTTAAAAAATCAATAACATAATCTTACCTTATTAAAAAATAAAATAAAGCTCTTTATATTATAATTATATAAAAAGATTTCACAAAGAATATGAATAGGACAAGATTAGCAATTTCATAATAAAAGGTTAGCAAGTATAAAGGATGACAAGAGAGTACTCACATAGTTTTATTGATATATATGTTGATAAACCATGAAACTTTGTTGAAAGAGGGAATTAAACTCCTTATCAAATGAGTTTAGCCTTGACTTGGTAGTAAAACAAAAAAGTTATGTTAACTAATCATTACCGTGATAGTAAGTGTCACAACCCACAGATTTAGTATGTTGGTACAAAAGATAGCAAATTCCCCTACCATAACTAAGAGTATTATTTCTGACTTTTGTAGAAATTTCGGCAGAGTCCCCTCTATAATTTGGACTTTCCGATATTTCTACAATCAGTCAATTCAACAATTACACCCAAAATATATCAAAATAGAAATTTCTAGGGATTGGGGATATCCTAACTATGATTCAGTGGAGCCACATTTACATTGTTCAGAACAAACAAATTCATAACACAAAATACACCCACATGAATAATTGTGGGTTTGCCAAAAAAAATAAAGCAGGAGATCTACAGCTAGTCGGCAGCTCAGGGTAGGCTAGGGTCTTCAACGCTCTCTGAAAAATAAATTTAAGAAAGATTGAGTTTGAAACTCAGTGAATAAATAATGCCGACCCTTAAAAATCTTAGGGACAAGGCCCGTAAAATATCTATATATATATATATATTCATCATGCATAAATAAGCCTCATGCAAATCGTTTCTCAAAATGCATCAGAAGTATCTAAGCAGAACCAAATTGAAACAAACGCAGAGCACACGGCTCGCGGGGAGAATAACTACAGACGCAAAGCACTTGGCTTGCGAAATAAAATGACTCCACATGTGGTAGCTACCTACACGGGGCTAGCAAAACCCCTGCTAGCTGAGGTTCAGATCATGGTGCACCAAGGCTAACAACTACTGCTGTTAGCTACAGAGTTCTGAATAGATAACCTCTTAAATTTAATACGTTTCTCAAATCACATTTCAGACAGAGTACCTTCCATATCAGTTCGATATCAAAGTTTCCAAATAACTCAACAGGCATCAATTTGCAAAATTTCATGTTTAAATCAATTTTCAGTAACATACATATAACAAAACATTTATCCCTACGTTAAAACATTGCAAGGAAACTTAGTAATAAAATAAGAAATAGGAGTTACTCACAGTCCGCATTACTTACTCACCTCCTAGGATGATATCAACATTCCCTACCCAGTCCTCAGTTCTAACTCAATCTCCTGAGTATCCTACAATACCCGTTCACCAGATTTTAGAGTGTGAATAACCAGCAGAATTGTCTCATTAACGTAGCCTACCTAACATTAATGTCTATTCTTCATTCCCTTAGAATAATATATGAAAAACTAAGGTTTCTTAGGTGTTATAGGTGTTTTCAGCATGTTAGCCGCGGCCAACATACATGGCGCCGCGGCGAAGAAGCCTTCTGGAGCTTCTTTGCTCATGCTCTCAATATTGGCCGCGGCCAATCCCTCCTTCCGCCGCGGCCAATTCCTTAATTCGCCGCGGCGAAATACTCTCTGGATAACTCCCAGCTGACCTCTCAACTTCCACCGTGGCATGGTTAAATTCATCATTTTCTCCTTCATTCATGCCTTCCATATCCATACAACACACATTTACATAGTTATAGGTATATATATATATATCCCCTTGCATTCTCCTTTTTCTACACACCCCCTTCCATCAGCTGGCCACACACACAGAAATACATACAGAACAAGCAAAACAGGGGGAAGAAACGCAGTGCAACTAGAACCAGAGATTTACACACTTACAGCAGCAACTCTAGACTTGGAGGAGACTGGTTTCTGGCGTTAACTTCCCCAACCCACAGCAGTAGAATTTGAAATAGCAAACAGTAGAAAATTGAGTCCAGGAGCAGCGGAAAATGGCGAGGAACAGAGGAGAGAAGATGAAGCTTTGTTCCAGCAGAGTCTTTTTCTAACCGAAGGGATGGGCATGGGTATGGGTTTAGAACTGCAGAGATTGGGGAAGCAAATTACCTAAAACCCAAGCAAAAAAAATGAATGAGAGAAGGGGCATTTCAGAAATTTGCAGAAAGAAGGAAAAACTTTCTACGTGGCAGCAGCAAATATCCCTTTGAAAAGTCAACCTCCCATATATATATATGTCTCATTGCATGCACGTCGGGTTTCTTACAGTAAGTCTAGGGACTTTACTATTAAGTAAAGTTGCAGTGTTATTAGATATAGGGGAGATGTCCAAACTTTAATGTTCAATTCATAGAAACTACATTTAAATTTCCAAGAGTTTTATCCACCTTACTTTAAGTCTTTATTATAATTACTCTTTATCTGTCTAAGGTTTTAAATAATTATTTTAATTGCATTTATAAATGAAATTCTATATAATGTTTGTTTGACACTACGCTAGATCAAACTTGCATGTTTTTAAATATTTTCTTTCAAGTTTTTTTTGCCAAAATATAACATTTAGATATTATTTTAAATTTCAATAATATATCCTTAGCTCAATCAGAAAAAAAGTAAATTATATCATCTCCTTTGAGTTTTGCTAAAATCATATCATTCTCGTCTCTATTTTCAAGAAATAAAAAATCATATTATATTTTAGTCTATTTAAAAAATATTTTTTATTAATCTAAATACATAATTTCTTTACTGAAATATCGTCCTACTATTCAAAGCCAAAATTAAAATTATACTCCATGTTAGTCCAATTTTAAAATTTTTTACTAAAATATTCTCTATTAATCACTCTTACATATTTTTCATAGGGGTATTTTAGTTAAAAAATTAAAATTCGACTAAAATCTATACTTTGAAAATAGAAAAAAAATTTATATAATTTCAATAAAATCTAGGAAAAATCTATATAATTTACTCTATACTTTAATATGCCTTTTAGATTAAGTTACCATCATACATAAACATGAGAAGAAGGCATAAAGCATGATTTTTTTTATTCATTATATACATTTACACTCCAGAGAAAAATAAAACTTAGGGCATGTTTGAATTAAAGAAAAAGATATAAAATAGAAATTTTAATTAAACTTTTTCTTTACTTATATTTAAATATGTTCTTTTATTTGTATTCATTATTCTCAATTCAAACTGAACCATTCTTTTTATTTTCTATTCTCCATAATCCAAATATATCTTTATATATTTATTGGAACCAAACATGAGCATCATAATTCTAAGAAAAAAGGTATAATTAAAATCATAAGTTTCAAAGCATGAAATATGCATTTAACTTCAAATTTCACATAACTTAAATTTTGAAATACATATCACGTAAAAAAAAAAAATGTTCCTTGCTCTGTAAGAATTCTACTTAAAAATGAATCTAGCAATTGTAGTCTCATATTTTAGAAAACTAAAGTGTCTTCCACCATGCCATAAAAAACAAAAGGGTGTCTATCACTTTATTCCTCCCTTTTCCTTGTAAAGAACTTAGAGTAGTCTTAATTAAACCCTAATCCAACTCATGTTGCACTATTGAAGTTGAAGGCATGCACATATATTTTAATGCATAGCGAGTTGGATTTGTTATTGTCAAAGAGAAGGACAAATTTAATTTTCAAGTGTTTCTTTTCAGTGTTTTATTAAAACTATGACAAGTAAAATTTTTTTACAATTTAACATTGTATAATTAAGTTTCTAAAAAAATTTTAGAAAATTTAGATACAATTTTTGTATTTTGTTATCAAATTTTTCAATAAAAATATGTATAAGTTCAACATCATATATTTGGAGTCTTTAAAAAAAATTTACAAAAATAATATCAAAATTATGAAAAGTTGTACCTAAGTCATATTTTTATAAAAGAACATAAAATATATATATATATATATATAAACTTTTTACTTAGTCTTGTCCTTAAAAGAAAAAAGAGTAGAAGCAAATTTTGCCATAACATAAATGAGCATGATTTAATAAGTAGATTGTAGATTATGTTATTTTCCGTTAACAAAATTTGATTTGAACTTACTTTGCCAAAAACTTTCATATTTTTAACGTTCTTTTTTTTTTATGATTAAAGACTGTTATTTAGGAAAGAAGGATTATTCTTAAGTACGAACTAGTTTTGATACAAATGCATTCTTGGCCAAACACAATCTAGACCTTGTTTGGTACATAGATTCCTAAATAATGAAAATAGAAATAAAAAGATAAATTGAATGTAATGAAAAAAATTATGGTTGGCGAGAATGGGAAAAAAAAAAGGGAATATATTTATATTTGATTGTTTGGTTGAATGAGAGTATAATGAAATAGAAAGTAAAAATAATAAAATGACAAAAAGTCCTCCCACATCATATTAATAACATTGTGACTATGTGTGCGTGTGTGTGTGTGTGTGTGTAATGTCTGGTTCTCCGAAAATAAGAAAAAACGTGAGAAACGTAACATACGGTTTCTCCATAAATGAATGAAATTCACTAAAAACAAAAGCAAGTCCTCCAAAACTACTTAGTTAAGGTGCTGAAAAATTTAAGAAGCATTCTAGACTCCTAAAAATGAGAATCCTAGGCTCAGACGAAAAGAAAAAAGAAGTTAGAATGAAAAAACAAAATGTGATAAAAGATTGATGAAATATAAGGGCATTTTTGTTATTTTGAGCAAATTTTGGAATTCACACAGAAGGGTTTTTTAAATAAAACTTTTGAGTTTCTAAGGGTTCTCAGAGGCCTTGAAAACTATGGAAAACCCCAGGATAGTTAACCCTTCTTCAATGGACATTTTCCAATGTCGTCACATCCGAACTTTGAAGGATTCATTTGGGAAGGTTTTAGCTCTGATTTGAGTGATTTCAAAAGCAATTTACTAAATTAGGGACCTAAATTTTATAATAGAAAAGATAGTTCTAAAAAAGGAGCTAAAATGAGTTAGAAACAAAAATGCCAAGAACAAAAGGCAAAATAAAAATTTTTAAAAAAGTCCTTAAACCCACATATATATGAGGCGTCTTTCTTCTCCCCTCATTCAGGTTGACCAAGTTCTACCCAAAAACATGAAAAAATTCAAAGGAGGAGGGTTCACAAGAACAAGGCAAAGGAGAGGGAAAAAAACTCAAGAAAAAGATAAGAATTTGTTGGAATTTCCTAGCCTTCTCTTTAGGAAATTTCTTCTCCTCCTTCTCCCCTTTTTCCCTATTGTTCTCTTAAAGTTTTTGGTTCTGTTTTGAGGTTAGACCAAGAGGGAAAAATTCAGATTTGAAGAGAGGAGGTCAAAGAAAGTGAGAATTAAGTAAGAAAATAAAGAAAAATAAGGTAAATCTTCCATCCCATGGTAGCTACTTCCTCCCCCTCTTTCTCCCTATTTTGCCCCATATAAGTAGATGCAAGAGGGCTAGAATTTTGAGGAGAACCAAGGCTAAATTCCATGAATTTAAGGGAGGAGAGTATGAATATGTAAAGAAATCCAAGTAAAAACCATAAATTTATAAGATAGAAAAGTTAAGGTTTTGATTGTACCTTGAACTCTATCATGAACCCTAACCATATTTTATGATGTTTAAGTGTTCATTTAAGTTCCTAAAACATTAAGAAAGCTTCCTACATGTTTCTCCCATCAAAGGAAGCAAGGAAACCCCATTGGTGCCTTATGGAAGTATAACTTAGGCCAAAAAGAGTTAATGTACTTAGGGAGTATTTTAATTTCTTCTAAACTTAGTTTTGCATTATGTATGATGGGAGAATATGAGAGCAAGTCTTGAAAAAAATTTAAAAAACCATAGATAGTGTGATGGCCTAATATGTTCCATAATATGGCTTAAAGAAGCAACACCAAATTAGGCTCCTAGAATTGATTATGCGATGACTCAAGGGGTTTAAATAGAGTCAAGAATTATAAATAGATGAAGAGAATGGAGCCAAGATGATGTTTTCCAAAGGTTGCTTCATTAAGTGCATTATAAAATCATAAAAGAGCCTTATGAGTTACCTAACTTTTCTAGTGATTGTGTCGCCTTAGAATTTGATTCAAAAGTATAATTAGCTTCTATATAATGTGTCTAGGCCAAGAGAAATAATCTTCACCTTCTTGGATGTGTGACATCAAGGGAGAGGACTTAAGGCTCAAGGAAAAAGTATGTAAGAGCAAGCAAGGTAGCTCTCTCCACCTTCTTTTATGCATAAATGTGTGTTTACATTATGTTTGAATGTGTGCATATATGTTTTGAGCTATGAAAAATATTTTAGCATGAGTTTTTATTCCATGGTACCATGATGATGATTTATGTATACAAATGATGTTTTATATACTTGCTTTGGTTTGTTTGAGTGTGGAGAATCCAAGAACCCTCTAGCTATGGTGAGGATGAGCTAAGAACCCTAGAATTTGGTTGAGACAAAGTAAAAAGTCTCCCAAGAGTAAAGTTGACTCTCAAGAGTAAGATTGAGTCAAACGCCTCTCAAAGAAAGTGGGTGAGGCAAGTCCAAAATTCACAAGGGAATGGTTGAGACTAATCCACTCACTTAACAAGCTTATGTATGCTATATATGATGTGTTCATACATCAAGAATGTTTTATAAATGCTCACATATGTCAATATGTCCATGCATGTATTTTTAAGGCTTATATGCATACTTTATGTGTGATTGAAAGGGAGATGAGCTATTAGGATTCTTTGAATCTTATCCCCTCCTCTTCAACGTTCTAACATGCTAGGTGAATTAAGAGAGCAAGGAGATAGAAGCCAACCACTTGAGAGATGAGAACATGATATTGAAATGTATAAAATTTGCTTCTTTAAGGCCATCAAGGTAGCAAATGTTGTAATCTATGATTGTATATGACATATGACCTTATAAGCATGTATAATTATGCTAATGTATCATGTATAAATGAGATTTAAGGTTATATGTATGGGAATGTGTATTTTGGTCATGTAATGGCTAGACTAGCTTATGAAAATGTATGTAATAATGGAAATGGAGACGCCAAATTGAGATGCATGAGATTTGAGATCACTTGGGCAATCCATACAAGCCATATTCATACTTTTAAATTTTCTCAAGAGGTGTCAAATATCAAAGGAGACTATTTGGATATAATTGGTATCTCATATAGTCCAAAATTGACCATATTAAAAACCTATATCACTTTTTGTCTAAATGAGCTCTTTTTAGTCTGAGATTTGGCATAAAATTAGAGTTTATTGAGAGGTTTTTGGGAAGCTAAAGTATAGGATTTTCGAAGGCATATAGGATATTTCATAAATTTTTAAAGTTGAAAAAAATTCTAGTTTTAGTCATGTTACTATTCATACCAGTCCAAAATTGATTTCTATCACTCAGGGCTCAAATGATGTCCAATTATCATGAAATTTTATAGAGAGAAACTAGATATTCCCAGTGAATTATGACAACTAAAAGCATCTCATTTGGATATCTAGCGAGGGAGATATGAATTTTTAAAGATTCTACTCAGTATCAGACACTCTAACCGATCTTAGGTATTGTTTAATTGGATTTCAAGGTCTGGGCATGTCTAAACTAGTCTAGAGTTATTTTTTTTCTCTAGGTAACATCTATAACTTTCCAAATTGGTATCATTTGCATAGATTTAATTTTTTTAGAATTAATTGGACATTTTTTATGTTTGTAGTAGAAAGTTGTGATAGTACCAGTAGCCAGCTAAACCTTTGCACTTTTTCGAATGTCAAACATCGTTTGTGTGATGTTTTATGGCCTAGTCATATTTTTGGCATAAAGTACACATGTGTAGCTTTTCAGAATGGCAAGGAATGTATGATTTCAATTTTTCTAAAATTAGTTATGATTTTCTAAAATTTATGACAGAAGTAAGAAAATTCTAGCTGAAAATGCATATATGAATTTTATGTATCCCCTTGTAGAGCTCTAAGCCAATTTTGGGGATGGAAATGAGTTGTATCTATATAATTAAATATGAGAATGTGATACATGAGCTCACATGATTCATGGGACATTGAACGAAAAATTTATATCCAACACAACGTTAAAATATTCACTTTTATATGCTATTTTCTTGTATTCTTATGAATTCTATAACATAAGACTTGGGAATAGTATGAAGTATGACAGCGGACCAAGTTAATTTAAGGGCTGAGATAACATCTCTTCACCTGGGTCCAAGATCTTATCAACAAGATCCTATAACCTATAGTGCAAATTTTGAGACTTTGTTGATAAGGTTTTTACCAGTAAGTACAAGGTCTTCTTGTATAATGTGTTAAAGCTTGTACAATATGGAATTGGGTATGAATGGCTTAAACCTAACAAGCAAGGCTTAGATTGATATTATTTGAGAAATATCACGATATGGCTTGATATGGTGTGATAGTGCACATGTGTGTGTGTGTTTAGTAAGAAGCAAAATGTGTTTCATTCATTTTTATTTTCTTAGTCATCATTCCCAACTATTGTCCAGCTCTCATTCCTCATTCAAGATTCAAATTTTTTGGTGATTTTTATTTCATATATAAATATTTATTTTAATATTTTACATATATTAATTTAATATAACATTAATCAATTAATTAAGAAAGAATTTTCTATTGTAATTCAATCAAAAAATAGTGTTTTCCTACTGATTGTCAATCAAAATTTCTAATTAAAAATTAGTTGAAAAATACTAATTTTCTTAGTAAAAACTTTTCAACTAAATTTACTAAAATTTAGTAAAACACACTATTTTTCCTATTGAATTACAGTTGGAATTTTTCAACTGACTAATTAATCATATAGAATAGTGTTTTTCAACTAAAATTTGGTCAGAAAACATTATTTTATCTCACTAAAATTCGGTCAAAAATTTTTTACCAACTAATTGGTTAGTCAAAATAGTATATTTTTTTATTGAATTTCAATTGAAAAACATTGTTTTTTCATTAAAATTCAATCAAAAAATTTTTATTGATGGATTAGTTGGATAATTTCAATTTAGTTAAAAAATACTATTTTTTGATTGAAATTTAGTAAGAAAGTTTCAACTAATGAATTGATCAAACAATTTTAACTAAAATTTAGTCGTAAAACACATTTTTCTTATTAAAATTCAATCAAAAATTTTTTACTAGTAGATTGGTTAGAGTTAGTTGAACATTTTGAATTCAATTGATATAATTTGGTTCATCTTTTTATGTTGCAAGGAAAAAAATGTCAATATATTTATATTTGAAAAATGGCTTGTGAAAAGGGCGTGACATACAAAAGAAAGTGCACAATATCTATTCTTTTTATATGAGTTTCCGTTTCCCATGAGATATGTAACACCATATTACTTTAGCCTTACTTTCCCATATATTATACTTCATACATGCTTTATACATGGGTTTTCAAAAGAAAATTGATTAAGTTATGGCTTATAATAGCATATATAGAGTTTTAATTGTTCAAATTTTTTCTCTGTGGGCCCTGTGGACTCTCCAACATCATCTCCTACTCATAATCATAAATATCATAAAACATCTCATGCAATTTGTATTTGAAGGCTACACATAAAAAAAATAAGAGTTCCATTTCGGGTCCAGATTTCAATTTTTTGGGGTAAATTTTGGAAATTCATAATTAAATCTAGAAAAATTGAAATCTAACAAATCATAGCTTTTTGGAAATCCCTGCATATTAACTTTATGCTAAAAATACTTTTAGGCTATAACAACTATGTTTGGACTACGTTTGACAATAGGAAACTGACATAGGTCCAGCTATCCTAGAGTTGTGCTATAGTTTACTGATATGGATTTCAAAAATTCATAACTAATTCCACAAAAATCTATATCAAGTAAACTATACCAATCTTGAAAGATAAAGATGTCTGCTTTAAGGAAAAAATAGCTCCAGATCCAGAAAATGAGATTAAGCTAACAAAAACTGATGGAATAGTGATTGAGGTCTTATTGCACTACTGACAGTAAATTCTAACTTCAAAAATACATATCTCTCTCTACACACCTCTGAATAAGGTTATTCTAGTGGCTATAGTGCACTGTGAGTGTCTAGTTTCTTCATATAAAATTTTAAAGCCATTGGACCTTATTTGGCCCTCAAATGATATAAAAATATTTTAGACCAAATGAACAGTAACTAATACCAAAATACAAAATTTGCTAGACTCGAAAAATCATAATAAATTTTATGGACCTCCAAATATTGCTATTCTTAGGCCAGCAAAAATCTCTATATGAGATTTATATGTCTGTAAGATCTTAGCCTTAAAATCGTTCATTTGGTCATTTTGTGACATAGGGTGCTAAAATAAGCTTTATAAGCATCAAAATGAGTCAAATATGTCCAAATGCTTTCTTACCCCAACCATGACTTCTTGAGCACATGGGAAAGCATCAAAATAGACCTGTAAACATGCCAAAAGGGTCCAAAAACCCAGATCTCACAAATTCACTACCTCACTTGTTGATATACATAAGAGCACACATGCATTCTTGCCATACAATGTTAAAAACATTCATTCTCATTCATATACCCTTATTTTCCATACATACGTCATGTATACATATATCTACATATGTCTAACGGGTTATACATCACTTGACATCTATACGGCTATAATACAAGCATTTTACAACTTCTTTACCACCCTCCATGTCTTCAAGTGGGGTGGCTCCCAAATTCCTTGCTATTTTGCTCTACCTGGATATGTTAGGTGATGGAGAAGGAGTGAGATTCAAAGAATCTCAATAATCTTATACACTTTCAATCATACATGATGGATGCATTATTATGCAATGGATGCTATGCATAGTCTATGAGCTACATGTACATATCAAGAGCATAATTTCCATTTCATAAAGTCTCAATTACATCAAAGGAGACTCTCAAGACCTTGGTTAGCCTCACCTATTTCTCTTGGGGCTTTTGGACTTGCCTCACCCATTTCTCTTAGGACTTTTGACTAAGTCTCACTCCTCTTGAGATTTTTGGCTTGTCTCACCCATGCTAAAGGACTTTTAGCTCATCCTCACCCTTATCAAAGGACTTTTGGCCTCACTAAGTCTATTCAAGTCTTATGCACACATAAAGTCAATTTAATACACATAAGTGGCACCGCATATATTCTTAGTAGCTAGACATACTTTTCATAATTCAAACATACACATAAGCATCCCAAGCAAGAAGACATCCATACACATGAGAGAAAGGTTAGAGAGCTACTCGGTCACACTCTTGCAAGGAGGTGGGACTCGTTTCTCGTAGCCTATAAACATCAATGAAGCATAACTAAGTCATTGAAATAGAACTTAGCTCCTTATAACTCAAGACTAGGTTACTTGACTCACAATGCCTCTTTGTGCTCTAATATGGACCCTACAAGTCCATATTTCCTTATAAGCCTCCGAACTTCATTCCAAGGCTTCCTTTAAAGTTTCTTACTCATAATTAGCTCCTTTCTAGTCTTAGAGCAATTTAAATTACTCCCTAGGTGTGACTTATAGTTTAAACCTAGATAATGCCTCTTTGGATATCCATAGAAGTGATCTTACTTTTTCCCTTGAGGGAATGGCTCTTTACAATCTTCCTAAAGGTCTAATAGACTCATACAAGCTCTTAGATAAGCTAGAATAGCTCTAGGAAAATTAAACTTAAGCATTTGTCTTAAAACCCTAAGATTCTCAATCTTAGACTTCATTGCTTCCCATTTGATTCTAATGGACTATTTTTCATCCTCATATTCTCAAGCACTTGTTTCTCTCTTGCTAAAGTCAGAATTCATCTTCCTCTAAGTGGCTAGGTCTGACCCAAATTTTACTAAAAAGAGACATCCAAGAAGAAGCAATTAAAGCTCAAGAAGCTTACCTTATTTATGAGCTTTTCCAAGAGTCTTCTACTTGCAACAAGCCTCTCCTTCTGAAACTTCCTTTTTCTACTTGGGCTTACCACAAAACAGAACCATATCAACCTCTAGATTCAAGGAAAAGAGAAGAGAAGGTGGAGAAGAGACTTGGCATGAGAAGAAGCAAGGAAAGGAGCAAGGTTTCTCACCTTTTCAAAACTTCTTCTTCCTCTCTTGGTTCTCCCTCTTGTGCGCCCTTCTCTCTAGCCCTTCTCTTTGCTTTCAGCCAGCTAAAAGTCAATCCAGAGGTGGGGGAGAGTTCTTGACATTTTAAGAAGTGATTTCCTTTTTTTTACACTTTTTCAGACTAAATCTCGTTATAGCAGGAAACCACCCTTGCTACGGCAAGCCCTTATCAGTTCTAGGTGCCCCCGTGCTCGCTACGACTGGCGTTACTATGAGAAACTCTCTGAATTTTGTATCAGCCCCCGAACTCGCTATAACTAACTAACTTCTTGCTATACCTAACAGCATTTTCGCTATAGCGAGCATGTACACTCACTATAGCTAATAGGTATGCTCGCTATAGCCAATAGACTTACAAAAATTTCAGCAACCTTAAATTTTTATGTCTATGAAAACTTGGATGTTACAAGATACATGTACCAAGCAAATTTTGCCAATCGATTCCGTTTTTCTTTCATTTCTATTGACATACCAAATGAGGCCCTAATGTATTTGTGAATGCAAAACTAAACATGCAAATCTAGTTCATGCTTATTGGTATAGGTACACAAAGGTCTAAAATTAAATTTGTAAATACATAATCAAACATGCAAATTTAAATTAGTTTTTTAAGTTTAAAATGTATTATAAATAGTCTTCTTTTTAAAAAAAAATTCTTCCGTGTGTCCTAGAATATATGTATTAAAATATGCACATGCTTTTTATAAAGATTTTCAAATTAAATATTAAAGGTCTCAAACATATATTTGAGTATAATAAAATATTATATTTGGGCTTTTTATATATTATGCATATTATTTTTCAATTCTATTCTAAGGGATTTAAAATTGTCATAAATTTTTCTATTAAATAAGGAACTAAAGAAAAAAAATTTGGCATATACTAATTGGCAATATTAAGTGAGTTTTTAAATTTAGAAGGTCAAGCATGCGCAATGTCTTGACAAAACTTAACAACGGAATATATAAAGCTCAAGAAATGAGGGCAACAAAATATAGCAAGTCAAGGATCTAGCAACGTACTTATCCGTCACTATATCCTTTTATAACCAAAAGGATCCATTTAACGCCAATCCGTTGCTAAAAGATTTTTTTCTAATTAAAATTTAAAATTTAAAATCTCTTATTAACTACTTGTATCCTTCATTACTAAAATAGAATGATTCCGAATCAAATTAACTTCAAACAAAATCACAAAGACTTTATAATTTATACTTTTATAATCAACTCCATTTCAGCATAAAAGCCATTATTGCCTCTGAAATCTGTTGTGTACCCCTAAAACTAAGCCTTTGTTGTGTTGAAGTGTATTCCACAAACATTTTAGCATTAAACATCAATATGTACTTTATGCATGATAATTGAAATTAAACCTTATTACAAGCTAATCAAAATCTGATTTAAAGTTTCTAAACACTGACAAAAAATTAAAAATAAAATTATAATTTAACTTAACTATTGACCAATAGTATTTGAAACTTGAAAGTTATGAAATTAACATCGACCACCTTAACCACCTTTTGTAGGCAGTAATGCTGGGCTTTCTCTCTTTATATTTTCATGAGAAAGAAATGTACTTTTTAGTCCTTAAAAAATAAATCTACTAATTATTTAATTTTTAAACTTTAAAAATATATAATTTAATTTTTAAAATTTTTGAGTTACTAGTTAATTTGTCTCTAAGCATTTAGATATTTGCTTTTTTTTTCTTTATTGACGAGATACAAAAAGTGAATTAAAAATTTTCAATAACTAAATTATGTATTTCTAAAATTCAAGAACTGAATAATTAAGATATATATCTTTAAAAGATTACAAAGTTCATTTTCTGGTCTGAAAATGGTTCTAAGTATTTAAGAATGTTGGTGTATTTATTTTACTTCCAAAGATCATATTTAGGTTAATAATACACATTCAAACTTAATAAATACCTTGTTATATAATATTACAAATTACATGTTAACAAAACAAATTAAAGCAAACCTAACTTAGTAGCTAAAGAGGTTTACACTCTATTTTAATTACTCAAGTTCCAATCTTGGAGTCAATACATAAAAGAATTTTTTTTCCTTAAATATATTAAATAGATAATAGAAGTACGCCCTCAAAAGCACCCAAAAAAAAAACATGGTTTGATTGACGCACAAATTAACTCAAAAATACATTTAGCCGGCAACTTAAAAAGGGAACAAATTAAAACAACCTTAATGAGAAGCATAAAATATGGAGGATCAAGTCCACCAAAGCTGGGACGATTTTTTGTTGGAAGGAAAGCCCGAAAAGAAGAATGTGGGCCTTTAGGTACGGCCCAGAAATATTATTATACACATTCCAATAATTGCTTGCACACCTCTCGCTGATAGCTAATGATTGGTCTTGACATTTTAACCTCTTTTGAACCCAAAAAGAAAAGTAGAATCAAAGAATTGATAATGTATGTGTAGATGCATCATGTTTCAATCGAATGTGCATTTTTTACTTTTTATTTTTCCTTTTTTGACTTCAAAAGCAATAAAGCCTTTGTTTATCTATATAGAATTGTATTCTTGATGACAAATTAGTTAAAACAGTCACTTCATGACTTTAGGGTCAATCAATAAAATTGAGTAGTTGAAGTTAATTATAGGCAGATCAATGTCATGTGAGTTATCTAAAGCTAGGGTTTTCTATATTCGTAAACCCAAAATCTCCCTTTAATGTTGGAGTTAGGGGAATTTATGGAGGAATTCTCCTAAGAAAGAGAGATTTCACATAGATTCAACTCTCTCTCTCTGTTCGAGTATGGAGGAGATCCAGTTCGAAGTTACGGACATATTGCCAAACCAGTTAATGTCCTTTCATTCCCTTTTGTGCCATAAGTTGAATGATTGAAGCTCCCAAAGTACCATCATCATTCTTTTGCTCTCACAACAACGTCCATGCACATGCCATATATTCTCGAGACATGTACAGTACACAAACCCATCACACCCCATTCTCTATCTTTTTCCTTTGAAACATGTGACTTATGGCCCACTGATATTATGATCAACATTTCTTCTTTAGGGGATGAAGATATTAGTCCTATCCTACTACATTAATTTCATATCATAAGTAATGTATATTTCTCACACGATAGTTCTGGAACTTCATCACCCTATGATTAATAACAAGCTTTAGTTCTCATTCTTTTAGGTTTTGATCACGAAGTTCAGAAAACAGAAACAGTTTTTACTTGATGTTCACTTTTATATTTCCGCTAAAAGTAAGAGATGCATGTTCGATTTTTCTTCCCTCCAAGTAGCTAGTATATTTTAATGCCTAACTTTTTTATAAAAGAGAAAAAGCAAACAATAAAAAGAAAAAGAAGAAGAAAACAAAGCAACATCAAAGAAAAATGCAACCATAGCTGCGTAGTTGATCTAGGATGGAGACGTCAAATAATGGAGAAAACATGACATCCAATAGTCCCGAAGTATATGACTTAGTGAATAGAGGTTCTATAGAATTTTTTTTAAAAAATAAAAGTAAAATTAAATCCTTAATTTAATCATTTGTACGTACCAAAAAGAAAGCTAAAGGATGATTAAATGTAGAATCAAGTCCGACTTTATTACTTTAACATGCCTTTTTTTTTTGCGACAATACTCTAATATGCCTTTTGAATTAGGTTATTGCCATATATAAACATGAGAAGAAGGTACAGAACGTGTATATATATATATATATTATGAATTTTAAATATTACACCAAAGAAAAGAAACTTAATGTATGTTTGAATTAAGAAGAATGCAACAAATAAGAGAGAGAAATTTTAAATGAGATGATTTTTACTTAAATTAAATAAATATATTTTTTCAATTCTCTTTTATTCTTTTCAATTTTAACATACTTTTGTAGTTAGATAATATTTAGATTGACAAAAAAAGATAGTATTTAAAATTTTTATTTAGTTGTGACCAAATAAGAGCATCCTAATTCTTAAAAAAGAAAAGTATAATTACAATCATAAGTTTCAAAACATTAAATATGCATTTACATTCAAATTTAACATTTTGAAATGTATCTCACGTATAAAAAATTTATTCCTTGCGATGTAAGAATTCTCCCTGAAATGTTCAAATACGGAATCTAGCAATGAATAGCTTGGTATTGAAAAAAAAAAATTGTCTTCCACCCTGCAAAAGAAATAAAAGGGTGTCTTCCACTTTATTCCTCCCTTCTTCTTGACAAGAACTTAAAAAAGAGTCTTAATTAAACCCTGCCGTGTTGTCATATTGAAGTTGAAGGCAGGCACATATTTGAATGCACAACATAGTTTTTAATTTTTAAATGCTTATTATGAAATTCTCTTATAAAAATATGACACTTAAAAAAATTATTTACAATTTAATATATTATTATATCATTATATTTAAAAAGCATATATTATATTTTTATTAAAAATTTCAATGATAAATATTTTTTAAAAAAAATGCTAAATTATGCAAAAAAATTTTCAATATATCATGTTTCATTAGTGAAATAACGAGTTAATTAATAATAATAAAATTATTATTTATATCAATTTAAAAGTTTAAGAGGTTCGTTATTAAAATTTAAAAGTTAAATAGTTATTTACATATGATCTATTATGTATAATTTAGCTTTAAAAAATTACATAAATCTTGTCATTATAAAAAAAAAGGTAGATCTCTCTTGTTTTAAGTGGGGTAGAGGAAAAGTTTGCCATAACATAAAGGAGTAAGATTTAATTAGTGGATTGTGAAGTTCATGTTCTTTTGATCTGTTTCTTTTAGGAAAGAGTTAGGTGTTGGCTTTTTCGTTAGTAAAATTCTATCTGAACTTCCTTCGCAAAGTGACAAAATCGCAGGATTTGAGGGCTTGTGGAACTAAGGAGAGTACAAAACTTTTTTTCTTTTTGGCTTTCTCTTTTTGATTAAAGATTATTATCTTTAAAAGAAAGATTAACTCTTAAGCAATCACTGGTTTTGGTACAAATGCATACTTGGGACATGAATGCATTTCTCGATGCAGAACCAACACATGCCAATCTAAGTAATAAAGCTACTTGGTACGTGAATGTCTCATACGTTTTTACTCTTCGTTGAGTTTTTTTTTTTTTTTCTGTTTCCCTAATGAATTCATATTTTGATTCTCCCAAAAATATAATTTTGCATATTTTGGTGCCTCAAATTTAAAGCCTTTCTTTATTTAAAGAAAAAATACAAATACTTTCTTCAACTTTGACTCACTTGCAAATCCATTGGTAACAAAGTTTCATTTACCTTCTGAATTGCTAAAAATGTTAGAATATTGTTGGATTTTTGTTTTCATATATAGTTAGGATAATTTGGAGTGAGAAATTTGATGAAATTTTGTTGCGGACCAATTGGAATGCGGCATGTGATAAATAGAAAAGAATTCTATATGGCATCTCAATTTAAAACATTAATGAAAACTTGAAAAAATTATTTAACTCCTGAAATATTATATTTTAGCAATATATTTTTTTCAATTTTAAAGGTTAAAAAGGTATTTATAAATGATCTAAAGTTAAAAAGAAGTATATTTATTTTTATATTTTTTAAAAAATCTTCTCAATTTAATCTTCATAAGTGCTTTAATTTTAAATAAAATTCTCAAATATTTAATGAGAAATTAACGGTATTGATTATGTGATTTAACATTCTCCACTATATTATTAGTTGAAAACTTGACGTTAAAAGAGAAAAATAATAAAAATGCTATTTATGAGAAAGTCCTTCTATCTCCATATACTCAATTTTCACTCTCTCTTTGTCCTTTTTAATTTTTTTTCCTCTCCCCTCCATCAATCTTCTTTACCTCATTTCCTAATTTCTAAGATAACACTTAAGTGCTGCCAACTTAGTACTTAATGATCAAGTGATCATTATGTAAAGATTTGTTATTATTTGAAGATTAAATACATTTTTTTGGAGCACTAATTAATTTCATACAAATTTTAATTTGATTCATACAATTTAAAAGTAAATAATTGATACACTAGTATTATATATTTTTTAAGTATTTTAAATGCTATAATATTGAATTAACTTTAGAGTAAATTACACTGATATATTTTGAACTTTAGTCGAATTACACTAAATACCCTTCTTTATTGCAAAATTACACTCAATTTCTTTAACATTTGGAAATATATCACAAAAATTGTCCATTCAATTTTTTTTTTGTCATAGAAATTAACTTTTTGTACAATATGAGACCGTTATTCTTAGTATGATAGTAAAAGGAATTAAATTGAAAAAAAAATCGTACATGTAGTTCCTTATATTTTACTATTAAATTCTTCAATTAAATACGACAAATGTATAGCTTTTTAATAATACTATAATAATAATTATAGAGTTTCTTAATTAACTATATACTTGTTCTAATATTATTAAAAAAATTATATATTTGTTATATTTTGATTGAGAAATATAATAATAAAGATATAAGAAATTGTATTTAAATCTAATCTTTAACTTTATATTAAGTTTTAACACATATGAGATTGTAGTTTTATTTTTGATATGATAATAAATATAATTAAATAATTTTATTTTTGAAAACAATATATATTATGCAAAAAATTAATTTTGTCAACAAAAATAAAATTTCAGGGATCAAATATAATTTTAAAAATAAGAAAATATCATATATAATTCAGTCCTACTTTAAGAGATATTAATATAATTTTAAACAAATTTAAATTCTTCGTATTTTAAAAGGAAAAAAAAAAAGCCAAACAATCTCAGGAAAATTGGTAATTCACGTGAGAGATTATGGTATCTAACTCTAGTTTCATTTTTCAGGTTGCCTTTGAGCCATAGGTAAAATGGCCCGCACAGCTCAGCAAACTATTATATTATAATAACCAAACTGTGTTGACCCAAAAAAATGATAACCAAATTGTAAATATATTTTAAAGTAAGTTATTCATGACTTTTTTTAATTTTAATAAAATTATATAAATTTTTTATTTCAAATTATACATAAATTTTTATTGAAACAAAATTTATCATATATTTTAGTTTAATTTAAAATTTTTTTGACTAAAATATCCTCTATTAAACTTAAATATATATTTGTTTAATTAAAAAGTTTTAGATGGATGATATTTTAATTAAAAAAATTAAATTAGATTAAAATTTAAAGTAATTTTTTAAAGTAAAGTCTATATATATTTTAAAAATAAAAAAATATATTTTTTAAAAAAATAAATAAATCTACTCATGCATTCAAATAATAAGAGAGCATAGTTTTCATTAGAAAACACATAAAAACAGAAAAAAAAAAAAAAAAAAAAAAGAGGTGACACAAAACAAGAGGAAGTAATTCTAAAGCCAATGAACAACACCTCCTTTCTCCAAATATTATATATATATTAATTTTAAAAAAATTATATAATTATCTTCATATTATATGACAACTTGCATTTATAAAATCTCTTCAATTGGCTTAATATGATAGCCAAACTATTATAATAACCAATTGGCTTATTATAAGATCTTATCACCTGTTTATTAATATTTTAGATTGTATTACGTATATTGAGATGAGAAAGACCTCGGTATTAATCAATGAAACCAGACAAACATTACTTTTTTTAATATATATTAGGCAATAAAGCACGATCTTCACCTAAAATTTATATTTGAAAATGTTAGTAAGACAATTTTGAAAGTGAAAAGGTAGGTATTGTATGTGTATGCATCAACACAAGCCTAAAAGATTTGTTTTTTGAATTTTGAAAATACATTATTTTCTTGAATAGACTTTCACTGGAGTGATTCTGTTTATAAATAAATAAATATTATTTTCAGCAAAATATTGAAAAGAAAAGAAGGGACTTTTGCTGAGGTTTCAGACTCTCAGTATATGCAAAATCAAAGGAACCTTGAGAGGAACATAATAAAGGAAAACGGCTCATTTGTTCTTAAAAAAATTACACTAATTAAGAAAATAAGAAAATTTATGTATAATTATTATATTTTATTATTAAAAGTTTTAGTAAAAGTATAAAAATATATATCTTTAAAAAAATAAATATATAATTTTTATAATTTAACATCATATAATTGAGTTTTTTAAAATTTTTTTTACAACACCATTTTTTATTGTGGAATTTAAAAGTAAAAATATAAGGAATTAGAAGTGTTGTTTTTATAAAATATTAATCATTTAGAAAAGATTGAAACTTCTGTAAAATTATTCCTAATTTTTAAAGCAGAACTCATAAATCATTTGGTGTTGTTATTGAATATGTTTCTAATTATTTAAATAATAATAATTAGTACTCACACAGATTTCAAATAAACTATTTTTTAATGCCAATTTATGAAGTTTGTGATTTTGCAGATGTGAATTCATATAACGGTACCTTATATAAATCTATATATATATATATATATATAATTGAATATTTATGTTTTTTATTTTTCTCAGTAAATGTTTTATATTGTTAATATTTTGAAATGTAATTTTCTCTTTAAAAAAATATTTGAATACTTAAGCTTAGCTTAATTGGATTTTCTCGGTTTCTTTTATTTTAATTTTTTATCAATTTAAAGAGAGAATAAAAAGAAAGAAAGAAAGTGCGTAGATGCACCAAGTTCTATACACAAATGCAAATTTCTTTCAATAACTATATAAGTATTTATAAGAGAAATTGAGAGAAAGAAGTTGATGGATCTCATTTCTCCCTCTTTTTTTATTATAGTTAAATTTCCTGCAATTCTATAGAGGGAATTCATCTCTTTTTATACACTTTTTTTTTTCCTTTTCTTTTTTCAATTGATAAAAAATTAAGTTAAAAAATATTGAAAAGATCCAATCTGAACTTAGCTCTTTTATTCAAAATAATAATAATAATAATAATAATAATAATCATAATCATATCTTTTTTAATTTGCATAGCATGTAATTATGTGAATAGAATTAAATTAAAAAATGATACATATATGTAAAAGTGAACAAAACCGAATCAAATCAAACCAAATCAAACTGTTAAAAATAAAAAAAAATTGATTAAAAATTAGTTTGGTTTGATTTTTGTAACTCTAGAACTAATTAAATCAGCTCAATTGTTTGTTTTTTTTTACGTTTAGTTCAATTAAATCGAACCAAATTGAACCATTAAACTTGTAATTAATTAAAATTTAATAATTTTTTTAAATTAATGAAATCTTTTGTCAATTAAACTTGTAGCAAAACTATATTATTTTTGTGGTTCAAGAGATATACAAATTATTTATACTATTTTATTATAAGATATTGTTCTTATTTTTTTTTTCATTTTTTAAAGTTTTTTTGTGAATGTATGAAATTTTTTTAAATAAAAAAAAGATAAAAATAATAAATTATTCTAAAATTATTATTGATCAAAATTTTAAGAGATGCATAATATTAAAAGTTAAATTCTACATATTATAAGAAACAAAATCTTTAAAAAATTTTATCAAAATGGACCAAACTGAATAGAAACCCAACCAAATTAATTAAAATTTAAAATTAATAAAATCCAATAAAATACTAAATTAATTAGATTAGTTCGATTTGATTTTAGTTCAAAATCGATTTAAACTCAACTTTTGAACACCTCTACATATAGGAAAATAAATTAAGTGGCTCGTCTATTACCAAATTGTAGCTACTTAGAATGACTCACTACTGTAACATGAAATGAATCAGAAAAGAAAGGAGACGGAAATGCACAAACTGATTAGAATTTAAAATCAAACCAATTAAATTTTAAAATTAATAAAATTTAACAAAATATTAAATTGATTATATTAAATCAGTTTGATTTTAACTTAAAATCGAACTAGGCAAATAAATTAAGTGGCTCGTCTATTACAAAATTGTACCAGCTCAGTACTGTGACATGAAAGGAATCAGAAAGGAGACGGAAATGCACAAACACACAGTCAACTTCTGGTATATATGTTTTTTTTTTAAATATTGTTGTATAAGGTATCATAATATAAAATACTATAATATTTAAGATATTTACATTTAATATAATAAGTGGTGGTATCCATTATTTCAAATAAATGTAAAATTCTCATGTTTAGTTGTAGATATTAATTCCCGTCATTTTATATTTTTAAATTTTGAAATATACTTTTTTAGATGATGACAAAATTAGTAATTTGTAAATAATATTTATTCAACATCATAAAATGTGTAATGGGTGTTTTCCATCAGATACCATCATTTTTTATGAAAATATGATATTAAGGTGATACCTCAAATTACAATACATAATCACGTAACGGGTTTCACACACACACACACACACACATATATAAATTCAAGCTCATGATATATAAATTAAATTTAATTAAATCTATTACAATATACTCATAATACATGTATCTTTACCTTTCTCATTTTCTTAATTAATATTAATTGCAAGTAATAAGAAAAGAGAAAAGATTAAATAAAGAATAAGCTTTGATAATTCTAGATTTTGATATACTTGGTGAGATGCAAAAAAAAAAATCTCCCTGTGCTAATTAATTAAATTATTAGATAATTCTCCTTTTATACTTGTTTGACTAAATTAAATCAAATCACCGGTAAATCTCCATCTGTGCTTCTAAGGCAAGAAGACCACTGCTTCCTCCACCTACAATCCCTACCATTCCTTCCATTCTCAGCCATGAACATAATAGGCTTCATCCCAGCGTGCTCCCACTTACAATATATTTTTATTTTTTAAAAAATAATTTGATATTTAAAATAATAATTTAATAAATATAATAAAAAATAAATATATAATAGATATTACATAAATTATATCAAAAATATATATACATTTTAGGATAAATCAAATGAAACCTAGATGTGGAATAATTGTTCCTCAAATTTGATGACAAAATAAGTTTTAAACAAATAGTCATATAATTGTTTACTATAACAAATCATAAAGACGAATGTGATTAGGCTGATTTTCACACAACAAAATTAGAAAAAAAAAAAAAAGAAAGAAGTAAAAATATTTAATAATTCACCCAAAAAATAATTCTTGGATTAGGAAATATCTATTTGTATAAAGAATGTCAAGGGGTACGAAAATACAAAAGGATATGCGAGGAAGACAAATCTTTTCAGGCTAAATCGCAGGTGTCATGCACGAGGGGAGTACACACACTTCTGCAAACAAGTCATTCGTTTACACCCACACACACTCATACATACATACAAACCCCTTTTGCTTTTCTTCTTCCTGCCTTTTGCTTCACTCTTTTTCCAAGTGCCCCAAATAGCCAATGATAGGGCGGTGGTGGTGGCTCACGCACGCAACCACCCACCACCTATTCACCATTTTGATTTATCACCTTTCTCACGTATACGCAATTATAGGCCACCCCCTGCTCCCTATTTTTCTTCTAGTCCAACAAGTACTTTGCTTTAAAAAGTTTATATAAGTATTGATTTAGATAAAAAAATTCGACAATGACATGAATATAATAATTTAATAATTTAAAATATTATGTTTAACCTAATATCAGGTTAATTACGTACAAAATTCCTTTTCTCATTGGACAAGAATATTGAAAATAAGAAAAAAAAATTATATACAATTATTTATATATTTTTATTCTCAAATTTTTTACTTAAAAATAATAAATATATAATTTTTTAATAATAATATGAAATATATATAATTTCTACAAATATGTATAATTCTTTAATTAAACTATATATTTATCATGTTTTATAAAATATTATATACTTATTATATTTTAATAAAAAATTAATAGTAAAAATATAAAAAAAAACTATATCTAAGACTAATATTTAAAATTATATCAAACACAGGATGGGTGTAATTCAAATACTTACAGATCATAATTTTACTCTCAACATTTTTCCCATTGAATCAATGAAAGCATGCATGATTAATTCTTGCTTATTGACAATATCTAATCCATTCTAGCTGGATATTAATTATATGACAATATAATAAGAAAATGCTCAGGTCTCTTTATTATTGCTTGCTTTGCTTCCTAATTAGTGCAAATGAATTATATAATAATGTGATCAAATCCTTTGCGAATAGCAGAGGATGCGCACCGCGTGCACAACGACAATGCAACGTCATTTCCACTCCCTCGGCCAATCATGATCGTTCACTTAATCCAAAGGTCTTCCGCCCACAACAGTGTCACCAGGTCTGAGATGATCTTGGCCATCCATAGTGTGCAATCTTAGCCATCCTTTTGGCCCCCCTAAAACTCACAAAAACAAGCTCCACTGCCCCTACTTCATTCATCTTCGATGCTTCAGCTGTCCTGTCCAATACTCTCTCAAATTCTCTAGCCATAATCGGCAATCTGGCTCACTCACTTCGTCATCTTCCTCATGCATTTTCCATAGCTCTTCTTCTTTCTTACTTCTTCAGAACAAAGTTTCCTTGAGAAATCGTTCTTATTATACCAATGTCAAATACTCCAAGAACTTCTCAATCCATGCCTCCTTTTATGGGGATTTTGGTTAGAGAGTAAAATAGGAATGCTATTTGTCACCTTGGATTTGACATTAAAGATGTAATTTGTTATTGCTAGATTTTAGTTATACGTTTAATTCTTCTTAATGTTTAATATACTCTACATTCTATAGTGGTTTGCATTTGGTAAATTTCTCAAATATGAAACAACTTCATTATTAGGTACAAACTCCCAAAGACATTTTGAATGCCAATTGCCTAATCTTTCCAGGTGTTGGAGCATTTGCCCCTACCATGGAAGTGTTAAACAAGACTGTAATTTTTAAATGATACTGCATACATTGATATATAATTATTACATATGTTGATAATATGGAAGAAGAAAAAGTCCTACTTTGTAGCTGAGTTTTATAATTAATGTACAAGTTGGAGGTGCATGTTGGTTGTTTTAATAGTTTATGTGAGATAAACTAATTTTGTACATATTAATTGCCTTTGATATCACTTGGTGTCTTCCACATTGTCCTTATTGGTTCAAAGTAGAACAAGAATCTGCTATATATACCACAAATTCTTTTGATTATTATTTTTTTTAGAGCTTGGAGTTTAACATTTTCCTTTCCAATGGGAGTTGAATACTTTTAATTTCTTTCTTAGTATTGAAAGTTTCATGCACTATATTGTTTTGCAGGATGGTTGAGGCACTATGTTCATTTATTGAGAAGGATCGCCCATTTTTAGGCATTTGTCTTGGATTTTAGCTACATATTGATGATTGCATTCCTTCTTGAAAAATTAAGAAATAGGCACATTTCATCAAATACAAGAAGTATAAAGCTTCAAATAAAAGAAGAGTTCTAACAAGAAAGTTATATATATATATATATATATATATACATATATATTGGCTTTGAACTTTGTTACAGCAATAGGCAATAGTGTAATTGATAACCATCCCGACATTCAAATCTAAGAAGAGGACATGAGGAGTACCAAAGTTTGCAAATAATAGAGTATCGAACAAGGTTGAACATGTCAAGGTAAATGAATATCATACAAAGGATATCGTGGTTGAGGTAGAGGATCGTGGTCGGAGCTCCCAAAGATTTTCTTCTCTTCTCCGATCAGTTGTTGGTGGCCGGAGTTGAAGCCAATTTTCCATCCACCACCATGAAACTCCAATGCCATCTTTCCCTTGCTTCTTTATTCACGTGAAAGGGATACACAGACACTCAGGATCGCGTAAAATGAATGGTCAAGATTGGCTATGAGGAGATAAAACCATGTCGTTTCATCGTTATATAGGCTATACACATCTTTCGCTATTCGCAGAGGATTTGATCCCATATAATAACTAGAGGCTCTACAACCTCGCATGCTTTAAGCTTTATAACTTTTGGCTTATTATAAAGCTTAAAGCTGCCATTGCCTCCTCGAAATGTTGTGTACCCCTCAAGATAAGTCTTTCTTCTGTTAGTGTATACTCCATAAAATATTTAAGCATTAACAAGCAATTTAAGTTGATTCTTGAAATCAGACTTGATCCCATTGATCCAACTTTAAATTTTAACTTTTAAATACTAACAAAAAAATTTAGGTACAATTTTTTGAATTGTTTCTTATAAAGGTTTTTATTAAAAAACTGACGAATAGATATATTTTACAATTAATACCACATGATTAGATCTCTTGAGATAATTTTTCTACATGTTATGTTTTTCTTAAAGAACTTAATGGATTATGATAAAGACTTAAAAGAACTTGACTTTAAGTTTTACCCTTTTAAAAATAGGGAATAATTAGTTTCATATTATTTATGATGAAGTTAAAATCCAGAATTCTTAGTTCTCCTACTTATTTCACCAACCATAATCCAATTGTATTGTAAAGAAGAAGGAAAGGGAAAAGAAAGCAAGGCAATTAATAGTTGAAATTACTAAGTTATTTGGAGTTTCCAATAGACATGCTAATAAGTTTTATCAGCAAATGGATTCTATTCGTTGATGCCAAATTGTGTTGCATAATAAGTGATAACTATGTTGGTAGCTTTTTAATATTTTCTGTGCAACAAAATAAGATTTCTCTTAAAATGTTAGTGGTAGATTCTTTATATGTAAACTAGTAACATTGGTGCTTTAAAAATTTTAGATAGCTTAGCATCTTTTATACTATGGATGTGTGAAGACACTTTGATTCTTGAAATGTATGGATATTCTTCTTATTTGATAATAACATTAACTATTGAAGGAAAACATTCATATTATTTAAATAGTTAATGATAACATTTATCATTTTAATTGTGCATATATATATATATATAATTGTTGATAAATGTGTGATTGAATTAAGATCATTGGTGTCTCATCATTTTAATCCAAATTAGTGTCATGCCATGATCAAATTAGCATGATCAAAATAGAAATAGAATAAAATTGTGCAAATCGTATTTCATTCCTCTCTATTCATTATGGTTAACAATGTAAAACTTATATGAAGAGAATGTAAAACAATAGAGAACATGTGTCAACATTAAAGAATAGCAGCACAATATCTAGAATATTCCATAAGATAAATATAAAGAAATATGCTAGAAAATATTTACAGAAAATCTATAGAAACATCTATGTAATGCCATATTCTGAGGTGGCCTTAGTTAGTAAGGTGTCTGATGACTTGTGTGCGTTAACATCCCCTGGTGAGCCAAACGAGAAGGGAACCAGAGTGAGGCTTGATTTGAGTGTGACAAATCAAGGAAATGGCAATGGTTTGGTGAGACAATTTGCAAGTTACTCTTTATTGGAAATAACAAAAACTCTTAACAACTTAAAAGCTAATCATTCCCTGACAAAGTGTAAATCCAGGGTAATGTGCTTGGATTTAGCATGCATAATAGGATTAGCAGCTAAGTATATGGCACCAACATTGTCACAATAAATAATTGGAGATTCTGATAAATAAACACCCAATTCTTTAAATAGAGGTTGTAACCAAATGAGTTTAGATGTAATAACAGTTAGAGACTTATACTTAGCCTCAGTACTAGAGTGAGTAACAGAAGATTGTTTCTTAGAACTCCAGGATATTAAATTTGAACCAAAGAAAACAAGAAATGCTCTAGTAGAATGAGCATCATCAAGACAACCTCCCCAATCAGCATCAGTATAAGCAGTAAGTTGGCAAGAAGAGGAAGATTGGATAAGTATACTAAGATCAAGGGTATGTTTAAGGTAACGCAAAATGCGTTTAACAACTCACTAGTGAATATCTCTAGGATAATGCATAAATTGACAAATTTTATTGACAACATATGAAATATCTGGCTTAGTCAAAGAGAGATACTGAAAACTACTTACAATACTACAATATAAAGTTTGATTCCAAAAAGGAATGCCATCAGTCATAAATGATTTTGTAGAGTCAGCCATAGATGTAGAGATAGGTTTAGCATTCAGCATATTACTTTTAGTGAGCAGATCAAGAATGTATTTTCTTTAAGATAACAATAAACCAATTAGAGTTTGATGCACCTCAATACCCAAAAAATAAGAGAGATAGCCAAGGTCTTTGATAGGAAAGTGCATTAATTAAAGCAGAGACAGCATCCAAAGATGAACCAGTTATAATAATGTCATCAATCTAGATTAAAACATAAATAGAAACTGTAACAGACTTAAAAATGAAAAGAGAAGCATTAGATTGAGAAGAGACAAATCCTAAATCGATAAGCCATGTACTAAGACAAGCGAACCAAGATCTGGGTGCCTATTTTAAACTATAGATAGCCTTCTAAAGATGACAAACATATTCTGGATGATTTGAGTGCACAAAACCTAGTGGATAAGTTATAAAAATATTTTCTTCAACTAAGCCATGGAGAAATGCATTTTAAGCCAAAAGGAAGAGCAACACACGCCAGAAAATAAAGAGAACTTAAAAGATATCAAGGACACCTAACCAACAACACATAAGCTAAAATTTCAGATCCAAAACCACGACCAAAAAAAGGGAATACACAGAATAAGTTCACAGCAGATGAAAAACAAAAAATAACTTTACCATAATAGCAAGGAAGAATGAAAAGATATGGACACTTTTTTTTTTTTTAGCAACCAAAAGCTGAGTTTCAAACCTGAGGGGAGGTGGTTCTACGTAAAAGGAAATGGTAATCAAGAAGCAATAATGGGCACAATTGCTATAGCAGAAATTCACACAGGAATAAAAGTAAGGGATGAGCATAAGTTACAGCAAAGCAGAGATGATAATCGACAGTTTCTGGTTATCCTATCCTCTAGTTTTGCTATTTGAAAAGATTACTCTTATGTTGAAGATGTGATACAGTAGATTAGGGTGGGAAATGACCAAAAACCACAACCTTCAACTACATTAAGCAGGGGCAATCTTAGCATAGTAGAAACAAGGAAGTGGTAGGAGAAGAATAATAAAATAAAAGAAACAAAAGAATAAGGCAACAGTTTAGGGTTTGAAACCTAGTACACTATGTGTGTGTTTGTTTATGAGTATATATTTACATATACTCAGGTTTTACAACTTCTTTTTTTTTTTTCTGTTGGTTAACCTCTTTCTCTACTTGAACTAGGATTGTACATAGGTAGGGACGGGTCTGACATCTAGCAGGCCCGATGCCCTATCTAATTAAGACATCAGGCTTATTTTTATATCCATAACCTAACCCGAACAAGCTCGATTCTATGGCGAAGTAAGGCGGGTTAGGGCCACCTAGACTTTTTTTTTTATTTTTTTAATAAATTAATACTTGTAATATAAAAATATCTTTTTATAGACTTATAGGTATATATTTCAAAACAATAGATCTTTAGAACTCTTATATTTTTTTTAGTGATAAAAAAATAGTTTAGTATTATTAAACAAAATGTAAGATATACTAGCATAATTAGTCTTAAATAAATATGCGTATTTTCGTTATTCAACAAAAGAAATGTCAGGAAGCATACACATTAATGATGAAAATAATTGAAAAGTAGGGAAAGTTTGTGTAGGTAATAAAAAATATAATATGTAGAGAGAACTGGATGAAATAAGAATTATATATATATATATATATAAAAGATGGCAAGATATTAATAATTAAGAAAAAGTAACTATTAAGGCAGGTTGGACAGAACATGCATTCGCCTGTGATCCAGTCTGACTTAATATATTTTTGTTTAAAGTTCTATCCATTTATATTTTTGGCCCGACCCAACCTGATTAGATCGGGTTAGGGTGGGCCTCTAGGAAGTATCAGGCCAATGAATACTTGAACCAAGCTTGGTCAGGATTCTTCTTAGATTGTTAATTCCGTAAATAAAATTTTACTTAAGTGGTTGCATTCTCCATTATATCTTTAGCTCCTTATGATGTTTGTTTACTTTTACGTTGTGGAAATTCTTGTAGCTTATTTCTTCCAATTCTGTTATATTCAATTGCAAGCCTTTCATCTAGTTTGGGTGAGTTGATTCAAGGTTGCATTGGACCTCTTGAGGTTGCTGAAAACTTGGATAATTTCAAGGTAGGATTCTACCCATTTGAAATCTGAAATTGATGGTAGGACATATGGGCGTTAGGTAAGGTGTAAAATTTTAACATACCACAAAATTTCTAATGGCTTAAGGTAGTTTTAGAGTTTTTTTAAATTGGGGAAGCTAGTTTTTCCTAATGGAATTGAATGGGTCAATAGAAACCAAAAGGATAAGTTAAGAGATAAAGTGAACAAACATCTTAGTTATGTGTAGTAGCTTACATTAAAATGGGACATATTATAAGCTCAATGAAATTAGGTAAAAGTCTCTTTCTTCCTACTAATTCCTCATACTTAAGTTGAAATGAGAAGTATGTCATGATTGCAACTAAACATAGTGATAAATTTAATTAAAATTAACAACAATAGTAGAAATTAAATATGTTAGATTAATATGACTAAGTGTTATAAAGAAATAGGAATCTAAATGTGTTTTTTAGAAACCAAATGAATTGTTATGCATATATTCTAGGAAGCATCTTGAACAATTATATGGAAAGGTGTGACAGTGTTTTGGTAATGGAATAACCAATAACTGTTCAATAAATATTGTAAGTAGATTATAAAGCATGATACATTTTTAACTTTTCTTCTATTTTTATTTCCTTTATTTTTCTTTGCATTCTGTGTGTCTATTAGAACAAGCATCTTAAGTAATGCCTCAGTATGCGGATATTATTATGATATTAAGCCTTCCAAACTATGATATACAATGTGTGTTATGTCATCAAAATGGCTTTGAAATGACATATTGACCTAGGTGTTATTTTTAGCCAATCAAATAATGATTAGCTTGCCACATATGTTTTTATGGTATTGTTTTAAGTGTTTATAATTCTAAAATACCACATTGTGATGCAATTTACATTTCGAATCACTTACTTTAGAAGATTTTGGATATGAATTATACTTTATTATATGATACGCACACACACAAGGTAGAATTATACAAAATGCTAGTTGCTAAGAGTAGTACTGTTAGCCTTGGTACATCCTTGATATTGCAATGTAATTCCTATGATTAACTACTAGAATGTAGTGAGTTGAATACTCTTTAATTATTTATGGGTCGAGCACTCATGTTTGGCGACTTGATTATTTATCCTTGTGAGCTATGTACTCACGTTAATATGTATGTTAGAATTTAGAGTTTTATACAAATTTTTCTAATGAATTTTGTTTATTACATTATTTTTTTCAATATAACAATCATTTTCTATTCAGTATTAAACTTGTACATTTTTAACTTAATTTTTATTTATTCTTCATAATTGTCTCTGATTAACTTTACTTCTTAATTAAAATATTATATGCATATATGTTTCTTGTATTTTATTACGTTGATAATATAATAAATAAATTTTCTATTACTCAAATCCTTTAACTTTTTATACATACCAATTATTTCATACACTTTCTATCTAAAAATGTATAAATTTGAATTTTTATAAAATTTATTTTATGCCTTTCCATATTTAAAGCCTCTGTAATTTATTATTATGTCAAAATCTATTTTCATTTAAAAAAAAAAAAAGTATGCCTACTCGTTCTTTTAATTTTCATACTTTATTTTTATTTATTGAACATCGTGGCTCATTCCATTATTTATTGTGCCTTTACAATTTTACTCTACAATCTTACATAGGTTGAATTAAAATTTTTTATTATTTTGTTCCATATCATTACCTTATCTAGTTTTAAATGTATTTCAATTTTTTTACATTTTAAATTATCTTTTTACTTTTTATGATTTGTCATTAAAAAAATTCTTTTGATTTGTAATTTTTTTTCCTAAGACAATGAAACTCCATGGAGAGCTTATTAAGGAAGTAGCCAGGATAGTGAAAAATTGAACTCACATAAATCTTTTAGTTCTTAGAGAGGTGCCATTTGAACTAAAATTTTTCTATTGATTTATATTTAAGTAATTTTTAATATTTATTGTATTAATTTTAACAAAAATATTACATTCTTAAATTTTATACTTCTTAGAAAGAGAATTGATGCATGACAAACTATATATTTGAATCTAAAACTTTTTAATAACTATCCACGTCTCTCATGGCAAAGAATTTTTTTTTTTAATTCATTGCATAGCAAACAGGAAAAAAAAAAAAAGACAAATCCAGTTTAATTATGTAGATTCATTTTTCTTTCATAACAGAGCAAAATTGTTTTCCCCTATTATTATTCAATTATTTTACTTATTATATATGGCAAAGCGAGGTTATTCTGTGTCGGGCATGTAGTTCTTTGAAACTTTTTTTGTCTAGTTTCCTCATTAAGATTTACGTGTGCAGCTTGCCAGGATTTTTCATATATCTTCAATTTGTATGTTAAAGTTAATATAATAAATTAAACCAAGATTCCCAAGTTTCTTTTTTTTTTTAATGTTTTTTGGGTTCGAAGATTCAGATTCTTGTTTTTCTCTTCATGGTTGGGTCAAAACGATGGAAACTTAAAGTGATTCTTGGCTTTTTCTGTGTTTTCCCTAAAAACAGGTTATCTTCTTATAGTCATCTGTAGAACAACATGGGCACAATCCAAAACACAAATAACTAATTGTATTGCCTGCCTACCATTGCTTTTGAACTTCTTTTTCTCAGACTGTCTTCTCTGCAGGATTTATGTCTTGTGATGTTACTCAGTTTCTACAGCATATACTGTCTTCATAACGCTGAGCAGAAAGACATGTTCATGACATTGGCTAAGTGTTCTTGTTCTCTATTCTTTGCATTCCCCATTTCTCTTTATTTTCTTAATCAATTCAAAAAAGGCAAGCAGTGGCCAACAAATAAAGAATTATATTTGTTAAATAGTATTAGTTTATCTTTCTTCTTTATTTAGTAACTTTAATTAGACTAGGTAAGTCCCATATTGGCTGTATCTCAAACTATACAATTTTTACTACAAAAATATGTAACACACCAATGCCTGACAAACAACTCATTAAACAACATCTCTGAAAAGGAGGACACAAAACCAGAGGCATTCAATCTCACTACTTTTGACATTGGATACTGATACACTTTAATGTAGTGACATCTGTTAATCTGACAGTGAATTTCTGTTATTACAGAACATTAAAATTAGACAAGAACCTTTAATAGATCATAGCTTGACATCTTTATGCAGTGGTGCCACATTAACACCTCAAATGTTCAGAAATGTTACACTATTCCATTTCAATGAAACTATGACAACAATAGATTGCTCATGACAATATATAGCATAGGGATGAACCAGCTAATTACAGAGTACTTGCTGACTTGTGCACATTATTGGCGACACTTATGACAAGAATCACGGTCTCCAAAAGCTTGAAAAAGAACACAAAATACCTGGAAATATGATCCTTTGGAGAAAATCAAAGTTCCATGGAAAAAAATGTTGACATTTATCAGCCTAGTCTTCACATAATTACCTATCCTTCTTGCATAATGAAATAACATAACAAAAAACATTCAGCTCCAACTCACAAATGTCTATGCAGCAACGTTTGGAATGGATGATACTGATGCAACCTTATAGATCTCATCAATTGTCTGCAAATTAGAACTTCAACATAAGTTTTACCCTTTGAAAGACAAGGAAGAATAACCCTCACATTATTTGTGATGAAGCCAAAATCCAGAATTCCTGGTTCTACTGCTTATTTCAGTGTCTGTAATACTATTATACCATAAAGAAGAAGAAATAGGAAAAGAAGGAAAGGCCACGAATAGTTGCATTTACTGAGTTGTTTGGAGCTTTCTATAGACATGCTAATTAGTTTTGTCAGCTAATGGATTCTATAAACTGATGCAAAATTATGTCAGATAATAATTGATTACAGTGTTGCCTGTATCATTTGTGCTGTTAATGACCATGTGGCACCTTTCAATGCTTTCTATGCAACAAAATTTTAGACTTCTCTTGAGATTCTTGATTGAATATTTAGTAAGTTTAGTACTGAATATTATTCAAGAATTCTCTTTGAATATGAAATTGAAATTTTATCTTTAGTGGTCTTGTTCCCAACCATATTTTAATCCAAATTGATGTTTGTGTTACGGTCAAATAGACTTCAAAATCGAATAATCTTATTTTGACAACTTAAAAGTGATTCCACAATTTTGACCATATTGATTGAGAAAATTGAATAGGTAAACCAATTTCCCAAATTGAATAGGTAAACCAATTTCCAAACACTTTACAACACATAATTAACTTATGCAGAGCACAGCTTCAGTGCTCTTAACCACCATCACGGAAACAAGTCCTACAAAGAAGACAATCCCCAAAGAAGAAGTTAAAAAGCAATGTTGTTAATATCTCTGTTCTGCATTTTGCACATATTGTTACACTAATTGTACTAATGAAGAAATATGTCTCATTTTATCAGAATCTAAACTTGAAGGGGAGTTATTTATGACTGCAAACTACCATAAAAAAAAAAAAAAAAAAAAGACAACGCAAACAGCAATTTTGCTGTAATTAGCTTATTCAAAGAATAGTGCTTTTACCAGTATCAAGAAAGCAAGTGCTGCAGAAACAGAGTTGTATTTCAAAAAAAAAAAAAAAAGACAGATCCAGCAAAGACAGCCTAAAAAATAGAAGTTAAAAAGCAATGTTAGTAGGCTATACGATTAGTTGTTTCTGTTGGGCATTTTGCCCATATTGTTCTCCTGATTGTACTCTAGCTCTTTTCTTCTGATTCCACAATTGAAGGGAAGTTACTTATCACTGCATGAAGATGCCCTATTTTTAGAGGAGTATTACTATAAAAACAGCAAAAACCAAGAATCACTTTAAATTTCCTTCATTTAAGCCAACCATGGAGAGAAAAAAATAGGAAAGTAAATCTATGGATAAAATAGAAAGTCATTAAAAAAATTTTGGTTTTACTTTGAAATTTAACTAACATTAAAAAAAATTGAGAGGAAAATGAAAAATAAGAAGTAGAATTCTTGGCAAGATGTAACAATTCAAGAAGAAAGAAAACAAACAGAGATATTAAGAACTAAACGGTTCATCTTGCATAATTGCTCCTAACTCATGAGGGAAATGCATAGAGAGAGAGAGAGAGATTACTTGCCTGAGATTTTTCTTTTCATTCTGGGCTCAAATTTAGGATGGAAGAGAAACTGCACAAAAGTGAAAGGGTGGTAAAGAAGAGAGTTTAATTGATGTCCATTCTTATGAGCAGAACCTCCGGTTCATCAATATCTTGACATATGTTAGTATGAAAACCAAAATCAAGCTTGAGTATCTTGAACCAAGGAAGTGGTTATTGCACATCAACATCTCAAGGCCTCTTCTTATTCCTCTCCAATTCCAATTGTCGAAAGAATTCCTGACATTCTTTAATACCAATTAACTCGTTGATGTTAGCAACCTCATACACAAACCAAGTTCAACGTTGAATTCAAAGGAAAGCTTCATGTTACTGACCAACTATTGATTTCCTTTTCTTCTTTCAATTACCTTCTAAATCTCACCACAAAAAAATTCATTATTCCATATGTAAACATGATCAGAATCCATCTTTGGAAGAAATATATTATACTGTGAATTTGACACCTTAAAATCTCCCAAGTAGCATGCACATTTCAGTGCAACATAAGATGCTTTTTCTAAGTGAAAGTGAAGAACGGCACAGAAAGAAAAACCCAACAAGTCTAAATTTTGAGGGAGTTGAATAATTACGGAGCTTTGTGCTGTATGGTATCTGAACCACTTCGGTACTATGCTTCTAGGAAAGCAAATCAAACTACGAGTGATGAAATGAGAGCTATTGACATAACTTTTAGCCTTTCTTTCTAGCTAAAATCCATAAGCAGCTCCCATAATTACAGAATAGGCATCTTCTATAATATTGTCAAGTGATTGTTCATTCAATTTCAAGCAATTCATAAATGAGAAGTATTTTTCACTCTTATTCAATGGTCTAGAAGCTAACACTGTTTCTAGTTACATGCCGTTATAGGCATCAAAGCTTGTAATGGATGGTGGAAGTTTTGGTAAAGAACGAAGCCTCCTGCAATTCGATAAGAAAAGACATTCCAATCCTAAAAGATGTTCGGTGTTGTGAGGGAGTTTAGTTATATGGCTACAATTCGCCAAATTTACTACTCTTAAAGACAACATGCCATCAAATAAGATATGCAACTTCGAATTATCAATTACTTCACAATTAGAAATCCTAAGCATCGTCAAAGTTCTCAAGCAAGATAACTGGTTTGGAAGGTTCTTAAGTCTTAAATTACCGAGATCAAGAACTTCCAAATTACTTGAGTGCACTATGGACGAGTGCAAGATTTTGATTCTTGTGTCACATAAATTCAACTCCCTTATTTTTTCCGATGACACTGAAAATTCCTTAAGATTTGGACATTCTTCCACTCGAATATATTCTAGAGATTTTAAATGAAACTCACTTTTTAGACTCTGAAGTTTCTTGCACCCACGTAAGTCCAACTCAACAAGCGAGTGAAAAGACAAAATAGATGAATGAACGCAATGCAAACTTTCACAATTAGCAAGACATACAACTTTAAGATTTAAGGCTTTAGAGAAATTCGGCAGCTCCATCAATTGTTTGGATCCGTTAAGGTTTATCTCTTTTAAGTTGACAAGATCCTATAACAATAGAGATAGACAATTCAAATGAGAAAATTTTAAAGTTTCAAATAAATGAAAAACATAAATAAAAATATGTTTTTATATACCTACACTCCATTCCAAAGCTTTTGAACATGGCTTTTGGGCATGTGAAGCTCAACGAGTTTCTCAGGACAAAAAGTGGATGGTAAAGATTTAAGTGGGTATCCATACCACTCTAGATACCTTATTTTATTAGGAAAAATTTGAGGCCTTTTGGTAGGTACACATGACTTGAGCTATGGTTGAAGGCAGAATAAAATTTGAGAAATCTTAGATTAGGCATCTTTTTGAAAGTATCAGCATTCAAATGTACATCTCTAATTCAAGACACATCTAATATTATACCTTCAACTTTATTAGTTCCCTATAAAGCAAAACCAAGAATGATAGTAAGTTAAACATAACATACTACATGCATATTTTTCATAAAGGTATAAGTTTGTTAGAAAAGTAAGTCTGTTTATCTTACCTTATTATTAGCCAAGACATTATAGACTTCTTTAGAATCCCATAATCGACTTCGTTTTTTAGGTTTGTTGATAGATTTTTCACGAACAATTTCCCAACCCATTTCTTGTATCAAAGCATGCATTTCTATAGGCATGTGATCATCTGCATTTATAAGAGCCTTATCATGAAGTGTTCCTATGCCAATAGCTCCATAGAAGTTAAAACTGTCCAACAGGCTTATCACACATTCTTTCAATGCTCCCTTTAAAAAACATGCAATGTCAATAGATTCTTCTCTTCATGATTTAATCCATTGTAACTTAATCTTAACACCTTTTGAATATCTTCATGGGGAATTTTCTCAAGTTTTCTCAATGCACTATTCCATTCAATTTTGCTTTTGCTATGAAGAAATGAACCCAAAACTTTTAAAGCTAATGGAATTCCTTTTGCATAAGCAACTGCCCTTTCTGATAACTCCTCATTCCTTTTGGTTGAAGGCATTCAAGCTAAAAAGTTTAAGGGATTCTTGGAACTTTAATTCCTTGACCTTATATATTGCATCAACTCCTTTGCTAAGCACATGCTTGTCCCTAGATGTGATGATAATTTTACTTCCTAGACCAAAGCAATGAGGTTCTCCAACCAAATATTCTAATTGCTGTAAAGTGCTAACATCATCAAGAACAATGATAACTTTTTTACAACTAACTCTAGACTTAAGAAAAGTGGTTAGAGTACCAAGAAAAAGATTTTCTTCTTCTAGTAGACTGAGAGAAGTTTATGACGTAAATCATTAAGTCCATTATCATGCTTTCCAAAAATTTCCCTGACATTTTCCAAGAAGCAACAACCTTCATCAAGGGAAGAGTATTTGACAAATATTGCTTTCGCAATGGTTGTTTTACCAATGCCACCCATGCCCCAAATTCCAATGGTTTGAACTTCTCTTAATAATAATTCAATCTTTGCGCAATTGTCATTAATACCAACAAGGCCTTTTAATTCAACAGGTGGGTACCTATGATTCAATTTCCGTAATATGTCTTTGACAATATTTCGAATGAGTTCAGATTCATCCCTAACATATGGCAAATAAAAAGAAAAAGCAAAAAAAGCACAATTAAGCAAAGAATTGATTTGTCAAAAACAAAAAGAGACATAATAAACAATGAGAGGATAGAATAGAGAGTGAACACCATATTTTATACGGGCATTCCTTCAAAATAATAATTATTATTATTAGATTAAAATTGGAACACTTTCTAATATTATTTTAAGCTAACAAAATGACTAAAAATATAAAAAGGGAGTCATTAAAAATGAAAAGAAAAGATTATAAGAAAATTTTAAATAAAGATAATAAAATAGAATAAAGAAGGACAAATTTTAATAAAAGAGATTTTTCAAAAGTTATCTGAATCTTGCTTGCCGTGGTTTTAGTATTTGATGGCTTGGGTTTAGTCATGACGTTTGGGCCAATTTCTTTAAGTGACTTTACTCGGATTGGGGGTTGAATGCTTTGAATGTTTCATGTGGAATTTTCTTGCGCTAACACTACAACGTGAGGTTTAGGTTCAAATTCTAGGTTGATTCTGTTTTGGCGCATAAAATGGATTTGAGGCTTATATATGGAATTCAATTTGATATTCATGCGATTGCTTGTGTTTGATCTTATGCTTACACTAATTGGTGTTGCTTTTTTGAATGGGTCTTTATATGATTTCAATTCTGCTCCTGTTTGAGGATTTTAACATGTTACCAAAATGGTGATTGCTGTCCCCGTTGAGTCTCATCTTTTAGTGAAAATCTAGTTGTAAAATTTAACTGAATATGATGTTTTTGCTATCCTTTTGAGTCTCATTCTTGAATGAAAGATTTTCTGGGAAATTTGATTGAATATGGGGTTGCTATCTTATTGCCCTTAATATGTTTTTAATCATGTTCTTTTATTTCATTTTGCGCCAAAGAGTTTATTGTTGTTCCTTTGGGCTTAAGAGGGATTTATTCCTCATTTTCTATGTTGCGGAAATTCTATTAAAAGCCAAGATTTAACTCAAATTATATTTCTTTTCTAACGTTGGCTTATTTGTTGTTCAACACTATATGGAGCAATATATGGAACCTCGCTGGACAGCAGAGTTAGTCATCTTTTCATTTCTTTTGTTTTTTGGCTGTACACAAGACACATGACCATAGATAACTGCAAGCTTGTAAATTATTTTATTTTATTTTACTACTATTTTATTATTACTTTTAATTTTAAAATAGTCATATAAACTTGATTGTCTACTCAAGCATATAAAAGTCAATTGAATGATTGTATCTAACAATAAATTTTCACAGGTATATAATCGGATGTGTAATCACATTTTAATAAATTTCGGGTTCTAATGACCCAAATCCAATCAATTTTGTTTTTTAAAAATATTCAAAGAAAAAGAAAAAGAAAAGTATTCTATATATATATATATATTAGAAAATAAAATGTTTAAAAATAAAAAAGGTTCAAAAAATATTTTTTAAAAAACAGAATGAATTTCTTTTAAAATTAACTGAAAAATAGAAAAAAAAATATTTTTAAAAAAGGTTCAAATGTAAAATTTTAATAATATAAATCAAATAAGTTACATTTTTCATCATCACTTTTCTTCATATTCTCTTTTAAAAATTTTTTAAAAAAGTTATTAAAAATTGTGTTGGACTTTAATGACTCACATTTTCTTAATATTTCAAAGAAATATGAAAATAAATATTAGTTTATATAGCAATTAAATAAATCTTAAATTGTTTCTTAAAAGTTTGAAAATAAAAAATAATAATATTTTAAAATTCAAAAATAAAATTTTCTCTTTTCCCTAGGAATTTTCCAAAAAAGGTAGTGTTTTAAAAAAATTAAAAAAATCAGCTAGTTTAATTTTTTTTAAGAGTTTTATCTTTAAAAATAAATAAAAAAGCAAAAAAAAAATGATGTCTTAAAGTTCAACTTTTCTTTTCCTAACGTTATCTAGTTATATTATGGGTATGACATAGAGTGTATATATATATAGGCTATATATGAATATTTGTTTGAAATTACTTGATCCATCACTTAAATCATAGTCACCCATCATTTGAGAACAGATGAAAATGAATTGATTACCTGAATGTGTGAGAGATCCAACCGGCTAGGTTTGCAGCTTCACTGAGAGCATGCTTCCACACGTGCATCTTGTGTTGGCTGTGCTTGAGGTCTCTCTCATATCTCTCAAATGCTTGCTTGTAAAGCCCAATCTGATTGCGTACATGAGATGGCTCAACTTTATAGAAGACGGGAATAACAAGCTGTCTCTGAACCCTTTTGCAATGAAGTATATGGATGAGTTCATCCAAGCACCATCTGGAGGAAGCATAATTTTCTGAGAATACCACCACAGATACATAGGAATTCTCAATTGCTTGCATAAGTGCCGGGGAGATCTCATCTCCTTTGGGGAGTTCATAGTCTATGTAGGTTTTGATTTGCTTTCCGCAAAGAGCTTCATAAAGATGGCTAGTGAAGTTGGTACGGGTGTCCTCACCCCTAAAGCTAATAAAAACATCATACTTCCTGGGGGGGAATTGAGCAGAGGAAGAGGATGAAGGAGTATCAGAGGCCATATTCGAGTGAGCAGGAAGAGCACTGTGTTGTATTGAGAAGTGTAGAAAAACAGAGGTGGATGGGTACAAAGGAAGATCAGAAGTTGCATATATATATATATATATATATATGAAAGAAGGAGCGCCTGTGCGGTTTTCTATTGAAAAGTTTTGTAAATTCCTTGGTGGAGGAATCAATTATTCTTTATGTAAAGACTGCCACCTATGACTTCAGTGACAAAGTGAGGTTATGCTTTCACTAACATGAAAAAGTAGAATTGGAGATTGAATAAATAAATGAAGTCTTGCATAAAATTTGTTGGAAACAATCAGAGTTTAGGAGTAGAAAAAATTTATATCGAGATTTTATACATACACGAATGTCTGAATTGTTTTTACTTCAGATATACGTACGTCCATGTTTATTTATCGCATATTCATATACCTTGATATGCAGGATATATTTGGATGGATAAGTGAGTAATAATATTGAAGAGAGGGAGAATTTTTATAGTTTATTTTAATTTTTGATTTGTTTAACTTTCTTTAAAGTTTTAAATTTCTCTCTTCTGTTTAAATATGTCAATATAGTCCTTTTTCTTTTGATTTATATGTGATCTAAATTTTAACTTCGTGAGTATGATTGTCACTGAAATAGTTGAAATCCAAATCCCTGTAGTAGAGGATTCTACTATAGGGGTAGAGTAGCAAAATTTCATGACTTTTCTTAAATTTCTTTAGTCTTTTAAGGTTTAAAATTTAATATAGAAGATAAAAATTGTAACTGTGAAAATAAAAATTTTATCTGTTAAAAAAATTAAATTTTAAAAATTTTAAATCCCAAAAAATAAAAAAATAAAAAATCATGAAATTTTACTATTGTACTAGATGCAATAGAATCCTCTACTACAAAGGATCCTACTGCAAAGTAGTTATGTCTGCATTGAGATGGCAATCCATATGGTAGTTTGAAAATTCTAAATTGAGACTGAAATCAATTGATTAAAAAATAGTTTTACAGAGGCAACAACGATGCCAAACATGATCGCCTCAACATAATTAAAACCATCTAAACAACAACTAAATTGATAGACTGGACAATTTAAGACACTTATGAAACAAAATAAAAGATAAAGGATTATTTTGAAACATTTTAAGCTTAAGAAACTAATTTATAATTAACTTTAAATCAAGTCATGAGACTATAATATTAATTTAATTTTTTTTTATTTGAGAGTTATTAGAAATGAAAGACGAATAATAAAATATTTTTAATTAAAATTTCAAAATCCCAAATTCATTATATTTTTAATCTCTCCTAATTTAAAGATTTTTGCAAAAGACAAATAGTAGAGATTTGAACCTAAAACTATTTAATAACTTTCTACACCTTTAACTGTTGGAATTTGTCTTTTTTTGGGTCATTGCACTTATAAAAGAATAAATTATCACTTATGGATGACTCTGTTATGAATATAAGTTTTTGGGAGAATCACACCCCAAAAGATAGCTATTAGAGTATGAGAGTCCAAATTCTTATAAGGCCTCCATTTTAAGGAAACTTTTCCGATGTGGGACTCATAACATTACCACTTCCTTTGGAAGCCGACGTCCTAACAGTTGTACTCTACAACACTTTACTTAGCGGCGCTTCACTCAATCACGATTATCTCTTCCACCAGTCAGAATCCTTCGTAGGTAGCCCTTTTCGATTGGCTGACCCTCAATAAAAGTACCATTTGTTATAAGTCATTAAGAGAACCACACCCCAAAAGCTAACTAGTAGAGTGAGAGAATCCAAATCCTTATAAGGCCTCCCTTTAGGCTTATATTCATTACATTGGTGCTTTTATTGAGATACTGATAATCCTGGAAAGGGCTACCTGCTAAGGGGTTGACTGATAGAGGGGCTAACCGGAAGAAGGTCGAGTGAAGCACTGTTAAGTGAAGCATCACAGAGTGGAGCCGCCTAGGACGTCGGCTCTCAAGGGGGTGGCATTGTTGTAAGTCCCACAACGAGAAATCTCACAAGTGAAGTGGGGTTTATAAGTTCAATGGACTCTCCCTTCTAATAGGTATCTTTTGGAATGAGCTCTCCTTTTGGACTTGTACTCATTACAGGCTCCAACATTTCGATTGAAGTATTTCAAGTACTTACAAATCATAATTTTACTTTCAACATTTTCCCTATTGAGTCAATGAAAGCATATATGATTATTACTTTTAATTAGGTGCAAAGTTGACTATATGACAATATAGTCAACCTAATCCACTCTGGCTGGATATTAATTATATGACAATATAATAAGAAAAAGCTCACGTCTCTCTTTGTTGTTGCTTGCTTTGCTTTCTAGTTAATGTAAATGAATTATATGATAATTAGAGGCTCTAAAGCCTCGCGTGCTTTAAAATTTTGGCTTATTATAAAGCCTAAAGCCGTCATTGCCTCCTAAAACTTATTGTGTCTCCCTCAAGATAAGCCTTACCTCTATTAGTGTGTACTCCACAAAATTTTTAAGCATTAACAATCAATTTAATCTTGATTCTTGAAATCAGACTTCATCCCACTTATCCAATTTTAAATTTAAACTTTCAAATATTAAAGAAAAACAAAAATTAGATACAATTTGTGAGATTGTTTGTTATGAATTTTTCAAGTAAAAAATTGACCAATAGATATATTTTACAATTAATATCACATGATTGAGTCTCTTAAGATAATTCTTCCACATGTTATGTTTTATTTTTAAGAATTTAATTGGTTAATAATAAACACTTAAAAGGACTTGACTTTAAATTTTACCTTTTTAAAAATAGAGAATAATAACTTTCATATTATTTATGAGGAAGTCAGAATCCAGAATTCGTGGTTCTACAACTTATTTCATCAACCATAGTCCAATTGTACTATAAAGAAGATGGAAAGGACAGAGAAAAAAAAGGCAAAGGATAGCTTATTAGATTGAGTGAGTGTGTGTCACAATATATATATATATATATATTGTCGGTAGAAGTGTGATTGAATTAGGATCACAAGCGTCTCATCATTTTAATCTAAATTAGTGTCGAATATAGATCCTCTGCTGTTAGGTTTTATGTGCTGTTGGTGAAGTTAGAAAAAGATGGATAGATGAATGAGTTTAAGTTAAAATAAAAATAAGTTAATATAATTTAAGAATTTCAAAAATTCAAGATTAAATACTCTTAAATTTCAATTATAAGTAATTTTTATTTGTAATTAAAAATAACTTCTCAAACATTTTTTAAAATATAAAATTAGTAATTAAATATTTAACATTTATTAATTTTTATTTATTATGTTAAAATTTTAATATATAATATTTAAAATATATTTATTTATTTATCACCAATTTAATCACAATTTAATCATTAAACTGTAAAATAATCCCTTCACTAATTTAATAATCAATTCGATTTTAAAAATATTAACCAACAATGTATAGAATCGTAAGGTGGAGAATATTAAATGTATTTGGGAGTCTGATGAATCCACATTCAGCACATCTAATGTTTATATCCTTTTTCTCTCCATTTGATAGTTTGATGTTATAAAAGAAAAGTTAAACATCGAACAACATGAAAAGATATTTGATTTAGATCACGGTGCTACATTGACTCTAAGGTGTTCCACTTCAGGCAACAATAACAGAATGGGCATGAGAAGCAACACCTGAATTTATTTACAACAGATAATGAACAGACCACATACGGTGAAAAAGGGATTTCAAGTGATGTTGATTGCCATAAGCAGAGCCCCCAATTCATGACTATCCTCACATGTGTTGGTATGAGCAACAAAATCCAGCTTGCGTCTCTTGACATAGATATTGGACACACCCCATATTCTTTGATACCAATGAACTCATCCAAAGCAAATCTTTAGCTTAGTAATGAACTGATCATCTCCTCTTCAACAGATCCTTAACTCATTAACTGAGCCAAAAAAAAAATCCTCTCGTTATAATTTTAAATTAAAAAAAAAAAACTTAATAGTAAACACTTATAAAAGGCTACATCTAAATTTTTACTTTAAAAATTAATATTGCCCTACTGATTGTACTCTACAACAAATAATCTCTTTTCATCTGATTCTACAATTGAAAGGAAGTTACTTACCGCTGAACGAAGATAACCTATTTTCAGAGGAATATTACTTTAAAAATAGCAAAAACCATGAATCACTTTAAATTTCCTTCATTTAACCCAATCATGAAGACAAAAAATAGGAAAGTAAATCTGTGGATAAAAAAGAAAGATATTGAAAAAATTTTGGTTTAGCTTTGTACTTTGAATGACATAAAACATTGTGCCCTGTATTACGAATCATTTGGCTGTGCCCTGTTTAAATAAGTACAGTAGTTGAATAATTGAAGAGGAAAAAAATATTGCTCAAAGTTATGAAAAGAGAAGTGAATGTAAATCCTTAAACTAATTATCTCAAATTTTGTTAGATGATTTTGCCCACACTCCTTTTTCATGCCTAGTTCAAAAGTTCGTCTTGCATAATTGCTCCTCATTCGTGAGGGAAATGCAGAAAGAGAAGCCTAATATGGGAACAGATAAAGAGAGAGAGAGAGAGACTAACACCGATTAAGCAATGCGTCAGTATGAGTACCAAAATCTGGCTTGGGTTTCTTGGACGGAGGAAGTGGTTGTTGCTCATCAACATCCCGAGGCCTCTTCTCATTCCACTCCAATTCCTCTTGTCGAACGAGTTCCTCATATTCTGACTTATATATTGGGTGCACCCCATATTCCTTGATAATTTCCTCGATACATCCCTCCATCTGAGGTGCAGCACTAATTTCAAAGGAAAGCTTCAGGTTTGTGACCAACTGATGCTCTCCTCTTCTTCTGTCAATTTCCTTCAATATCTGAAGACTAAGGGATTGATTATACATTACACAAACATGATCAGAATTCATAGCAAACTCAGGCCCGAACTCAGGCCCCAAGCTCCACGGCCCAGGGTCCGACCACGACGGCAACACCTTAAAATCTCCCAAGTAGCACACACAATGGAATTCAACCCAACCCGGTAGTTCTGAGGGAAAGAAAGCGATGCAGAAAGCAAAACCCAACAAGTGTGAATTTAGAGGGAGTTCAATGATTATGGTCCTTTGCATTGTCCGATATTTGAACCACTCTAGTACTCCACTTCCTGGCAACCAAATTTCCGACAGGCATAACACTCCGGAATAGGCATCTTCACTGATATTGTGAAGTGATTGTTCATTCAATTTCACACAATTTCCAAATGAGATGCGTTTGCTGTTCCTACTCAGTAGTCTAGGCACTGTCTCCAGTGACACGCAATCATGGGCATATAATTCTTCAATGGATGGTGGAAGTTTTGGTAAAGAACGAAGCCTCTTGCAATTCCGAATGTTAAGACGTTCTAGTCTTGAAAGATGTTCGGTGTTGTTGGGGAGTTCAGTTAGACTCTTAATTTTCTCGCAGTGGGTTACGGACAGCGAAGCAAGTGAGTGGAGAGACAAAATAGACGAATGAACCTCCCGCAAACTTGTACAATAATCAAGATTTACTTGTTCAAGATTTAAGGCTTTAGAGAAATCCGGCAGCTCTATCAATTGTCTGGATCCCCAAAGTTCTATCCGTTTTAAGCTCACAAGATCCTATAACAATTGAGATAGACAATTTGAATGGAAAATTATCAAGTTTCAAATAAATGAGAAATATAAAGACAAATATGTTTATACATACATACCTGCACACCATCCCAAAGCTTTTGAACACCGCTACAAGGCATGTGAAGCTCAACGAGTTTTTTAAAACAAAAAGTGGATGGCAGAGATTTCAAACTTGTACAATAATCAAGATTTACGTATTCAAGATTTAAGGCTTTAGAGAAATCCGGCAGCTCTATCAATTGTCTGGATTCGCTAAGGTTTATCCGTTTTAAACTCACAAGATCCTATAACAATTGAGATAGACAATTTGAATGAGAAAATTATCAAGTTACAAATAAATGAGAAATATAAAGACAAATATGTTTATACATACATACCTGCACACCATCCCAAAGCTTTTGAACACCGCTACAAGGCATGTGAAGCTCAACGAGTTTTTCAACACAAAAAGTGGATGGCAGAGATTTCAATGGGTACCCAGACCACTCTAGATAACTTAATTCATCAGGAAATGATTCAAGGCCTTTTGGAAGGTGCACATGACTTTGCCTATGGTAGGAGGCGGCAGAAATTTTGAGAAATCTTAGATTAGGCATCCTTTTGAAAGTGTCGTCACTCAAACTCAAACGTAGATCTTTAATTTGAGACACATCAAACAATATTCCTTCAATTTTATTAGTTCCCTGAAAAAAAAAAAAAGAATAGTAAGTAAACCATATCATACTACATGCATGTTCTTCATAAAGATATGGTTTGTTAGGGAAGTAAGTTTTTTTCTCTTACCTTATTATTAGCCAAAACCTTATAGATTTCTTTAGGATCCCATAATCGACTGCGCCATTCAGGTTCATTGATAGATTCCTCACGAACAATTTCCTGACCCATTTGTTGTATTAAATCATGCATTTCTACATACACGCCATTATCTACATTTATGAGAGCCTTGTCTTGAAGTTTTCTCAGGCCAATATGTCCATCGAAATCATAGCCATCTAATAGGCTTATCACATCTCCTTCCACCTTTCCCCTCAAAAAGCACGCAATGTCTAAAAAAATTTTTTGGTCTGTAGGATGTAATCCATTGTAACTCAATCTTAACGCCTTTTGAATATCTTCATGGGGACTCTTCTTAAGCCTTTCCAATCCACTATTCCATTCTATTTCACTTTTGTTAAAAAGAAATGAACCCAAAACTTTTAAAGCCAATGGAATTCCTTTTGCATAACCTACTGCCCTTTCTGATAGCTCCTTGTATCCCATTATAGGTAGGTTTTGGTTGAAGGCATTTAAGCTGAAAAGTTCAAGGGATTCTTGGAAATTCAGTTCCTTAACCTCATATATTACATCAACTCCTTTGCTTAGCACATGCTTGTCCCTGGTTGTGATGATAATTTTGCTTCCTGTACCAAAGCAATGATGTTCTCTAACCAGATCTTCTATTTGCCCTGAATCACTAACATCATCCAGGACAATGAAAACTTTCTTACGTCTAAGCCTGGGCTCAAAAAAAGTGGTTGACGTGCAAATAACGCGATCTTCTTCCTCTAGTAACTGAGAGAAAAGTTTACAACGTAAATCATCAAGTCCAAGCTTTTCAGACTTTTCCCGAACATCTTTCAAGAAGCAACAACCTTCGTAATGGGAAGCGTATTTGACAAATATAGCTTTGGCAATGGTTGTTTTACCAATGCCCCCCATGCCCCAAATTCCAATGGTTTGACTTTGACCTTCTCTTAATAATGGTTCAATCTGTGCACATTTGTCATTAACACTGACAAGGCCCTTTAATTCAATTGGTGGATACATATGTTTCAATTTTTGCAGTATGTCTTTGACAATCTTTTGAATGAGTTCAGATTCATCCCTAATAAATGAAAAATTAAAAGGAAAAAAGGACAAGCAAAATTAAGCAAAGAATTAATTTGTCAAAAACAAAAGAGAAGTAATAAATAAAGAGAGGATAAAATAGAGTATATATGCATACTACATATCAATATTTGTCTGAAATTGACGAGGATGTTTAATTACTAGATCCATCACTAAAATCACAGTCGCCCATCATCTGAGAATAGATGAAAATGAATTTATTACCTGATTGTGCGAGAGTCAGGGTCCCAACCAGCTAAGTGTGCAGCTATAGCGAGAGCACCCCTCCACATTTGCATCTCGTGTTGGTCGACCTTGGGGTCTCTCTCATGTTTCTCAAATGCTTCCTCGTAACGCCCAGTCTGATTGCGTACATGAGATGGGTCAACTTTATAAAAGACAGGAATAACAAGCTGACCTTGATCCCTTTTGCAATCAAGTATATGGATGAGTTCTTTCAAGCACCATCTGGAGGAAGCATAATTTTCTGAGAATACCACCACAGATACATAGGAATCCTCAATTGCTTGCTTAAGTTCTGGCCAGATCTCTTCTCCTCTAGGGACTTTGTAGTCTATGTAGGTTTTGATATGGCTTTTGCGAAAAGCTTCATAAAGATGGCCAGTGAAAGTGGTGCGAGTGTCCTCACCCCTAAAGCTGATAAATACATCATACGTCTTGAGGGGAGATTGAGCAGAGGAAGAGGATAAAGGAGCATAAGAGGCCATATCTGAGAGAGCAGGAAGAGCACTGTGTTGTATTGATGAGTATAGAAAAAGTGAGGTGGATGTGTACAAAGAAAGATCAGAAGCTGCATATATATAAGTGGAAGAAGGAGCCCCCGGTTTTCCTTCGAAAGTTTCACCTCTTCTTCTCTTTGAACAAAGAAACGCAAGCTATCTTACTTCAGAAGTTACTGTTCATGACAAATTATGTAACTTTTTGACTTACCAGTCAACAAGTGCAGTCACGTCACAGTTGCAATCACCAACGTAAAACTGGGGTTATGGACTGAATTTTCAAGTTGCATTCACACTACGAAGGCGATGAAGTTTCCAAGTTTCATAGTAGGGGTGATCCTAGGGACATGTCCGGTAAAATTAAGATGGGTTTTTAATGGGGAACCCGAACAGCCGGCTTTTGAAAAGTGGAAAATGCAATAATTTTTTTTTATGAATTGATACTTAATATAAAAATATTTTTTTGTAGACATAGGCATATACTTCAAAACAATAAGCTTTTGGAACCTTCATGTTTTTATCAATAATAAAAAGATAGCTTAGAATTGTAAGCAAAATATAACCTATACTAACATAATTAGCTTTAAGTAAATACGTGTATTTTCATTATTCAATAAAAGAAATTCAGTAAGCATACACATCAATAATAAAAATAATTAAGAAATAGGAAAAGTTTAAATAGATAATGAAAATTACAGCATGTAAAGAGAATTAGATAAAATAAACATAAATATATATATATATATATATGTATATATATATATATATATAAGATGACAAGATATTAATAACTAAAAAAAAATTATTAGGGCAAGTTGGGCAGGATATCTTAGCCGAATTTTTAAGTAATAAAGCCCAATTAGGCCAACAGTTTGGCCATTATGTACACCCCTATTTCATAGACACTGTGAAATAAGGATGGGAATGGGGAACCCACACGGGTTGCTTGAAAAGTGAAAAATGCAATTATGCATTCATAAATGAAATTCTCTACAATATTTGTTTGACACCATACTAGTTTAAGTTTAAAGATAGATAAAAACTAGAATGCACTTGCACCTTGCAGGATTCAGAAAAATTATCGGGGATCTTAAAGACAAAATTTTTTTAAAAAAATATATAAACAGTGTATGTACGAATATAAATAATATTTAAAAAAATATATAAACTATATATTGACACATAATCCAGTAAGAGTCTCCCAATAAATAATTTAAGAACAGTGAAACTCTTACAAGTTTATATATATATTATATTCATTTTTTTGAATATTTTTTTCAAGTTTTATTAGAAATTAAAATAATGATATTTGAATAATATATCCTTAATTCATTAAAATAAAAGAAAAACTTCATGTTATAATTTTTAAGTAATAATAGCAACAACAGATTGCCCATTAGAATATGGCATAGGCAAGACATGATAAACAGACAAATACAGATTTAACAAAGTAGAAACTAGTACAAAATAGCCAAACTTACAACTGCTAAAACTAACATCAACATATTAATGTAGTTATTTTTTTAGAATATTAAAAAATAACTAAATTTTATGATAGTCTTTTAAGAATTAGGTTGATTAGCAAATCTTTTATATAGTTTAGGTCGAAGAATTGGGGGCACTCCATCCCTACTATAATTTTTTTAAAAAAAAGTAAATAAAGTAAAAACCTTAAACATTACCTGATGTTGAAATTTAATTTTTGTATTTGTGCTTATTATTCACTCTTTTCCTTGCCAAACCAACATATATCATATGAGTTAATTTTTTAACTTTTATTGAAATTGAAGAAAACGCTAAAAAGAAACAAAAAATCAAATTTGATAATACAATTAAACATAAGACATATCTTGTTAGACTATTATTTATTTTCATTTGTGCATTTTATTTCTCTTATTTTCACTCTTATCAATCATGATACTCGAACAATTAATCTCAAGGATCAAGCAAACTTTGAAGTAAAGAATGGAAGACCAAATTTCCCTGAACCTAGGGGAACATCCTATACGATTGCACCCATAAGAAGATGTAGAAGATTGCGTGTTTTTAGGTTTGAAAATTCAGAGATTTATGAAGGATCTCTTTATGGTCTAAAAAACCATTAAACGTGAAAGAATAGGAATTATTAATATGATGTAAATGATATAATTCTATCAATATTTATAATTTTCAATTTTATTTAATGACGTATATTTTATAATTTTTAATTATATAGATTAATTTTTTCTTTATGTTATTTTAACTCATAAGTTTATGTTTATGGTTGAAGGTAAATAAATAAAGATTATGTTTTAAGCATAATCTCTTACTTTTATTAATTATGTTCTTGATATTTTTCTTAGTTTTATAATGCACTCTGAAGTGGTAATTCATTTATTTTACTATTTTTGGGCTTATTATAGTAGATTTTTTGCCGTCTCTTTTTGTTTATTTTTTTTTAATTGGTTTGTTTCAAGCATTCGCATCTGTTTTCCCGATCCTCATGTAAGCAACATTGTAGCTTGAGCCTATATTGCCCCCTTATATTTTTCTGGGTGTTTTGCCTCCTTTTTTCATTGAATAATAAAAGAAATGCATCCTATCTTTTGACCCCCAAAAAAAAAAAAAATCATAAACATAAAAGTAGAATCATAGACTATTCCAGAAATTATTGTTAATGAAAATAATGTAACTTTCTGACTTGAAGTCAACAAGTGTATTCACATTTGCAGTCATCAACGTGAAAGTTGGGTTATAGACTGAATTTTCAAGTTACATTCTCACACTATGAGGGTGTTGATGTTTCCAAGCTGATTTCAGAGAGTTTGAATAGGACAAGATCTACAATTTCATAGTAAAAGCTAACAAGTATAAAGCATGAGAAAAGAAGAAATGCATGCTATCTTTTGACCAAAAAAGAAATTCACAAACGTGATACTTCAGAAGTTACAGTTCATGAAAATTTATGTAACTTTTTGACTTACAAGTCAACAAGTGTAGTCACGTCACACTTGCAATCGGCAACGTAAAAGTGGGGCTATGGACTGAATTTTCAAGTTGCATTCACACTACGAAGGTGATGAAGTTTCCAAGTTAGTTTCATAGACGCTGTAAAATAAGGATGAGGAGGGGAACCCACACTGGTTGATTGAAAAGTGAAAAATGCAATAATGCATTCATAAATGAAATTCTGTACAATATTTGTTTGACACCATGCTAGTTTAAGTTTAAAAAATGGATAAAACTTACATTCATTTTCTTGAATAATTTCTTTCAAGGTTTTTTCGTAGAAATTAAAATAATGATTTTTGAATAATATTTCCTTAATTCATTAAAAAATAAAAGAAAAACTTCATGTTATAATTTTTAAGTAATAATAGCAACAACAGATTGCCCATTAGAATATGGCATAGGCAAGACATGATTAAAGAGACAATCACAGATTTGACAAAGTAGAAACTAGTATGAAATAGCCAAACTTACAACTGCTAAAACATGATGTTAATACTAACATCAATATATCAATGTAGTTATTTTTTTAAATATTAAAAAACAACTAAATTTTATGATGATCTTTTAAGAATTAGGTTGATTGACAAATCTTTTTGTACGTATAATTATGTCTTTTTGAGTATTTTGGTCAAAGTTTCCTATGTAAAAATTACTAACTTCACAAAATTAGGAGGTTAAAATTCTCCTTTGAAATTGACAGAAACACACTAATGATTAACCCTATTTAAAACCTAAAAGCAGGTGTTGCCATAGATCAGGTAAGAGAATTGGGGGCACTCCGTCACTAAGGAAAAAAAAGTAAATAAAGTAAACACCTTAAACAGTATCTAATTTTGAAATTTAATTTTTGTATTTGTGTTTATTATTCACTCTTTTCCCTGCCAAACCAACATATATCACACGAGTTAATTTTTCTTACTTCCATTGAAATTGAAGAAAATGCTAAAAAGAAAAAAAATAAAGATTTGATGATACAATTAAACATAAGAAATATCTTGTTAGACTATTATTTATTTTCATTTGTGCATTTTATTTCTCTTGTTTTCACTCTTAGCAATCTTGGTAGAACAATTAACGTCAAGGAATGGGCAAACTTTAAAGTAAAGAATGGTAGACCAAATTCACTGAACCTAGGGGAACGTCTCATATGATTGCACCCATAAAAACGACGCAGAAGATTGCGTGTTTTTAGGTTTGAAAATTCGGAGATTTATGAAGGATCTCTTCATGGTTTTAAAAATCCATTAAATGTGAAAGAAGAGAAATTATCGTTGTAAATGATATAATTATACGAATATTTATAATTTTTAAAGATATTTAACGACTTATATTTTATAATTTTTAATTATATAATTAATTTTTTATTTATGTTTTTGTAACCTATAAATCTATATGATTAAAAATCAATAAATAAAGATTATGTGTTAAGTAAAATGCATTCAAGTAAATAGGAATTATCTTCTTATTTCCTTTTTTAATATCTTTTTCTTATTCTTATTAATTATGTTCTTGATATTTTCATAGTTTTATAATGCAACTCTAAATTCTGAAGTGGTAATTTATTTATTTATTTTGCTATCTTTGGATTTATCATGGTGGATTTTTTGCGGTCCCCTTTTGTTTATTTTTTTACTGGTTTGTTTCAAGCATTTGCATCTGTTTTTGTGATCCTCATGTAAGCAACAATGTCGTTTGAACCCATCTATTGCCCTTTTATATTTTTCTGAGTGTTTTGCCTCCTTTTCTTGTTGAATAATAAAGAAATGCATCCTATCTGTTAATGGAAAAAAAAAATCATAAACATGAAAGTAGAACTATAGACTATTCCAAAAATTATAGTTAATGACCATAATGTAACTTTTTGACTCGAAGTCAACAAGTGTGTTTACATTTGCTGTCACTAAAGTGAAAGTCGGGTTACAGGCTGAATTTTCAAGTTACATTCACACTATGAGGGTGTCGAAGTTTCCAAGCTTATTTCATAGAAAGTATAGGGCAAGGTTAGCAATTTTATACTAAAAGCAGGCGAGTATAAAGGATGAGAAGGGAGAGTCTACACAGTTTGATTGATATGTGTGTGTGTGTTAATAAGTCATGAAACTTTGCGGGGAAGGAATCAAACTCTTCATTAAAAGAGTGTAATTATGACTTGGTAGTCAAAAAAAGAGGTCATCAAAATAATAACATTTAAATATTTTAAAATTTAATAACATATTCTTAACTCACTGAAAAATAAAATAAAGCTCTTCATGTTATAATTTTATAAGAAGATTTCATAAGAGTATGAATAAGAAAAGATTAGCAATTTCATAGTTAAAGCTGTCAAGTATAAAGGATGAGAAAAGGGAGCCCACACGATTTGATTAATATATATGTTAAACCATGAAACTTCTTAGAAGGAGGGAATTAAACTTTTCATCAAAAGAGTGTAATTATGACTTGGTAGTTAAAAAGAGAGGTCATCAAAATAATAACATTCAAATATTTTTAAAAATTTAATAACATATTCTTAACTTATTAAAAAATAAAATAAAACTCTTCATATTATAATTTTATAAGAAAACTTAATAGAGAGTATGACCAGGACAAGATTGGCAATTTCATAGTAAAAGTTGGATGGTATAAAGGATGAGAAGAGAGAACCCACACAATTTGATTGATATATATATATATATATATACATGTTGATAAACTATGAAACTTTGTTGAAGGAGGAAATTAAACTCCTCATCAAAAGAGTTTAACCTTGACTTGGTAGTAAAATAGGAAGGTTATGTTTACTAATTATTAGCATGATAGTAGGGTTAGGAACTTTATTATTAAGTCAAGTTGCAGTGTCATAGGTTTAAGGGATGTTCAAACTTTAATATTCAACTCATAGAAACTACATTTAAATTTTTAGGGGTTTTATTCACCTTACTTTAATTCTTTATTATAATTTCTCTTTATTTGTCTAAGGAAATTCTATATAATATTTGTTTGACACCATGCTAGATAAAATTTAAATATTTTAAAATATTTTTTCAAGTTTTTCTACAAAATTAAAATAATGACATTTGGATATTATTTTAAATTTCAACAATATATCCTTAACTCATTAAAAAAAGAGTAAATTATATCCTCTTCTTCAAGTTTTGCTAAAATTATATCATTCTCATTTTATTTTTAAAATATACATTCTCTTCTTCTGAATCAAAAATTATATTACATTTTAGTCCAATCAAATAAAATACTTTTTATTAATCTAAATGCACATTTTTTTTACTAAAATATTATCCTACTACTCAAAGTCAAAATTAAAATTATATTACACTTTAGTCCATTTTTAAAGTTCTTTTTAAACTAAAATACTCTCTATTAATTACTCTTACATATTTATTTTATGAAAAGTATTTTAGTTAAAAATTAAAATGGGACTAAAATGTATATTTTCAAAATAGAAAAAAAATATAATTTTAATAAAATTTAGGAAAAAGTCTATATAATTTACTCTATAATTTAATATGCCTTTTGAATTAAGTTACTGTCATACATAAGCATGAGAAGAAGGCATAAAGCATGATATTTTTTAAAAAATTCATTATATACACTTACACTCTAGAGAAAAAAAAAGTTAGGATATGCTTGAATTAAGGAAAATGATATAAAAGATAAATTTTAATATTATTTTTCGTTACTTATATTTAAAATTTTTTTATTTTTATTCATTCTTCTCAGTTCAAACTAAACCATTACTTTTTTTTTCTACTCTCCATAATCCAAATATATCCTTATATATTTAATTGGAACCAAACATGAGCATCATGATTCTAAGGGTATAATTAAAATAATAAGTTTCAAAACATTAAATATGCATTTAACTTCAAATTTAACGTGACTTAAAAATTTGAAATACATATCACATAAAAAAATTAATGTTCCTTGCTCTATAAGAATTCTCACTTAAAAATGAATCTGGCAATTGTAACTTTGTATTTAAAAAAATTAAAGTGTCTTCCACCACGCCAAAAAAAACAAAAGGGTGTCTTTCACTTTATTCCTCCCTCCTCTTTGTCAAGAACTTAAAGAGTTGTCTTAAGTAAACCCTAATCCAACTCATGCTGCGCTATTGACGTTGAAGGCATGCACATATATTTTAATGCATAGCATGTTGGCTTTGTTATTGTCAGAGGGAAGGAAAAATATAATTTTAAAATTTTTATTTTCTAAAATTTTTTTATAATTTAATATTATATAATTAAGATTTTAAAAGTTTTTGAGAAAATTTATATGCAAGTTTTATATTTTGTTATCAAATTTTTCAATAAAAATATGTATTTTTTTATTGTTCAGTATCATAAAATTGGATTCTTCAAACAAATTTTACAACAAATCTAATAGCAAAATTATAAAAAGTTGCACATAAGTCATATTTTTATAAAAGAACATAAAAAATATATAAATTTTTTACTTAGTCTTGTCCTCAAAAGAAAAAAGAGTAGAAGGAAACTTCGCCATAATAATGTAACTTTTTGACTTAAAGTCAACAGGTTAGTTACATTTGCAATCACCGTGAAAATTGGGTTATAGACTGAATTTTCAAGTTACATTCACACTATGAGGGTGTCGAAGTTCCCAAACTGATTTCATAGAGCATAGGACAAGATTAGCAATTTTATAGTAAAAACTGGCGAGTATGAAGGATGAGCAAGGAGAGCCTACACGGTTTGATTGATATATATGTGTGTGTGTGTGTTGGTAAGTCATGAAACTTTGTGGAGGAAGGAATCAAACTCTTCATTAAAAGAGTGCAACTCTTCATTAAAAGAGTGCAATTATGACTTATAGTCCAAAAAAAAAGATCATTAAAATAATGACATTCAAATATTTTTAAAATTTATTAACATATTCTTAATTCATTGAAAAATAAAATAAGTCCTTCGTATTATAATTTTATAGGAAGACTTTATAGAGAGTATGAATAGGACAAGATCTGCAATTTTATAGTGAAAGCTAACAAGTATAAAGGATGAAAAAAGAAAACCCACACGGTTTGATTGATATATAAGTTAAGCTATAAAACTTCGTAGAAGGAGGGAGTCAAACGCTTTATCAAAAAGTGTAACTATGACTTTGCAATTAAAAGGAGAGGTCATCAAAATAATGGCATTTAAATATTTTTAAAAAATTAATAACATACTTTTAACTTATTAAAAAATAAAATAAAGCTTTTCATATTATAATTTTATAGAAAAACTTCATAGAGAGTATGAATAGGACAAAATTAGCAATTTCATAGTAAAAGTTGGCAAGTACAGATGATGAGAAGAGAGAACCCACACAATTTGATTGATGTATATGTTGATAAACCATAAAACTTTGTTGGAGGAGGGAATTAAACTCCTCATCAAAAGAGTTTAACCATGACTTGATAGTAAAATAGAGAGATTATGTTTACTAATCACTACCGTGATAGTAGGGTTAGGGACTTTACTATTAAGTAAAGTTGCAGTATTATTAGGTTTAAGGGATGTTCAAACTTCAATGTTCAACTCATAGGATCTACATTTAAATTTTCAAGAGTTTTATCCACCTTACTTTAATTCTTTGTTATAATTACTCTTTATCTGTCTAAAGTTTTAAATAATTGTTTTAATTGCATTTATAAATGAAATTCTATATAATATTTGTTTGACATTGAGCTAGATAAAACTTACATGTTTTTAAATATTTTCTTTTAAGTTTTTTCGCCAAAATTAAAATAATAACATTAGGATATTATTTTAAATTTCAACAATATATCCTTAACTCATCAAAAAAAGAGTAAATTATATCATCTCCTTTGAGTTTTGTTAAAATCATATCATTCTCGTCTCTATTTTCAAGAAATCAAAAATTATATTACACTTTAGTCCAATTAAATAAAATATTTTTTATTAATCTAAATACAAATTTTCTTTACTAAAATATTATTCTACTACTCAAAGCCAAAATTAAAATTATACTACATTTTAGCCCAATTTTAAAATTTTTTACTAGAATATTCTCTATTAATCACTTTTACATATTTTTCATATAAGGTATTTTAGTTAAAAAAATTAAATTTGGATTAAAATGTATATTTTAAAAATATAAAAATTTTATATAATTTCAATAAAATCCAAAAAATATATATATATATAATTTACTCTATACGTTAATATGCCTTTTACATTAAGTTACTGTCATACATAATAAACTTAGGAAGAAGGCATAAAGCATGATTTTTTTTTTTGTATTCATTATATACATTTACACTCTAGAGAAAAAAAAAACACTTAGGGTATGTTTGAATTAAAGAAAAAGATATAAAATAGAAATTTTAATTAGACTTTTGCTTTACTTATATTTAAATATTTTCTTTTATTTTTATTTATTCTTCTCAATTCAAACTAAACCATTCTTTTTATTTCCTATTCTCCATAATCCAAATATATCTTTATATATTTATTGGAACCAAACATGAGCATCATAATTCTTAAAAAAAGGGTATAATTAAAATCATAACTTTCAAGGCATGAAATATGCATTTAACTTCAAATTTAACATAACTTAAATTTTGAAATACATATCAGGTAAAAAAATAATAATATTCCTTGCTATGTGAGAATTCTCACTTAAAAATGAATTTAGCAATTGTAGCTTCATATTTAAAAAAACTGAAGTGTCTTCCACCACACCATAAAAAACAAAAGGGTGTCTTTCACTTTATTCCTCCCATTTCCTTGTCAAGAACTTAAAGGTAGTCTTAATTAAACCCTAATCCAACTCATGTTGCGTTATTGAAGTTGAAGGCATGCACATATATTTTAATGCATAGCGAGTTGGATTTGTTATTGTCAAAGAGAAAGACAAATTTAATTTTCAAGTGTTTCTTTTTAATTTTTTATTAAAAATATGACATGTAACATTTTTTTTATAATTTAACATTGTATAATTAATTTTTTAAAAAAATTTAGAAAACTTAGATACAATTTTTATATTTTGTTATCAAAATTTTCAATAAAAATATGTATTATTTGTACAGTTCAACATCATATATTTGGAGTCTTCAAAAAAATTAACAAAAAATATAATAGTAAAATTATAAAAAGTTGTGCCTAAATTGTAACACCTTAGAAAAAATTCAGGAAGTCTAAAAAATGAATTGGTACCATAGATTTTAGAATGTGACCTAAAGAAGCAACATGTACTTAGACTCTTGGTTTTAATTAGGTGGTGACTTCAAGAGGGTTGAAAGGAGTCAAGAATCATATATGAATGGATAGAATGAAGCCTAGAATTTATTTTAGGGATGTTGCTTCATTAGGTGTATTTTGGAACCATAAAAAGGTTATTAGCCCAAGCTAGAGTTTAAGGAAGAGATATGACTTTAGAAATAATTTTATGAACCTAATTGGCTTTCATAAATTGTGTTTAGACCAAGAGAAACCAATCTCATACCTTTGTGTGTGAGAAGCCGAGAAAGGAGGGATAAATCCAAGGAGAAAAGTGTGTGATCTCACCAAAGGTAGCTCTCTCTCTTTTCTCCCATGCATGAATAAATGTCTACATTGTTTTTAAATGTATGTATGTGTATTTTAAGCTATGAATTATATTTTAATATGATGCCTATGTTCCATGGAACCATAGTATTACATTATGTATTCAAATGATGCCTAGAATGTTTGTATTGGTTTTACTTGAATGTGTAGAGGCCAAAAACCTTTTATCTTCGATGAAGATAAACCAAGAACCCTTAAAAGTGGTTGAGACTAAGAGAAAGTCTCCCAAAAGCAAGGCTTAGTTCAAGCCCTTTGAGAAAAAGAGTGAGATAAGTTCAAAAACCTTGAAGAAAGTGGGTGAGACTAATCTGTTCATTTGGCAAACCTAAGTATACTATGTATGCTGTGTGTAAATGCCAAGAATGCATCTTTAACCATTTCAAATGTTAGTATGTTGTAACACCATAGTGCTTCCAATTGGTATAAGTCGTTGTGGATGTCTAGTTTATGCCTATAAAATTTCATAATAATTGGACATTGTTTGGTCAATGAATGACACAGCTTCATTTTCGAACCTATTAGCACAAGAACTAGCCAAAACTATAAAATTCTCTAATTTCAACAATTCGCCAAATATTCTCTAAATCTCTAAAAATTTTATACTTTAGCTTTCTAAAACGCTTTCCTATTTCTCGCTATTGCAAGTTCGGGCATCCCATACAAAAACTAGGGAGTTCCTTGCAATAGCGAGTGCCGTAGCGAGAACAGGGGTCTGGGATTGATACGTGATCACTGTAACAAGGGTTATTTTCTGCTATAGTGAGGGTTAGTCTGGAAAAGCATGAAAAAGGAGAATTTTGCTTCTTAAAGAGTCTAGATCCTCCCTTTTTCTTCTAACCAACCGAACCATTTCTCTACCTATTTGTGGGACCATACTGATATGTGCTCGCCGTAGCAAAAGTTATTTTTCGCTATAGCGAAGGTTAGTCCGAAAAAGTGTAAAAAAGAAGAATTTTGCTTCTTAAAGAGTTCAGATCCTCTCATTTTCTTCTAATCGACCAAACAATTTCCTTACCTGTTTGTGGCATCATATCTAAGGTAAGAGCTGAGTTATCCTTTGTAACTATTGGCCAAGCTGAAAGGCATTTAAAGTATGGATGTCAAGGGTTTCTAGTCTTTTTCTCTATTCAGGCTAAGGTAGAGGAAGAGATAGAGGAGATCCCAGTTGTCAAAGAATTCCCAAAGGTTTTCCCTAAAGAGTTTGACTTTCGTGGTCTACCCCTTGAGAAAGAGTTAGAGTTCCCTATAGATATAGTGCCTGGGGCTAGACCGGTGTCCAAGGCTCCTTATAAGATGGCTACTGTCGAGCTCATTGAGTTAAAAAAGTAAATAGAGGAATTGTTAGAGAAAGGGCATGACAATGATTGAACTGAACAGTGACATTTAAGCAAGTATGGGAAGTAATCACGTGGCCTCCAGTGGGTGTAGTGATAGACAAGTCAAACGGCAAAGTACTAACAGCCAAACCCAATTTCCTCACATAATCATAAGATATAAACGAGTGACTAGTACCCAAATCAAGTATAGCAACTATAAGAAAGCCATTCACTATCAACATACCTTAAATCAAATTAGGGGACTCACTAGCTTCCTGCTGAGTGAGGGCAAACACTCGGCCCTGGGTCTGCGGCCTAGGAGGAGGCGCTGTATCCACCTGAGAACAATGTCTATTGTATGGGATGCCTGAACTTGCTATAGCTAAAAGTGACCTAGCTATAGCATGAAAATATCTTCTCCCACTTCTAGCTATAGCATGAAAATATCTTCTCTAGCTTCATAACCCAAGCCTCCGTCTTATCTGCATCCAACTTTCCGTCAAATGAGGGTGGACTACTCTGCCTAAATTGCTTCAACAGTTTCTGAATAGGCGTTTGGGTCTGAGTAGGCTCCTAGGGAGGTGCAGATGGAACACCAGATGTAGATGGTTGAAGTACAGGGGCTTCTCTCTTGACTTCTTCTTGCTTAACCAAGGTATCTCTCAAATACATGATTATATCATGCTGTTACTGGGCAATGTACCTCTGCTATTCCAGCATCTCCTGGTGCTGGCCCATCATGGCCTCATACCGATTAAGTCTCTTCATGATGGTCCGCAGAGGATCCTCAGGCCCAATTGGAACCACTGGCCTAGCTCTCTGAGCCCTAGGCGGCCTGCCTCTTCCCCTACCGGTCTAGTCTTAACCATGTCTGAAAAGAAATAGCAATCTTTAATTTACAATCATAGCACAAGCACATATGCATATGTATGCTGCCACTTCCATGGCAATTCACACCAAATACAAGCAGATCACATCATTTAAGAGTCTAACACTAAGTAAAAGTGCCTAAACCTTTGCTCTGATATTAAAAATATAACACCATAATATATTAACCCTAACTAGTTTCTACTTAGGCTTGATTCCATATGATTTCTAAAGAAAAAGAGTAAACCGTGGCATTTTCCTGCTATATATCAGGGTTTAAATGCTCATAATTTATCTCGTGGGTTCTGTGAACCCATCAATCATATACTATACTTAAACTCTATTTATATAACTCATACATAGCATAAAACAACCCATAAACCACGGATATAAAGCCAAAACCCTCAAAAGCTATTGAAATGATCTGGACTTATTTTTCTCCTCTAGTCTGTAGGTTTCCAAATTGATATAGTTTGCCCAGATTAGATTTTTGTGGAATTAGTTATGAATTTTTGAAGTTCATGACAGCAAGTTGCATCAGTACCAGGGGCAGCCAGGCCTCTGTCTCTTTTTCAATATCAAAAGTGATCCAAATGCTGAGATTGTGGTTGAGAATTATTTTTAGTGCATAGTTAACATTTAGAGCTTTTCCAGAAAGCTATGGTTTGCTTGATTCCCATTTTTCTAGAATTAGTTATGATTTCCCAAAGTTAGAGCCAAAAATATGACTTTTAGGCCCGTTTTGAGAAATTACATTTTTGAGATTTTTGGCTTCATATCCGTGGTTCATGAGTTATTTTATGCTATGTATGAGTTGTATAAATAAAGTTTGAGTAGAGTATGTAATTGATGGGTTCACGAGACCCACAAGGAAAATTATGAGTGTTTAAACCCCGATACATAGTAGGAAAATGCCACGATTTGCTCTTTTTCTTTAGAAATTATATGGAATCAAGCCTAAGCAGAGAAAAGGGCTTGAGAGAGAGAGAGAGAAACCAAGAAAAGGAAGGAAGAACAAGGAAAAGGTAAGCAAATTTGAGATTTTCATAGCTTTCCTTCTTACAATTTTGTACTTCTCTGTTTGTCCTCTCTTTCTATGGTTTTAATTGTTGAATTAGTTTTGTTTTAAGCTTGGTTCAAAAGACAAAGAGTGGAGAATAAAAAGGAAGGTAAAGGCAAAAGAGAATCACTCTTGAAACTTCTTTCTCTTTACTTTCCTTGAGTATGTTAATTTTACCAACTTGAGAGCTTAAGAGAGGAAAGAAGTCTGACTTAGAGCAAGCAAGAAATCCTTGAATTAGAGTGTGAAAAGTTGAGAAATACAAAAGACCTAGAAGAAGAGTTAGTGAAATTTTAAAGAGAGAACCCCTAGTTTTTTATATACTTTGTAGAGTTTGCCATGATGAAGAACCCTTTAGCTTTATGAGAAATTGTTGAGTTCTAAGAGAGTAATTACATACTATTTGTTGTGTCTAGGATCAAGAGAAGTAGTTTCATCTAGTTGTGATTGTGAGACCCAGAAGGGAGAAGAGAAATTGAAAACGAAGGCTTGTGTTGGCTTATAAGATAGCTCTCTATCTATCCAGGTGCCACCAAGATGTATCAGGATTTGAAACGGATTTTCTGGTGGGCAGGGATGAAGAATGATGTGACGGATTATGTGATTAAATGCCTAGTGTATTAGAGGGTAAAAATAAAACATCAAAGGCCGGTTGGGTTGTTACAACCTCTAGATATCATTGAGTGGAAGTGGGATAGTATAGCCATGGACTTTGTTATGAGGTTACCCAAGACATCCTTTGGACACAATGCTATTTAGGTAGTTGTGGATAGACTGACAAAGTCTGTATACTTTTTAACTATCAGGGCTACTCATACATTGGATAGATTAGCCCAGTTGTATATCAGAGAGATAGTGCGACTTCATGGAGTACCCAGTAGCATAATTTCAGATAAAGACCCCAAATTCACATCGAACTTCTGAAAGTCATTACAGCATGCCTTAGGGACCAGGTTGCGGTTAGTACTGCATATCACCCCCAGACCAGATTCACATGGAACACTCAGCCCTGGGTCTGCAGCCTAGGAGGAGGCGCTGTATCCACCTGAAGACATTTTCTAGCAATGTTCCCCGACTTCCCACACTTGAAACATCGGAGACTGCTGGAAGGATGACTAGCTTCGAGGAGGCGGTATCGGCTTACCCCATTGTAGTACTAGATGTCACACTAAAATCCTTTTCTGGTCTCGGTCTTTTTTATTCTAAGGCCCCTTTTGACTAGTTATAGCCACAGTAGGCATGATAGCTAGCAGGTTATTCTCAATCACCCTACTAACCTCCACAAGGGTATTAAACTTCCTGATCCATTGTGGAGTAACTCTGTCGTTAATCAGGGGCTTCAACCCAATCTCAAATCACTCACATCTCCAGGGTTCATCATTATACCCTAGAGGTAAGAGGAATACATATGTCATGCATGCATTTTAAGGCTTGTATTAAATTCTTTATGCATGATTGAATGGGAAAAACTAATACAATTCATAGGCATCATACTAAAATACAATTCATAACTTCAAGTATACATACACACATTCAAAAACAATGTAGACATTCATTCATGCATGGGAGAAAAGATAGAGAGTTACCTTTAGTGAAATTACACACTTTTCTCCTTGGATTTGTCCCTCCTTTCTCAGCTTCATATACACAAAGGTGTGGGATTGGTTTTTCTTGGCCGAAATACAATTTATGGAAGCCAATTAGGTTCATGAAATTATTTCTAAAGCAATACCTCTTCCTTAAACTTTAGCTTAGGCTAATAACCTCTTTGTGGTTCCAAAATGTACCTAATGAAGCAATATCCCTCAAATAAATTCTAGGTACCATTCTCTCCATTCATATATGATTCTTGACTTCTTTCAAGCCGCTTGGGGTCACCACCTAATTAAAACCAAGAGCTTAAATAAATGTTGCTTCCTTAGGTCACATTATGGAATCTATGGTACCAATTCATTCTTTAGGCTTCTTAAATTTTTCTTAACGTTTCCCTTCACTTTCATTAATCATATATGACTCAAAAATAGGTTTTAAAAAATTTTAAACTCTCCTTAGCTATGCTATCCTTATTTGGCCAAAACATAGAGCATTAATGGGGTTCAATAGCTTCTTGATTTTTCCTTAATAGGAAGACCATTTAGGGAGGTTTCTAAGAGTCTTAGGAGTTCAAGGAAATACTTAAATAGTCAAGGGAACTCATAGATTAAATCAATTTTTACAATTCCCCTAAGTGCTCTACACTTTTCCAACTTATAGTTTAATGGATTTTGTTGAAATTTCTTAGTATCTTCCATCTTCCATAACTTAATTTCACTAATTCTTAATGGTTCTTGAACAAAAACCCTTCCCTCCTCTTGGGTTTGTCTTGGCCGAAAATACATCAAGGGAGAAGCAAACAAGAAGGAGCCATGAATTAAAGAGTTATCTTAAATTTCTACTTGTTTTCAAGAGCTTTTTTTCCTTGGTTTGTTGCTTTTCCAAGATTTCGAACATTTCCCTTCTGTACTGAACCAGAAACAGCCCCAAACCATCTTTTAAATTCATAAGAAGAGAAGAGGAAGGGAGGAAAGGGGATTCCTTAAAGGAAGAACACAAGATTTTCTCACCTTTTCTTCCTCTTTTCTTAGCTCCCTGGTGTGCCACTTTTGAACGAACTCCCCTATGCTTTTTGGCAGATCTAAGTCAATCTAAAATAAGGGAGAGTGGAACGTGAGCTTTAAAGGAGAATAAAGATACTTCTTGTTAAAATTGTTTCCAATTTTTCCTTTCACAATGGTATTTTCGGTTTAACTTCGTTTTAGCTCCTTTTTGAAAATCGTATTTTTTATTATAAATTTAGGTTTTCAATTTAGTAAAATACTTTTTGAATCATTCAAATTGAAGCTAAAACCTTCCCGAATGAACCAGTTAAAGTTCAGGTCAATTAGCATTGGAAAACTTACACTAGAGGTGTTTTTACTGTCCTTGGGCTTTTCATGGTTTTCAACGCCTCTGAGAAAAGAACTCAAAGCTTTCATTTAAAAAGCCCTCATATGTATTTTTCCAAAATTGTACTTATTTAAGAAAATGCCACTGGTCTTTCGGTAAAATTGTTGAATCACTGCGGCCCTAATTTCTAGGCAACTTAGGGCTCAAATCTTTATTTTTTATTATTTAAAATTTTATTCTTTTTTTTTTAGTCTTAAATAACTCATCTCAAGGGACTTGCTTGAAAAATTGACTCTTTTTAGTATTTTACAAAAAATCATACGTTACATAAGTCATATTTTATAAAAAAAACATGAAATATATATATATATATATATACAAACTTTTTACTTGGTCTTGTCCTTAAAAGAAAAAAGAGTAGAAGCAAAGTTTGCCATAACATAAATGAGCATGATTTAATAAGTAGATTGCAGATTATGTTATTTTCCATTAACAAAATTTGATTTGAACTTACTTTGCCAAAAACTTTTATATTTTTAATGTTCTTTTTTTTTTATTAAGGACTATTATTTAGGAAAGAAGGATTATTCTGAAGTACGAACTAGTTTTGATACAAATGCATTCTTGGCCAAACACAATCTAGACCTTGTTTGGTCTATAGATTCCTAAATGATGAAAATAAAAATAAAAAGTGAATGGAATAAAATGAAACAAATTATGTTTGGTAAGAATGAAAAAAAGAAAGAGAATATATTTATATTTGATTGTTTGGTTTAATGATGGTTTAATGAGAGCATAATGAAATAGAAAGTAAAAATAATAAAATGACAAAAATGTCCTCCCACATCATATCAATAATATTGTGACTACATGTGTTTATACATGTGTGTGTGCATGCCTGCGTGTTTAGTAAGAAGCAAAATGCGTTTCATTCATTTTTATTTTCTTAGTCATCATTCACAGCCAAGTGTCTAGCTCTCATTCCTTACTGAAGATTCAATTTTTTTGGTGATTTTTATTTCATATATAACTATTTATTTTAATATTTTACATATTTTAATTTAATATAACATTAATCAATTAATTAAGCATTTTTTATTGTAATTCAATTTTCTATTGTAATTGAAAATTAGTCAAAAACCATTAGTCTCCGTAGTCAGAAATTGTTGACTAAATTTTAGTTAGAAAAATTGTTTCAACTAAAATTTAGCTGAAAAACTCTATTTTTTTCTATTAAATTATTGTTGGAATTTTTCGACTACATAATTGGTCAGATAAAACATTGTTTTTCAACTAAAATTTGGTTGGAAAATACTGTTTTACCTGACTAGAAAATTAGTTGAAAAATAAATTTTTTCGTAGTCAGAAATTTTTTACTAAATTTTAGTTAAAAAAACTATTTTGACTAAAATTTAGTGAAAAATACTATTTTTCCTATTAAATTACAGTTGAAAATTTTCAACTGATTAATTAATCATATAGAATAGTATTTTTCAACTAAAATTTGGTCAAAAAACACTATTTTATTTTATTAAAATTTAGTCAAAAATTTTTGACCAATTAATTGTTTAGACAAAATCGTATTTTTTGACTAAATTTCAGTTGAAAAACACTGTTTTCTCACTAAAATTCAATCAAAATTTTTTATTGATTTTTAACAAAATTTAGTCAAAAAATATTATTTTTCAATTGAAATTTAGTAAGAAATTTTTAGTTAATAAATTGGTCAAACAATTTTAACTAAAATTTAGTCGAAAAACACATTTTTCTTATTAAAATTCAATCAAAATTTTTGACTAATGGATTGGTCAGACTTAGTTGAACATTTTGAATTGAATCGATATAATTTTTTTTTTATCTTTTTATGTTGCAAGGAAAAAAAATGTCAATATATTTACATTTAAAAAATGGCTTGTGAAGAGGGCGCGACATACAAAAGAAAGTACACAATATCTATTCTTTTTATATGAGTTTCCGTTTCTCATAAGATACACGTACCAAACAAATTTTGTCAATAGATTCTGTTTTTCTTTCAGTTTCTATTGACATATCAAATGAGGCCCTAAGGGATTTATGAATGCAAAACCAAACATGCAAATCTAGTTCATGCTTATTGGTATAGGTACACGAATGTCTAAAATTAAATTTGTAAATACAAAATCAAACATGCAAATTTAAATTAGTTTTTTAAGTCTAAAATGTACTGTAAATAGTCTTCTTTTTAAAAAAAAAATTATTCCTGCGTGTCATATAATATATCTATTAAAATATGCGCATGCATTTTATTAAGATTTTTAAATTAAATATTGAAGGTCTCAGAACATATATTTGAGTATAATAAAATATTGTATTTAGGCTTTTTATATATTATGCATATTATTTTTCAATTCTATTCTAAGGGATTTAAAATTGTCATAAATTTGTCTATTAAATGAGGAATTAAAGAAAAAAAAATTGGCATATACTAATTGGCAATATTAAGTGAGTTTTTAAATATAAAAGGTCAAGCATGTGCAATGTCTTGACAAAACTTTAAAACGGAATATATAAAACTCAAGCAATGAGGTCAACAAAATATAGTAAGTCAAGGATCTAGCAACGTACTTATCCGTCGCTATATCCTTTTATAACCAAAAGGACCCATTTAACGCCAATTCGTTGCTAAAAGATTTTTTTTCTACTTAAAATTTTAAATTTAAAATCTCTTATTAACTATTTGTGTCCTTCATTACTAAAATACAATAATTCTAAATCAAATTAACTTCAAACAAAATCACAAAGACTTTATAATTTATACTTTTATAATCAACTCCATTTCAGCATGAAAAGCCATTATTGCCTCTTAAATCTATTGTGTACCCCTGAAAATAAGCCTTTGTTATGTTGAAGTGTACTCCACAAACATTTTACCATTAAACATCAATATATACTTTATGCATGATAATTGAAATTAAACCTTATTACAAGCTAATCAAACTCTGATTTAAAGTTTCCAAACACTGACAAAAAATTAAAAATATTATAATTTAACCTAACTATTGACCAATAGTATTTGAAACTTAAAAGTTATGAAATTCCACCTTAACCACCTTTTGTAGGCATTAATGTTGGGCTTTCTCTCTTTATATTTTCAAGAGAAAGAAATGTACTTTTTGGTCCTTAAAAAATAAATGTATTAATTATTTAATTTTTAAAACTTTTGAGTTACTAGTTAATTTGTCTCTAAGCATTTAGATATTTGCTTTTTTTTTCTTTATTGACGAGAGACTACAAAAAGTGAATTAAAAATTTTCAATAACTAAATTATGTATTTCTAAAATTCAAGAACTGAATAATTAAGATATATATCTTTAAAAGATTACAAAGTTCATTTTCTGGTCTGAAAATGGTTCTAAGTATTTAAGAATGTTGGTGTATTTATTTTACTTCCAAAGATCATATTTAGGTTAATAATACACATTCAAACTTAATAAATATCTTGTTATATAATATTACAAATTACATGTTAGCAAAACAAATTAAAGCAAACCTAACTTAGTAGCTAAAGAGGTTTACACTCTATTTTAATTACTCAAGTTCCAATCTTGGAGTCAATACATAAAAGAATTTGTTTCCTTAAATATATTAAATAGATAATAGAAGTACGCCCTCAAAATCACCAAAAAAAAAAAAACATTGTTTGATTGACGCACAAATTAACTCAAAAACACATTTAGCCGGCAACTTAAAAAGGGAACAAATTAAAGCAACCTTAATGAGAAGCATAAAATACGGAGGATCAAGTCCACCAAAGCTGGGTCAATTGTTTTTTGGAAGGAAAGCCCGGAAAGAAGAATGTGGGCCTTTAGGTACGGCCCACGAATTTTATTATACACATTCCAATAATTGCTTTACACACCTCTCGCTGATAGCTAATGATTGGTCTTGACATTTTAACCTCTTTTGAACCCAAAAAGAAAAATAGAATGAAAGAATTGATAATGTATGTGTAGATGCATCATGTTTCAATTGAATGTGCATTTTTTTTAATTTTCTTTTTTGATTTCAAAAGCAATAAAGCCTTTGTTTACCTATATAGAGTTGTATTCTTGATGACAAATTAGTTAAAACAGTCACTTCATGACTTTAGGGTCAATCAATAAATTTGAGTAGTCGAAGTTAATTATAGACTGACCAATGTCATGCGAGTTATCAAATGATTAATTGAATTTTTTCTATATTAATTGTTAAAGAAAAATTTGCCAACTTCTTTTGATAATTGTTATTTCTCAGATCCCTATAAAAGTTTGATTTGGCTGTTGTACATGTACATGTAAATTCAATTTGTAGGGGTCGAATGTAAACAAATTCACATCCATGTGTAAGCATGTGGGTGTGATATATAGTTTATTTCTAGCACACTTTTGTATCAAACCAATTCAATCAATAATCAATTCACTTTTGAATAGTCATTGAAGTTGCCACAAAATAATATTTCCTTAGAATGAGGGGAAAAATTTTAAAAGAGAGGAAATGTAGATTTTAGTTCCTAAAAGATACATGTTTTATTTATTTAGTCTTGAATTTTAAAGATATATGATTAAGAGTATAGATACTGCACCTATTAAATTAATCCATAAATGTTAGAAATATACAATTCAATCTCTGAATGTTTTATTAAACTTGTTAATCTTTGTTTAATCCTTAGAGTATATACTAATAATGACTAATGACTACTGAGTCAAAAATTTTTATAGACTAAGTTATATATTTTTAAATTTAAAAACTAAATAGTTAAAGTTTGTATCTTTTAAAGACTGAATCTTATATTTCTAAAATTTAAAAACTATGTAGTTGACGAAGCATGTATCTTTTAATGACCAAATATTATATTCCCTCAAAAAACAAAAAACAAAAAATCTAAAGCTAGGGTTTTCTACATTCGTATACCCAAAATCTCCCTTTACTGTTGGAGTTAGGGGAATTTATGGAGGAATTCTCCTAAGAAAGAGAGAATAAGAGAAATTGAGATTCACATAGATTCTACTAAACCCGACTCCTTCAACTCTCTCTCTCTCTGTTCGAGTATGGAGGAGATCCAGTTCGAAGTTACGGGCATATTGCAAAACCAGTTAATGTCCTTTCATTCCCTTTTGTGCCATAAGTTGAATGATTGAAGCTCCCAAAGTACCATCATCATTCTTTTGCTATCACAACAACGTCCATGCACATGCCATATATTCTCGAGACATGTACAGTACACAAACCCATCACACCCCATTCTCCATCTTTTTCCTTTGAAGCATGTGACTTATGGCCCACTGATATCATGATCAACATTTCTTCTTTAGGGGATGAACATATTAATCCTATCCTACTACATTAATTTCTTATCATAATTAATGTCTCTTCTACAGAAACTTGGTGGATTAAACGTATATTTCTTACACGATGGTTCTGGAACTTCATCACCCTGTGATTAATAACAAGCTTTAGTTCTCATTCTTTTAGGTTTTGATCACCAAGTTCAGAAAACAAAAACAGTTTTTATTTTATGTTCACTTTTATTTTCTGCTAAAAGTAAGAGATGCATGTTCGATTTTTCCTCCCTCCAAGTAGCTAGTATATTTTAATGCCTAACTTTTTTATGAAAGAGAAAAAGCAAACAATAAAAAGAAAAAGAAGAAGAAAACAAAGCAACATCAAAGAAAAATGCAACCATAGCTGCGTAGTTGATCTAGGATGGAGACCTCAAATAATGGAGAAAACATGACATCAATTAGTCCCTAAGTATATGATTTAGTGAATAGAGGTTCTGTAGAAGTTTTTATTAAAAATAAAAGTGAAATAAAATCCTTAATTTAATCATTTGAACGTACCAAAAAGAAAGCTAGAGGATGATTGAATGTAGAATGAAGTCCGATTTTATTACTTTAACATGCCTTTTTTTGGGATAATACTCTAATATGCCTTTTGAATTAAGTTATTGCCATATATAAACATAAGAAAAAGGTATAGAACATATTTTTTTTATGAATTTTAAATATTACACCAAAGAAAAGAAACTTAATGTATATTTGAATGAAGAAGAATGAAACAAATGAGAGAGAAATTTTAAATTAGATGATTTTTACTTAAATTAAACAATTTTTTCAATTATCTTTTATTCTTTTCAATTTTAACATACTTTTGTAGTTAGATAACATTTAGATTGACAAAAAAAAAAAAGATAATATTTAAAATTTTTATTTAGTTGTAACCAAATAAGAGCATCCTAATTCTTTAAAAAAATAAAGTATAATTACAATCTTAAGTTTCAAAACATTAAATATGCATTTACATTCAAATTTAACATAACTTAAAATTTTGAAATGTATCTCCCGTATAAGAAATTTATTCCTTGCGATGTAATAATAATACTCACTAGAATATTCAAATACGGAATCTAGCAATGTATAGCTTGGTATGAGAAAAAAAAAAGTTGTCTTCCACCATGCAAAAGAAATAAAAGGGCGTCTTTCACTTTATTCCTCCCTTCTTCTTGACAAGAACTTAAAAAAAGTCGTAATTAAACCCTGCCTTGTTGTCACATTGAAGTTGAAGGCAGGCACATATTTGAATAAACAACATAGTTTTTAATTTTTAAATGCTTATTATTAAATTCTCTTATAAAAATATGACACTTAAAAAATTATTTACAATTTAATATATTATTATATCATTATATCTAAAAAAACATATATTATGTTTTTTATTAAAAATTTTAATAATAAATATTTTTCATAAAAAATGCTAAATTATACAAAATTTTTTCAATAGGTCATGTTTCATTAGTGAAATAATGAGTTAATTAATAATAATAAAATTATTATTTTCATAAATTTAAAAGTTTAAGAGGTTCGTTTTTAAAACTTGAAAGTTAAATAGTTATTTACATATGACCGACTAGGGATATTATGTATAATTTAGCTTTAAAAAATTACATAAATCTTGTCATTATAAAAAAAAGGTAGATCTCTCTTGTTTTAATTGGGTAGAGGAAAAGTTTGCCATAACATAAAAGGAGTATGATTTAATTAGTAGATTGTGGAGTTCATGTTCTTTTGATCTGTTTCTTTTAGGAAAGAGTTAGGTGTTGGCTTTTTCGTTAGCAAAATTCTATCTGAACCTACTTTGCGAAGTGACAAAATCGCAGGATTTGAGGGCTTGTGGAACTAAGGAGAGTACAAAACTTTTCTTCTTTTTGGCTTTCTCTTTTTGATTAAAGATTATTATCTTTAAAAGAAAGATTAACTCTTAAGCAATCACTAGTTTTGGTACAAATGCATGCTTGGGACATGAATGCATTTCTCAATGCAGAACCAACATATGCCAATGTAAGTAATAAAGCTACTTGGTACATGAATGTCTCATACGTTTTTACTCTTCGTTGAGTTTTTTTTTTTTTTTTTTTTCTGTTTCCCTAATGAATTCATATTTTGATTCTCCCAAAAATATAATTTTGCATATTTTGGTGCCTCATTTAAAGCCTTTTTCTTTCTTCTGAACTTGCTAACAAAATACCTTCTGAATTGCTAAAAATGTTAGAATATTGTTGGATTTTTTTTTTTTCATATATAGTTAGGATAATTTGGAGTGAGAAATTTGATGAAATTTTGTTGCGGAACAATTGGAATGCGGCATGTGATAAATAGAAAAGAATTCTATATGGCATCTCAATTTAAAACATTAATGAAAACTAGAAAAAAATTATTTAACTCCCGAAATATTATATTTTAGCAATATATTTTTTTGAATTTTAAAGGTTAAAAAGGTATTTATAAATGATCTAAAGTTAAAAAGAAGTATATTTATTTTTATATTTTTTAAAAAATCTTCTCAATTTAATCTTCCTAAGTGTTTTAATTTTAAATAAAATTCTCAAATATTTAATGAGAAATTAACGGTATTGATTATGTGATTTAACATTCTCCACTATATTATTAGTTGAAAACTTGACGTTAAAAGAGAAAAATAATAAAGATGCTATTTATAAGAAAGTCCTTCTATCTCCATATACTCAACTCTCTGTAAACTCTCTTTTTCCTTTTTTATTTTTTTTCCTCTCCCCTCCATCAATCTTCTTTACCTCATTTCCTAATTTCTAAGATAACACTTAAGTGCTGCCAACTTAGTACTTAATGATCAAGTGATCATTATGTAAAGATTTGTTATTATTTGAAGATTAAATACATTTTTTTTGGTGCACTAATTAATTTCATACAAATTTTAATTTGATTCATATAATTTAAAAGTAGATAATTGATACGCTAGTATTATATATTTTTTAAGTATTTTAAATGCTATAATATGGAATTAACTTTAGAGTAAATTACACTTATATATTTTGAACTATAGTTGAATTACACTTAATACCCTTCTTTATTTCAAAAATTACACTCAATTTCTTTAACATTTGGAAATATATCACAAAAATTGTCCATTCAATTTTGTTTGTCATAGAAATTAACTTTTTGTACAATATGAAACCATTATTCTTAGTATGATAGTAAAAGGAATTAAATTGAAAAAAAAAATCTTACATGTAGTTCTTTATATTTTTATTATTAAATTCTTCAATTAAATACGACAAGTGTATAACCTTTTAATAATACTATAATAAGTATATGACTTTTGTAGATAAATATAGAGTTTCTTAATTAACTTTATACTTGTTCTAATATTATTAAAAAATTATATATTTGTTATATTTTGACTGAGAAATCTAGTAATAAAGATATAAGAAATTGTATTTAAATATAATCTTTAACTTTATATTAAGTTTTAACACATATAAGATTGTAGTTTTATTTTTAATATGATAATAAATATAATTAAATAATTTTATTTTTGAAAAAATATATTATACAAAAAAATTAATTTTATCAACAAAATTAAAATTTAAGGGATCAAATATAATTTTAAAAATAAGAAAATATCATATATAACTCAGTCCTACTTTAAGAGATATTAATATAATTTTAAACAAATTTAAATTCTTCGGATTTAAAAGAAAAAAAAGCAGGCAAACAATCCCAGGAAAATTGGTGATTCACGTGAGAGATTATGGTATCGAACTCTAGTTTCATTTTTTAGGTTGCCTTAGAGCCATAGGTAAAGTGGCCCATACAGCTTAGCAAACTATTATATTATAATAACCAAACTGTGTTGACCCAAAAAAATGATAACCAAATTGTAAATATATTTTAAAGTAAGTTATACATGACTTTTTTGAATTTTAATAAAATTATATAAAATTTTTATTTCAAATTATACATAAATTTTTATTGAAACAAAAATTTATCATATATTTTAGTCTAATTTACAATTTTTTTGACTAAAATATCTCTATTAAACTTAAATATATATTTTTTTAATTAAAAAGTTTTATATGGATGATATTTTAATTAAAAAAACTAAATTAGATTAAAATTTAAAGTAAAGTCTATATATATTTTAAAAATAAAAAATGTATAATTTTAACAAAAATAAATAAATCTACTCGTGCACTCAAATAATAAGAGAGCATAGTTTTCATTAGAAAACACACAAAAACAAAAACCAAAAAAAAGGAGGTGACACAAGACAAGAGGAAGTAATTCTAAAGTCAATGAACAACACCTCCTTTCTCCAAATATTATTTATATATATATGTATATATATTAATTTAAAAAAATTATATAATTATCATTATTATATGACAAATTGCATTTATAAGATCTCTTCAATTGGCTTAATATGATAACCAAACTATTATAATAACCAATTGGCTTATTATAAGATCTTATCACCTGTTTACAAATATTTTAGATTAAATTACGTATATTGAGATGAGAAAGATCTTGGTATTAATCAATGAAACCGGACAAACATTACTTTTTTTAATATATATCAGGCAATAAAGCACGATCTTCACCTAAAATTTATATTTGAAAATGTTAGTAAGACAATTTTGAAAGTAAAAAGGTAGGTATTGTATGTGTATGCATCAACACAAACCTAAAAGATTTGTTTTTTGAATTTTGAAAATACGTTATTTTCTTGAATAGACTTTCACTGGAGTAATTCTGTCTATAAATAAATAAATAAATATTATTTCCAGCAAAATATTGGAAAGAAAAGAAGGGACTTTTGCTTAGGTTTCAGACTTTCAGTATATGCAAAAATCAAAGAAAGCGTGAGAGGAGCATAATAAAGGAAAACGGCTCATTTGTTCTTAAAAAAGTACACTAATTAAGAAAATATGAAAATTCAAGTATAATAATTATATTTTATTATTAAATTTTTCAGTAAAAATATAAAAAATATATATAATTTTTATAATTTAACATCATATAATTGAGTTTTTAAAAAAAAAAATTTACAACGTCATTTTTTATTGTGGAATTTAAAAGTATAAGTATAAGGAATCAGAAGTGTTGTTCTTATAAAATATTAATCATTTAGAAAACATGGAAATTTCTGTAAAATTATTCCTAATTTTTAAAGCAGAACTCATAAATCATTTGGTGTTGTTATTGAATATGTTTCTAATTATTTAAAAAATAATAATTAGTACTTACACAGATTTCAAATAAATTATTTTTTAATACCAATTTATGAAGTTTGTGATTTTGCAGATGTGAATTCATATAACGTCACCTTATATATATATATAATTGAATATTTATATTTTTTATTTTTCTCAGTAAATATTTTATATTGTTAATATTATTTTGAAATGTAATTTTTCTCTTTAAACAAAATCTTTGAATACTTAAACTTAGCTTAATTGCATTTTCTCCATTTCTTTTATTTTAATTTTTTATCAATTTGAAGAGAAAAAAAATAAAAAGAAAGAAAGAAAAGGCGTGAGATGCACTAAGTTCCATTCACAAATGCAAATTTCTTTCAATAACTATATAGGTATTCATAAGAGAAATTGAGGGAAAGAAGTAGATGGGTCTCATTTCTCTCTGTCTCTTTATTCTATTTAAATTTCCTGCAATTCTATAGAGGGAATTCATTGCTTTTTATACAATATTTTTCTTTTTTTAATTGATAAAAAATTAAGATAAAAAATATTGAAAAGATCTTATTTGAGCTTAGCTCTCTTATTCAAAATAATAATAATAATAATAATATCTTTTTTAATCTACATAGCATGTAATTATGTAAAAAAAATTAAATTAAAAAAGGATACACATAGGTAAGGATAAATAAAACTGAATTAAACTAATTAAATTAAACCAAACTAAATCAAACTGCTAAAAACTAAATAAAATAAATTAAAAATTAGTTTGGTTTGATTTTTGTGATTCTAAAAACTGATTAAATTGGTTCGATTGTCTATTTTTTTTATATTTAGTTTGGTTTAACCGACCAAACGAATCATTAAATTTGTAACTAATTAAAATTTAATATATATATATATATATATTTTATATTTTAAATTAATAAGATCTTTTGTTAATAAAACTTATATCAAAACTATATTCTTTATGTGGTTTAAGAAATATACAAATTGTTTATATTATTTTATTATAAAATGTTGCTCTTATTTTTTTTCATTTTTTAAAGTTTTTTTGTGAATGTATAAAATTTTTTTAGATAAACAAAATATAAAAATAATAAATTATTTTAAAATTATTATTGATTAAAATTTTAAAAAATATAAGATATTAAAAATTAAATGTTACATATTATAAGAAATATAATTTTTTAAAAAAAATTACTTTTAAACCAAAAAAATATGAATTAAATCGGATCAAATCAAATAAAAATTAAATCAAATTGATTAGAATTTAAAAATAATAAAATTTAATAAAATATTAAATTAATTAAGTTAATTTAATTTAATTTAAACTCAAAATCGATTTAAACTAAACCTTTGAATAACTCCCAAATAAATGTAAATAAATTAATAAAATACTAAACCAAATTGTACGTGCTCAGATTGACTCAGTACCGTGACATGAAAGGAATCAGAAAGGAGACGGAAATGCACAAACACACAGTCAACTTCTGGCTTGGGTTGATTTCATTGAAATATTGGGGGAATAGAGAAACAAGTGGCTTGACTTCAACTCGTGAGTCTTCATATTTTGATTTTGTTTTTATTTTAACGGCCAATAGCCTAATTCAGACGTAATTGTCTAATCTTTGCTCTAAATTTAACCATTTTGGTGGGGTTCATAATATTGGTTTTGGACTTTTTTTTTTTTTTTGGCTTCTATAGCAATGATTCAGCATCTTTATTCACAAAGTTTTTTTTTTCTCCAAATGATAAGGTAAGGTTGACTCAAAAATTTAGTGCCTTTGTTTTTAAACTAACAACTCATAATGTCGTGTGTGTGTGTGTGTGTGCAAAATTCTGTGGCAATTTATTCAGTAACATCATATCAGCGATACTGTTATATACTGTTTATATATTGGTTTTTGCTGATGAGACTCATTTTTTTTTCTTTTTAACCTGTGAGATTCATAGAAAATTGTTTAAAACTCTCTGTAAAATATAAGGGATACGTCTTAGTTAATTTTTATTATAAGTTAACATTTGAATTTAAAATCTCTAAACGATATTGACACATTAATAATATGGTTTTTTTAAATATTGTTGTATAAGATATCATAATATAAAATACTATAATATTTAAGATATTTACATTTAATATAATAAGTGGTGGTATCTATCATTTCAAATAAATGTAAAATTCTCATGTTTAGCTGCAGATATCAATTCCCGTCATTTATATTTTTAAATTTTCGAATATAATTTTTTAGATGATGAAAAAATTAGTAGTTTGTAAATAAAATTTATTCAACTTCATAAAATGTGAGATGAGTGTTTTCCATCCGATACCATCATTTTTTATGAAAATATGATATTAAAATGATATCTCAAATAACAATATATAATCACGTAACGGGTCAAACATACACACACACATATATATTCAAGTTCATGATATATATATATATATATATATTCAATTTAATTAAATTCATAATACATCGTATGTTTACCTTTCTCATTCTCTTAATTAATATTAATTGCAAGTAATGAAAAAAGAGAAAAGATTAAATAAAGAATAAGCTTTGATAATTGTAAATTTTGATATACTTGATGAGATAAAAAAAAATCTCCCTGTGCTAATTAATTAGATTATTAGATAATTCTCTTTTATACTTGCTTGACTAAATTAAATCAAACCACTGGGTAAATCTCTATCTATGCTTCCAAGGCAAGAAGACCACTGCCTCCTCCACCTACAATCCCTACCCTTCTTTCCATTCTCAGCCATGAACATAGGCTTCATCCCTGTGTGCTCCCACTTACAATAGATTTTTTCTTTTGGTTATGCCATATTCACGTATCAATTTGCTAATCGTTTGAACGTAAATCATTGAACAATATAAAATGAAGGACATACAATCACTAAGCTACTCATAACTGGTTGGTCAAATTTATTGAAACGTCAATCACAATCATCAACTTTTTTTAAAATAAGTGCAATTCCTTTTATTTCACAAATTATTAATCATTTGCGATGTATTCAGTTGAGTGATATAAAAATAAATGAAATATAAAATATAAATAAGTGAGATAAAAAATAATTTTTATATTTTTATCTTTTAAAAAAATAATTTGATATTTAAAATAATAATTTGATAAATAAAGTAAAAAAGATAAATGTATAATACATATTACGTAAATTATATATATATACTGTACCATGAATTAAATGGAGCTTAGATGTGGAATAATTGTTCCTCAAATTAGATGGCAAAATATGTTTTAAACAAACAATCATATAATTGTTTACTGTAACAAATCATAGAGACAAATGTAATTAGGTTGATTTTCACACAACAAAATAAATAAAAAAAAATCAATGATCCCGTGGATCAACTGCCATTTTTCCCTCTCTAGTCAAAAAGACAAGCGAGTTTGATTCCGCTAGTGTGTGTGAGTATGGTGTGGCTGTTTTGTAATCAAAAAATAAAAAATAAAAATGAAAAAGAAGTGAAAAAAATTTGATAATTCACCCAAAAAATAATTCTTGATTTAGGAAATATCTAGTTGCATAAGCATGCTAAGTGGTACGAAAATACAAAAAGATATGCAAGGAAGACAAATCTTTTCAGACTAAATCGCAGGTGTCACGCTCGAGGGGAGTACACACACTTCTGCAAACAAGTCATTCATTTACACCCACACACACTCATACATACAAACCCCTATTGCTTTTCTTCTTCTTGCCTTTTGCTTCACTCTTTTTCCAAGTTGCCCAAATAGCCAATGATAGGGCGGCGGTGGTGGCTCACGCACGCAACCACCCACCACCTATTCGCCATTTTGATTTATCAACTTTCTCACATATACGCAATTATAGGCCACCCCTTGCTCTCAACTTTGTCTTCTAGGCCAACGAGCACTTTACTTAAAAAAGAGTTTATATAAGTATTGATTTAGATATAAAATTCGACAATGATATGAATATAATAATATAATAATTTAAAATATTATGTTTAACGTGTTAATCACATACACAATTCCTTTTCTCCTTGGTCAAGAATATTGAAAATATGAAAAAAAATTATATATAATTTTTTATTATCAAATTTTTAATAAAAAATAAAAAATTTATAATTTTTTAATAATAACAGAAAATATATATGATTTCTCTAAATATGTATAATTCTTTAATTAAATTGTAGATTTGTCATATTTTAAAAAAATCATATACTTATTATATTTTAATAAAAATATAAAAAACTATATTTAAGACTAATGCTCAAAATTATATCAAACACATGATGGGTGTAGTTTTTAATGCCTCTTTATTACACAAAATTATTAAGTATAAAAATAAAAATAGAATGAGAATATAAATTGAATAGAATAATTATATTTGATAGGATATTAAAAAATAAAAATACTATTCCATTTAAATATTTGACTAAATAAAATAATATAACAATAAAAAATGATAAAAAAATTATCTGTGTCACTATTTAATAAAATATTTAAATAAAATATAATAAATTTTGTAGAAATTAGAAATAATACTAACTATTTTTAACTTATATAAAATAAAAATAAATGTTTTTTAATTTTATAAAATACATATCAAACAAAATTATTCAATAAATTTCTTCAATTTTTTTCTACCCCCTTTTGCTATCGGGATACAAGCGCTAGCGCTCCTACACCGCACCAGCACCCACCATATATAATGAAGTCAGTAGGGGTGTTGGAGAACCCAAATCTCAATAGGGATTAGCCATTTTAGGGGAGTGGGAACAGAGGGAATTTACTGCTGGAGTAAAAGAAGAAATAAAAAATTGGGGAAAGAAATTATTTTTACGGCGTTCCGATCCGGAATCCCTCATAAATCGCCTTGAAACTTGCTACATCTATTATTCCAAAAGTCCTAACGTTCATCTTCCATGCCTCCCTCGTCCCTCCTCTCTCTATCTGGAACGTTGAAACGTTACGAGACTACTGGTCATTACTTCACTTTGTAACTCTTCTGGATTCTTAGTTTTCACATTTCATAGATCATACTTAGCCTTTCCCTCTTCAACATCTCTTCCTGGTTTGCTGGGTTCAACTTCAATGGCATAGTGCTGGTTCAGAGCAGCAATGGAGCTTTCTCGATTCGATCGAGTTGACCCAGATCTTCAATTTGTTAGATTGTGCTAAAGTGTCCTCCTTTTTTGATTAATAGCTTGGCTTCATAGTAACCCAGTAATCATTTTGCTATTTAGAGGGATAAATCAGGAACTTTTTTTCACAAAGGAGATCAGAAATGTTGACTTGCATTGCGTGTTCCAAGCAGCTTAATAACAAAGGATCTCTTCCCCCACAAGATGAGCACGAAGAAGCTGTGGATACACCCCGTACCAAACAAGCCATTAAGGCCCTCACTGCTCAGGTAATTCTTAAAATCAGCAAAAATACCCAGCTCTTGAATCGTCTAATTCTTCATTTTTTGAAGCTTTTAATGGCACAATGAAAACTATAACGGCTAATACAGAACTAGTGGTTTCTGTTCCATTCTCTAGTTCTTGAAGTCTTAATCTAGCCTTATTTTGGTGAAGTCAATTTATATTTTTCATGATTTTATACAATTTTGATGTTTAGATCAAGGACATGGCACTGAAGGCTTCTGGGGCATACAGAAATTGCAAGCCTTGTTCAGGATCTTCAAATGGTAATAAGAACCAGAACTTTGCTGACTCTGATATGGCTTCAGATTCAGCGAGGTTTCACTGGGCGTACAGAAGGACTGGGAGCTCCAACTCAACCCCAAGGCTTTGGGGGAAAGAGATGGAGGCGAGACTGAAAGGGCTCTCTAGTGGGGAAGGAACACCAGCATCGGTGAGCGGACGGACAGAGTCGGTGGTGTTCATGGAGGAGGATGAGCCCAAGGATTGGGTTGCTCAAGTGGAACCTGGTGTACTTATCACGTTTGTTTCTTTGCCTCAGGGTGGGAATGATCTGAAGCGGATAAGGTTCAGGTACATTCTCTTGTTTGTTGTTGTCTTATACATGTTCGACACTCACGCGAAGAAAGGAGGCATTTCAAATTGCACATAAATATATCATGAGCAATCTACCATTTTAGTCCCCGATTGTCATTAATTTAGTCAATGATAGTTAATTATTATGACACTAGTCCTAATATTCCAGTAAGTATATCAAATAGATCTTGATGTCAGTTCTGATAACAGAATTTTATTAGAGTAGACGACATGGCTTAATATCTCTACCCATTTGGAACATTTGTGGCTGACTTGGCAACTCATATGGTGTTTTCGCCCAGAAAAAAACAACCAGGTTATCACCATAAAAAGTCTACCATTTCGAAGCAGAGCTTGTTAGGCGCAGACTTATAGCAGCGACATTTGTTGGGCAAAAATGCGAGATGGGTTTGCTAAGTCAGTCACTAACATTCCATCTTGGGAGATGTTGGGTGCCAAAGACAACTCAACTAACGTTTAGTTTATCGAGTTAACGAAGGATCTATTTGATGTACTTCTTAAAATAATAAGGCTAATATGATGGTAATTGACGTAAGTATTACATTGATTGTAGTGATAACTAACATTGCATTGGCCAGATGTCGGGTAACATAGACAACTCTATTATCATTTAGTTTCTAGAGTTCACGTAGGATGTATTTGATTTACTTCTTAAAATATTGAGACTATTATGATGGTAATTAACTTTTAAGTACTAAATTGATGGTAGTGATATCTTTGAGGGACCAATATTTACACAATACACATGTTTGGCATGTTGTGATGTCTGCATGTCCATTATCTTTGTCTGTATTGTCTTTATTAGCTTATCACATGCCTTGTGATGCGTTAGAGGCAAACTAGCTTTTAATAAGTAGTATAACTTTGTCCTTTGTGGTACTTTAAACTTTCTCTTCTTCTTGATCTGGCGATTGAGGGCACATTTGTTTGAGAGTGATGATCACATGCTTTTAAAGGCTGTCCAGATTCTACACTAGCAGGAACTTTCTTGTTTGCATTGTAACTTCTTGGTATGACTTCAGCTTTGTTCCATTATCAACAAGTCATTCTAGACTTATGGTATTAGAAACGGGACAAAAGCAAAAAGGATTTTTATCTTCTAGCCCTAGTGATTTAAACTCAGCCTCCCCTGCCCACAAAAAGAAAAAGTGAAAGGAAAAGAAAGAGGGGGGAAAAAAAGTAAAGGAAAGGAAGCTATGCAAAAGAAAAAAAGAAAAGAAAAGGCCTGCTTGGTTTTGTACCACAGTAGCATTCATTGCGTGAAATAATTGAACAGAGATGAGAACTTAATACAGGAACTGTTAAATGATCTGTAAGAGCAAGCAACTTTTTTACCCCCCTCCCCTCTTTTAAAGGATAAGTTTCTAGAAGGTTTTTGTTATAACTTTTGGCTCTTCTGCCATGAAAGTTTAGGGTGTAACATAATTCATTAAAATGGGTTTAAGTTATAACTTTCTATGACTTTCCTTGAGTGTGGGTCATCTATTGACTCAAAGCAGTTGGTCTAGAAGCTGATTAACTCGAATAATTTTTTGTTACTCATTAATGAGGCTTGCAAACTTTATACAAATTTTGCTTATCAATGATGGTTTACTAATTGTTATTTTATAAATTTGATCAGTCGGGAAATGTTTAATAAATGGCAAGCTCAGAGGTGGTGGGCAGAGAATTATGACAAGGTCATGGAGTTGTACAATGTTCAAAGGTTCAATCAACAAGCAGTTCCTCTTCCAACCCCGCCTAGATCTGAAGATGAGGTGAGCACTCGCCATTCTGTACTATGATGAGAAGTGAGAATTGCATGAGTAAATTTCTATTCAAGGCCTGAAGGAATTTAGTTTCAGGCAAAGCTTGAAGACATTTCTAACTGTAATACCCAAAAAAAGGAAAGTTAGGATGTGGGTCTTGAATGATTGGGAAGTGAGTGAACTTCAGCTTCCTATAACAGACAGTATACTAATTGTGGTACTAGATTGTTGCCTATTTGCATGAACAGTTCATATGAAATCTTCTATGTTAGGAATTGGCTAGAATGATGATATATGCATTACATTGTATTTAAAGAACCTCTGTTCTTTCAGAGCTCAAAGATTGAATCTGTCAGGGACAGCCCTGTCACTCCTCCTCTTAGCAGAGAGCGTCCACCCCATCATTTTCTTCGCCATCAAATGGGAATGGGATACTCTTCATCGGATTCACTGGATCACCACACAATGCAACCACGCCCCTGCTATGAAACAAGTGGTTTAGCTTCAACACCTAAACTTTCTGGCATCAGTGGGACAAAGACTGAAACATCATCCTTGGACGGTTCTGTGAGGACTAGTTCATCAAGAGAGGGAGATCGATCAGGTGAGCTTTCAATCAGCAATGCCAGTGATATGGAGACTGAATGGGTTGAACAGGATGAACGTGGAGTATACATCACCATCAGAGCACTGCCGGGTGGAACCAGAGAACTCAGGCGTGTTCGGTTCAGGTACGCAAATAAATTACTCTAATTCTTTTAGCATTTCTAGTCATTCTGGCTGGTGTTCTTTCTATGGCATGCAACTTATGATGCTTTTGGTGTAAATTAAGTTAGGAATATGAAGGTATAAGATAGCATGGTATTAAGGTTCTCATGTTCGGTAGGATAATTCAAAATTGTCATAGAAATGATACAAATAAAATATTATAAAAATTAAATTAGACCAAAGGGTTGTGAGAACCCTACGGTGTTGGGATAGCAATACCAGAGTGAATGACAGTATATGAAACGCCCTATTTTATAAGGCCATTTTTAGATGTATCTTATTATGGGTTGGTTTGTCTAGTCATCAAGTTTTATCTTTTAAAAATAACAGCATCGTGCATAATCATGATCATTTAAATTTAAATTATCTTTGTACATTATTTTGATGCAGCCGAGAAAGGTTTGGAGAAATGCATGCCAGGTTGTGGTGGGAAGAGAACCGTGCAAGGATACAAGAACAATATTTGTAACCATAGCAAAGCTTTTTCCAGAGACAAACTGCTTCAGCAGGCTAACAGGATCAGAAAGTACAGCATCAAAGCAATATATAGTAACTGATGGCAGCCACTTATGTCGGATGGATAGAGTCGTTTTGTTCATTCTTAGGTTCAGTTCCTTCTTTCCAGTTTATGTGCAGGTGACTGTAACTTTGAATTCTGGACTTCACTGTGGTTGTGGCAAGATGCAGATAATAGGAAAAATATTAAACTTTCACAGTGAAATTTAGTCACTAGTAGAACTTGTGTGGGAATGGTTAAATGCTTTCCATCTTATATGTACTTTGTTATAATAGTATAATTGGACGTAATAATTTTCCTATTCCTACATACTACCACTACTTATTAGTGAACCATATTGATATTATTCTTCCTTTAAAGTATTCTTTCTTTCCTTAATAAATGATTTAATTACACTGACTTTTTATTCAATTATGAAAAATTATATCGTCTTCATACAAAAATGTGTCATATGTAAATTCATCTTGATGAAAATATATTCATGAATAATCTTGATCTTTCTGAGAAGCACTTGATGTGGGGAAATATGCCTATAAAAATGTTATAAGGATTTGACTCTAATACCAAACAGGGAAAAAAGAAAGCACCTTTTCTATACAATATAAACATTCTATCTTCTAGAAGTAAAACCGATAGAATAACTGAAAGAATGTCTGGTTTGGCAGTGTGATGGGAAGAGATTATTTTTTCATTTTTTTTAATGTCTATTATATTTTTATTATCATTATTTAATAGTATTTTTTATAATTTTTTGAAGAATAAATGTGAGAATTATTTCTCATATATAAAATTATTATTTTATCATTCTTGTTCCTTTTTAGTCCTTGTCATTTTGTGTACCAAATAAGGTTTTAGAGATAATGGTTAAAATAAGAGGCACCTCAATTCGTTAACTCATCATGTTGATAGAATTTGTAACTTCCCTTGATAATCACTTTGATGGTTGGCAATAGTTGCTCTGTTACAATTTGCATCAAGGATCATGGACCGAAATATTTTTACCATCAGACTTGCTCGAAAGCGACTTTAGTGTTGTTGAATACAATGGTTGCTTGGGAGTCATTGTTATCTCAAGGATCAAAATAATGCTTATGAAGCAGTTCTGTATATCTGTCGTAGTTTTTCTCTTTCTTTTATAGAATGGGATTTTGTTTTCTACAAACAAGACATTTCTTCAGTTGATAATGTCTTATCCCTATTCAGAGATTCTTTGATTGTCAACCATTTTGAGTTGACTTTGAATCATAATTTTGATCATCTGTTTAGGACCAAGTTGTTTCGAATTAACGGCTTCATTGGTGAACAAAAGCTTTTGATAATTCATGACCATCGCTTCGAATTCTGGAGATGGTTTGGTCATTTTTTTATTGAGTCAATTGTCAAATTTTAGAGTGGTGTCAATTAGATGGAATATTTATTTGAAGTTATGAATTTTATGTTTTGTCAATCCATGTTTTTGTTAGTCTTTGACTATGCAACTTTATCATTGCTCCCTTTGGGTTAATATAATGAAAGAATATGGTGATAGTTGTTTGATGTAATTATTTTATATCTTTAGGTTTTTGATGATGTCATCTAGCATATTAAATATATATTAATTTAAATTTTAGTAATTTGTTATAGTTAACTCTATCTATGACGAACTTTGATGTAAATTATTTTTCATAGTCGGTCTTAAGCACAAGAAAAAGGAGGATTGTATTAGGCAGTCGACAGCCAACGTAAAACTTTATCGAATTTTTATGACATGGACAATTGATATATTAGATGTAAGGCTAAGTTGTTGCCCGGAAGTAATACGTTGTATAGCTCGAATACAATGACAAGTGAACAAAAGCCGCTGCATCGACGCCTGGGTGCAGTGAAAAATAAGCAAAGGTTCTTACATTTTCATGAATGAATGTGGCTAAAGAATAATTCATGAGAGTAAGATTCATTTTGGAACTTGGAATATAGGTACATTTGCGGGTAAGTCTATGGAAATAGTAGATACTATGATTAGGAGAAGAATTAATTTTATATGTTTATAGGAATCTAGATAGGTCGAAAAAAAATAAAAGAATTAGACACTTCAGGTTTTAAACTTTGATACACTAGTAAGACTAAATTTAGAAATGAGGTAGGTATAACTATAGATAAGTTTTGAAAAAATGCTATAATGAATGTAAAAAGGTTAGGAGATAGAATCATTGCATTAAAGTTTGTAGTGAAAAAGAAAATCTTTAATGTTATTAGTACTTATACACCACAAGTAGGGTTAAAAGAATATCATAAGGTAAAGTTTTAAAAAAATTTAGAATGTTTAGTTCAGGAAATACCATTAAGACAAAAGATTTTTTTAGGAGGGGATTTAAATGGTCATGTGAAAAGTGTATCTTCAAGTTACGAGAGTGTTCATGGAGGACAAGGCATAGGGGAAGCAAATGCAGAGGGTAAAACTATTCTAAACTTTTCATTAGTATTCGATGTTATATTAGCTAACACTTGTTTTAGAAAGCATAAGAAATATCTTATCACGTACAAAAATGAAAGGGTATGTTCTCAAATTGATTTCTTTCTTATAAAGAAATCGGATAGATAACTTTGTATGAATTGCAAAGTTATATCTGGAGAGAGTTTAACTACTCAGCATAGAGTTTTGGTTATGAATGTAAGAGTTAAGAGAAGAATAAAAAGTAAAAGCGAAGATAAGGTATTAAGAACTAAGTGGTGGCAACTAAGGAGGGATAAAGAAAAGAATTTGTAAAAACAGATTGTGAAGGAAAGATCTTGAAAAATACAAGGAAGTGCTAATGATATGTAGAATGGAATGGCTAAAGAGATTAGGAAGGTGACAAAAAAAATATTAGGTGAATCAAAAAGTTTTGGACCTAGGGATAAAAAATCTTAATAGTAGGATGCAAGTGTGGAAGAGAAGGTTAAAGTTAAAAGAGAGTGTTATAAAGTGTAGTCATTATGTAAGAGTAATGAAAATTGAGAAAAATATAAGGTAACTAAGAAAGACACTAAGAAGGCAGTGAGCGAAGCGAGAGCGAAAGTATTTGATGAGTTATACTAATCTTTAGGTACTAAAGTTGGAGAAATAAGTATTTACAAGTTAGCTAAAAGTAGGGAAAGAAAGATAAGAGATGTGGACTAAGTGAAATGCATCAAGGATGAAGAAGGGAAAGTGTTGGTCACGGAATAGGATATCAGAGAACAGTAGAATGATTATTTTCATAGGCTTTTTAATGAAGGATACGAGATTTTATTGTAATCAGATAGGTTAGACACTATAAAAGAAAATTAAAATTATACTATTTATTATAGGATTCATGAGGTAGAAGTAAAATAAGCATTAAAGCGAATGGAGAATGACAGAGCAGTTGGACCGGATAATATATCCATAGAAGTATGGAAGGGGTTTAGGAGTGAAAAGTATAAGTTGGCTCACAAAATTATTTAATAAAATTATGAGATCTAAGAGAATGCCAAACAAGTGAAAGAAAAGTACTTTAATCCCTATTTATAAGAGTAAAAAGGACATTCAAAATTGTGTAAATTATAGAGAAATTAAACTTATAAGCTACACTATGAAATTATAAGAAAGAGTAATTAAGCGAAAGTTAAGGAAAGAAACTCAAGTTACGGAGAATCAATCTGTTTTTACGCCAGGAAGGTCAACTATGGAAGCAATATACTTGTTGCGAAAATTAATTGAGAGATATCGGGAGAATCAAAGAGATTTACACATGGTGTTTATCGATTTAGAAAAAACATATAATAGAGTGCCAAGAGAGGTTCTATGAAAGGCTTTGAAAAAAAAAAAGAGTTCGTATAACTTATATTCGAATAATCCAAGATATGTATAATAAGGTTACAATTAGCGTAATAACAAAAAGTGGACTTACGAAAGATTTTTCGATAACTATTGGTCTACATCAAGGGTCAACTCTGAGCCTTTATCTTTTTATTTTAGTCTTGGATGTGCTTACTAAACATATCTAATAGCCGGTGTCATAATGCATGCTTTTTGCAGATGATATTGTCCTAATTGGAGAATCTAGAGAGGAAATGAATGAGAAATTGGAAAGGTGGAGATTAGCTTTAGAAGCTCATGGATTTCATTTAAGTAAAAGTAAAATGGAGTATATAGAGTGTAAGTTTAGTAAGAGACACACCGCTTTTAGCGCAGAAGTAAAAATTAGAGAACATATCTTACCACAAGTCACACGATTTAAGTATCTTGGATCTATTATACAACATAATGAGAAAATAGAAGCAGATGTAAAGCATAGGATTCAAGCAGGGTGGATGAAATAGAGGAGTGCTTCGAGTGTTATTTGTGATAAAATAGTACCATTCAAACTTAAGGGTAAATTCTACCGTATAGTTATAAAACTTACAATGTTATATGGAACTGAGTGTAGGGCAATAAAAAGTCAACAAGAAAATAAGTCCAATGTTGCAGAGATGAGAATGTTGCGTTGGATGAGTGGATATACTATATGAGATAACATTAAAAATAAATGCGTTAGAGAAAAGGTAGAAGTCGCACCTATTGTGGAAAAAATTGTAGAACCGAAACTTAGATGGTTTGGTTATGTGGAGAGGAGACCTATAAAAGCCCCAGTTATGAGAGTATATGAGATAGAGAATAGTCCAAAAATTAGAGGTAGAAGAAGACCAAGAAAAATTATAGGAGAAATTATTAAAAAAGATTTAGATTTAAATAGTTTGTCTAAAAATATGATTTATGATAAGTGCTTATAACGTCGATTGATCCATGTAGCCGACTCCACTTAGTAGGAAAAGGCTTTGTTGTTGTTGTTCATTTGTTATAATTATTAAAATTTTGAGAATGGAGCAATATTAAAGAATTCAAGCAATGAATGAAAGACCATTTGATATGATATATAGGATAATGCCTGATAGGATAAGATTTAATAGGATAAAACCTGATAAAATTTTAAGACTAAACAATGTTTGGTATAATATTATATAAGATAATATATCGTGTAAAATAATGTTATCATTTATTTGGTGATGCACTATATAACATTTAATATGATAAAAATCAACCATTTTGACAAACATGCCCTTTACTTAAAATATAAACTATATTCATCTAAATTCATTACAACATTTTTGACAAAAAAGTGGCCTAATGAGCTTAACAAACCGATTTAACCAAGCCTCATACTAAATCGATTAAAATGAGTTTAATACTAAATCAATCTTTATGTGGCCTATTCCAATCCTCTTATTTTTTTTTTAAATTACTTTATAGAGATTTATATAAAATTTTTTATTGGTAAAATGTAATTTCATAAGGACTTATATAAAAATTTTATTTTTTTATGGTCATTTTAAAATTTTTTAAAAAAATTATTCTATAGGGACTTATATGAAAATTTTACTTTTTTAGGGTTATTTTATAATTTTTACCAAAAATTTAAAAATGATCAAAGTAACCTGATCCCAACTAGTATTAATTAAACTTGACTTGATCCAGAGAAATTAGACCTAAAAACAAAAGCCTAATGCAAAATCGAGTCGAATATCAGTTTACTCTAATACCCAATCTATAATCAACCTTATTGGGTTAGGCTAAAATCCGACCCAACTTAACTAATGAATATTTTCATCGGTGAGGGGTTAAAATCGAAAAGTATTAATAAGGCCTTATACATTAAAATTTAATCAGATCTAATCCTACCCCCTAAAGCGTGATTAAGTTATACATCATTTTAATTTATAAGAGATATATGATGTATAGGCTTATACAATACATTACTTGTACTAAACAAATAATAAATTCATAATATATTGTATTAGCTTATACTGTTAGATCTTATATAGTGTACCAAACAGGTCTTCAATGAGTCAAATTTTTAAAATAATAATGTAAAATGTTGAACCAAATTAGCCATTTAATATGAGTTAATAATATTATTATAATAATTACAATAAAAAACTAAAGCATAATTTGCATTGGACAAGCTTAATGTATAATTCATAGTATTAACTGTTATTTTCTAACATCAAATAAATTATTCCATTATGTATACTTGTACATTACACAAGTCACATAATAGTTTTGGTCTATTTATTTTTTGTTGATTGAGTATTATTTAATTGTTAAAAACGAAGAAATAAGAGGATACTATGTTTAATATAATACTATCTCAAATACTTCTATTGACACTCATATCAGCAAAAATTATTGAGATAATAATTACAATTAAAAGAGCAAAATCATACAACTTCATAAATGGTAGGTTTCAATATTTTCTTTCCTTTATTCACGTGCAAAGACATGCTTGTATATGCCAATAAAATACAATGGCCAAAGCCCACTGTTTATCAAAAATTCCAAATTTGCTCGCGCCAAAAGGATCTGCTGATTAATATTAACGTCTACTTTTTTATATATTATTATTGGTCAGTTCTCAATAATCATTCACTTTTTTTTTTTTAGAAGTCACTTTTTGTTATTTATTTACTTCAAAAATTGAAAGGGAAATGGCATTTTCGTAGTTTTGTCCGAAGCCCAAGGGCATATTAACTCATCAAACATCAGATTTCCCTCAACTGTCTCTGAGGGGTAAAACGTTTTCAAAACCCTCGTCCCCCTTCGCTCCCAAACCCCTTCTCCTCCTTTCTGAAGCCGCTTTCCACTCTTTTTCTTTTGAATGCGAGCCCTACCCTTTTCTTCTTTCGTATCTATCGTATCTTTTTCGGTGTCAAGGCTTGATTTTTAGCTAGATACATAGTTTTTGATTCTTGGTTTTCTCAGTATTGCCTGCAATGGTGTCTAGCTTGAGAATGGAAGGTGGCACACAGATACTGCCTGCCAGAGTGCGCAAAACCATCCAATCCATCAAAGAAATCGTGGGTAATCATTCTGATGCTGATATTTATGCGGCCCTTAAGGAAGCCAACATGGATCCTAATGAAACCGCCCAGAAATTGCTCAACCAAGGTGGGCACGATGATTTCTGCTAATTTTTCCAGTGGTTTGCCTTTCATTAATTCTGTTCATAATTTTGGGTCAATTCGTTTCTTTTGTTTCCCTTAATTTTCTTGTCTGTCAGTGGTTTTTGGATTGTCGAAGTAGTACTTTAGTCTGTCCTGAGGCTATCATGTTCGAAAAATTCATATATGGGCTACATTTCTCAGTTGAAGTTATTGGGACAACAATCGTTATATTAGGAGTTTTGAATGATTTACAGAGCTTGATTCTTGGGTTTACGGTGTCCTTAGTCAAGCCTTAGCGGCGAAGTCTGCTTAGTCTGCAAAAACAATATTCTTTGATTGCTCGATTTCTTGTAGATACTTGACTGCTTTTATTTATGTAACTTAGTTTGGGGACTGAAATTGGCAACAATATCCTGGTTACCTCACCAATTATCCTTGTGAGTCAACAAATTTTTTTAGGGAGTATATAATTTTGTGAAATCTAGTGACTGTATGACTTAATCATATAGTTGAAGTTTCAAGGCAAGGATTAATCGTGTGCTCTCTGTTCTTTCCTTCTAAAGAATTTATAAGGAAAGAATATAATTCTTTGAAACCTGGGAATTTTGTTTAATGTTTGATTGAATCCTTGAACTTCAAGCCTTTGATTGTACTGTTTAGATGCTATTTTGAGTTATAATACATCTATAAAATAAGAAATCATTGGCTAATTTGCTTAATTTTGACAGAATATGTTCTATGAACCTTTTGAAGGACATATATAAATTGCATGTTACTTTATGCTTACATGCTGACAAACGCCATAAGTAAATACTTGCATCTTCCCGCATTGATGCCTTGGTATCCTAGTTGGTCGAAGTTTAGTTTTAATAGTTGCCACGAAATGTCTTTGCACTTTTGCATTCTGATGGGTGGGAAAGCCCAAAAATAACTGTTGCTATAATATAAAATTTTCAGAGGACCAAGAGCAGTTAGGTGAAGTAATCTTTGACTTGTTTAATATTCATAGTGATTCACTGATGCTTATTTCTCTAGTAAGGTTTAATTATATGCTTGTTTCAAGCAACTATAGTGAAAGATGTAATGCAAATTTCCCTTATTTTGTTTTTTTTTAGGGTGACACGGGGTTGTTTTGAATTGTAACTGTAAGTGGGCTGAGAGGTATACACTATGTTATTATGAGATCTGGGTGTTATAGGATCTAATATAATTTATTTTAGGTACTATATCTCTAACTAGTGTTTATAAATAGTTATAAATAGTTATGATTGTAATTAGGTTGTGCTACACTTGTTCCTCTTTGCATCAATATCTACATCTTATAGTAAGCGATTTCTATAACACTATACACCTTTTCTAGACGCTGATGGTATTGCATTTGTTATGTACCTCTTATGTAATACTATTTGTTATATTTTAGTTGTATTTTGACTATGATTTGGAGTAATAATTGATTGAAAGAAAATTAAAAATTGATAGTTTATATTCATCCTATTGTGACTTATTATTCAGATCCATTCCATGAAGTGAAGAGAAGAAGAGACAGAAAGAAAGAGGTGTTACCCCTTATACCTTTCTTGCTTTCTTATTATATGTGTGGATGCACAGCAGAAAGTATGGTTCTTCATGACTAATTTCTTAACATGTATCTTTTATGCAGCCTCACAGTGTTGGGTACAGGGGTACTGCTGAATCACGAAGACATTCTGACAATGTTGGTCAAGGAATGAAGTTTCATGCTCCTTCTGAGCGTAGTGCTCAAAGAATAAACTATTCTCGAAATACTTTACCTGGTAATTTTCATATTTTACTACTTTTTGGAGGGTTTAAAATCAACATTCTATTTGAACTCACAGATCACGAATGGCAATGTAAACTTCTTTAAGGTTTAGTTATTCACAGTGATATTATTCTTTATAATGATTTCTGTTTTCATTTTAGAATAGAAATTAATATTAACTAATAATCCTATTGCCTGGGCGAAAACCTAAGATGTAAATACTATTCCATTTCAGTTTCACTTGATTAATCAAGGCATTCTTTTGTGCTTCAGCGAGAGTGGTGTTTGGTGCTGCTTTCCATGTTTTTAATTCTTTTTGGGGAAATTGTGTTTCTTTTGTAGTCTGAAAACCAATGGATTTGTTAAATATTTTGGTAATCTATTACTGAAATTTACTGCATATTTTGTACTTATACTTTTCTGTAGCAAACTTTCATTTGTATATCTTTTTAAATAACTAATGGATCATTGGTTGTGTTATTTCTGTGTGGTCATTAGCATTGGTGTTCTAGCTGATGATTGAATTCCTACTAACTGTTCAGGCATCAACAGAGAGTTTCGTGTTGTCAGAGACAACAGAGCAAATCGTATATATAAAGAAGTGAAGCCTCCTTTGTTGCAACATTCAACATCCACCAATGAGCAATTAACTGCATCTGAAAAGGGGTATGTTTTGATAATTAGATGGTCTAGATTATGTTGGTTAGCTGGCTTGATTGCCTATCTGGTTTTACTAGTTGTACATAAATGAATCCCTTGCCTTGTGGCATAACAATTACATTTGGTTTAGGTTTTGATGTCCAGAGCTATGACTTTGTTGGTGGTATCATCTGAGTTGTGAGAAAAACTTTGACAGAAGGAAGTGCCCTTTAAAGAAAGACAACAAAGATATATTTCATGGGCAGTATTTCATTAAGGATTACTGTCTCGAAGTACTTTTAGTTAAATATTGGATCACTAGATGCCAATATTTATTTATCCTTTATGATGTCTTTTACTATATTTGCATGCAGGATCTTACTATATAAGGAAGAGATTTGTGCATAATTTTTCTGTTATGTTTGTTACAGCTCATCAGCAGATTCTGGCAATCAAAGGTCATCTGGTGCTAGAAATTCATCTCAGGTTTCAAATGGTCCTTCTGAATCACATCCTAGATACACAGGAGATGCTGTTTCAAATGCCATTGACAGAAAAGGTACATCTGAGGAGAAGCAAGGTATGACTCCAAATGCAGCAGTGCAGTTGCAACCAGTTAAGCCTAACAATGTTCATCAAAATTCTGCAACACTGGCATCAGCTAGTTCTGTTGTTGGGGTATATTCTTCTTCAACGGATCCAGTTCATGTGCCTTCTCCTGATTCCAGATCATCAGGTGTTGTTGGAGCCATTAGGCGTGAAGTAGGCGTTGTTGGTGTTCGGCGACATTCTTCAGACAACTCATTGAAACAATCATCTGTTCCTAGTAGTTCTTATGCTAATTCACCTATGGGAAAAGATGGTACCTCTACAAATTCATTTCAATCACTTAATACCATCTCAAAGACTGAACAATTTAGTCAAACTAATGTAACTGAACCTTCATTCCCCGGCTTGCCAGTTAGCAGACCATTCTTGAACAATCAGTATAACAATAGGCAACATCAACAACCTGTGGGCCATCAGAGAGGTATATTTCTGCATGGAGCTACCACAATATGGTGCATTTTCTTTTATGGTTTTAATTTCTTTTTCAATAGCAAAGATCTTTTGTAAAAGCAAAACTTTTTTATGAAACTCTTGCAGTCTGCTCTCAGGTCTATATTTTTTTTGGGCATGTGAACATTGAGAAGGATTACGATGGTTATCTGAAACTATTGAATTGTAGACTTTTTCTGTTTTGGAAGGGGACTTACTGTTTATAATATAAGCTATGATGTGACTGTATGCACCAGTAATTATGGATTAGTAATTAAGCTTTTGACCTTAGGGATATGTTGTCTCATAGTGATGTCTTGGAACAATTAGGAATCTAGTACTTGTATTTGAGTTTCACTGGGATTTCTTGTGATTGCCTTAAAATAGGCCTATTATCAGTCTTAGGAGATTACCCTTTATAACGATATATTTGGTGAAGAATTTGTGATTTTTGTTGTTGTTTTAGTTCCTTTTGTTTCTGGTTCTTTGGTTCATGTCCTAAATCACTCTAAGATTTTCTACCAACATTTTATTTTAATTTTGCCTGACATTGCATAACACATTATCTACTCTCAAATTTATAGTAACCGTTTGATTATTATTATTTTTTCTAAATTTTTGTATACTTGTATATTTATAGCCATTTATTCATTCTCATGAATGAGATGGTTTTACAATAATTATTGAAGTATTTTTATCCTTTTTCTTTCACTGTTTTTGTTCTAAATGTTTTCATTAATATTTAATCCCTGGATACGGATCTAATTTGGATTAGTTTTGAGTTTTGATGCAGTGTCACAGCAAAATAAAGAGTGGAAACCTAAATCAAGCCAGAAACCAAATGGTAACAATCTTGGGGTGATTGGAGCGCCTAAAAGACCTGCTTCACCTGCAGAAAAATCTAGAGATATAGAATCAGACACAGCAAAGCTTCAAGATAAACTTTCGCAAGTCAATATATTTGAGAACCAAAATGTCATCATAGCAAAGCATATTCGTGTTCCAGAGGCTGATCGTTGTCAGTTGACTTTTGGCACCATTGGGACTGAAGTTGATTCTTCTAGGCATCAATCTAATTTTCAACCAATAGGAACTACCGAAAAATCAAATGAGGAGTCTGTAGCAAGGTTTGCATTTTTTTTTTTCGGTGCTTTTTTCGTTAATCTCATCATTCTATTATGTGGAAGAGGTCTCTTTTGGTCAGAGAGCTGTAGATTTGGGATTTGTAAAGTATGAGATTGTGGATTTTCATTTTGTTATTGTACTATGGTCTTGTGGTTGAGAAAAATATTTTTGGGATACAAGATTGTAAACATAATATGCTATGCTCCAATAAGAAAACAAGTAATAAAATTGAAGAATCTTGTGGTCAGAAGAAATTTTGTATCATTATGTAGTGGAAGAACATGCATACATGAAATTCTTTTTGCATCTTCCATGAGCTAGTTGTAATGTGATTCAACTTGTGATCTCAGCTTATCAGTATCGGCTCCAGAGTTGTCCAATGATGATGTCTCTGTGAGCAAGCAGATGGACCTACAGGATGATCACATTCAAAGTACTGGGTCTGACTCTCCAGCATCGGGGGCCACTGCTGAGCAACAATTGCCAGATAACAAAGAATCGTCGAGACCTCAGAATCTTGATAATTATGCAGATATTGGACTGGTACAGGACAATAGGCTGTCTTATACACCTTCAGAGTCACAGCAGCAGCAAGATTCTCACGATATACCAGGCTTCTCGGTGAGCGTTTTCTTTAAATTTTATCAGCCAAATTGGTTGATTGGTGAAATTCCCTTTAATGTTGTATTTTAAGTTATTAATGGTCTACAATAAAGGGGGCTGCGTATGGCACATGATGCTTCTATGTTGTGTGGAACAAGTGCAATATTGAAACTAGGGATTTTTGCACATTGGGTGTGAATGGAAAAGGCCGGTTCTGGTCAGATATTGCTAGAACATGCTGGCTCTTGCCATGGTCTGCAAGGATGATGGTTTGCTGTGTTAAACTTCTGTTAGTAATTGTTTGGTGTGCTGTTTTTATTTTGGGTATATTTGGTGCATTGTATTGTATTTCCTATTATAACTCTAGAATTTAATGTTGAGTAAATCATTATGTGAAGTATGTTTCTAAGGCTGCTTTGGTAAACAAATTGGAGGAAAAATAGTGACTATGATGTCCAATCCGATAAAAAGGAAGGAAAGAAACTAAAATTGTAAATATGGATGGAAAATAATGGAGAATTACCAAATCTTGATTAAATAGGAAAATTCATATATTTAGACAAATGTAGGTTACATAACACCCAAATGAATGGACTGATATGTGTTATTTGGAAAAAGGAGAGAGATCAGGAATAAATAGCTAACTAATTGATTATATATATTATGCTCATTAGCTATAAATACTTAATGATACTTGATTAATATAAAGTCTGATGGGCATTATTGGTAAAATATTTGTAATCTTGCAAGATTTAATAGTCTTGTGCTACATTGAAATGATATTTAATGCTCTAAGATTGGCAGTCTTACTATGACTGTTGTCAATTCATCCACTAACTCTACACTCTTCATGGATAAAATATCTATATTATGATATGTAACAACATATCTACTATGTCTTATAGTCTTTCCATTCTCATAACTGATTTGGCAAACAGGCATACGATCCTCCAACTGGTTATGACATACCCTATTTCAGACCCACAACAGATGAAACTGTACGAGGGCAGGGTCTGCCATCTCCTCAGGAGGTATGTTGAAATTACAAGTTAGGTTCCCGTGCGCCCCCCCACCCCCTCCCCCGGGGGGGGGGGGGGGGTGGAGTGCTGAAATGTTTTTCTATGTTTCTGCATTATATAATTATTGGATCAAACTGGCCTTGGTGTTTTGTGGGTAATAATACTTTTCATGTCTTCAAACCCGATTGTCCAAGTGTTTTTCCCTCCGCATGCAACCCCAAGTATTATAATATTTTGATCCTATTCACCCTTGCAAATTCCTTAGTTATAACATTACCTTACCAGTTTTTTGGGTGGTTGCAGGGTTTCAGCTCTCATACATCCAATAATATTTCTGCTTCCACAATATCCATGGTGCAACAACAACCTCCGGTGGCACAGATATATCCACAAGTTCATGTTTCGCATTTCTCTAATCTTATGCCATTTCGTCAGTTTCTATCCCCAGTATATGTTCCCCCAATGCCCATGCCTGGCTATTCAAGTAATCCTCCGTATCCTCATCCATCAAATGGCAGTAGTTACTTGTTGATGCCTGGAGGTAGTTCTCATCTTAATGCCAACAGCATTAAATATGGGGTTCAACAGTTCAAGCCTGTTCCTTCTGGCAGTCCTACTGGGTTTGGAAATTTTACAAATCCGACTGGATATGCCATGAATGCCCCTGGTATGGTTGGGGGTGCGGCTGCTCTAGAAGATTCATCTCGCATCAAGTACAAAGATAATCTTTATGTCCCTAGTCCTCAGGTAATGCACTTTTATTTATTATTTTGACTTTAGTGTAAAAGCAAAATGTTTTTGTGATTGTCAGCAAAGAGAAAATTGTAAACAAGAATGTCAGCAAATTCTTGGTGTTGATGTCTTAATGTTCATTCAACCAATTATTGCACTTTCTATAAAAAATATTGATAGGATTTAAAGCTAATTAATCATTTGAAACTGCATTTAAGATCTAAAAAATGCTTTTCATTCATCAAAGTCGACGGGCACCCAACACTAGAGGCCAATTATGATGAAGTTACGGTTCCTGATAATTTTGTGCTATTTTATGCATGCTTGTTCTCTGGTTAGTTCTTCTATCTCTTCCTCATCTACAGTAGGATCATGTTCAAGTGACAATCAAGGGACATGGGTTCCTCCTCCTATACTGATATTTAAATCTTGACTGTGAAGGTATTACTTAAAATATAGTAGTAGGGACTTTTTCATGTTTGTATTTTCCTTATTAATTTGCTGGGCAGCATTTCTTCTTGACCCAGTGCCTCAGTTATGTAAATCATTAAGTTTCTCATAGTCAATTTGTTGGAGTTGTTAATACTATTATTTCTCCTTCCTTTTTTTTTTTTCCAAATTATAACCAAGTTTTCGATGGTAAGTTGAGGCAAATGGATTAAAAAAATTGATAATAAAAGGAACACAGCGCACTGAATTCCAGGATTCATTGTGATGCACAGAATCTGGAGGGATGGTTACCCTGAATCCCAGGAATCCCATCCTGTCAGACATTTTTTCTTTTAAAATGTCATTCATTGACTATCTTGTATAATAAGATCGCTTGTTGATTGCAAACCTACTTGCCTTCTTGATTGCTTTTCTTTGAGAGACTAGAATTCAGTTTTGTCATTTTTTACCTTTCATAGGCCGAGACATCAGAAATCTGGATACAGAACCCAAGAGAGCTTCCCAGCATGCAATCGGCTTCATACTATAACCTGCCTGGGCAAACACCGCATCATGCTGCTTACATGCCGTCACACGCCAGCCATGCCTCCTTCAACGCAGCTGCAGCCGCACAATCCTCTCACATGCAGTTCCCGGGTATGTATCATGCTTCTCCGCAGCCAGCTGCTATGGCTAGTCCTCATCACCATTTAGGACCGGCTATGGGCAACAATGTTGGAGTGGCTGCAGGTGCACCTGGAGCTCAGGTTGGTGCATATCAGCAACCCCAGATGGGTCACCTCAATTGGACAACAAATTTCTGAAAAGAAAGGAAAAAATTTGTGAATCCTAACCCTTTTCGTGTAGGGGACTGAAGTAGATATAGAAAAATGGCAGTTTTTATTATTGAATTTTTCCTTTCCCAATGCGTTATGATGCATTCAATTTTTTTAAATCTTCTCCGTCTGCGGTAGCTTTGGGAATTGTTCTGAGTTTTGACTTCAGAAAGTAAAATTTCAATTATTCTCAAGTGCCTAAGCCTTCTCAGATTCTCTGAATGCTTGGCGTAAATAACTCTTAACTAATTCATATAGATGTTTATGTTTAACAAAGATGTATGATTGTATTTTGTAACTGGTAGTCACTTCAATGTTACAAGTACATGCCACTTTTTATTTCATAATTTCGTCTTCAAAGAGGTCTAGTATATAAAGGTAGTATTAATGGATATTGTAAACCGAAAGGTAAAGTGAAGGCAATTCTCATCACTGTTAAATGTTTGTTGTATACTTTTTTCTTCTATATTCATAACTAGAATGCTGCTGCATTTAAATTTAGGTGATTGTATCTATACTATAACTATGAAAACGCTAAATTGTGCAGCTGCAAATAGCAATTTTCATCAGTATCAATTCCTCTCTTCCCAAAAGTGTTAAAAAAGAAAAAAAGGAAAGAAAACAAGTTAACATGGTCTTTTTCGAGTAACCTTTGCCAGCTGAAAGTTAAAGCAGACTGGGGAGGCTTTATTATGTGGCTTTGTTTCTCTTTTGGTGAGAGAATAGCAGCTTTGTTCTGGGAGGGAGGGTTCACTTTAGAATTGTATGTTAGTATGCTAGTGTTCCTTGGGATCGGTGTAGCTTTTCTTTTTGTATATTATGAGCATGGATTAAGGGTGAACAAAATCAAACCAAATCAAATAGAATCAAATTATCAAAAAACGATTAAAAATTAGTTTGATTTGGTTTTTGTAATTGTAGAACTGATTAGATCGGTTTAATTGTTGATTTTTTTTTATATTTGATTCGGTTAATCGAATTAAATCGAATCATTAAATTTGTAATTAATTAAAATTAAAATTTTGTTTTTTTTAGATCATCGGGATCTTGTGTTAATTAAATTTGTCTCAAAACTATATTCTGTGTTTCAAGAAATATATAAATTATTTATATTATTTTATTATAAGATATTGCTCTTATTTTCTTTTTCTTATTTTTTAAAGTTTTTTTGTGAATGTATAAATTTTTTTTTAAAAAAAAGATAAAAATAATAAATTATTCCAAAATTATTATTGGTCAAAATTTTAAGAGATGTAAGATATTAAAAGTTAAATTCTACCTATTATAAGAAATAATTTTTTTAAAAAAATTACTTTTGAAGAAAAAAAAATATGAACCAAATTGGAGAAAATTGAACCAAAACCAAACTAAATTGATTAGAATTTAAAACCGACAGAGTCCAACAAAATATTAAACTGATTAAGTTAGTTCGATTTGATTTTTGTTCAAAATCAAACCAAATCGAATCCTTGAACATCCCAATTATATATCATTCAAAGCTTGCCCTTTTACTTAAGGTTGGAAATCCCGAGTCACCCCACCCTCATTGCTTACTGCTGCTCGTGGGCCTTTTGTGGAGAACCTGTACTATATGTCAAGTATACATACATCCAATGACTATAATTTATTCCATAAATGTAGATCCTTTTTTGAGGAGAAATTTTTGTGTGCACTAATTACACGGACATTCAGTTATTAGAATTTACTCTATACGATGAGTCTTATATATAAAAATTAAAATTTGACCGATGAATGTGCATTCACTATTTCCCCTCTTTTGTAGACAGGTAAACCTTAGTTGATATGCATGTACGACATGATGCTGGCTCCAGAAATTGACTTCTAACTTTCCAACTCATCCCTTGGGTATCCTGCTTTCAAAAATCATATTATGCGGAATGGTATGCAAGGATCCAAATCCATACAGACTACTCCTTTTTAGATTTTTTTTTTCCTTACATTTTTTCATTTCTAGGTGACAACTATGAAAATGGAAATTAAGACTCTCTATAAATTATTCAAGTTTTTTACCACTAAAATTATATTTAGTGGTTTCTCCACACCTCTCTTTGCTAGTAACTCATGTTCGTAACTTAAGAGCAAATAGTAACTTCTTTGGCATTTGGCACGGGAATATTTTAATTTTTCAAGATCTTGAAAAGCTGTTTATAAAACATTTGAGCTTTGACATATATATATATATATATATAAAATATCGTTCCTGTATTATTTAGGACTTATATTGCACATAAATTTAATTTTTTTTGTATTTGTTAAATCTAAATATCTTATGAATAGGTGGCCAAAAAAGTAAAAAGCATCTTATAAATAGATTTTAAAGTGCTTGGAAAATTAAAATTTTTTTGTACCATACGATGCCTAAAAAATAAGTAAAAAAAGAAACTTCCCAAGCAACTTGCAAATGGCTTCTTAAACTTTAAAATACGAAAACAGATTCCTTAATTTTCACTTCATGAAATAGATTCTTTCAGACTTCTCCCCTTAATGTCATTACCTAATGCCAATTTAGACTCATGAACATTGGGGGCATATGAAAGCTTGCCATGTCAATCATGAGTGAGTACAAGTGAGATAAGAAATAATGACGCAAAGTTAAAATAGACAAAATGACCTATTTCAAGATTTTTGAAAATTAAGGGTCCCATTTTTCGGTTTTGAAAGTTTTGGAGATTCTTTTCCTTCCTTTTATTTAAAAAACAAAAACAAAAAAAGGATCAGTTGCATAGAGATTCCGTAACTTGATTAAACTAGGCATGGTTTAAAACTAATTTCAATTTTATCAAATAATAACAATTTAAGTGTGCTTAGTTTTAAAAATAAAATAAAGCCATCATTATCTTTTATAAAAAAATTAAACCAAGTTATTAAGATGACAATTAATTTTAAAAAATGTCAACCTGTAGCGTGAAAATAAATTTGTCCAATTTGGTTTTGAATTGTTGGCCAAAAGAGGAAAAACGAGACTTATATATATATAACTAAGAGTCCATGGTGCCAAATCTTCATGCAATCAAGTCTCATCAAGCGAAATATGATAGTTTATGGCTTATGAGAGGGGGGAAAAGTTAAAAAAAGAGGTACCTAAATTGTATTGGTTCATGCTTAGCTCAACTTTTTTAGAGGTCAAATTTCTCCAGTGTTAGATTGCTTTAAAATTTATGTGTTTGGTGATTAAAAATTACTTTATACAAATTTCGAAAAGATCTAACAATTAAAAAAACTCAACATTTTAAAAAATTAAACTCTTCATGTATAGAAGAACCCAACCAATGATCTTTAGTACCATAAAATCTTGAGCTTTATCAGGTGACAATACCTCAGCTTCCTATTTATGAAATAGCACCCATAGCATAGGGTGTCGACCTAGTTAATCTTTTAATCATTTATCGGTCTATCTATTTGCTTTTTGCTTCCTAATAATTAAAACCTCATATACACGCTTTATTTCGCCAGTTAAGTTGTAACTATCCTGTTCCGTTTGAGAGAGCAGAGCCTATACACAAGCAAAGTATGGTTCGAACTATGGTGGTTCATTATTAAACCCTTATATTTATATACCAAAAATTGGATGATAACCCAAAAAGAGAGAAAGAATTCTTGAGTTTTAACTACCATTTTGTAACCCTTTTAGTGGATCATCAGATGAGCATAAAATATTCCTTAGTATTGAATCGTTTTCTATATGAAAGTCGTATAATAACTAGATAGTCAAATGCTTAATTAATTATCGAAAGGATAACCATATGGAAAATTTAACTTCTTTAAAAAACTTGAATTTTTTTTATCGTTAAACGCGCGATGAGATTCTTATCTTATCTTTTATTTAATAATTCAATAAATGAATTATCTAGACAAAGATTTCAATGAGCTTAACCACTTTGATCAAGTTTTTAAAGTAATCGCCCTTGTAAGAAGTTTTTATTGCTGAAAGGATGATCATAATGGGCCAAAGGAATCAATGATTTTGTGGGGGGTGACCCACGATTTGAAATGAAGTTTGAGCAGAAATATATAATGATGGAAGCATGGCCTGCCTTAATTTGGCTTCCATACCCATCATCTTTTGTGTTTGTACGCTGTGTGAAGGAGAGGTGTGACATTACAGGTTGATGCAACTTTTTCAAAAAGAGAGAGAGAAGAATGATACGAATTTCACATCCACTGTACGTGGATGCCACCCAATATTGTCATTCTGTAGTACACTAGTTGCCCTCATATCGAAGCATGGTCATAAACACACACAGCAAATCATGCAATCCCATCAGTGTGTTTCTTCTGTTTTCAGCAATTTAATTTGTGTTACATTCAATCTAGTGAAACAAAAGATGTATAGAAAGAAGGAATAGGCAGTGCAAATTAATATGTTTTACCATCTCAGCATGGTGTTTTATTCTAGCTAGAAGAAAAACAGACACTTATTCAAGTGGATTGAAGTTATAAATTTGGTATAATGATATGCCTTATATTTTCAGATATCTTGAATATTAATATCAGATTTTGGGGTATAAAAATCATCTTTGTTCGATGTTTTGTCAATATTGATGAAGTTAAAAATAAAGATATAATTATCTCATATCTTTTTAGGTATATGAGATAATTTGAAAACGGAAACATCTTATTATATCTCCATGCATCTTCGATCATGCCTCAAATAATTTAGGATATCTAACTCAAGTATCTAGGAGAAATTTAATTTGCAGAAACTTGAATCTCCTCCTAGAAATGTTTTTCTTTCTTGTTCAGTTAAATGGAAAATTTTACGCTACAACGGTTTCACATTATTTACATTGAAAATAAATACTATACTAACGTTAAATATTCTTATCTAATGATCTAATTTTTTTAGTTGATTTATTTTCTCTACCAAATAGTTTTGAACTTTAATTTGATGTTTAATCACTTACGTTTCAAAGACAAAGTGTATTTGCGTGCGTCTATCGGTTTCTTAACAGTGAAAGAGGCTATGGACAATTCATTTTTCACTAATGAACTAGAAAACAAAAGCTTCCAAAAGGCAAAACCATTTAACAAACTCATTATTATTCTGTGAAAGGAATGCTATCATAATATTGACGAACAAATAAAAAGCATGACATAGTGACGCTTTTCTTATATGTCTGGGTCGTCTAATATGCGTTGCCCATGAACGTATATAGTGGAGTACTATAATCTAATGGGATCGATGATATAAATTGGTGGAGACTGAATATTGTACACTCGCGAGGGCAAAGAATATTTCTGTGATATGTTATGTATTCTTAGGAGGGATGATGATGGCAAAGGAAATTAACATGGGTTTTTCTTTTTTATAAAAAAAGTCACTTTTTTTTTTCCTTTTCTTTTGAGTAAACTAACAATATTAGGTCCTCGAATTGTTATATTCATTTAGTTTTATAGTTGTCAAAAATTAGGGAGTACACAATTTAATATCTAAAAATAACAAATTTGTTACATATATTAATTAGTTTTTTTAAGTAATTTAAAAATATTAAAAAGATTAATTTATTATGAGTTTGTTATTTTTTAAGAATAATTTGTATTTACTAATAAGGACTAGCTAGCAATAGACCTAATAATTTAGGGACTAAATAGTTAGTTCATTTTTCTTTAATTGGTGACTATCATTTTGTATATAGTGCGTTCAATATTGTGATAATATGACTGAGTTTTGGGTCCCCGGGATGGTGACTGGTAATGATCTGAATGGAATCTTAATTCCCGCAGTTGTTGTTCTTGTGCCAAACTCATCATCTCCGAGAGGAATCCTTATCCTTTTTCATAAGGTCGCTTTAGTAGTTCTATGATCTAGAGTTTAGCCATGTGTACTAGGGGTACTCTACTAGGGTTACTCTACCCTTACATATTTCATATTGCTTCAGGTTCTGTAAATTGTAATATATATATACATATATATATATATATATTCGATTGGCCAATGTGTAAATTGTAATACTGACCAACTATTTAGCAGTTAAAAATGTATCGATATTCTGTTAATTTAATAACTGATATTAATATCAATTGTTAAATGAATATTTCATATGTTCTTTGAAGTCACTACTGATTAATCAGAAAAAATGATCGACCTGGGCATTAATTATGAGTATCAATATTTTTTAGGTTGTATAATTAATAAGAACTTTGTTTTTGAATGAAAAAAATTTGTTATGCAACGTGTATAGATTTAGAGATAAACACATTGGCAAATGCAGGGAATTAATGAAGCGGTTTATTATCGGTTTTTTGACTTTTCAATTATATTACTCCTCAAGAAGTATAACCTTCCTATATAATTTGGCTGCAAATTGTACAAAATGATATGAATTGTCTAAATCAGATAATTTCAGGCATGATATCATTGGCTTCCCTTATCAAAATATAACTCAAACTTAATTAGCAAGCTTTCTCTCTCTCTCTCTCTCTCTCTCGCTCTCTCTCTCTATTCATTTTCATATGCTAGAGTTTGTACTTGACTTGTTCAATTATATTGCATATACTAAACATGAAGGATTAATTGATGTTTGCATTGATAACCCATTTATTTTGCCATCAATTCCTATCATAAATGAGAATCTCCTATCTTGTTTGACAAGAAAAAATTGTTAAAAATCATTTACCTAGCTTCATAGTCATATAGACGTAATAATTAATTTCTTACATGAAACTAATTGAAAGTTGAGAGACCCTCGTGCATCATCATAGCATCCCATGATTGTCATATGGCTAGAATATTACTTGCTTCTGTTTAATTGAAGAAAACACTTGGTGGTTGTGTTATAATAGATATCAGTAAGCTATATCTAGAAATTTGCCGGTTCAATTCATTATGAAATATTTTCTTGAGCCTGAAGGAAAAAAAAGAAAAAAAGGTAATAGCACAACGCTTTAGCCTTTTTTTGTGGCTTATAAGCTTAATATCAATCTCACTTTTATTTGCTTTTCTTCTGTACTCTCATTCTCTTGTTCTGATCTCCTTTGTTAGTGTTAACGAAATATCTGGTACCTTTCTGCTTTGTTTCAATCTATGAATCCATGATCTCTTTTGCCCTTCATATAATAAAGTGTTATTAGGATCCACGAGAGCAATCATTGTGGAAATAAGCACAAACATGCACCCATTAACTCTCTCTCTCTCTGATATATAGGCCCTCCAAAAATAGAGACGTTGGTGAGTGACACGTACAAATTTGGTGATTGATGGGAGTGCTTGTGCTTCCTAGCTACATCAATTGAATAATTGGACTTCTATTCTCATTATGTGAGGAGCATTGGTAGATTGTCATTCATTCTTGCTTTTGCAATTAAGGCATGCCACTTCTAAAAGTTTATCAAACCCTTCAATTAAGCTCCCTCTATTTTGCATTTTTTAGTGACTCCATATATATATATATATGAACATTATCTTAGTTAAAATTATCGACAACAAGTCATGTGATTTTAACCGTAATGATAATGATTGGCATAAGTCAACATTTGGAGTTGTAAGAAATTTGTTTTTAGTTAATTAAAATTTAATATTTTTATTTTAGTAAAAAATTCCAGAGGTTTTCTTTATATTTTGAATTTTATTTACTAATTTTGTAATTATACTTTAGTTTAATGAGTAAAATATAATTTTCCCTTATTATTATTGAGTAAAACTTTATTTTAGTTCTTAAATCCTAGTTAGTATGTATTAATTGGTTCTCTTAAAGATGATCACTTTAGTACTTAAAGTCTGATTTTAATTGTTTCAATTTTATCTCTTCAGAGATACTAAAATAAGATGATACATTTTTTCTAAAGCACAAATATTATATAGGACTGAAGTAAAATCAAAGTTTTAAATACTAAAGTTATATAAACATTTTTGAAGAAGCCGATCAATACTGAAATTATTTTTAAGAAATTAAAATAATAAAATTGTAGTCAATATTGTTATTACAAGAAAGGAAAATATGGGGGAGGAACATAGGTATAAAAAATCCGTTAGACACCACCAAAAGAGCATAGAGAGCGCATATCTAGTATATTTATGCTGATCACACCTTTAAATCCTAAAAGTATATATGATCGCTTATATATTGTATATATTAGTTTAACTACTAACTACAAGAATGAATAAACAAGCTTTGGGATTATAACTTGTAGAAGAGTTTATTAACCTAAGCAAATTAAATAAATTAACAAAATATATTATAAAAGCATATCATTTGAAAGATATGGAATAAGGGGATTTGATTATTTATATAATTTTTAATTTCCCTTAAAATGATGTTCTACAATAATTGTATAGATTTTATGCACATAATTTTATTTGGTCCAATAAACGATGTTAGATAATTGTATGAGTAATTATGAATCACAATTACGTGACATCATGATCATGTGAATAAAGAAATATATATATATATATATATATTGTCATTAATTATTTTAAATTTATTTCTCTTATCACATGATAATTGTACATTAGGCAATTTTTATAAGACTAAATATGGAGTTTTTTTTTTTAAATTTTTTTTCAAATTATATAATTTTTTATTTTTTAAAATATACATTTTAGTCTAAATTTTTTTATTAAAATACCATTCATTAATCTAAATTAGACTAAAGTTTAAATAAACTAAAGAGTATTATAACTTTTCATTTTTTAAAAAAAATTTATATATATTTTAAAAATAGAGAGAAAGTTAATATAATTTTAATAAAACTCAAAGAGATTCATATAATTTATTTTTTATATAATTGTGACACGTGATGGACTATAATACCTAATATTACAGTGGGCATAGGTAGAAGAACTCTTATGAAATTAATCTCTGAAAATATTAAAATGGTCGTTCTTTGTCTAGCACAAAAGATCATCCTCTACATAAAAGTTTATGTCACTGTGAGATTTTGTTTGGATTTAAGCGTTTAAGAATCTTGAAGTTTGAATCTTCTTCTATATGAGAAGGGTCCTGTGCGATAAAAAGTATAGGACCCTCTTCAACCTTCTCTTATATAAGAGGAGATGATTCCCTCCTTACTTAATTCTCTCTCCCAAAATAGAATCTCAATGGAGTCTCCACTAAGCCCAACAAAAACAAAAACTTATTTAAACTAATCATAATCTTATATTAATGGAATTATAATTTTTTAGGTTCGAATGTCTTTATTGATAATTCTTAACAAATTTTAAAGTACCCGTTAACACCAATTATAAATCCATTATTTATAAAAAATAATTACATCAATATTTAATAATAAAAAATAAAAAATTTTCCTCATCATTGTATTAGAATAATATCTTTTGGCTAAAAGTGCTCTTTATCTTCATTGCTACCATTTTCTAATTCCACTCTTATATTTGAAATCTTTTTTTTTTGGGAGTAAATTGCACATTTATTTTGAATTTTATTAAAATTATATAATCTTTTGTCTATTTTCAAAATATATACATCTCCTTTGAACATTGAAAGAAAATATATATAATTTTAGAAAAAACTTAGATGAAATTATGTAATTTATTCTTTATTTTAAGAGAAATTTGTATATATTTTAAAAAAAAAAATTGTATAATTTCAATAAAATTTAGAAAAATTTTGTTTAATTTATTTTTTTAAATTAAAGAAATCCGAAGAAAGAGAAAGAAATATGGTAATGTTCAAGATTCTAATTGAAGTTAAGCGCTAACAAAAAATTATTTGTTGTTTGTAGGTATACTAATTGAAAATAAAAGAAAAAGCTATATCTACGTCTAGATTAACATGAGCAGTCTCTGTTCATGATATAAACATTGGAGCATTAAAGTAATACTAATATCAATAAATCTATGAAGCAGAAGTGGAATCTTCCTTGCAGAATCAGACCCCATGTGAATTAAGCATGGAAATTGAATTAAGAAAACATTAATTAATGTAATTAGAAAAAAAACAAAACATATGGACCCAATGCAAAATAGGCTGTGCTGTTAAGATCAATATCTGCTTTGCATGGTCCCACACACTAATAAATTTCCTTTCTTTTCTTATAAAAGAAAAAGTAAGGATCTAATGTCACTTCAAGGGAATGAAGGAAGGGAAAATGCAGAGGAGGGAATATAAATGAGAAGGTAAATTGAATAATTAAAGAATCTAATCAAAATTAAAAATAAACAAAAAAATTCCACATCATCATTAACAGCCTGGCTGCCTCTAATCTCTCTCCCTCAACCCTTATAAGAGCATTCAAAAGAAAACACTTTCAAAAACCTCTCTTCTCTCTCTCTCAATCATCCTTGGTTTTCTCTGCTCTTCTCAGGCGTGGAATTTGGCTTTGATTACTGTCTCTCTCTAAAAATCATCAAACACTCATCAATGCCCATGTCTCGTTTTCCTTCCTTTCTTCCTCTTTCCTGTTTAAAACCTTCCATTTTCTGAAATAGCAAACCAGAATCCTCTGTTTGTTTTTTAGAAATGGCCAAATTCTTGTCCTTTCACGCAATCATGCCTTCTTGCTTTCCTTAAATCTCTATCTTCTCTCTCTCTCTCTCTCAAAATTCTCAGAGTCCACTTAAGCTTTTTGCAGTACTATTTGAAGTTTGAAGCAGACAACAAAATCCCAAGTAATTGAGAACCTTCAAAATTCCCTGTTTTTCTCTGTTATCTTTCATCCTCATACCTTCGTTATTTAAAAAAAAAGAAAAAGAAAAGAGATATCAAACCAATGGATAAATGGGATAAACCCGTGCGAGATCGTCAACAAAGGCATTACAGAGAAAACCCATCTTTCTCTACCACTCTTCTCGACGCCATTTATCGATCTATCGACGAAGGAGAAACAGAGGAGAGAGAAAACCAGCTTGTGTTCTTCAGAGAAACCATGAGGAAGCAGAAACAGAGCAACTTCTTCGATGACGATGATGAAGATGAAGCTAAAACACCAAACTTTCGTCGATCCCAAAAGGTAGAAAATTGGATGGAAGCAAGGGTGTGTGAGAAAGCTGAGGTTCGAAGAAATTCAATACATTCTAGCTCAAGCTCCTCAGATTCCAGCTCTAATGGCGGGTTTTCTTCTTCAGAGTCGTCATCAGAGTGCTTCAATGGCATCCAGAGGCCGAAGCCTATTCGAACCAGCGTTGTTCCTTCTCAAAAATCAAACTTTGATTCTCTTAATGCATATGGAAACTATTCTGCTCATACCCAGAAGCCAAAGCACGAAAATGGCTTCGAGAAGAAGACGAAATCGAAAGCTCTGAGAAGAATCCTTTACGGTGACTTGAAGAAAGCGAAGCAACCCATTTCGCCAGGTGCTAGATTCGCTAGCTTTCTGAATTCTCTCTTCAATACTGGGGGTGGAAATAATAATGCCAAAAAGAAGCCGAAGGTGGTGTCATCAAATACTCTGACGCAACCTTCTACATGCTCTTCAGCATCTTCGTTTTCAAGGTCTTGCTTGAGCAAAACCCCATCATCATCAAGATCGGGAGCGAAAACTAATAGGTCTGTGAGATTCTGCCCAGTTAGTGTTATAGTTGATGAAGATTGCAGGCCAGTTGGGCACAAGAATCTGCACGAAGGAGAAAAGCGTATGGAGAAGTTTAGCTATGGCTGCAAGAACATTAATGAGGAGCTAAGGTTCCATGTGATGCAGGAGAGTCGAAGAGTTGAGGAGTTTGCGAGAGATTTGTTGAGGAATTATCAGAAAAAGAGGGAAGATCATAAGAAGTTCGAAATGATGCATTATGAAGAGGATGAAGAAGACGATGTTGATGATGCAGCTAGTTGTTCAAGTTCTGATCTTTTTGAATTGGATAATCTTTCGGGTATTGGGAATATTGAAAGGTATAGAGAAGAATTGCCTGTGTATGAAACTACCCATTTCAACACCAATCGAGCCATTGCCAACAATGGCTCAATGCTGTAATTTCAAAGGGCAAAAAGAAAAAAAAAAAAAAGTTTTTGTGGGGGGTTTACACCAGAGAAATAAAATCTTTCTTTTGATTTTGTCAGTGATTTAGTCTCATTTTCTTTTAATTTCTCTATTATATATCTCTTTTGTTGTTTAATGTTAGAGAGCAAGATCTCTCTCTTTTTCTTCTCTATCATATTTATCATTATTTCAAGGGTGTGATGGTACATAGAGAGAGCTAAAGAGTAAAAAATTTGGAATATTTACACGATAAATGAGAAAATAAAAAGCAATAAAAGAGGGTGAAGAAGAAGAAGAAGAAGTAGAAAAGGAAGGCAGAATTTCTACGATCACTAATGGCAAGGGAGAGAAGGGCTTTTGCTTTCTCTTGAGTGTTGGGGGGACCTCTTATTGGCTTGAAATTAACACTATCTTCATGCACCACATATGCGTGTGAGCAATAGTCAAAAAGGGCCACGTTAATTTAATGTGGTTTTTGTTTCTTTTATAATTTTTTTTTAAAAAATAAAATTACTTAACCACGAGAAGGTGATTTCTTATTAGGTTATTCACTTTGAAACCCTTAAAAATTTGAAAAATTTTTAAATCAAACCATTATATATGGCTATAAAAGTAGACTATATAATCACTCCTTAAAATTAAAATATTTTGTTTTGGTTTAAACTTAAAACCTTTACATGTAAATTGAATAATGGAGGCAGCAAAAAGAGGTCAAATGATGTGCTTAATGGAAAGAACGGGTACAGGTGTAAGGCATAGTCTCTAAAGATGTGGACAAGTTAAAGATCAATTCTTGGATTCTCTAAAACCTTTGATGTTAAATTTGGTTGGCTTATAATCCAAAAGAGCTTGTCTTTAAATTATTTGATAGGATAGTCCAAGTTGGTGAATATTGCTTACCTTCAAACATAAAATAATTCTAATTATTATTATTTTTTGGTTCTATACATGATACTCTTATTAAGCTTTTTTTTTTTCACTGTTTGTCTCTTTTTCTTCAATGCAAGCCAAATCTCTTCTTTTTTTACCTTTGAATATTTCATGTTCGTCTTGAACATGCGTTTTTCCTTTTTCTTATATTTTTCCTTTTCCCCTCTTCTAAATTTTAAGTTTGAAAAGTCTAAGCGTAGGGAATGCAACTGTTCTTAAAAAAAAAATTCATGCTAGTAACAAACTAGCTTCCTTTGTTTGTTGCTAAAGTACTAGTTTAGCACACCCAGGCTTTAGTTTCCATGACAAAAAGACTACAAAGTACATGGCATGAGGATAATAAAAGTAAAAAATAAAAAAAAACCCAACTTTATTGGGATTCTCACTTTTTTTTTTATTTAACAAAGAAAAATCGAGGAAAATTTGACAAAAACGTTCGGTGTCCAAATTATTATTTACTTTTTCTGTTAATCTTTCCTAGTGCTTTGTTTTTTTAGCAATTAAAAAAAATTCTAATATCTTTTTTTATTCACTTGTCCCCTCCCCCTCTTGTTCTCCCAATGTAAAAATTTGTATGTCTCTTGCTTTAAGATTCTATAAAATTAGCATAAACAGTACCATCTATTTGATCAACTTCGAAAAGGAAACAATGGTAATTTTAAGGAAAAAAAAAGCTGGAGATATTCTAGCAACAGGAACTTCGAGACACCACTGAATCATAACAGTGTAAAACGCTCACTAATTAGTCATTAAGTTGGATATTTTTATGTAACACAATTCAATTAAAGGCAAAATGAAACATTCAAACCTGGTTATAGCTTGGAATATGTAGGAAAAGAAAAGGCTATGCTATGCTCAAAAGTTTCATAGCCCGATAGAGAATGGCTTTGTGGCGTGGCAATGTTTAGCTGCAAATGATAAAACATTCAGGAATTGATCAGTGAACTTGCAACTGTGAATTAATTATTGGCCTAATTAGGCAAACAATTTGAAATTTATTCAAAATAATTATTTGCTTTGAAACGCCTTGTTTGTCACTATTTTTATATGCATTGGGGGTGAGGTGAGGGAGGTTCGCAACAATAATGAGAATTTTATGTAGCATTGTAAACAATAATTAACCAATCAAGCTTTTTATATTTAAGAATTAAATAATTATGTCTAATTATTATATCATCAGACTCTTTATGCTTATCCATTTTTATAGTGCTTCCAATTTTCTACTTGATAGCTGGGGAGAGGGTCTCATTCTTACGTTGACTATACATTAGGACCATAGAAATGACATTGGATACACACACACACACACACACAAATTATGTAAACCTACTCAAGAACATTTGGTGATGTTAATCGTTAATCTTGTTTATATACTAAATTTAACTGTGATTTTTTTAAGGAGAAAAAGAATATCCCAATAAATTTTTGAGTTTCCATGAGAAGTCATCACATTTGGAAATAAAAAATAAAAAATTAATTAATTAAACCGTTAAGTAGCCCTACAAGTACAGAGAAATAACATTTACTTTATGAATGGATTTGACCCAAATTAAATTACACTGTTCACAAAATGACCTGTCTATATTGGCAATTGGCGTCCTCTGTTTATAAATTTGTTTTAGCCTGAACTATCATTTTGTCGTACACAATATCCATTATTTAACCGAGTTGTGCTGTCAAACAGTGGTAGAATACGTACTAGCTGTGGGCAATGGGGACATCAGCTTGCTGGGCATGTCACTTACCCACCATGCAGAAACCACAGATGCATAATGCAGTTTTTTTTTAGGCCTGAATATGCATAAAGCCCTTAGCTAATGTAAAGCAGGATGAATTCCAGGTTAAGGCTCAAGTATAATATCCAAAAGTGGCTTGATCATTGGCTTCGTCTTGTCTAAGCTAAGGGTGCAGAGATGTCAGTGTATTAGTAGCTGCTTATCCCAGTTAATGAAAAAATTATCTATCTATAATATTATTGTGGCGTTTAATTAGCATGTAAGTATTCTAATTTTTTATGTATTTAGGAAAACTTTATTTTGACATCTAATAAATTGGTGTACTTTTAATTTTGTCTACTACATATTAAATGTTTTAATTTAGTATTTTTTATCATTAAAATACTTTCGGTTTTGCCTTTCATTTTATTTTCATAAAAAAATATCGCCAAGTATAGTATATTGCTAACCTCGAAAAAATAATTGGATATGTGTGTTAACAAAAGTCACAAAAATCCAAGTGGCAATGATCTGTTAGATTTTTGGGGTAGTTTTTAGATAAAAATAAGATGGAAGCAAATATTAAAATGATCTTAATGATTGAAGGATTAATTTGAAAATAATAATTTGTGAAGGAAAACATTAAAAATATACTTATCTGTCACCAATCAAAATAGAAATTTTCCTTTGTAAAAAGATTAATATCTCTATATTATATATTCAAAATATATACAACACACATTTTATTTTATTTTGTATATTTATTAAATAAAATATTTTATAAATAAATTCTTAAGTATTAAAATTTTCAAATGCCAAATGTCATCTAAGTGTTAACTAATCTCCTCAATAATTGGCTGCCATTTGAATTGGGAAAAATGCATAGAACTAGGTTTGTTATACGAGATTTATAACTGATATATATTGGGCTGTCAACTTTGTTTCCGCGTGTATTTCTTTTTCGTGCCATATTCTTTTCGAATCAACAATGGCGTGCGTGCATTATTATATTCTGCGTTTGCAATAAGTGAATATAATGGAAACCCGGCCGTTACCTTTTATTATATTCTTAAGGTATTTGTGGAGAGTGGGGTTTCATATTTAGCATGCATCAATTAGTATTCAATTTCAGTACATTTGTGTGTTCCATCTGAATGATCAAATTGTATTATTCGTTGTTTAGAATATTAATATTAATATGGGTGTTGATCCAAAAGATATGGAGCTGTAATTCAACGAATATTTATACATAGCACACACACAAAAAATCAGCAATAAATAACTTGCTTTTCTCGTCATTTCCTTATACCATAAAATCATATATACATAAATAGAGAGAGAAAAGTACACATAATCAAGCTCTCTTCAACTTAAATTTTTCAGTTTATAAATAAATTTATTATAGTCTCTAACACATGATATATATATATATATATATATATATTCAATAAACTTGCAATAATTATGTGTGCATGCATGCTGTTACTCATTATTTTAGTACATTCCAAATGACTTTAGAGTTTTCATAATCTCAGTGTTACTTATGCGATTACTTGAGTTTCGAAATTATCAATATTTCTCATTTAATTGCTCTGTGAACTAATTCTTTCTTTAATGGCGTCTTATTACTTTTTATCTAGAAAATGTTCTTGTGCTTTTCAAGATCTGTTCTTCTTCTTGACAATCCCTTTTCCAACACCTATCTGTAACCAAAGCCTGCCATTAATGAAAAATTGAAAGGAAAGCCAGCCCATAAGCCATAGCTATCTATATTATCCTTTTTCAGTATTTCTTCCTTCTTTCTTTCTTTCTTGCTTTTCAATTTTTGCTCCCACCCAAACGTGATGGGGTGGTCCTACATGTCCCAGAACTGTCACGCATGCACACGTGTGTTATCTATCTCCTTCACCGATCCCCTTAAGATCCTCCCTCCCAAATCAACAGCAGCACACAAATATCAATTATGAAATAATTCATATTCACATTCATTCCCATTCCTCCCGTAGTACTGGAGGGCATGTGTACGTGGAGGCCACCTTCTCTTTGATTAACATTGTCCCACACAGGCTTTGACACCTGTTTTCGATCACTAAAGATTCTTAAATAAATCTGATGTATATTAATTATTTACTAAGAAATAAACACTTAGTGAGACTTACACATTAATTTAACATGTTAACTTACGTGTTTATTTATTATTGAATTAAGGTATATAGATTGGTTATTCTTTTCCTTTTTCGAAAAAGTGGGGTTTACAGCATATGGAATGCCTAATTGGTAAAGAGAAAGTGGTAGGGTTTTAAAGTGGGGGTGAAGAAGGCAGCTTTAGTAAAAGAAAAGAAAGTAAAAGGGGAGATTGTGGATTTGGATGTGTGTGTGTTGTGCGTCTATGTATGAAATGGAAAAAAGAGAAAGTGATGAAGGGAATTTTGGTGATCCCAAGAAGATTGCTTGTCTTGAAACAGTTAATAGTTTGTAGCAGCTAGCTAGCAGCTTTTCTTTTTCTCTTTGGAAAGACAAAGACTTGTGCGAGAGGGTTATAAGAGATTCCTTGCTTACTAAAGTATTTGAGTTCCTTAATTCTCCTTTCTTTTTTTCCCCCTTTTCCTCTCTTGATTCATTGTGCATTAAGTACGATTGTACATGTAATTTCAATGATTTCAAACACAAGGGCGGTCTAAGTGTAAAAGAGAAAATGAACTCTCTTAATTATGATGTCAAACGCAAGGAATAATATTTTTTCGTTATCAGGGAGGAAGAATTATTGGAAACCTTATAAGTATTTTTTTAATTCTTCTAATTAATGCAATGGACATGATAATTTCAAATGAAGATAATTGTTTAAAAAGAAATTTTTTTTATTATAGACATTAATTTATTTTATTGTTCAATTTTTTTGGAAATATTTTGGAATTATATAACTAAATAAAATAGTTCATGGTTAGGTTTACATTAAATAACTACATTATGTTGCATCATATTAATGTAATTAAAAAAAAAAACTTATGTACTTTAGCACCGTTTCATTTTATAAGTTTTTGCTCCTTGCAATGTTTAATAATTTAAGATTTGTTGTGGTAAGTGATAATGATTCGGTGCTCTCCACCGTTCATGCCAAAGAATTAAATATGTTATATGCTAGTAAAACGTAAATATCACCAAGAATATATAAATATAACAACCTCACTGAAACTAACAATAATATTCCATCAACTCGAAAAAAATGATTCATAATTGTTTGTATTTGGTTTTTTTTTTTTTACATATAATTGAAAAGAGATTATTGCTTGTTCAAAGTCAATGAATTGTTGAAGTGTATAAAAAATTTTCAGGTCAACTAAACAACATAATATATGGTATTTGGGCATTTTAAGAATTTTATTAATTTATATGGGTCAAAATATTATTTCTTTTAGATGACTTGTTTAAAAGTTTGTCATCAACCTTATATTTCTCAAACCATTAGATTTGTTAAATGGCTAAAATGGTGCTAATAGAATCATCTCCAAGGAAAAATACGTTAGCCCTTGGTGAAGACTAAAACAGCGTTAATTTATTTGGTGACTTTTTTTAATAATAAATTTATAAATGTGAAGTAACATAAATCAGACTATTTCGTAGATTAAATTTTGAATTAATATGAATGCTAAATTAATTGTGATATTATAGTTGAATCCATGCGTATAAGAACAATGAATTCTATATTTGGGAGTCACATTGTATTTCAAATCGTTAGTGAAAATAACAAGTCAAACTTATGTGAGCTTGTTCATGATATATAGTCACATAATTAAGAGGTTTGATTCCACTATAACTTACAATGAAAATGTATCTCAGCGCGGGGAAATAAAACCTTCCTTCACCATAACTTTTACTGATGTGTCTTCATGTATTTCATTTTTTTTAAGAATAAATTGTAAAGCGTAATTCCAGATATCACTTGGTTTATCATTTATAATTATTTATTTTCTTCATTATTTTTAAGCTTAGCTCATTAATTTGATCAAAACCAATTAGTCATGTGGAGACTACTACAGAGATGGATTATATATAATCGTTGCTTGTCATGTAATTAAATAACTATTGAGTGACCCGAATGATGACATAATTAAAAAAGAATTAATTCGGGAGCTAGCTATAAGAGACAAGGGTTACTGATTCTATATTCTTAAACTACATGCATGCATGCTTGCCAATTATTTCGTAGTTCAGACATGAGAAAATCTTGGAATTGCTAAAAGTTATACTCTTCCAGTCTTTATATATTCTTCTGGTTCCAGTTCAATACAGCAATAGCAATTACTTTTGTTGGATCTACAAAACAATTGCATGCAGTTTTTTATTACGTATTCCATACCCACCGATAGAAGAAAAAGTACTGCCTCCATTATAATGTATAGTTTAATAAAATATATTGATCTGTCACTTTTTCATGAAGGGCTGCCATGAAAGTTCATATTAATTTGGGTCACTTTATCTTTTATATCAAAGATGAAAGAGACTTTGTTCTCGAGAATAAGTAAAATGGTCTCGTCTTCTATTCAAATTATTGGATCGTACTTCATCTAGGAAATTGAGGCTCCACATGGCGTGTAGTGTACTAATGAACCCTAGGGAATAATATGAATTACTCATAAAGCTATTTATGTATCAAGCAGGTTAATTATTTTATGGTTTGCTCTCCTCTCTCTGTTCATATTTGGTTTGCGCAAAAGAAAAAATTAACTTGGAGGAGTACATCCCTAATGAAAATTTTGTTCCATCTCCTATGTATATGGCATGTGTCAAGGACTAAAAAATTTATTTTAAAAAAGAAAATCTCATGACCTGATCCTAGAAATTGACCAATTTAAAGTTTGAACTTGTGACAATGCGCTTATATAATTAACCATATATATATATATATATATAACCAATGACTCAAAAGAGTTATATGTTTCATGTTGGTAAGAGAAGATAGCGTATATTTTTATCAATTTGAATTTGATTCTTTTAGCTAAAAATAAAATCTTAAATGCATCAAGGTAAGGTAATATGAGAGAGTATATTATTAAAATCATACTTGGTCTAGACAAAATTCAACCATACTCTGACTGTGCTCCCACAAAAAAATTCACTTGGCCAATCTCTTGGAGTTTCATATTGTGCCATGATATTGTTAATTGATTTATTTCTTTGTATTTATTGATGAGATTCATATGACAGTTGAGTTGTTTGGCATGGATATGTCACTATCCTGCTCTTGAATGGGACAGGAGTTTCTTATCATCGTGCAAATATAAATATTATTTTGCAAGCGAATGCAGTGAACTCAGTGCGATAATTTTTCAGAGAAAGTAGGCATAATAAATAAAACTTATGTCAGAGCAAATTATGTAACGATAGTGACATGAGGGGCTGCTAGCTATTCCCACCACTTGCTTGCCTATCCCGTACCCAACACCAAATGTGCATTACATATGATTTTCCGCCATTGATGAATCTCTTGGAGTAGTAAATTTCATGAAGGCTGACCCAGCATTTATAAGCGCTCCATTTCAACCTAAAATCCCACAAAACAACTAAAGACCCATTTGGTATATAAAAAATTAGGGATGAAAAGAAAAAATTGATTATAAATAAAAAATATTTATAATATTTTTATTTTTAATGATCAAATAATAATTAATAGATAGTATTAATTAAATAATAATTATTAAATCTTTTCCATGCCCAACCAAACAAACTGTAAGATAGTTAATAATGTAGAGTAGTCGATCCGTGCTGCTTTCACATCTTAAATACTCACTCTAATTGTCGAAGAATCAATTTTTAACTAGACATCAATTATTAAAATCAAATTCGTTCAAAAAGACCAGACCAAAGATGAAGTTCTTCAATTTCATAGCTCAATTTTAAGGTAAGTATATACTACTATGAAAATATTGATTGCTGAATATTCTATTATCAAATTTTGCAGAATTGCGCTCTTTGACTATTCAAAGAAGATTTTCCATCAAAAGCACGTTGAACAATATTGTCAACATAATATCATTCCATAACTATTCTGCAACAGATCAATCGCATCAACATCACATCAATATAAGCAAAACATGTATTATTCTAGTCGGTGCAACGTAGGCGTGCCTAAAACACACTAATCTAATCGTTATTATTATCATTGGTAGAGCAAGCACTTGAAAGTGTCAAATCTCGCTTAAAAGGGCCTCAATATCCACATCTACATACATCTATTGTAATCTAACACAGTGAAAGCGATTAATTTGTTGAAAATATTTTAAGCATATAGATCTATACGTTAATTAAATTAATTATAAAAATACATAAATATTCTATATGCGAACTCTATTATAAATATATATATTATGATTCGCTAAGTTTATTTTTTATCTACTGAATATGTTTATGACAAATAATCTTGATTGGGAACTTTGAAAAGGACAACATTGATGGAGACTAATGAGTATGTGCGTGGAAAAGTTGATTTGCATTTGTTGTATGTAACCCTAGCTAGGGGTGAATTATATATCATGGTGGTGAAGGAGCTAGTGCTGGGAAAATAGGTAGGGCTTGGGTTCTTATTGACAGGGAAGACTGAGGCCTCCTAGGTAAGGGTCTTTGTTGCGTAGTAGAATGAAGAAGAGACTGAAACGAGATGGTCTTACGTTGATTGATGCTATGGTGGGATAACAATAACAAAAATCTCGATATATGGAGTAATGTTAGGAAGAGGTCAATTTTCATACCGTTGGATGGTTCAACATATATTAAAATGCTAGGACATAATAGCATTATATTTTGTTATCAACAGTTTTTTATTGTTCAATCAACTTGTTTTTTGAGATTCATATACCATAATTACATGTTATTTATTAGAAATTTTAAGTTGTTGAGAATTGGAGCTCTCCACGACAAAGTTCAATAACAATAGCATATGGCTCAATGATAGTGATTGATTGTTGAAGCCGAGAACGGAAAAATGCCATCAACGGCTGCAATTTTTCACTAGCTAGGCCACCAACCTTATAGGTATGCCCTACCACAAAAGCATGGCTTTTTAACGGATGATCATCTGCATTATTTTCGAGCGTTTGTGGTCAATAGAACAAACATGTTTCTATATATGAGGAATAATTACAATAGAAATTAATCTTGACCAATATTAATCATTTCGTCAAAATAATGTTTGGGAAAAAAGAAATTCAGTCATTTCAATGGTCCAACGTCTCTCTCCATAAGAATTTCTCGTCTACAAGGAATTCAACCTTACTGGAACAAATGCCAAAACTAGTATATATAGGCTATAATTAGCTGCAAGGTCATATGAAAATGAAAAAAAATAAAAATTATTATGTGAATTCCAAGCATGTACATTAGTTAAATAAAATATGAATATATATTTTGTTAGACTTACTTATAATAGACACTTTTTTTGGGTCAAAAGGGAGTAGGGACTAGTCTCTTGAAATAATACACACGTCTGATATTATGTGACTTATTAACTCATTTAATTGGCATAATTTACGTTCTCATACGTACACGTACATCTGCATTAATATAATAATGGCTGTGAATATTGAATCAGCCAAAATATCAGGTTTATATGTTTCATCTTATGTTTACGTATAGCAATTCATAGCCGATCGACCCAACCTTTTCTTGGGTAATGCCTCAAATTATTTTTTATAATTTTAATTAAATGAAAGCAACCGATGATGAGGTTATAAGAATTATTGACATGCTTAAATTGATTGCATTTAGCATGCCTGATTGAGAATTTAAGACAAGATCATACAAATTGACCTATTGTTGAGAGTGACAAAAACAAAAAACAAATTAAAATGGATGCATGGACCTTGGAATAGTTACAAGACTTAATTTGCTGCATTAAATGGATATCATTTTCATGACATATATATGTAGGTCTTTTTCTTGTGCAAATCAATTTGGTCAAAAATGTCTCTGTTGCGTGCTAATATTATCAAACTTCGCTTACTAATGGTCGGTGGTGTGGTGTTATTGATTGCCTTATTCCATTGATGTCAAAATTAGATTGGAATTGACCAAATTGGTTAAAAATTGGTGAATTAATCATTGAATTCATTTGATTGACTCATAAAACCAATCTATCAAAAAAAATTGGTCAAGAATATGCCAAACTGATAAAAAATCAAATCAGTCAAAACCATCCTAATTTAAAATTCAACTAGATTTGAATATTTTTCTTAAATTATTTCTTATTTCATTTTGGATAGATTTGAAAAACTAAAAAAAAAAAGGAGTTAAAATGGAAATTTAAATAAAAGAAATAAAAAGTATATACTTAGTTATTTTCAATAAATGTTTTTCATTATGTTTCATTTGTTAGCAATATTTTTTTTAGATATTAATGTGTTTGACTAAAATTATTTCTTCATCTTCATTAATATTTAAAATTTATTTATTATATTATAATTTTAATATATATATATATATATAATTTTAAAAAATTATATTTAATTATTACTAATTTAACTATAGTCAGACTAAGAAACTATATATTAATATCTTTATTGATTTAATAATCAATCAGATTTTGGAAACATTGCTTTATTCACAAAATCATAGCATTCTTTTTTTGCTTTTTAACTTTTGAACGAATTCACAACATTTTTAAAAATGATAGTGAGGAGCACATTCTTTATGGGTCATTTTGGGATGTGGAAACCAAATCTTGCATTGCATGGGCTAATTAGCTTATTTGTCAAAAAAATTATTTTCCTTTTCCTTAAAAATACTTAAATTGTGCAATTTTTTTAATTACGCTTTTGACCTCCTCTAAAATTAAAAGATGTGTTACAATAGTATTTTGTAGAATAAAAAGTAAACTATATTAGATTTTTTATTTATGAAAATATCTTTATATGTATTACTTATATAATAAAATAAATGTTAAATATATTTTATAAGTTTGAAATAAATTGAATTTATAATTTTTAATATAAAATAAATAATATTAAAATACAATTTTAAGAAACAAATTTTCCAATAAATTATATTTTTAATTAAAATCAATATTAATTTTAAAAATATTTTGTTTATTTTTTAATTTAAAAAAATTTGTATATATTTTTATAATAGAGATAGATGTTGTGTAACCTGAACATCTGTTAAAGAAGAATAAAATAATATATCTGAGGATCCAAGATCAAATGAGTCCCTTGAGGCCCTTTTTTCCCGAGCTCAACGTGTTTGGACTTTTATACCAAGCCCCGTTGCTTCCCAAAACATGTGGATTGTCCAAACCAATTGCTCAAGGAAAATTAACAAGAACATATATACATCTATACTGAAGGAAAAACATAGAAATTAGTTAAAGCTCTTCGAAGCTCGACCCTCTCAGCTGTTGAATAATTATCGATATTTCTGGATAATAATAAACGATTATTTCAACACGAATGTTAACGCAATCCATCGATATTGGTCTTTCCTTCAATTTAATCATGGGTTAAGGTGGCTGAGGGCATTTTATTTATCACTGTATGGTCCATGTCACCATATTTAATATGGAACTCTCGTGTATCAAGAAATGTGAGCTTGTCCTTATACACATGATGACATTGTGAAATGCTCAGAGGGTTTCGATGATAAGGACGCCTCCCCAGCGTTTGCTATGTTATCAGAAGTTGCTGCGTGCCATATAGGGTTACACTCATTGGTGGGTCTGTGCCTGAACGGAGCAATGGTCCGCTCTGTAATACTTGCCCCATATTTGGGCCTCATGGAAACTTGATACCCAAACACAGGAAACTGGGCATCTCTTTCACAACTCACGAATTTGGATTCCCAAGGAAAATGTAATTATGAGAATGGAAATTGATACAGCTCAGTGCTATTTCTGCAGATGCATCTGCTAGATGCTGACTTCTGTGGAGAATTCTCCAAGGAATCTCACATCTTTGTCGCGGGAGATAAACCAACGGTTGTGGATACAAGTAGATACTATATGAATCACACACATTTAATAAAAAGGAGTTGAATCTGTATCACGGTACAACATGATGTGACTCTTCAATTCTATATCCCTGTCAGTTGTTATGCTCTTTACTCATTTTATTCTCTTGGCTCGATCATCATAGAATCAATAGAAACTAGTCGTATTTGGCTCATCTGACATAAAAGTCATAAAAGGAGAGAGAGAGAGAGAGAGAGAGAGAGAGAGAGAGAGAGAGAGAGAGGGACATAAGAAACAAAGGGGCAAAAAATCTGTGTTTATATCTCTTCTCACATAAGAGGAAATGCCTATAGTTTTTCTCCATACAGCAGTTAGCTAAAGCTTTTGTCATCAAGTGATTTAATTAAAGTATAATGCATGGAGGAATTTCATTAAAGATTAATTCATTGATGTAGTATTAGGTTATAACAAATGTCTACTTATTATTATTTTATTAGAAAACCTAATAACAAATTCTTAAAAACACTAATTCTTCTTTGAAGAATAATCATTCTGAACTATAAATTGCCATGATATACGCTTTCCTGAGCCTGCTACCTTCTATAGAGAAATTCCTCTTCATTGGTGTATGCAATAAATTATAATTGTTGGTCGACGTCTTTCTATGCGTTAATGTACATATTTTTAATTGTCACCTAGGTGCGTGTTTAATTGTCTATCCTGGGGCTTTCAACATGAACACTCGTGAGTCACTTTGGGAGCTAGTACAGAGAGCCAGGTACCAAAATTTAAGTTTATCAGCTTTGGTGTAGTTGGTGGTATGTTTAGATGAGAGATGATTGATTTGTTTTTTAAAGAAAGAAGGACAGTTATATGGAATTTCATTTTTCCTTACTCCTAACTTGAAGTTTCTTTAAGAACTTTGTAAGCTTGCTCTTTTGACAAAATGGGGAGTCACATGCACAGAGATGTTGTCAAAGAAACATCATGTCATGTGTTCTTCCTTAGAATATGTTTGGGGAAACTTCTTTCTTAAATCTTTCTTAAAACTTCCTTAGTTCAATGAATTCAACCTATGTCCATAGATAAAAAAGAGATTTTTTTATTTCTTTGAGAGAATTGATACAAATTACAACTCATAGTTTATACTAATCTTCAACCTATAAATCGGATTAAGTCTCTTAAGAAATTAAAAAAACAAAAAGGAGGTCTGATCCTTATCGTTGGGGTCATGCCCTGACACCCCCAAAAAGATTAGTGTAGTTACTCCTTCGCTTTCACTACAAACCTTACATTTTTTTTTCCTTACAAATTTTGAACTCCCAAAGTTTTGAATCTAGTTATAATTCAGATCAATCCATTAAAATTCAAGGCATCTCAACATCTTTAAATTGACAAAACTTACAAATATAAAAGAAGAAAGATTTTGGAGGATTTTAAAAGGATAGTTGAAAATTTTCATTTTCCTCTCTCTCATTAATAATTCTGAAACAAAAGGAAGATTTCAACGAAACCTTTCCTTCCCTTCCCTCCATTATCTCTTGTATAAACATATCCTTGGAATATTTGGGAAACGCCTTTATTCACATGGTAAACTGCTAGAGCATTGTTGTTTTCACTTGACAGCTAAACATTTTTAGTTGAATTTGTCTTCAGACATAATATTAGAGTTTCTATAATCAAATGGTCGGGAATTTTATCCTTGTTGTCATTTTTTAAACTTTTGAATTAGCTTTTGACAATTGTTTATTTTGTGCCAACAAATTTGTTGATAACCAGGTACACAAAAAGCTTTTATTTTGCCTTCATTGTTTCCTCCAAGTACATAAAAAGAACTTGTGTCACTTTGATTGTAGGTGTTTGTAGGTACTTGCTCACCCTCACCCTACACGAGTTGGCCGTGTAATGTCCTAGACTCTATATCTCTAATTAGATTGGTGGAATAAATAGCAAAAATTAAGTTGTTAATGTGTGAGACATATGCATAATGAGCATTTTCGGCTTTAATATCAAATATTAAAATTTTGGATTTTACGAAGATTTTCAACTATTAAGTTGGGAGAATAAATAATGGCAGGGGAAATGACTATCAACACCAGTAATCAAATAAGCAACTTAACTTTTATGAGGCCTGTCTAAGCGTGGCACTCAGACATTGTCTTTCCGGTAGCATAGGGTTTTTCCTTTTTTTGAAAAAAATTTCATTTAAAAATTTAAATCTTACAAAATTTACTATTAAATTTAGAAAAGTAATAAATTTTTCAATATTTAGTAATGAATTCCTTAAATCTAATAATAATTCTTAAAATTTGATGATAATTATTGTTCTGAAAAATAATTTTAATTTTTTAGATTCTTTATTGTAAATTTTACAAGATTTGAATTTTTGGATATAATTTTTTTAATTAAAATAAAATTTGATTTAAATTAAGGGTTTTAACTACAGTATAGATGAAATTGATCGTCATGTGCAAGAATAATATTTTATATACAACATTTACCTTTTATTATTAAAATATTATAAAAATTTAAAATTAAAAGCTAAAAAAACCCAAAGCTAAGCAATTTTATACTAAACTTTGTTTCAAGAATTTTTAATACGATTTGTGACAAAATATGAGAATTTTTAATTGATGCCTTGAATCTTTTAAAGTGTTAGTTTTTTTTGGTATTTAAATTATTTTTAAAATTGATAAAAGACAAACTAAAAAAATATATTATTGTTTTTAGGGCAAAACAAAATGTTATAGTTAGATAAAAGAAATGATAATCGAACATGACGTTTCATTAATACAAGTGTTTATACTGCCAAAACAAAAATATTATTACAAAATAATAAAAAATACTTCTATATACCACTAAATAATACCTTTAATTTATTTATTTATGTATTGACGTAGTTGGCAGCATAATTTCTTTTTAACTATAAGACAAAATAAAAATTCGGTCATACTGCTACAATAATTTTTTTTGCTGGACTATAGTTAAATATAATTTTATGTTTTTATTATTATATTTTTAATACAAATACAATAAATATATCAATTTTTTAAAAAAAATTAATTATATAATGTTGAGTTATAAAAATTATATATTTATTTGTAAAATTTATGTACTTATCATATTATTATTAAATATTTAATAACAAAAAATAAAATTGTGTATAATTATTTTTTTTGGAAGAATAAAGGAGAGCCTGGCTTTTACTCTAAAATATTTACTTTTTCTTTTAAAAAAATATTCATCTTTTTTCCTTTTCTTTTGAAAACCGTATTTGAATAATATTATTGTTGAGCGTTGAACGCCTGCATTTGGGAAGATCAATTTCATCTATACGGTGTCGTCTAGCTGTCATTAAAGGCCTTAATTTAAATCAAATTGCATTTTAATGTGAAATTAAGGAGGGAAAAAAAATATAGACCTCACGAAAGTTAGGTTGCATATGATTAATTGCTGATGTTTATAGTCATCTCCTCTGTCACTATATATCCCCCTAAAACCCAAACATCATCTCATCGTTGAACATTTCATATTGAAAAAATTATATTTAAAGATTTAGATGTTATAAAGTTTATAATAAAATGTTTTAAAAATTAAAATTATTATTAAATTTTAAGAGATTTATTATTAAATTTAGAAAAGTTACCATTAAATTTTTTAAAAGTTACAATTTAAATTACATTGATAATAACTTTTCTAAAATTAAATAGTAATTTTTTTTAATTCTAATAATAAAGAGTAGTAATTTTGATTCTTAAGTATAATATTAATTTTAAAAATTTTTTAATATAAATTTTCTAAAACTTGGTGCTTTACATGCAATTTTTCCTTCCTTTCATCCGTTTTATGTCTTATACTTCTCTGATCATGTTTAACCTTAGTGGCACTACCATCAAATTTTAATAAATTTGGTGGCAGAGCCGTTAAATTTTAGAGAATTTGGTAATAGTAGTGTGAATTTTTTTAAAATATTAGAAAGGAAAAAAAATGAAAAATTCGGCAATTATATTATTGAGTTTCTAAAAATTTAATATATGGATATAATATTTTTAACAGGTACAAAGATTTGACCAAAAAAATTTCAACAATAAAAAATAACCTAAAATTTTGGCATAAAGATCTACAACAAGTAGATATATCAATTTAATTATGAATTTGTTAAAAAGTTTGTTTAATTTATTTAATTTTTTAATTATTGACTTAGTTTATGTATATTTTATAGGCCAAATCTATTAAAAACTTTTCTGATATAAATTAAGTTCCCATGGAATAACAAATATTATTATCAACTTACCGGACAAGATCAGCAAGAGAATGTAATGTTGTGTAACTAGTGTGCATGAATCTTAACGGTTATAGCTACTTTGAATTTTGAATTCTTATATTCTGTTTGGTTAGTTGCATTGCAAACATATTTTTTTTTACATAATTTGTATAATATTTATTATAATTTTATATTTATTATTTAATTTATCAAATTATTTTTTAAAAAATAAGAGTAGAACCATCATTTCATATCTTATATACTTTCACATACTTACATTTTATATTCTCTTTACCATTATATCATCCAACTAATATACTTTTACAATTCTTTTATGCTTTGTCATTTTTATCCTATCATCTCTTCCTAAAAGGAAAAGTTTTTTCTTTTTCTAATATTTTCTAACAAATAACTCAATAACCTTCCTTTTTGTTAATTTCACATAGGAAATAAAGTAAATCAAATTTAACATCTACGACAATTTTTGCCAAAACACTTGATTAAAATGATAAACGTGCAGTTTACAAATTTTTTTTATCACACTTTTACTAAATAATAATTTATTTTTTCACAACAAATTTATCATAAATATTTATTGCAGTTTTTCAAAATTCTTCAAACAATAGTTGTGTTTATTTAAAATCTCTTAATTTTATTAAATACAGGATTATACTAATATCTTAATTTTGGTTATCATACACATATATTGCAATTTTCGACCCCAACCAGTCTTTGCATATTGGAAACTAAATTTGGATATTTTAATTTGTTAGAAAATTCAGTTTTATGATACGTGTGAGACTCAAACACATCACAAAATTTACTATTTAAATAAGATCTATTACTGAATTGAACTTTTATAGATATTCTCTAATTTTTTTGGGAAATTGGTACAATTTTATATGAAAATGAGAGTAAATCCTTAATTCAAATTTGTTAACAAGGTTGGTGCAAAGGATTGGCCTAGTAGTTAAACAGCTGTGTTTTTTACTTTGATGATTTATATTCAAATTTTAGAACTAGCATTTAGAAAAATTTATTCTTTTAATTGCATCAAGATGATGTGGGAATGCATTGATAAGAAATTTAGTCTTGATTAATGCACACAGTAGCCTGAAAACATTCATACTATAAACAAAAAGGATAAATTATTCTTTCCTCTCTTGAAAAATGGATCTCAATTGAAATTTGTTAACAAGGTTAGTCCAAAGGATTGGCCTAATAGTTAAAGAATTGTGTTTCATACTTTGACTACTTACATTCAAATTTTGGTACTAGCATTTATAAGAATTTATTCTTTTAATTGCAACAAAACGACGTGGGGATGCACTTTTAAAATTGCTTGACAAGAAATTTAGTTTTGATTGATGTACAAATTAGCTTGAAAACATTTTTACTCTCAAGAAAAAAAAAGGTGAATTATTCTCTTATCTCTCACGAGAATGTCTAAATTACACATCTTTTTCTTTTATTACAAAAATATAGACAAATTTCATTTAAAGCAAAGAATATAACTTAGTGGAAATTGTATTTCTTAAATTTTTATTTGACTGTTAAACATTTTGTGTTGAAAATTATAAATTTAATTTATTTAAAATATTAAAAATGACTATTTTATATCTGTTAAATGCATATTTAATTATTTTTATATTATTACAAATAATAGATATAATAGTAATTTGGCTAAAATAGGTATAATTATAATATATCTTTCGATTTCAAGATAGGAAAGTATAATTAATTTTTTTAAATAGAATGGAAGGGTGTGTAATTTGAGCATTTCAGATAAGAAGAGAAAAAAAATTTGTCCTAATAATCATTATAGGCAGGAGAACATTTTTTCCCCCCAGAAAATTTGGATCTCCGTCAATTTCGTCCTAAATGTCAAGAATTTCAAAATCATTTTAAACGCTAACTACATTAATTAAATTTATTGGAAATTGATAAGTATCAATGCATATGGACGAATGATCATTGTAATATGTTGGCATGGATATGGATATTGCATTATCTAATATCAAAACCTTAACCTTTAATCTCATTACCTTTAGGAGAAAAAAATTGAAATGGCAATATTTTAGGCTTTTAAGATTAGGTAATGTACTATTCATACAAGCGGTATACAATCTACCTCAACATGTTGTAATAACCATCAATCCACATGCAATAATATGTCATCAATTTTCATTAATCGAAGAAGTTAGTGTTTGGCATTCCTTTCAAACCCAGCTAAATCTACCAAATTGAATACTGAAACTGGGACAGCATCATTAGTCAAATAATCACAAGAAATAGAATCCTTCCCTTTTCTTTCAATCACCATCCTGAATATTGTGTGCGATCTGCTACCCCTAGCATTCATATTTGTCTCACCAAAGTGCTTACTAACTTCCCCTGCTTTAATGAGACATAAGACTTGTTCAGCATTATTGACTGTCTCTTCCCTGAGGCGTGCAACAAATATTCCACACTCCAAACTTTCATGAATCTGCAATTTTTGATTCTGTACTACAAGAAGGTCATTAATTCCTGCATCATAGATTTCACGTGGGAAACTCGAATAAGAAACCCACGGTTAAACACCATGTAAATTTTATGAATATATCTTTAACTGCATAAGGAATTATCCCCGAATCAGTTTCTAAAGCCATTCATGGTGAAAGTCTTACCAATACTGATCTGGCCATAAGCAAACGCAATTCTGTTGAATCCTTCCATTGCAGCATGAATTACGCCATTGATGTACAGCCTGACTGCATCTGCATACTTGAGATTGCCACACTTACGGTAGAGATTAACAATGGCACTGCTAATAAATGAAAGCACTGCAACCAATGTATTCCACGATATAATGTCATTAAATTCAAAATTTTCCCAAACTAGATTCAGATTCATGTGCATTTTTCCTTCCCTAAAAGGATGGAGAAAGTGTGTTCTGGTGTTGGTACCTCAGAAGCAACCGGCAGTGTTGCACTTGTTAACCCATCTAACAGATCCTGCGTTGGATATACTGCCAAACAAGCTGAAACATCGGTGGCCTCTAAAACGTCCGACGGGATTTGAAAACATGCAGTGCCGGAACCGGAATTTTGGGTTGAGGTAGAGCAAACCTTCTCATACTTTGGCTTATTATCGGTGACCTCCAGTAGATGCTGCAGCTGAGATGATGCAGAAAAGTTGAAACAACAATGTCTCTTTTGGTTCGATCATTTGCAGCGTCCAATACTTCTTGCGGCTGAGAAAGAGTCTGAGCAAGATGAAACAGAGTCGTCTTCTGCGCTGGAGTATGGGATCTTACAAGGGTTCTTTTCATTAAAACACTGCTTCCACAATTGAAGGACCAGATCTTTTGTAGTCTGCATCTTGGCTTCAATGTTTGCGAGTGTCGAATCTAGATGAGAGAGCTGATTCTCAAGTACGGTGCGAGTATCATCGAGCTTACCGTCGGTTAAGGTCAGGGAGATGCAATGAAAACACCGTTGTTAAGAACTCATGTCACAATGGAATAAATATACAAGATAGACCCTGTTTCGAGTGAAATGGAAAAACTTCTGAAGAGAAACTAGAAGTTCTACCTGTAATCAAATATTGCTTGCCCTGGTTTCCTCTACATGTGGTTCATGCTAACATAATGAAGCGGGAGGTCGCATATGGGCCATTGCTTCCTTTGGGCTTTGATAATAAAGCTAGTCTGTGCATCTCTTTTGGGCCTTGGGCCAAGAGGTGTAGCGTAGGCGAGAGATCGCGCTGTGTTTTTTTGTGCCCATAAGGGAGATCGAAGGCAGCTATAAGATGGTGGAAGAGAGAAATGGGATAAGAAAAGAAGCTTGGGTAGCATCGGAGATTGTATCATCAAGCTTTTATAAACTTCTATTATTATTAGTATTATTTTTTCTTGTGTGTGTGTGTGTGTAAGGAAAACATGATTGAACTTCATGAGGACCAGCTCTGCATCTTTGTCTCTGATCATTCACCAAAAACACAAAACTTCAACTCGCATCAGTCACTTCCTCTATTCCTGCAAAACCATTGATCATCTAGAACAAACCCAAGCACTCGTCCTTAAACACCTCACAACGCCCAATCACTACCAGTACTTCGCGGGTCGTCTTCTCCTCCGAATTCTCCAATGTCCTGGTGATAATCTTCTCTATGCCTCCCGAGTGTTTGATCAAATTCCCAGCTGCAAAAATGGCTTCCTCTGGACATCACTCATTCGTAAATACGCACTTAATGACCATTTTCACCATTCCATTTCTCTGTACGCTAGAATGCACCAAAATGGGGTTTTGCCATCTGGGTTCACCTTCTCTTCAGTTCTCAACGCTTGCGGCCGAATCCCGGCTATTTTCGAAGGAAAACAAGTGCATTCGAGAGTTTTGCAATCTGGGTTATGTAAGAGCAAGATTGTGCAAACTGCAATTCTTGATATGTACGCGAAATGTGGGTGGGTATGTGATGCACGGGAAGTGTTTGATGAAATGGGTGAGAGAGATGTTGTTGCCTGGACAGCTATGATTTGTGGCTATACAAAGGTGGGAATGATGGTTGATGCAATGCGGTTGTTTGAGAACATGGGGGAAAGAAATTCATTTACTTGGACTACTATGGTTGCTGGGTACGCAAACAATGGCGATATGAAAGCTGCGAAGGAATTGTATGATATGATGAAGGAGAAGGATATGGTTACAGGGGTTGCAATGATAGCTGGTTATGGGAAGTTTGGTGATGTGAGGGAAGCAAGAAGGGTGTTTGATGAGATACCAGTGCCGGATGCCACATGTTTTTCAGCAATGGTGGCTTGTTATGCCCAAAATGGTTTTGCAAAGGAAGCTATTAAGATGTATAACAACATGAGAGAAAAGAAGGTTAGAATCACTGATGTGGCTGTGGTGGGTGCTATATCAGCTTGTGCACAACTTCGAGATGTTCAAATGTCAAGGATATTAACAGACCAACTAGAGGAGGATTGCTGTGGTAAGTGATGCATGCGCCTCTTTAACCAAAACCTTTCAATTTGATTTCGTTAATTAGAAATCAATTTAAAAATTTGAATAAAGCCTTTCAAGTTTAGGGTTTCTTTTAGCATCTTGGATTTAGAGTTATGTTAGCTCATCTTATGCTAATAAATAGACGGCTAGTAAATTATAATCTTTACCTTTTTCTTATTAATATTAATAAGCATGATATTTGGATTGCTCTTTTGAAGTGCTCTTTGTTTTTTCGTTTTGGTTCTGCACCAGTAAGTCTTTCCATTATTTTGTATGCCGGCCTAAATTTGTCATAAACAAACACCTTCCCTTTCTCATATAGAGGTTAAATATTCTTATACCCTCTGTTCGTTCATCTCAGATAGGACGCTTATTGTATCAAATGCATTAATCCACATGCACTCAAGATGTGGAAACATAGACTTGGCCTGGAGGGAATTCAATAGAATGAGCAACAGCGATGTGATCACTTACAGTGCATTAATCACAGCCCTTGCTGAGCATGGGAAATCACAAGAGGCAGTAGATCTTTTCTTAAAGATGCAAAGTGAAGGTGTCAAGCCAAATCAAGTTACATTTGTTGGGGTCCTCAATGCATGTAGTTCTGCTGGTCTTATTGAAGAAGGGTGTGTGTATTTCAAGCAGATGACTGATTTATTTGGTATTAAGCCTTTACCTGAGCACTATTCTTGCATGGTTGATCTGCTTGGGAGGGCTGGGCAACTGGAAAGGGCTTGCAATCTCATAGAGGAGAATGCAAGTAGTGCTGATGCTACAGCTTGGGGCTCTTTATTAGGAGCTTGTTGGGTTCATGGTAATGTGGAATTGGGTGAGATTGCAGCCAGATGTCTCTTTGAAATCGACCCCAAAGATTCTGGAAATTATGTGCTTTTAGCAAATACTTATGCATCGAAGAATAAATGGGAAAATGTGGAAAAAGTTAAGAAAATGATGACTGAAAAGGGAATGAGAAAGTCTCCAGGTTGTAGTTGGATATAGATAAATATATTCCTCTCTGCTAAATCTACTTGCTCTCCCAAGGCCTTTACATTTTTTAAGTGCACCTGACCGGCGACAGTAGAAGAAATTCAAAACGGACTAACAAAGCTGAAGCAAGAAACAAAGATAAATTGAATATTGCTCTGAATGGTCCTGAACTTCGAAAATAGATCCAGCCCAGAATTGGATCAGAGTCGTCAATCTTTGGATGAATATGCCTAAGCCTAACTAGTAACTATTACATTTTGTTTTTGTTTTTGTTTTTTTTTTGTTAGGGGTGGGGAAGGTCCTCGCATGTCAATAAAGAAGCCGTTCCTTCGTCTCTTTTATTTCATATCAAGTCAGACGCCACCTTCATAGATGGTAAGTCATAACAATCTCCAGATAACCAAAAAGAAAAGAGAGAGAAAGAAAAGGGGGGGGGGGGGGGGGGAACAAAAAATACAACAAATACAACACATGGATGACCAAAACCGATGTGCTCCCCTAAGTATGCCCTTAACATAATAGGAACCTTAAGTACTCTATTGACCTTAGAAGCTTCTGATTTTGAATATCAATCTGTAGTCATTTCTACCACCACCTTGCTAACCATTGGTTTACAAGGTAGCATCATAATTATGTCTTCAGTGGGGCCTTCTTCTCTCTGTCAGATATCCGAGCAGGAGCTGTAGAATGCGACTTGAATCGACCCCTTCCTCCCTCTTCTTTTTCCTGCAGGATATAAATCGCATTCAGTGGCTCATCATCAGGATTATACTGTGCTCAGCTCGCAGCAAGAAAAGGAAATGGAATTTTAACAATCATATGGGTCCATATGAATTTAGTTTTCTTTTATTTAGATAAAAAAGGGAGTCACTTAATTATTGTCATTCTCCTTCTCGAACTATTATTGTTGTTGTTAGAACAATCAATTATGTGATGTAAAGATGCTTGTCGGTCATACTATAGAAAACAAGTTGAGGGTAGTTTTCCTGACCTTTTTCTTAACGACCTGAACCACATCCTCATCTTGAAGAACATGACCAAGGCCACAGTGTTGAGGGAAGTGCCTTGCACTTATACCCCACACTAGAACATACTTCACGTCCTTCACCAAGCTTCTGTGTATGTGGTTGCAGAAATCTTCGACAGTGCAGCCACCTCTATCCTGCAATAATTTACCAAAGTAAAATCACCAAAGAGGGATTAAAAGAGAGATATAAAAAGCCAAAGATTTTTGACTGAGATGAATAAGGGACACAGATCTATAATAAGTTTAAAGATTATGCAACATACAGCAGAAAGGACCACAGGATCAGAGAAATCAGGCTGCTGGCCTTGTGGCTTTGTGTAAACTCTAACCAGACCCATTTCCTCCCACATCCTTGAAAGTAGTCTATCAAAGTTCAGCTGTATATGAAAACATGAAATTTAGAGTTAATGAAAAATATCAGAGGAGGAAAAAAGAAAAAAGAATCTATTGCTTTATGGGACAGAATTTGCAATTAAATAAGCATTAAGAACTAAAAACTATTTTGTGTCTCATATTCTTGTGCTGCCAAATTACAAATTACACCAAAGAATAAGTTCCACCAATAGCCAATCAATTTAATGCTTTACTCTGAAATTATGGAACCCACCTTCAAATTGCAGCTAATGACAACCGAGTTAGGCTGGCGCGCTAATCTGTCCACATCATCAATCCCAATAACATCTATCTTGTTGTAGACATATATACACTTCATGTATTTACGGTTCCCTTCAATTACATCTATGAGATCATCCACAGTGGCATCCTCACGGAAAAGGACCTGAAATAAATTTGTCATCCCTTCATGTGGGTAGGTGGTAAGAAAGAAAACAGAGACACTGAATTACATTATAGTGCATGTTATGGAAAATACAGAAATTATCAAGATGACCTTGCGCTATCAATATGCTGCAAAGACCAGTAAGACCATAACTAGATAGGCAGGTTAACTCTTTAATCTTATCCACGACAAATGCTAGTCTGCTCTATCTTCATAATCACAGCTTTCATTACCATGTTCCTTCACTTCTACTTACAGAGACATTAATTAAAGAAATAATATCAAGGGATTAAACTCAGATATACAGATGCACCAAGTTAATGAGTTTGATGTGGACCAGAGAATGATTAACTAACTGCTGGTTACTAGAGAAGCCTCAGTGCAAGTAAGATGTGAGAGCATAATACAATAACAATAACAACAAGCTTTTTTCTACTAGATAAAATTGGCTATATAGATTAAATAATGCTATAAAGTTATATTGTGAATTATGTTTTTAGACAAATCATTTAAGTCTAAATCCTTTTTAACTCTGCCTATGTTGTACTTTGATACAAATCATTTTATAACTGGTTCCAATCCCAGAAAAAGGAAGAAAGTTGTATTAAGCAATCGACAACCAACGTAAAACTTTATCGAATCTTTATGTCATGTAAGAGCAGAATAAGTAAACAAAACGCAGAAGATAAGAAAAACTGCACATTTTACTTTCTTCTGTCACAAATACTCATTAATAATACAAAAAAGAAATGTACTTAGTTCATCAATATTCTGTCAGCATGCCTATGTAAGAACAAGTCATTGACTCATTCTCCAGACATTATGAAGACAAGAAAAACTTCATTGTACTCTCTTCTGTCACCAACACTAATACAAATTTTGTTCCCAATTTTTGCAAAGAAAAGCAATGACAGGGAAAATCATGATTTGCCCAATGAATATAGTCAAGGATTTTACGGCAGTAATGGCAGCCATCAAACTTCCCCACCATAGTAAAACAAACTATCCATTAGTCAAGGATTTTACGGCAGTAATGGCAGCCATCAAACTTCCCCACCATAGTAAAACAAACTATGTCATGGCAATGGAAATGGTAATTAAGAAAGTATATTTTACATTAAAATAACTATAACTCCACAATTATAAGATCCCATAATTACACGTCCTTCAAATTGAAATACATGTAGGCATTAATTTAATATTTACATATACCTCTGCATTGTGAATTTTGTATTCATGCAGAATCTGATAACACAGCTTCTCATCCACATGAGTCAAAGGTATAGTGCTGTTGAATGAAATGCCCCCGGTCTTTTTCCTTTTAAAATATATCTGCAAGAAGATAAACCCAAAGCAATGGCTAATGAGAAGTATATAAAAGTCCAACCAAGAACTATAAATGAAAGCCAAACCATGTGTTATAAATCTCTAAATATCGTTGGGGCACAAACTCACCTGAGGTGGTCTCTTGTTTAGCCGTAAGCCAACAGCTTCCAGCTCCTTTGTCAATATTTGTCTATGACCCTCACTCTGACAGGTTTTCAGAAAAGTCAAGTCATAGCAAGATTAGAAAAAGTTTTCAATTCACAATAAACTAAATACTACAATTAATATATCCAAACAGGGTGTGGAGCAATTCCCTGACCAATCTGAATTCAGAATAAGGAGCACAACAGTCAACAAAGTGCAGTGGCATGATAATATTTTCTTACATGGGGGATGTTTTAACCAAGGCCCTGGCTCAAGTCAAGTTTGAAGGATTGATTTACAAACTAGGAACGTTAGACATCTACTCCCCAACTTAAGGGGGAGTGTTAGAGATCATGTCTTTATCACTTGATTTCTCTCTTAATTAGCCATTATTTTCCTGATTAGTCCACTATATTTTTATGAGTTACTATTAAGATGTATTTTGTTTTCGAATTGGCAGAATTAATGGGATTGATTGGGAGATTCTTTGTTCTCTGCTTCCCTATAAATGTACGTCCTCCTGTTAAAATGGAATAATAAGTTTTAGAGTCTATCTTTCTCTGAAATTCCACAAAAAGGAAGAATTGAAGAGGATGTTCGATCCACATTCTAATATGTTAACTATTACGAAATCAAGGAGAAAGAAATTTAAAGGCATAATGAGTAACCATTGCATAATAAAAGAGCAACTAGTATAGTGTTTCAAGCGTGTACTTGATGCCAATGTTTAAGAAGCCAAAATACTATGTCAGATGACTTCTTAAGTTATTATTCCTAGCCAGAATACAATTCCTTGGATAGTGCTTAGTTTACTGCAACAACCCACATATTATTTTATCAAATAGCAATGCTGACATAAGGAATGAAAGACTATATTAGAAAATAGCACTGCCTACCATTTAAAAAGTAAAAAAAAGAAAAAGAAAAAAGAAAAGAAGAAAACAGCCCTTACTTTAGAAGCATCAAGAACCATCAATACTATATCTGAAGATTTGGCAACAGCAATAACCTGAGAATATAGAAAACAAAATTCTTGCAACGTTAATGATACCTAAGCCATGTTACCCAAAGTAATCAGTGAAAGGAACCAATCATCAATTCTAGTCAGCAGGTACCTCCGTTTAATTATCAATTTGTGAGTGCAAACAGTACGCTAAAACCTACTAATGGAAACAAATGTATGACAGCAACAAGCAATTATCATTTTACCTGCCTCCCACGTCCCTTGCCTTCAGAAGCACCTTCAATAATTCCAGGAAGATCAAGCAACTGAATTTTAGTATCATTGTAGTTTATGATTCCAGGAATGCAAGTCAGTGTTGTGAACTCATAGGATGCAGCTTCTGAATGTGTGCCCGTTATCGTTGTCAAAAGAGTTGACTTTCCCACACTGTTAATGAAACAGGAAAAGGATTGGAAGGGTGATGTTTTAATAAGCATATATAAAATTTAGGTATACATGGAAGGCAGGTGCCTAAAAGCACATACACACATCACACATATAAAGAAGGTAAAAGCATTGTAGTGAAATACTGAGGATTGATACTATAATCAATTTCCTGAGAGGTTATAGTTGTAAAAATTCATCAATTAAAAAAAAAAAAATCTAATGGGAGAAAAGTGTAACTTAAGAGCACAGACCTTGGAAATCCTATGAGTGCAACTCGTCCATGGCCATACTTTGTAACTTCAAATCCCTCTCCAGCTCCACTGGAACCCTATTCCATAATTTGACCAAACTTCACAAAATGTATACAGATGGATAGTTGGCTATGGCAGACCAATAATTGAGAAACCTAGGCATGCTAAAACAAAAGGTGATATTGTAAAAGATTCATTCAACACTATGATGGAGCCCAAGTAATTCTTGTATTATTTATGTGAAATATGGGTTGCCAATCCCTCTCAAGCAGAAGAAGAGGGTAATTACAGACCCAAAGAAGTTACATAGGTGTGTGATGAAGCAAAATGGCAGAAATGTAAAACAAACCAGTCCTCAGGCTTTCAAGAGGCCTGAGTCTCTCCCCACAGACAAGCCTGAAATTCTCCTTTCCCCTCTCTGATGCCCAACCCCCTCATATACTTCCCACTAACCCCCTACTCTCTCTCCTCCACCTCTTGTTCGACGTAACAGTTAGTTACAAGCAGTATTCCCTCTTTCCTCCCCTCTAGCCACCTCATCAGCAAGTAATGCAGCCTTGGTCCTCTTTCCCCTATCTTTCTCTTCTCATTGGTCTTTAGCAACATAGGCCCAATATTTCCAGGTCCATCATAATAGAATAACAAAAATTCATATAACTTCCACCGCATATCAAGTGAAACCATCTGTTATTATCCTTTCTCATAAATATGTAAACTAAAGAAGCACAATGACAGAAGCATGAATATTTTATCTACACAAACAACAGTGCAAACAAAACAAAATAAATGTAGAAGCAGAGTACCAGTATGGCAAAAAGCAAAACATTGTGAATGCAAAAAAAATTTTTTTTTTTTTGGTTTTGGGGGGGGGGGGGGGGGGGGGGGGAATTTACTCACCAAAGGACATGAAATTCTGCAGCCCTTAGGCTACTAAATAAGAAGCACAATACTTGCTTTCTACCAATTTTTTGTATTTAGCACCGAATACATTTGTGATATGGATACTAATATGTATCAGATATGCATTTGTATTAGATACATGTACCTATGTCTACCCTTGCATCTTTTCTTTTCATAGCTTTCTAGACGAAATATTTAGGACAATGAAAAACTGGGTTAGAAATGGCCCAAAACATTTCAAATCTGCTTCGAAACATCTCAAAAATGCCCCCCAAAAAAAAATATTGAAACAGTTCTAAAATGCAAGAAAACTTCTACAAATGATAAAAATTGTCCTTGAAATGCACTGAAATTCAACAAGACGAACCAAAATGCATAAAGAAGAATCAAAATCATGTTAAAAACTTTTGAATGCATAGTTTTTTTAGGACTAAAATGCACATAAACCCCAGGAACTTTGGGTAAGGTGTGAAGAACTCCCTGAGTTTTAAAAAGTGACCTTGAACCCCCTCGAGTTTTTAATATTAAGCAGATAACCTCCTTCTATTAGTAACTCCGTTAAATTAGTAACAGAAGTTGCCATGTCAAACTAAAAGTTGCCTCATCAAATTCCATGTGGCAGATGACATGGATTTAAGGGCAAATTAATCAGGCAACAAAACACAGCTTCAATCCACCCCAAAATGTACAGTATGACTTCTCCTGTTCTACATCACCATGTTCATCATGCTCAATGAACATGCTTGATTAAGTTCAAATTGCAGGTGTCTGCATGGTCCTTTGTAGCACAAGGTTCTTTCGAATCACCCTTTGAAGGCCAACCTGTTTCTGTGACCAAAAGCACAACGTCTGTGACATTCAAATTCTTTATAGAAATATAAGGAGCATCAATCATGGCATCTAGAACGCTGGTATGGTGAAGCAAAGTATTAGGGTCAACCAATTCCTTTGAAGGTATTAACGGTTTAAACAATGAATTGTCCAGATGATTGATGTGGCGTGAGGGGTTCAAGTCATAGTAAGGGTAAAAATTCATCATCAATGGCAACCTAGTTTTGCAAAGAAACTGAAGCAGTGGAAGGATAAAAGAGGTGAGGCTTTGATCGAAGAAATCTTGAGACAGAGGAAAAGGATCGAGAATGATTGATGTGGCGTGAGGGGTTCAAGTCTTGATTTGGATATCGAGATTTGAAGCAATGAAGGCACCTTAGAAGGACTGAATCGCAGGAAGAAGAGGGGATGAAGAGGGTGGGGTGGATTGAAGTTCTGCGTTTTGTTGCCTGATTAATTTTCCCTTAAATCCATGCCATTTACCACAAGGAATCTAATAAGGGAACTTTTAGTTTGACATGGCAACATCAGTTAATAATCTAATGGAGTTACTAACAAAAAGAGATTATCTGTATAATATTAAAAACTCAAGGGAATTTAGGGTTATTTTTTAAAACTCAATAAGGTTTTCCACACATGACCAAAAGTTCAGGGGTTATATGTATTTTAGCCTTTTTTAATAATAATGATAATTAATATTAATTTTAACATAATTTCTTAAGGTCTATAATGTTTTGCTACAATTTTTAGATGTATCAATACAATAGTACCCTTTTCTACATGAATACAACAACAACAACAACAACAAAGCCTTTTCCCACTAAGTGGGGTCGGCTACATGGATCAATCGACGCCATAAATACTTATTTTTAGTCAAACCATTTAAATCTAAATCTCTTTTAATAATTTCTCCTATAGTTTTTCTTGATCTTCCTCTACCTCTAATTATTGGACTATTCTTCATCTCATCTACTCTCTTAACTGGGACTTCTATAGGTCTCCTCCCCACATGACCAAACCATCTAAGTCTCGATTCTACAATCTTTTCTATAATAGGTGCGACTTGCACCTTCTCTCTAATGCATTCATTTCTAATCCTATCTCGTCTAGTGTGTCCACTCATCCACCGCAACATTTTCATCTCTGCAGCATTGAACTTATTTTCTTGTTAACTTTTTATTGCTCAACACTCAGTTCCATACAACATTGCAGGTCTTATAATTGTGCAATAGAATTTATCCTTAAGTTTGAGTGGTACTCCTCTATCACAAATAACACTCGAAGCACTTCTCCATTTCATCCACCCCGCTTGAATCCTATGCTTTACATCTTCTACTATTTTCCCATTATGTTGTATGATGGATCCAAAATACTTAAATTGTGTAACTTGTGGTAGGATATGTTTTCCAATTTTTACTTCTACGCTAGAAGTGGTGTGCCTCTTACTAAACTTACACTCTATATACTCCGTTTTACTTCTACTTAAATGAAATCTACGGGCTTCCAAAGTTAGTCTCCACCTCTCCAACTTCTCATTCATTTCCTCTCCCGATTCTCCAACTAGGATAATATCATCTGCAAAAAGCATGCACTGTGGCACCGGCTCTTGGATATGTTCAGTAAGCACATCTAAAACTAAAGTAAAAAGATAAGGGTTCAAAGTTGACCCTTGATGTAGACCAATAGTTATCAGAAAATCTTCCGTAAGTCCACCTTTTGTTACTACGCTAGTTGTAACCTTATCAAACATGTCTTGGATTGCTCGAATATAAGTGATACAAACTCTTTTTTTCTCCAAAGCCTTCCATAGAACCTCTCTCGGCACTCTATGATATGCTTTTTCTAAATCGATAAACATCATGTGTAAATCTCTTTGATTCTCCCTATATCTCTCCATTAATCTTCACAACAAGTATATTGCTTCTATAGTTAACCTTCCTGGCATAAAATCAAATTGATTCTCCGTAACTTGACTCTCTTTCCTTAACCTTCGCTCAATTATTTTTTCCCATAATTTCATAGTGTGGCTCATAAGTTTATTTCCTCTATAATTTGTACAATTTTGAATGTCCCCTTTACTCTTATAAATAGGGATTAAAGTACTTTTTCTTCACTCGTCTGACATTCTCTTAGATCTCATAATTTCATTAAATAACTTTGTGAACCAACTTATACCTTTCACTCCCAAATCCTTCCATACTTCAATTGGTATATTATTCAGTCCAACTGCTCTACCATTCTCAATTCGCTGTAATGTTTCTTTTACCTTTACCTCACAAATCTTACGATAAAAAGTATAATTTTGATCCTCTTCTTTAGTGTCTAGCCTATCCAATTGCAATAAAATCTCGTGCCCTTCATTAAAAAGCCTATGAAAATAATCCTTCCATCGTTTTCTGATATCTCGTTCCGTGACCAACACTTTCCCTTCTTCATCCTTAATGCATTTCACTTGATCCACGTCTCTTGTCTTTTTTTCCCTACTTTTAGCTAACTTGTAAATACTTTTTTCTCTAACTTTAGTACCTAAAGATTGGTATAACCCATCAAATGTCCTCGCTCTCGCTTCGCTCACTGCCTTCTTAGTGTCTTTCTTAGCTAGCTTATATTTTTCTCAATTTTTATTACTCTTACATAATGACCACACTTTATAACATTCTCTTTTAACTTTAACCTTATCTTGCATGCTTGTATCCCACCACCAAAATTCTTTATCTCTAGGTCTAAAACCTTTTGATTCACCTAATATTTCCTTTGCCACCTTCCTAATCTCTTTAGTCATTCCATTCCACATATCGTTAGCACTTCCTTGTATTTTCCAAGGTCCTTCTTCCACAATCTGTCTCTGCAAATTCTTTTCTTTATCCCCTTTTAGTTGCCACCACTTAGTCCTTAACACCTTATCTTCACCTTTACTTTTTACTCTCCTCTTAACTCTTACATCTATAACAAAAACTCAATGCTAAGTAGTTAAACTCTCTCCAAGTATAACTTTACAATCCATGCAAAATTTTCTATCCAATTTCTTTATAAGAAAGAAATCAATTTGAGAACATACCCTTCCACTTTTGTACGTGATAAGATGTTCTTCACGCTTTCTAAAACAAGTGTTAACTAATATAAGATCGAACGCTACTAAAAAGTTTAGAATAATTTTACCCTCTGCATTTACTTCTCCTATGCCATGTCCTCCATGAACACCATCGTACCCTGAAGATACACTTCCCTTCCCACATGACCATTTAGATCCCCTCCTAAAAGAATCTTTTCTCCTAATGGTATTTCTTGAACTAAATATTCTAAATCCTCCCAAAATTTTACCTTATGATATTCTTCTAACCCTACTTGTGGTGCATAAGCACTAATAATATTAAAGATTTTCTTTTTTACTACAAACTTTAATGCAATGATTCTATCTCCTAGCCTTTTGACATCCACTACAGCATTTTTCCAAAACTTTTCTACAATTTTATCTACCCCATTTCTAAATTTAGTTTTACCAGTGTACCAAAGTTTAAAACTTGAAATATCTAATTCTTTCGTTTTTTCTCCTACCCATTTAGTTTCTTGTAAACACGTAAAATTAATCCTCTTCCTAATCATAGTATCTACTATTTTCATAGACTTACCCGTGAGTGTACCTATATTCCAAATTCCAAAACGAATCCTACTCTCATGAACTAACTTCTTTAGCCACATTCATTCATGAAAATGTGGGAAACCTTGTTTATTTTTCACTACACTCAGGCGTCGATGCAGCGGCTCTGCTCACTTATCACTGTACTTGAGCTATACAGCGCATTACTTCCGAGCAACGACCTAACCTTACGTCTAATATATCGATTGTCCATGTCATAGAAATTCAACAAAGTTTTACGTTGACTGTCGACTGCCTAACACAACCCTCCTCTTTTTTTCAAGTTTGGGACCGGTTATGAAAAATAATTTACATCAAAGTTCGTCATAGGCAGAGTTCTTTTCTACATGAATCCTTTTTTTAAAAAAATGCATTGTCAAAGCACCATATATTATCTCCAATAACTAACACAGGCCTGTATCTGTGCTTCATAGAATATTAATATTAGAATATAAAGCACGAACTCTTGAAAAAGGTGTGTCTATGTCTGATATGCACTAGGCACTAATGTAGGATAGATGACACTTTAAAAAGTACATAAGCCCTTTAGATTTCTCCATGTTGAAGTGCCTATGGTCATATTTGTGTCCATAATTGTTACATTACAATAGATCTCACGCTAAAAGGAAATGTTAAATATGAAACATCAAACCTAGTACACTAAAATGAGCCAAAGTACATAAAATTATTTTAGCTTATACATTCAGGTAACTCATTCTTTGCAAAAATACTATATGAGTCATTGATCACATTTAAAGTAGTATTATAAAAAATTGTAAAGATTCAATCAAGTTGGATGGACGAGTGGCAGTTAAATTTCAATTGAGAGAAGGTAATGTTATCCAGGAAGTCAAAAGTTGCATGAAGCATGTCAAGGACATAAACAAGTTTAAACTTAAGAGAACTCAAAACAAACTATAAATATTACATAAAACCATGGACAAAAGTAAAACAAACTTGCATACCTTTGGAGGCTCCAATAATTGTGTCCTTAGTTTGGCTATCTTTGCCTTGAGTTGCCCAAGATGATATTCTGCACAATAAACGAATGTAAATGCATTTATCGTACGGGAAGAAAAACAAAGACAGAAGATAAACTAATGTTTCTAGATGGCTCTTGCCTTATAATTAATTTATTAAAAATTATATTGATTTATTTAATTAGATTATTCAAAAACCATAATATTTTTCATACATAGAGGCACGCTAATGAAGATGAGATGTCTTCATTAGTTAAGAAAAGCGTTTCCACTAGTTAAGAGGAGTAGGTCTAACGGAGGAGTCGCATACCCTCCCCTTAAGAACACTCAACAAATCTACCCCTGGAACAGTAAACATAAAATCTATCTAGATATCCTTCTTGCACTATGCCTGACACAAGATACACTTGTGTCTAGCGCAAGTATGTGAACAAGTACGGAAACCTCTAGGCTAGTGCAAGCAAGTGTGCCTAATCTTGGTTTACCCTAACTCCTAGTCCCCAATGACATCTAGTCCTAGTGAAACTCCCAGTGACAAACCCCTCTGATGAGCAAAGTGTTTCAAAGTGCCCAATAAATCTGTCCCTTCAACTGTAAACAAAGTTACTTCTCTCCCCCTTTTAAGAAGATGAGGTCAAGTACAATACAATGGGGCCATCCCTTCCCTTAGAGTCAATGTAGTGTTAGGTTTAGAAGAATTACACCAAGGTTACTCTGACTTCAGGAGGAAATAACACTCTTAGAATAAGTTTAGTGCAAGCCAAGTGCCACTCGTGATGTCCAAATTAGACAAAGTTGGGAGCATCGTGAAGGAGTGATCTTCATCCTCCTTTCCTTAGGAATAGTCCTTGAGAGTGGCTTGAAAAGATTGAAGTGAAGGTGCCTTAATGCTACACACGATCACTCTAGTAAGTCAGATAAGATTTTGATACTTGTAACTAAAATAGTTATTCTAGCTAAGCTCACTCCCCTCTCCATTGAGAGTGGAGTAAGTCAGATAAGACCTTGATAGTTGTAACTAAAATAGTTATTCTAGCTAAGCTCACTCCCCTCTCCATTGAAAGTGGCATGGTAGGATTGATGTGAAGGTGCTTTGGTACACACAATGACTCTGGTAAGGTAAGAACTTGACACTTAGTAAGTAGAATAGTTATTCTAACTAAGCTGTTCTCCTCTCCCTAGCCTTACCCTCTAGAAGGAGTTATCACCAAGACTGACTACTCCCCATCCTGTCCCATCTAGACACGGCATCCCCAAACCCACCGGCCAACATGCATATCTTCCACATGCACAAACCTCCATAATCTCAATCTCCCTTAAATTCAGCCCTCTATCTAGCCCACTGCTCCATGCACTTCAAGTAGTGCCCCATGCTCTCAGTCAAGCCCATCATGGGTGTTAATTGACAACTCCAAACTCTGCAATAAATAGATTCCCTAGTCTTCAAAAGGGCGAACACTTACATGCTTTATTGAGATTTCCATCGCTCAGCAACTTCAGATATCTTTTCCAGATTTCTTAAAAACCTTCAAATTACTAAGAGACTTTGCTAAACTACTAAAGGCTTACTAGAGGGCTTCACCTTTCCTATATTAAACTACCACAGAGATTGATCAATTTAATTACTCTGCTCCAACTCCTCGTTCCTGGAACAACTAAGTATCCCAAAATTTTAATCTTATGACTATCACAATCAAATAATCAAAGAATTAAAAAAAAGGGGGGGAAAAAAGACACATATGCAAGCCGCACCCACTCTGTACCTGTGGCTTTATTTTTCTGGGTCCGAGCCATCTCGGCCTCGATTTCTTTGATCTTCTCAACGATACCCATTATCCCTAATTATTAGCTGCCACCATCAAAGGGAGAGAAGAATGAGAAAAATGCTAAATTTCGCAAGCAATCAATATAGCTATATGGAAAACCGTTCAGCTAAAGCAGAATTGCATAGACAATAACAAGCTAGCAATTCCACGGCGAGATGTAGCTCTCAAGCAATCTCAGCTCCTTTGAAAGTTTACTTATTAACCAGTTCAGTTCCTTTGCTACTTTGTTTCCAGATATGGAAATTTAAACAATCAATTGCCATGATTTGGAAGCCCAAATTAAAAAAACAACCGTAGAGAGATTAAAAAATAGCAAGAGAAATTGTGGTTAGGGGATAGATCACCAGAACCAAGTCCCCAGCAATGCCAAAACAGAGAAATAGTCTCCAACGTGAGAGGCGTAGAGAGAGAGAAAAGGGGGGGGGGGGGGGGGGGGGAGGAACAGAAAGTGCAGGACTCGGGGGAAAGTGGAAGTCCGGGACTAATTGATGAATAAAAAGGAAACGATGAAAGGATTGGAAATTTTCTTAATAAATAAATCAATCAATAGTTAAGCGAATATACAGAGGGTAGACATGGATAATTAAGATCTGATAATTTGAAATAAAAATACTAAATATGAAATACTAATTATTAAAAGTAAATATTTTTAGTTTTTATATGTTGAAGAAAATAATTATTCTTCTTAGTTTAATTAAATGAATTTTGCTCTTCATGAAAATGTTGACAAATTTTGTTTTTTGTTGTAACTTGATTTTACTATCTATTTTTTATTTTTATTTATTTGTCATTTAATTAATCAGCATACCTATAGTTTTTCATAAAATTTCGTACATAATATTAGACATAAACTCCATTATAATCATTTGAAAAACTTCAGTAGTTAAAGGCATAATTTTATTTCAGTCTTATAAAATATTTGATTCTAAAAGATTGGATGTTATGAGTTTAGTATCGCAAATAGAGTGAAATTGAAAAAAAGTGAACTTCAAACAAAATCATAGTTACTAGAGCATCAAAAAACACTTTAGAGTATTCAATTGATCGTACCATTTATTAAATACATACAATATTATTGAAAACAATAATAATATATTTGTTTTTCTATACAACTGAGAAACCTTTCCGTACCATGAGAAATAAACTGAAACTCCAGGCTATTACATCTATAGGAAAAGATTCTTTTTCTTTTCAATTCTCCAATGTTTATTATAATTTTATAACCATTATTTAACGATATTTATTTTATTATTTTTCAAAATAAAAATACAAAAATTATTTCTTATTTTAAAATTCATTTTTTTATTTTTATTTTTATTTTCATTTTTATTCAAAATAATTTTATGTGCCAAATAGGCTCAAAAGTTCTCGCAATCTCCTGTCAAAAGATCATCTACAATTCTATGGGGGACAGAAACTTTATTTGAAAACCATAAATTTACAAAGATAAAATCAATTACAACGAAGAACTAACATGATTCTATTAATCATCTCTCTGCATTTTAACTTCATATCTACCCCTCATATGCCTAGGCCTACAAGAGAAGCCATCTAATCTAGCATCCAAGAGCGGATATGTTGCAAAAGTTTGGCCTATTATTCTTATAGCCTGACAAGTAAACTGGTATTATTTACAATGGCTACAAACACCCTGATTTATCTTCATGCGTGTCCCCGGAGCCCAGCGTTGGCTTGCTTGAGCTAACAGTTGGAGGAACCGTAGAATTTATCTTCGCGAGCTCTCTTACTCGTACTAAAATTGGCTCAGGAATTGGAACTGTACCATGCTTCCGCGAATTTATCTATAATACCAAAAGAAACAGCTTTGGTTAGATTGGTCACAAAAATTTCTCTTATAGAAAGCAGCTTGAGAGCAATTTTCTGGGAAAGTACACAAACTGGATGAATTTGCAACCCGGCGTTGAGAAACCTATCCAAGTAGTAGAGCCCCTAATGGAGTAGGAGTTTATCATAATCTAGACTTCTACGAGTTTATGATTGTTCGAGTCTTACATTTATCTCCTATCAATATCTTTAGAAGTTTATCTTGTAGTTGATCTCAATGTCCAAGTATCATCTATAAGAGAAGAGAGAGGCTGCCACAGTTTGACGAGCGTGTGCAAGCCTTCATATTTGTCATATTTCTGTCCTTATCTTGAATTTTACACCCACAAATACAAGCATACTGGAGCATTCTACCAAATGATCAAACTAGGGTATATAGTAATTCAACAGACTAAAGCAGAGTCAGAAAAAAAGCTAAATGCAAATACTGGAATTAAGGGATAAGACATTACTGGCACGTCAACTTTTAAAGGATGCATGCTGACACAGGTTATAACATGCTCAGACAGAGGACACAGAATTGTATAAAGCAACTTAGCAAACCTCTACAAGGAACAAAGTAAAAATTAGAGTCATAAACTCTTACCCCCTCATCCGCAGGTGCTAGTGCATAGCTAGCTTTAAGCAAGTTCCTCCACTTATCCTGCATGGCAAAACCTGCAATCAGCGTACTGTGGGCACAAAATTCAAAATCTAGCCTTTATATGCTCCCTCAGCTTTAAGCATGACCAGACATCCACATGACATCGCATAAATAGCAAACCTGAAAATTCGTACCTTGAGATCAACAGAGGTCCGATGTGAGTAGGATGCAAAGGCAAGTCGTTTGATCTCAGACCACTTTCCTGCTCCACAACGAGATACACCTTCAACCAATTTCATTACCTCAACAAGAGTCCATGCTCGATGATGTTTCCTCCTCATTCCACCTTTAGCAGTGGGCACAGTAACTATATTGCCATCTGAAGTGTAGCTAGACGAATCTGCCTTTTTTGGTCTCAATTCCTGCCTTAGCTCAATTGTATCCATTACCGGACACAGTTTATCTTTCCCAGGTTCAACAGCAGACTGTATCCAACACACCCACCAGCCCAAAAATAAAAAAGGACTATATAATAGCATTATATTGAAAATACTAAGAGCATGCATATTAAAGTAGTCAGTTATCCATAGGCAAGTTCGGGCTTTGAAGAGAATTGAATTAAAGGATTATGTGTGAAACCTTGCATGGATTACTGATTCCCTAGTTTATAAAGTTAATACTCTCATCACTTGTCATGTCCCTTTCTTTTTCCTTACACCACCCCCCCCCCCCCCCAAAAAAAAAAACCAAACAAATACTAAAAGAAAAACTACTAAATTAAAAGATGGGAAAAAGAGAAGAGAAAGTTTTTTGTTCTAAAATATAAATTATTCCAATATCTGTCTAGGGAGATCTTAAATGCATATTTTTACACATTTATGTGTCCTGATTGAGACAAACTCAAGAAGGGCATACAGAGAAATTGATACATAACTTTAACCTCCCTGAAAAATGAGGAGCCATGGCCTTTAAGATTAACAAGGTGTCTTCAAAAACTTGGCTTTAAGAGTCACAAGGTGTCTTTAAAAATTTGCTGAAAAGCGAACAATGAAACTGATATATAGCCATATGTATTCATTTTCTTCTTTCTTCTCATATGGCAGTAGCAATTTCATTTCCCCCCTCTTGAGTTTAGAATGGACAGAATCTATAGAGAATAGAAGCCAACTAAATAGAATTGAAAGGTGGCAAAAGAGAAAAAAGAAAAAAAAAGGGCGGGGGGGGGGGGGGGGGGGAATAAGAGTTCAATAAATCTACTCATTCTTCATTTTATCCAGGGAATATCAATTTCCAAATCCAATGGCAAGTTAAAGAGTTATCAGACATCCATCACCTCACTAATTACTCTTAGCAGAGGCATAGTTGGTCTTACTGGCTGCTGAAACTTTCCAAGTGTAGAGCTAGATTTCAATAATTTGTTTCGACTGTGAGAAGCATGCTCTCCAAGGGCCTTACAACCAAATTTTGCAGCCTCCCCCATGCCACTAGGATGAAATTTCTGAAAACAATTCATTTTTGCGTGTAAGAAATTAAGAAGGCTTTCCCGATCTACTGTAAAACATCTAAGAATTATTAAGAGGGAGACTGGAATTAAAATTATAATATTTAGTTAATGATATACCAATGATTCTAAACTAAACTACTATTTTAGTCCTTGAAAGACATCCTCTATCAAATTAGTCCTGCAAAGAATATTTACATCAATCCCAAAAATTCAATTTAATTAGGTCCCAAATGGATGTAATTTCAATCTTCAGAAGACTGAATTTTCTTCTCGGTTGAGTCAAATTTTAAGGTTGATGTAGTCAAATTATATCAATATTCATTAGACTAAATTGATGCCAAGCATATTTTCCAGAGACCAAAACAGTAATTAACTACTAAGCATGGAGGAATAGTAATCAACTTATACAGCCAACCAATAAAAGGCACAGATTAAAAGCATTAAATTACAAGAATACTGCCACAGCACAGAAAATATGTGCTTCAAAAAAAGAAAGGAAAAGCACTACAGATCTAATTCACAAAAATAGACTTTCTAATTGAGTTATAAAAGTGCCTCTTATAACAAGAAGATTATCAGGCATCAAGCAGCAATAGGGACAATGAGAAGAAGAATGCAACAAGAAGAAAGATAAATCCAAGTTAACACCATAAAATACAATAGAATTAAACCAAAGTTTTGCTTTCATATCATGCTGTATGAAGCAGTATCACTCACCGTAAGAGACATGATGTTTTCCCTTGGACGACTTCTTCGGACCCGAGAAACACAAGGAATGTGAATCTCAGAACCTCCAAGAGAGTCGAGCCTAGTAATAACTGTTCTACCATCTGAAAAAACATTCCTACCAGGCCTAGTGCAGGAGTTCGGAGAAACCTGTCCATGTCCCAAGTTTTTATTTGAATTTAACAACCTTGGATGGTGGTCTCCGGATTCATTTTTAGAAAGCTCTTCAATATATCTCTTAGTGGGCTTCCGAATTCTTTTGGCAGTTCTTTGTTCTGTCTGAAGATCCTCACTTCCCAATTCATGCTCCATATCATGATTTTTCAACATATTTCCAAAAACAACTTGATTGTCTTCAATTTCACTACACTCGGTAGTTGATAAATCCTTATAGTTGATATCCTCTCCTCCAGCTGTAGTATCCCTCACGAGTACAGTATCCACTTTCCCACTACCATCTTCCTCACACTTTTTAACTAATTTGTTATCTTCATCTATGAAAGAAGTTGTTGAGACATTGCACGAGTTACTTAAACTCATAGAAATCCTCCTCTTTAGCCACTGCTTGTCTTTTACAGTTGTTTCCCGACCAAAAGTCGCTTTAAACAGTTCGTGGAGTTCTCTGATTGACAGCTTGTCAAAGCATATTTCTCCTTTTAACATAGAAAAATTAGGCCTTGAAGTAGAACAGACAGCCGAAGCTGATGATCCGCTATCTATCAGTCCTCCTGAAGGTCCGGAAGGCTGACCAATAATTCCAGATTGATTGCTACAACTATTATTTAAATTCAGTGCTAAAGAAGAAACAATATCCTTGGAGGGAAATTCAAAATGAATTTTCCCATCCATGACAGGCAATTTATCTGCAGAACATTGGCTGTCTCTATTTACATAAGAATGACCAGTTGATCCACAAGCCAAATGAAGCTTCTCTTCCTGTTTGACCCTTTGCAACATCTGCTCAATGTACTATGAAAGGTTTAGAGGTCAAGAAAAACCATAAAAATGCAGACACCATAAATACTGGGACATGCAGACCAACAAGCAGAAAGCCACATAGCAAGCATGCAAACTAAACAATTGACTCTACATACAAGGTAAAAGGCAGTAAATAAATGACTATACATACCATATGGATAAGAAAAATCAATTCCAAGGTAAAATGCACACACATACAGAAATTTTAGGCCAACACTAGAGTATATTAATACATAACTCGAAGAGGCCAAAATTCAATCCCCAAGATACCTATTTTCATTTTCTTCTTGGCGTAACCAATCACAAAACAGCTCATGCAAGCATCTTGTAAACATGTCTCACAACAGTCCTTTACCCTAAACCAACCAAGCCACACTCCAAGCTAGATTCTCGCTAAGAGTTAACCATCTTGGCCTAGGTTAGAAACTTATGTAGCTGAGTCCTAAGAATGTCCTTGCTCTAGGGATCTCCCAAAAGAAATCTTTCCAGAGGTAAACTAATCACTATTGAGAATCCCTCCATGGTTAATGTACTCCGGGGGTTCTGTGGGTGATTAATATGAACTTGGCCCCTTTACAGGGGGCAGAGGGCAGCTGACAGTGCTCTCCAAGGTGGAGGGGTGGTTTGAATCCCCTCCACTTCTATGGAGGCTGTAAGCCCCACAAGGGATGGCGCAATGCTTTCCAGGTTTTCCTTCATCCAGGCCCAACCCTTTTAGCACACGCACATTATCTGGAATCCAAACAATAACTTCTTAATTAACTTTAATGCAGCACCAATCCTTTTTCTTTTTAGACGAAACAAGTAGCAACAATCATACACTCAATTTGCATAAAATTCTGCAGGAGAGTATCTGTTCATTTGTTAAAATGCAGCAAGGTAGGCAAAGAATATATGTGAGGACTTGAGCATATTAAAGATGACTAGAAACCAATGGAACTGATAGATACATTAGAAGGATATCTTGACATTAACTAACTTCCAATTTCAAACCCCCCTCCCCTCTCTCTCTCCTTTTATGTCAACCAAAAAAAGCCTTATATAAAAGGTCAGATTAAGATGATCAATAAGAAAAAAATTTATGTCTGATGGCTTTGAATACCTACTATTGTACAAGTGCTTATACAACAGCAGGCCAAGCAATTAGCATTCCTGAACCCCTAACCCACTTATGGGAATGTTTGGAAGCAGGGCAGTGAAGGGGAACAGAAAGGAAGATTTCATCAAAACCTTTCCTTTGTCGGGAAGTTTGTTATAAGGAGGAATAAAGGATTTTCAACTAACACCTTTCAAAATCTTCTCAAGTCCTCCCTCTTTATATTTTTAATTTCCCCCAAGGAAATTTTGGAGAAGAAACCAACCAACCATTAAGTATTATGTAATTCATTATTTCTTTAAATTGCATATCAATATACCAAATTATTATAATTAATCATTTGCATGAAAGATAAATTGTAAAAATATATTGGTAATTAATTTTTTTTAATTCAATATTTTTAGTTTATTACCTTGTTAATTCTAAACATCAAAATAAGCAGAAGGCAAATTATCATTTAACCATCCCTTCCCCTTCCTTCTCTCCCCTTCCTTTTTCTTTGAATTCTTTCCCTTGTAATCCCTCCTGAACATTGAAACATACCCTAAAGAAAATGGGGGAAAAAATGAAAAAGAAAAAAAGAAAAAAAGAAAAGAAGAAGAAGCCTGCAGTAATTTCTGAATAAATCTTTAACAATAAATAAGTTCAATGGTTTATCTAACATGCTCTTCTAATTGTATCACATTAGATTGATAGAAGCATTAACGTAGCTAGACCAAGTCACAACAATTTATCGAGTTTTAAAAAGGATCAGTTAAATGTAAAAATATAATTCATGTATCAAGAAAAGATTTAATTATGAATCACAATTCAAAGAAATCCAAAAAGAACCAGTTAACAGAAAAAGGAATTTTGAGAGAGAGAGAGAGAGAAATAAAATAAAATAAAAGAGAGCCCAAAACCTGAAGCTGTGCATTCAATGTCTGCAATTCTGCCTCTTCATTGTCTGATTGTGATACACCTGGAGTATCGACAAACAATTAGTTGTGGAAATTCTTAGAATGGAAACAAAATGTAAGAAAAAAATATCTGTATACAATAAATTACTTAGTTAACATGACATTTACCAAAACTAAGTCTAGTAAAATTAAAATCACAAGTCCGTCAACACTCTCAATAAGATATTAAGTATTACATTCCTCAAAGTGACAAAAAAATAAAAATTGCAAAAGAATACAAAGAATTCATTGAGTGACAAAATAACATATACTATATGCCTTAGAAACATAGCTCCTATAGCTTTACACATAAATAACAACTATTAAAAGACATAAGAAATACTCCCCCGTCTGGCAAGGTGAAATGAAAGAAACACAATATTGGGAAATCCCAGGATTGTAGAGCTGAAAGAATGCACAAGGACCTTCTGAGCACCCCAATTGAAGCTTCCCAGAGGACAATCTTTCAATCGATATGCATTCTACATTCTGCCCCGTCTCTGCAACAACATGCATTTCACTCTTGTCATACTCAAGAAAATCCTCCACCTCCATTACTTCATCATCTGTTGCAGGCACTAACCTCCCATCACCTTCAACCTAAATATTGTAATCATCATATCAGACATTGCCATGCAATATGATTAAAATTTATCCAGAAACATAGAAACTGAAGAAGGAAAATAAACTAGTGACATCCAACTGGACTTCCCTTGTTCTTCTAATAGGGCAAAAATAAGGCAATATATATATAAGTGTGTGTCTGTGTGTGTGCGCGCTAGCTGATTTGATTAGGATTACCCATGTGGGCTGTTTTTATAAGATCGGGGATGTTCAAGATTCCTTGTTCTCAATCAAATCAAGGAAAGTTATTATGTGGAAATGAGTAGAGTTAATAGTGAGTTAGAAGTTGTTAAGGAATAATAATGAGTTTGTTAGTTTGTTGGTATTGATAGGAAGCCACAAAAGTATCCCTATCAATATAAATAGGGGATCGTCTAAATGTGATGTGTGAAGAATGAATTGAATTGTGTTGTTTGGTTTCTCTGTACCAGATAAGACAACAAGGAATTGATTGTGGTAATGTAGGAATTATATTGGAGGCCTTATTCTGATAAAATGTTGAATTACGAGGCTGATTGTTACATCTACTTCTGCTACTAAATCATTTGGATCTATTTAATTCCTTCTGAAATTATGATATGTTTCATAAAGACCTTAATAAAATCTACGAAACATGAATCTCAGGTACAATAAATAATTAAAAACCACATAAGGATTTACTTTGGGAGCCTTCCTCCTTTTGCTCTCATCTTGTTCTCCCTACCCCTCCTCTATCTATTGTACTTTTTCCCTCTTCTTTCTCTTAATTATTTTTGTCTCTTCCTGTCTCTTCACTATTATCATGCCTAGTAGCATCAACTGTCATCTGAATGGGTCATCAAAAAACATTTTCGAATAGAATCCAAAGTCCAAAGCACCCACCAGTGCCACTGATAAAACATTAGGTATAAAAAACTTTGTAAGATATTAAATATTATTAATCACGCTTTGCTCTTCCCTTTCATTAAGCACTTCAAAAATATGTTTCTTTTGCACATCCAGCTTATATCCAAAATCCTTCAAATGGTGTCTAATCCTTTTTCAAGGAGAAAAAAAAAAAAGAATTGACAAGTAAAACCTATATTAATTCTTTTATTTTGTTAGGAGAGAGATATGCGAGAAAGATACTTAGGGTGGATATCAGGGGTTTTTTTTCTCTTTTATTTATGCGTCCTTTAAATGGACTATTTATGCAAGTATCAGGCAAGGAAGCATAAACAATCATTAAAAGTTTCCCTTTCTGGCTTCGTCAATCAATCCAGAAAAATCAAGCCCCCTTTGCTCAGATAAAATGGCATTTATTGAGCATAACAAGTATTTCGCTTCCAATGGCCATCAAACTAAAACAGTCATCTTTCCATTACCATCAATGATACATTTGCCCTTGATGACTAATTACACAAAGCAACTTTACCCTCTCTCTTTGCTGCTAATTGTTTAGGCTAGTCTATCTCTCTGCTAATTGCTGCTAAGTGTTTACAGAGATAGTTTTTCCAAGTTGGCTACATGAACAAATCAGGACTCGCCACATTTTGCAATTTTAAAGTGCATCTCTAACAGACTGTATCAAATCTATTTATAACACATCAAGGTGAAGTGAATGTCTAATGTCACTCCGACTACAACTTTGTAGGCATAATTATATATTTATAAGCTTTTAAATAAATTAAACACCAAATCTCATAGCACCAATAGAACAAGTACTATTTTTTCATGACACAACTCATACAAATACAGCATAGACCTCAAGATCCCAGTCTACACAACTACAAATGCCTTCCACAAGCAAATACCATAACATTACCATGAAGTTAATATAGGCAGATCAACATCTTCATACACCTCAGAAGATGTTCGCCGAATAATCTACAAGAAAAAGAGCCAAAATTCATCAACAAGTATGTTGTAGCCCCAATTCTCATGTTCCTCACCAATAAATTGGATACTCAATCCAGATCCAAAACCTCAACATTAAAAACTCAAACATATACAAATTTTCTTATGTAAGGCATGCTGCCCGCCGTTGATCAGTTGTGATCACCAATGGAGAATGTCAAATATCATGTGAGGAAAACTGTAAAATTATTTTTCACCATCTAATGCAAGAGTATCTATCACACGCTACTTCCATTTGTTGCATCTCTTGACTACAATAGGCTCTTCTGCAACAGTTTAAACAAAGTCTACTGGAGGCACAAATAAATTGCTTCTTGTCGCATAAAGCACAGTATCACATATCAATAACAATCATTAGATCCTTGTGGTAATCAATAGCAGGAAAGTTACAAAAAGGTTCCATGACCAGAAGACTTGAACAGACCATATTCAAAACCTGAAATGCTAATTTACATTCACAAAACTGAAACTACACGTAACTCAAAATATACCCGAACGAGCTTGTACACAATTGGGTTGGCAATCTGCTTTGGTGCAGACAAAGCAGAGCTACTTCTATCAACCCCACTATCTTCAAGCTTCCCCTCCTCATTATCCTCAATTAAAACCACTGTTCCCATGAAGAATCAGCCACATGCACCTCAAGTATACAAACTGAAAAAACCCAACAAGAATCCACAAGATGAAATTAACAGGATTAACATTTTTGTTCCAAGTTTAAACGAAATCCTCTATTTCACCACATGCAGCATATATAATATAAATGATAATTAACAGCGTGTACATTTATGAACTTCAACAGTTATAAAGTTAAAATTAGACAAACAAAAAATTCATACCCACAAGCCTACAGTACAAATTAACCAATAACAACTCATAAAATTTGCTCCACATAGACATAGTACCGAACTCTAATCCGAATTATAAATATCACAAAATTACCCGAGAAGAAATGCATTCCGAAGACTGATTACAAACCAAATTAAAGCCAACCCACCGAAAAAAATTGAAAATTGAGCTCACCATAGAGGAGAGGACACAGCCACCAATGAGCGTGTCCACTCAGTAGCTGCAACCGAAAGACCTTACTAAAAGTAACCGATTCCAGGGAATAGGACCGAGTTGGAAGCAGCTTCTTTTGGGACAGTAACTGCAAAAGAAACTTCACTCAGACGGAAGTGAATTTGAACGAGAGCAATTTTGCGATTGTTTATTATTTCTTCAATAGGATTTTGTAATTTTCTTGGTTCTGCGCAATACTTGTGCGCGGAGTAGTAGGCTTGCTTGCTCAGCACGCTGTGTGCAGTACCCCACAGTTCCGGATTCGAAATATGTTCCGAGCTGGAGTTAAATAATGGACGCGAATTCCGAATTTTGTTGGCGACCCTGACGTTCTCCTGGTGCACAGAAAAGCTCACTCTCCATTTGCTTACATGATATAAAAGAAATAAAGAATATAAAAAATAAAGAAGTAGAAATAAATGAATAAAAAATAATTTTTATATTTTTATTTTAAGAAAACAATTTAATGATATAAAAATATAATAAACATTATATAAATTAGACAAAAAAATTCTTGTCACAAGAAGCTAAATGAACTGTTAAAGTTACTATTAAAATATTTTTTAATATTTATTATGTTTTTATTATTTAATCATATTTATTCCTTATTATTTTTTTAAATAAATAAATAAAGGTTTTTTATTTTTCATTATTTTTTATTTTTTTATTATGTGTACTAAACAAATAAAAAAAATATAAATATCACTTTTTTTCTTTTAACGTTGGGCTCACATCTTGTATCATTTTCCCTTTAACAAAGAAACTTTTACAGATATCCCGTGTAACATGCTATTTATATATTAATGAGTAAAATAAAGTCAAATTATACAATAAATATTATATAATATTTTATTTATGTAACAATAAAGTAAATTTTATATAATATTTTATTTATGTGATAATAAAATAAAAAATAATACAATTTGAATCTAACTTATATAACCTAATATTATTTTATCAATATCATCAATATTATTAATATTAATAATATATAAAAATAAATTTTTTTAAGACTTTTAACTTGTAACAAAATATAATTATCTTTTTTTATTATTGGGCCTTCAAATTTTAGTGAGGTCCACGCACTAGTTAATTAAATAATATATAAATGTTGTGATACAGCTGTACTCGGAATTTTTCAGTTTGTTCGGTGTGCACGTCAGCCATGTTATTTTCTACCTCGAGGGGGGCTAACGGTCAAAACCAGTGCAGGAAAAGCAATGAAAATATTGACGCAACTCTTTGGTCCTACAGATAAATTTCAACACAATTAAAATTCACTGATTAGTAATTAAATGATCAGTTTCACCGCTGATCTAATCTCTTGAGCGACACATGGTCTGATATAGCCTCGAGGTATTCTTTTTTTTAAATGGTGGCCATGCCAAAATAGTATATCCATAAAGCTTGGTACAGCATTTGCTTGCCTCACTTCTCAAACGGTGTTACATAATTAATTTTCAAACGTTTGTTCAATTTTAAATTTAATTTTTAAAATCTAAAGAATTTTTAATTTGAATTCTAAGATTATACCTTAAATATGCATAATTCATATAAAATAAAAATAAATAATAAAATAAAATTCAAAATGTTAAGTGTATCATAAAATATGTATACATAAATCTTACATATATGTGTATATATAATGCATAAATCTTCTTATAAAAAAAAATTAAAATTACACATGATTAAGCATGTGAATAATTTTTGTCACGTGACAAGCCAATCAAAATATTTTAAAAATTAAACTCAGTTATAATCTTTTGAAATATAAAATGAATTAATAATTTAATTTTTTTATAAAATTATGATCTTCTTAGTTCAACTATTTAAAGACAGTCTTCTAATCGGGAAAACATCTTAATTTAATTTTTCAAACATTTTCCCTCAAGACCTTAAAAGAAAACTACAAATACTTTCTAAAAAAAAACCATTTTGATAGGAGAAAAGCGTTTTAAAACAAAATTAAGAGACTTCACTAAAAACCAAGTTGAGGAGTAGTTATTAAAAAAAAAATCTAAAATAAGAGGCTTCGTGAGAGAACCAAAGTAAAAAGAAAGTCTGCAAAGCTATACAAGCTTCCATCTTTAAAATTGCAAAGGAGATTCAATCCCTACCCAAGCCCATTTCCCCACTCCCTACTCCCAAGAATTTGGATTCTTTCAAATAAAGGAGAAGAGACACCCCTAGCAATACAAGAACAGCTATTTTTTAGTGCCTCTTGTCACGGACTTGGATTTTCCAACCGACCGTGCGGCACTTAGATACTCCCAGCTCGTACCTAAGTCAGCCTTTCTCCCTTGGTCTCCACTAGGAGGCTTGATCACAAGAGGAAGCTAGTCAGAAAGTTGAGAGAGAACTTAGACAAGAGAGCTTGGAAAGAACTTTGTATATTGCAAGAATGAGAGTACAAAATGAAGTGTCTTCCCCTATGGCACCTTGGGGGTATATATAGCCTCCCACCTCCTCAATGGACGGTGGAGATCATCTTAATCCGTCGGTCTACAATCATTCTCTAGAACAATCTAGGATATGTACAAATACTAGAATTACCTAGAGTACTCTAGAACCTTCCTAGAAAAAATCTAGATATTTACATGGTTATTTTAATAAGCAAAGGTGTAGAGAATTCCAGAGGCTTCTAGAATCTTCTTCCATTGCACACCCGTGTCATTCTCCCCCACCTAATCCGGCGACGTCCTCGTCGCGTCTTCGTAGCCTCGAACCAAGTCTTTGTACTTGTACAAAGACAGCTCGTGCTCCCAACTTGCCTCACTATCAGGCAAGCCCTTCCAACGCACCAAGTACTCCATGTAGCTCGGATGAGTACCTCTCCTTGGGATGACTCGATGCGCCACTATCTCATGGGCTTCTCGTTCATGAGTTGTGGTGACGGCAGTCGGGGCTCTCTTAGACTCGTTTCTACCCACGTCCTCCTTATCGGCATGGTAAGGCTTCAAGAAGCTCACATGGAAGACGGGGTGTGCTTCAATATGGGATGGCAAGGTAACTCGGTATGCAAGCTTGCCAACCCTCTTCTCAATTGGGAAAGGCCCTTCATATCTCCTCAACAACCCCTTGTGCACTTTCCCATATGAACGAAGAGTGTGAGGGAGGAGTTTCACCATGACCAAGTCTCCTTCCTCATATTCCACGTGCCTCCTCTTCTTGTCGGCCCACTTCTTCATCTTCTTGGCCGCCTTGGTTAGATAGGCCCTAGCCATCTCAGCTTTCTCCTTATGCTCCTTGGCAAAGAAGAAGGCACTTGGACTCTTCCCAGAGTAGGTTTTAGCCAACGTTTGGGGAGTCATTGGTTGTTGCCCAGTGGCTAACTCGAACGGACTTGCCCCAGTTGACTCACTCCTTTGAAGATTGTATGAGAATTGGGCCACATCCAGCAACTTGACCCAATCTCGTTGATTGGCACTCACAAAGTGCCTCAGGTATAACTCTAACAGGGCATTCACCCTTTCAGTTTGCCCATCAGTTTGAGGGTGAAAGCCAGTAGAGAAGTTCAGTTCGGAGCCAAGTAGCTTGAATAACTCGGTCCAAAATCTCCCAGTGAATCGAGTATCTCGGTCACTCACGATCGATTTTGGGATGCCCCAATACTTCACCACGTGCTTGAAGAATAGCCTTGCTACGTCTTCGGCGTTGAACTTCGTCGGCACGGGGATGAAAACTCCATACTTGCTAAATCGATCGACCACGACCATGATATTGCCAAAGCCATCCACCTTTGGCAATCCAACGATGAAATCCATCGAGATACTCTCCCATGGTCGCTCGGGGAGAGGTAGTGGCTCCAATAGACCGGCAGGGCGATTTTGCTCACCCACAAGTCCTCACATATAACTCCACATCGTCACGTAGTTGAGGCCAATAATACCCTCGTTCCACAAGTGCCAACGTGCGATGTGTACCTGGGTGACCAGCCCATAAGGAGTCGTGGCATTCCCTTAATATCTCCTTCCTCAGGCCATCCCACTTTGGCACAAACAAAGATCCTCCCTTGGTGCGGAGCAAGCCATCCTCTAGCCAGAACTTCCTTGTCTTGCCTCCCTTCGCAAGCTCCACCAAGTTCTTGGCTTGTGGGTCCTTCTCAAGACCCTCCTTGATACGCTCCACCAAAGGAAAGGTGGGTTGAGTTAAGGTAGCAAGTTCAGCCTTCCTACTTAAGGCGTCAGCCACCAAATTTGCCCTCCCTGGCTTGTACTCCATTACGAAGTCAAACTCCGCCAAGAAGTCTTGCCACCTTGCTTGCTTCGGTGTCAACTTCTTTTGGTTGAGGAAGTAACTTGTTGCCACGTTGTCGGTCTTCACCACGAACTTGGACCCCAATAGATAATGCCTCCAAGTTCTTAGGCAATGCACCACGGCGGTCATCTCCTTTTCTTGCACCGTGTACCGCCTCTCGGTATCATTAAGCTTCCTACTTTCATAAGCTATGGGGTGTCCTTCTTGCATCAACACACCCCCAATAGCAAAATTGGATGCGTCAGTGTGCACCTCAAAACTCTTGGTGTGATCGGGCAACACCAACACAGGTTGCTCCATCACCACACGCTTCAACTTCTCGAAGGCTTCATGACACTTCTTATCCCATTCCCAAGAGCGATTCTTCTTTAGTAGGTCCGTCAATGGTGAGGCTAGAGAGGAATAGCCACGGATGAATCGCCTATAGTAGTTCACTAAGCCAAGAAATGATCTTAGCTCAGTGATTCCCTTGGGAGGCTCCCAATCTTGTATTGCTCGGACCTTGGACTCATCCATCTTCAGTTGTCCCTTGCCAACAATATGCCCTAAGAATGCCACCTCTTCTTGGGCAAAGGAACATTTCTCCTTTTTTACGTACAATTCATTATCTTGCAAGACCTTGAAGACTTGATGGAGGTGTTGAACATGCTCCTCTAGGGTCTTGCTATAAATGACGATATCATCCAAATACACCACCACAAAGCGATCAAGGAAGGGTTGAAATACCTTGTTCATGAGGATGCAGAATGTGGCGGGTGCATTGGTGAGTCCAAAGGGCATGACGCGGAACTCAAAGGAGCCATAGCGAGTGACACATGTTGTCTTCGGCTCATCCCCCTCGGCAATACGAACTTGATAGTATCCAGACCTTAAGTCAAGCTTGGAGAACCACCTCGCATCTCCAAGTTGATCGAACAAGTCAGCAATGAGTGGGATGGGATACTTGTTCTTCACAGTGATCTTGTTCAATGCTCGGTAGTCGATGCACATCCGAAGTGATCCATCATGCTTCTTTTGGAATAGCACCGGAGCACCATATGGAGCCTTCGATGGTTGGATATAACCAGCATCCAATAACTCTTTCAGTTGCCTCCTTAGCTCCTCTAGTTCAGGAGGCGCCATCCTATATGGCACGGCAGCAGGGGGCCTTGCACCAAGCTCAAGCTCAATTCTATGATCCACCTCCCTTCTTGGTGGTAACTTCTTGGGCAACTCAGCGGGCATAACATGTTTGTACTCCTCCAATACTCCTTGGACTTCCTTGGGCAACTCGGAGGTAACATTCCCTTTTTCTTCCTTGAGTGCCACCAAGAATGTCGGTTGTGCCTTCTTGAATCCCTTGCAAAGTTGCATGGCGGATAGAGATCTAGCTTGACTCGTCTCGCCTCGTGTCAAGGGTACCATGCACAAGTTCCCTTCTTCTAGAATGCACATGGTATCGGCGAAGGGAATTGGCACAGCCTTCACTTTGTCCATGAAGTCCATGCCCAATATGATAGGATAATCATCCATAGGCACAACAGTAAAGTCTACCAATCCAGTCCACTCACCTAGGCAGACCTTGACGTTGCGAGCCACCCCACGGATCATCCTTGGAGGAGAGTTCACAGCCTTCAGCCATCCTAGCTTTTGCTCGTACTTGATCCCCAACCGGTTTGCCTCCTTCCATTCTAAGAAGTTGTTCGTGGCACCGGTATCTACCAAGGCTCGAACTTCTTCATCACCAACCTTGGTTTGTACGAACAAACGTCCCTTCTTGGACTTGGGCACTTCCACCTTAGCTTTGATGGCATTAAGAACTTGCAACGAGCCCACTTCCCTTTCTACCTCTTTCTCCTCGATCAAAGCAGAGAGCTTGCTCTTCTTAGGACAATCTCGAACTAGATGAGGGCCTTCACAAAGGAAGCACTTCGGTGGTGGTCTTTCACCATTCTTCTTGTTCTTTGGACCCCACTCCTTGGGCTTGAAAGACTTGAAAGCACCATCCTTGCCTTGTTTGCCTTCTCCCCCACCTTTGCCCTTGTCCATCTTGGCCTTGCCTTTGTCGGACTTTCGAAACTCAATGAGGGATTCGGCTATGGACATGGCAGAGGCAAGGTCCCTTGCATCACGTCGCTCCAACTCTAGCTTGGCCCATGGTTGTAACCCATCCATGAAGGCAAAGAATGCCTCAGAGTCGGGATAATCAGGGATCTCCAAGAGCACCTCGGAGAACTCCTTCACATAATCTCGGATGCTTCCCCTTTGTGTGAGACGCCTCAATCTTGCTCTCGCATCTCTTTCGGCATGTTCGGGGTAGAATTGCTTCTTGAGCTCCTTCTTGAACTCATCCCACGTATCAATGGTGCAGATGCCTCTCCCAATGTCGCCATGTCTCCTCCTCCACCATAACATAGCGGTGTCCTCTAGGAAGAGAGATGCACTATCAATCTTCTTGGCATCCTCCATGATGCCTAGTGCACGGAAGTATTGCTCCATGCTCCACAAGAAGTTATCGATCTCCTTCGCGTTCCTTTCCCCCTTGAACGCCTTGGGTTTAGGAACATCCACCCTCGAAGGAGCGGGAGTAAGAGTAGAGACGGAAGCTCCTCCATCCTTAGCAACCGCCATTTTCACCAGGGTCACCTCACTCTTCAGTTCCCCAAACTCCCTCAATACCCTTTCAAGTTCCTCCCTAAGAGTAGCATTCTCAGCCTTAAGAGAGGTAAGTTCATTGAGGAGGGAGTTATGCATGGTCTCACCTGACCGGGTTAGTTGCTCGGTCATCTCGTTCAAGGCTCCTTGCATTTGTCCACGAAGCTCTTCATTCCCCCTTTCGAGCTCCTCTATGCAAGCATCATGCTCCTCCATTCGAGCATCAATCTCCTTGAACTTATCTTGACTTTCAGCAACCGCAATCTCCATCCTCACGAACCTTGTGTCAAATTCCCCTAGGTCCTCCATCCTAGAGGGTTCCCCAGACTTCGACTTGCTTCCTTTCTTCTTTGAGACCTTCTCGTGTTCTCCACCATGAACGTGAGTAGTCTCGCTTGCCATCTCCACGCTAGCAAGATCTTCTCCCAAAGAGATGAACCAAGGCTCTGATACCAACTGTCACGGACTTGGATTTTTCAACCGACCGTGCGGCACTTAGATACTCCCAGCTCGTACCTAAGTCAGCCTTTCTCCCTTGGTCTCCACTAGGAGGCTTGATCACAAGAGGAAGCTAGTCAAAAAGTTGAGAGAGAACTTAGACAAGAGAGCTTGGAAAGAACTTTGTATATTGCAAGAATGAGAGTACAAAATGAAGTGTCTTCCCCTATGGCACCTTGGGGGTATATATAGCCTCCCACCTCCTCAATGGACGGTGGAGATCATCTTAATCCGTCGGTCTACAATCATTCTCTAGAACAATCTAGGATATGTACAAATACTAGAATTACCTAGAGTACTCTAGAACCTTCCTAGAAAAAATCTAGATATTTACATGGTTATTTTAATAAGCAAAGGTGTAGAGAATTCCAGAGGCTTCTAGAATCTTCTTCCATTGCACACCTGTGTCACTCTGCGTGTGAAGAATTGAGAGCCTCTAAATTAGGATACCCATTATATGAAGGCTTCATTTGATAGATGGGAAAAGGGATGAGAATGAAAAAGAATTTCAATGCTCAACTCCCATTTGGTATAGTTTAAGAAGTAATAGAGATGACGTGTCTTTTTTTATTTGGTGAGATAAAAAAATAGATGAATAGAAAGGAAAGGAAAGAAAATAAAAAGACCAAAATATCCCTAAATTAAAAAATTAAGAAAATGACATTTTTTATTTGGCTTTTTATTTACTGAACGAAGAAAAAAAATATCAAATATCATAAAATGATGCCAACCTCCTCTTCTGAGCCTTAATCTAAACATCAATGTGTGGTGAACGATGAACACTTTTTCCATCGAAGCTTTCAACGTCACGATATCTACTGGTTCCAGATTTCCGGCATCGATCATCAGCTCCTCTTTCTCCTCTTGTTGAAGCACCCATCGTCCCTATCCATCTTCAACTTTCCTTCTCCAACACAGCTTTTATCTTCACTTGATATTGTTTGAATCTTCTTTTCTTCCTCAAAGAAGCACTAGTTGTATCTCGACCATCAAATCAAAGACCTTCAAGGCTCCATTGTTGACATCCTATAGCTTAAATTATTACGGGTTGAGATCCAATCCTATTTGGTTTCTTGTTTATGCATATATTGAAATTTTTCCCTAATAGTAAATCGATACATGCATCTTAGAACTCATATTTCAACAATAGACCTTTTTCACCTCGAGGAGGAACACTACAAGGGAGTTATCGTCGCAAACTGTGTTCACCAACAAGAGTGCTTTAGCTTTGGTGCCATGAGAAAGAGGAAGACTTGACAAGAAATGTCTAAGGACTCGTGTGCTTCTATAGTGTCTTTTTGCAACTTATCTATGGTGTAATATCAGAGTTATCATTTGTAGAGAATGAAAGGTAGAATGGTGATCTTTCACACCTCCCCTTCGATTGCTTTCCATCAATTCAGCTAAGGCGTGCATCATTCTTCATATGCAGGAAATAATGACCCTTCATATGCGGGAAATAATGACGCCATGGAAAGCCATTTACCCAGTACCAAACGCTAAAAATTTTTATGCCATAAAACTTTCCGTTCCTTTCCCTGCTATAGCCTTCATACCAAACTAGCCTAAGTTCAAAACTAATATCCTTTGGCCTTTAAGAGCCAGTGACTTGGCTCCTAGCTGCTTGCTAATTTGGATGTTCCCAGAATCCCATCCATCGTTTTACTTAAGTGAAGATCAAGAATAAGTGCTACACAGCGCAAAAAGCGGATTGAATACGTAACCTCAATGAACGGTAATATAATAAAATATAATAAGTTCAGCAGGAAGCAATTAGTCTAGAGTTGAACATGTAATACAACCTTTGAAAAACAAGAACCAAAACTATAGATTCAGCAAGCATAGCAAACGACTTGAAAATAAGTTAATGTCCTCTCTATTCCTGGTTCTGAATACTGGAAAAGAAAAAGTAGATAAGAGTGCCTCTAAACAGCTGCAATCTCTATGTTGGTGGGGACGGCGGGCTGTTGTAACGGCCTGACAGTGTAATCCTCTTCCTCCTTCGGTGGGTGGATGGTGACAAGATCCGGAATGGGTTTAGTCGGGCCTTGCTTACCCTTAGGATCCCAATCAAGCATGATTTTCACTTTGATCCCAAGAACACCCTGCAACAATTATAGGGGTTATGGCCCTTCAATCAAAATATTCAAAACAAGCTGATGTTGTACAATTAGTTCCTGGAACTACAAGAACTTTAAGTCCCACAAAATTCTGGACCAGAGCCAAAGAGCAAATGTGCTGACCTGTCTCAGAAGCACATGCCTCACAGCAGAGTCGATATATTCCTTGACAGGCTGACCAGATGATATCATGTATCCATCCTTGAATTTCATAGATTTGGCACGCTGAGCCCTGAGCTTACCACTAACAATAACCTGGAGATATCAACAATTACCGGATTGCATCAGAAATTTATATCATCCTATCACGCCCATGTGATCAGACAATAGGCAGTTGGCTACAGCTACAGCTATACTAATGGAATAAGGTAGAAACGTGGGGGTGGTAGAGGGGAGGATGGAACAGATAGTATGAGCCAATGTACACCTATAGCTTAACTGACCTCACAACCTTTGGCCCCACTTTCCATAACAAACCTTAGGACACCATAGCAAGCCCTGAAAATAAGGCAAAAAGTTGATGTAATAACAAGTAGACTCAAACTGCAAATAGATAATAGTAGCAGAATAGCCAACAATAAACACTTCAAGAGATCCAAAAGGTAAACTGACATTGACAATGGTTAAAAAGAAAAGTATAAAATAAGGACCAGGTGTTAAATGGTCAATCCAAGCACCATCATCAAACCTATCCCAAACTCGATTGTTCTAAACACCAGAACTAGACTAGTTGGCAAGACAATACAGGACTAGACCATTACCATAGCCACAGAAGATGTCAAATGACAATGAATTACGAATTAATGGACAGATGTTAAATGACAATCCCAGCCATAGCATTCCATACCTTCTGACGGCAAGCCCTCCGAGAAGCTTGTAACGCAGAGACTCTGCCTGAGCAATAGCACAAAGCCCTCTGTTGTTGACTTTCTCAGCATAAAGCTCGACACTGTTCTCGGGGAACTTGAAACGCTTCTGAACAATAGAAGTTAGTTCCCTAATTCTTCTTCCCTTCTCACCTTCGCCAATCAAAGAAAAATGAAACCAATCGGTCAGATGGCAATACCAGTCTAACTAATAACCATGATTTCAACCAAACAGAAAATCCTTTTCCGAATTTATTACGAGGTACAAGTGATTCAATAGGGCATTCTCATTGAGAGAGAAAGAAATTACCTGAACTCATGCATAAATAAATATTAATCTCAAATTATACCAATATTGATTTCGCAGGAATGCTAGTCTTAACAGTTCAGATTCAAACTTTTGTTTTATTTATTGTTTTAAAATTCTATAGATCATTCAGATTCAATCCTGCAGATCCTAACGAGACATCAGAAACCTTACAAAATACACTCATTGACCTGATTACCAATTATCCCAAACTGATATATCAAAGTTCTAAGCGATTCAGCACAGATACTGTGAATACTACCCCAAAAAGGGGGGAAAAAAAAGAAAAAGTTAACTTTCCGCCACCTTCAGCGTAATTAAACAAACACATGTATACCGAGAACGTTCTGAGTGCGAGTCGCCCTAATGATAATCTCAGTCCGCATGGGCGTAACCCTAACTTCAACACCAGAATACCCATCCTCTGCGAGCTCCCTGGTCAAAACTTCATTCAGCTCCGCAAAGAAAACTCCATCGGCTACAAACTGAGAAGCAAAAGCTCGGCATCACGAACCGCTTTCGACAGAAACCCAAAAGTAAAAAACAGCAACTTTTCTTCTGTATGATTGGGTAAAGGGGGAAATTGTAACTCACCTTTCGCTTTTTGCTCATTTGGGTCGCCATGTTTGTGAGCTTGTGTGAAGTCTGAAGAAAACTGAGCCTCCGCTCTGCGATTTGGTCTCGGAAACCCTAGAAAGATAAAATAGTCGTGGAGGGTTTTGATATGCGAGTTAAGATGATCGAACGGTTAATCTCACGGAACTGATTTTTGGATGGCTGTGATTAAAAGGACTAACTTCGGTTTGGGAATTATTTTTGTACAAGTGAATTGACATTTTACTCGCATATAACTTTCAGAATTTAATTCTTTGAATTTTGATTTTTTTATTTTAGTTTATTTCATTTTTAATAAAATATAAAAAAATAAAGAAAATTATTATGTGACTCAATGACTTATTAAAAATTGAAAAAAAGTTGAATATTTAGTTATAATTGAAAAATAAAAAAATATCAAAATGTCTTAAATTGATTGAAAATGCATCATGTTAGTGTTTTTTATCTTTTCACCTTATTATTTACAGAATTATAATTAAAAATTTAATGATTACATTGATTCTTAAAGATTCTTGTAGTATTGAATAATTAATATTAATGCTCTTTATATATTATTATATAATTTATTTTTAAATTATAATTAAGTTAAATTTTAAATTTCAGATCATAATTACTTGTGTGTCAAAAATATGAATGTTGTTATGCAAAAACACAACAACTATTAACCTACTTTTGATTAGGCTACGTAAATTTAAGGTGAAGATTTTATCAAAAGCAAAATTAAAATTTAAAAAAATTTAGCAAAAAAAATTAAAATTTGAAGGAATGAACATTAAACAAAGAGAGATTAAACTATACAATTTTTTCATGAGTTTTGCTAAAATTGCATAAATTTTATTTTCAAATATATATATATATACTTTTTTAAAATAAATTTTTTTATATTTTAATTCAATTTTAAAATTTTTAACTAAAATAATCTCTATTTAAATTTTTTGATAATGAAAAATATTTTGGTCAAAAAATTTAACATTGAATTAGGATAACTTTTGTTTCAAAAAAAGTTTATATATATTTTAAAAGTAACAAATTTGTATAATTTTAATAAAATTAAAAAAATGAAAATGTGATGGATGAATTGAGAAGAAATGTACGAAGTATAAGCCAAGATGTAAATTTATTTATTTTTTATTTTCCTAAATGGCACTATTTGTAATAATTACATGTTGATAGGTGTATTTAAGAAGTTGCTTGGAGTTATCCATTCAAGCGGGAATGAAACGGTTGGAGGAGGGGGTAAGTGGGGGTTGTCAGTAATGGCGAGTGCTTCTTCGCTTTCTTCCACTCTTCTGATCCAAAACTCTCTTAATTTCCCTTGTCACAGTTCAAAAAGACCATTCGATTCCTCTTTCCTGTTCAGCAGCGAAAAGGTTTCTGTTGTTGTGTGTTCTGCAAAGAAGAAAATCAGCTTTGTCGACCAAATTCTTGATTATATTGAAGGTGGATTAATTTTCTTCCGACATGCCCATTTCGTTCTAGCATCAAAAAATTTTATCTTTTCCCTCCAGTTCTTCCCAGTATTGATATCAAGCTCTGATTCTTCGTTCATTCTTAGGAGGTCCCAAATTAAGAAAATGGTATGGAGCACCTGATCTTCTTCCAAAAGATGGATCCACCGCAGAAGATGAGGATGAATATCTGGGTATAGGACTTATTAATCCATCAATGCTTATGTTTGTATAGGTACTTCAAAGTTTTGAGAAAATGGTTCCCTCCTAACACTTCAAGTATTAGGTTTATTCTTCTACGCAAATTATTATTAGACATGTATATTGTTAGTTCCTCAAATAGAGGAAATACACAACCTGGTGGACTAACGTGTAGTAAGTTACAAACTTTGAGAGACTAAATCCAAGGGACTAAAACATTAGGAATTGTTTATTTTCTCTCAAGTTTTTTTGTTCTAACATAATTGTTTGAAAGCAGAAGATGAAGTCAGGGATGCAGTGCTTGTAACAGATGGGGATAGTGAGATGGGTCAGGTCTGATAAGAGTTTCCTTTTCTTCTTAATTCACAAGCTTTAAGCTAGAAGATTACGTGAAACTTGGAAATTTTGATCAAGTTATATTCATATTGAAATTCATATTGAAGATTAGAAACCTGGTATCAGAACAAGTAGAAAGAAAATAACTGGCCTATCGATATAGGCTATATACTTTCTACACACAGTTATTTGTACTATACCCTTTGCAGTCAATAATTTGAATCCAAATTATGCTATCTTATACTTCAGAGTTCAGAAGAGCATAAATTTTTTGCGGGATTAATTGAATTGGGCTACTTGTATTAGTTCATCAAGTAACTTAAAATTCTTGGATAAACCTAATGTTCATAACTTTTAAAGTATTAACTCTTTTTTCTCAGTGTATTGTATACGAAATCTTGTTTGGCTTACTGTAAATGAGTTCTGAGTCATGTTGTATGCTTAAGCAGATGGTGATATTGTCAATGATTGTGAAAAGAACTCGAGTGAAAGCACTGGTGAAGGATAAGCGGGTTGCACTTGAAGCCTTTGGAAGTTATATTGAGGTGGGTGAAGTCAATTTGAGAAACCACTTATATATTGCATCATTGTTGTTTGCTTGTTCATTTGTTTTCATTTTCTGGTTATTAATTATGCGATACTCTTTTTTGAAGTCAATTGCCGGAGATACAACTGACAAGCAATTCCTCAAGAAAGCTCTGAAGGGTGTTCGCACAATTATATGCCCAAATGTATGTATATTTTACCTCAATAGGCATTTATAAGCTGCTTTCCTCAATATTTCTTGAGTAAAATATACAACCCTTACCAAGTTTTGCTAAAACTACATGGATCATCCGTCTATTTTCAAAACCAACACAAACTTCCTTTGATTTTTGCTAAAATTACACAAATTTCTTTTGAATTTTGCTAAAATTACACAAATCTCTTCTCCATTTCTAAAATTAATACAAACCTCCACTGAATTTTAATAAAAATAGAAGGTAGGCATATGTAATTTCAGTCAAACTCATAGAAAGTTTGTGTTGATTTTAAAAATAGAGGCCAAATCTGTATGGTTTTAGTAAAATTTAAGGGAAGTTTGTATAAATTTTAAAAATAAAGTGGAAATCTGTGTATTTTACTCTAATCTTTTTGGCCATTAAAATTGAAACAAAGTGACTAGACATACTCCTCAAACAAACTTAAAGGAAAAAACTAAATGGAAAACCCCAAGAACTGGCAATGAAAACAACATCAAGAGCAAGAAAGAAACAAAAGCAAAAGAAAAGCAAGACCATCACGATTCAGAGTCTCAAATAAATGGGTTTAGATATATACATGCCATGGGTATGACTGACTAGAAAAAGAGTAGAAACAATTAAAGGGCTTTTTCATACTTCTTTGATATACAGAGTTACACAATAATCAGTAAATCTGTTTACGTAACTGGATCATGGATGTAGAAATTCATTTAGGACAATTCAACCTTCTCAAGCTCTTTCCTTTTGAGAACCAAAATATTTGTGCCAAAATAACAGCTGTTTCTCGCTGATCTTCTCAAATAAAGCACATCTTTTTTACCTTAATTATTTGTTGACGTGAATTGCTTACCTACATCGATGGATTAATGTGAACTATACTCATTTAAAGCAACTTAATTTTAGGTTCTCTTTTACATTTAGGGCTTTTTCAAGCAACTTACCTGTCCTTGATTTTGTTTTTCCTTCTTTTTCCCTTTTTGTCACTAATGATGACACTTGGCCTTAAAAACGTTTTACTCAGGAAATGTCTGTATATTTTCATTCTTTTTGTCACTAATGATGAGACTTGGCCTTAAGACATTTTTCTCAGGAAATGTCTGTATGTTTTGATTCTTTTCAGGAGGGATTTCTTTCTAGTGTTGGGAGCCTGCAAGGAGTACGACATGTAATCCTCTTATCACAGGTGCCTTTTTTTTCCCCCACAATGCATTCCTTTCCAATACAAATACCATCTTTATTGTTTTGTATTAACAAAGTTGCAGTTGTCTGTTTATAGAGGTAGAAGTGGAATTCAATCTTTGATGAAAACCAATGCAAAGAAATTGGCTGAGCAAGATGAATCAGTATTGGTGAACTCAGGAATCCCTTACACCATAATCAGGGCTGGTCTATTACAAGATACTCCTGGTGGGAAGCAAGGTTTTACCTTTGAAGAGGTACAGACATTGATATATTCTTTTAAGTTCAGATTATCTCATATCTAGAAGGTCCTCATGTGAGAGAGAAAGTGATATAGTAGGTGGGGGCCAATAAGTCCCACTTATATAAGCCCTACACCTATTGTATCACTCTTTCCCTTACATGAAAATTTTCTTAACATGAAAGAATTTAGATTCATGTGGAGAAAATTGTAAAAGAAAAAATCTCGAGTACTTTAAGTTTAAATGCAAATTGAATTTTGAAAGAATAGAAAAGTGCATACTGCATGAATCATCATATTACTATAACGTTATATTAGCAAAAAGCTTAGGTGCAGTTTTTCCCGCATTTGCAATCATTTATGTTCTTTAACAGGAACATGATTCATGAAGAAGCTTTTTCCAAAGAACTAATAGTATAACGCTAAGTATTAAAAATATTAACTTGTTATCATTTTTATTAAAAAACTTTATAGCAAACATTTAAACAACTTTATCTAATTTTCGTCCTTTCGATTGTCTTTGTCATGACTACTTAAACTGACTGGGGGTTCATCAAGACAGGGTTGTGCAGCTAGAGGAAGTCTTAGCAAAGAAGATGCTGCTCTTGTGTGTGTGGAAGCCTTGGAATGTGTCCCACAATCTGGATTCATATTTGAGGTGGTCAATGGGGAAAACAAGGTTTCAGATTGGAAAGAATGTTTGACTGGATTAATGAAAAAAGCAAATCAGCAACTTCAATGACCTTTAACAAACAGATGTATTTCTATTTTTATTTTTACTTTTTTCATGGATGGATGGTCTCGTTAGTCATGAGAGAGGGAAAAATTTTTCTCTTGCCTTGCTTGTTGGTTTGAGACAAGAATCGCATGTAAGGGTTCTTATATCTTTAATCCTTTCAAGAAAATTTAGAATCAAGTGTATAATATAGTTTGAAGAGACATTTTATTGGTCTAATAAAAATGATGCATTTTATGTGGGTTTTTTTTTCAGTAAAAAAGGAAAGGAGGATGAGAGTGAAAAGGATGAAAATTGTTTAAAATCTATACATAGGTATATAAATAACAAACAAACTAAATTTAAGTGTAGTTTTTGATATTTTGACTATTAAACTTTTCAATCAAAATATGATAAATATATGGTTTAATTAAAAAATTATATAATTATATATAAAAATTATATATTTATCATATTTTGATTTGAGAATTTAATAATAAAAATATAAGCAATTATATATAAACATTTTTCATAACAAAGACATTACAAATTTACATTCTTATTCTATTTTCTTCCACTTTATACTGCACAACCCAAGGGTGGTGAATGTTAATCGACTAGTTTGATAGGAATTTCCAGTTTTCCCAAGTACAAGAACAGCAAATATACTTACTCTGATATTATGACGCTCTGAACTATAGTTGTTTATATTAAATTTGAATAATTTAAATTTTATATTTTATCTTAAAATTTGTTGAATATTAATCATTATTTTTTAAATTAATAATTAAAAATTATTTTTATTCTATCTTTTATATTTCTCAAAACAAAAAACTATTAAACTAAAAAAATCTAAATAATTTAAATTAAATCTCTGACCGACACTTATTTAAGAACGGCATGGTGCTACTTAGGAGCAACAGCTAATCCAAACGTAGCATCAAGAATGTATTAGTTCTGTTTGTCATATCATTATGGAGATGAAACCTATCTGTCCAAAGACGTCATTGCAATTATTATACCACAATCTTCGTGTTTTTTGTCTACGGGACAAAATTTTGTTTATTAGATTAATTTAAAGACATAATTTAAAGAGCAAAACTTATTAACTTAGTAGCTAGCTGTTTGCTATCATATTAGTCCTTAAAAAATTTTAATGATATCAATTTAATCATACAAATTTGATGTCATTAATTTAGTCATTAAAAAATTTAAGACATAAATTTAATTTTAAGTCGAGCCTAAAATTATATATTCCTTAAATCATTAAAATTAAAGTAATGTCAATAAATTTTTAATGATAACAAGGCCTTTCAAAGATTAAAATAATACTTTACACCATTGGAGGATAGCATTTTTTACATGCATTATTGTTATAAAAAGTTTCAAGTCTAAAAAAAATTAAAATTTTATCATTAAATTAATATCTCTATTTTTTATCGAGATACTTTTTTCTCAATAGACAAAATAGTATAAATTTTTAGATAAAAATAAAAATTCAAAAATAAAAAACTCCTCCTTTCCTAAAATCAAAGGCCAATATTTGTTTTAAAAGCTAAATTTGAGTACAATTACTTATATTTTTTATATCAAATTCTCTAATAAAATTAAAAAAAAATTATATGTGGTTATTTATATCTTCTTTGTTAAATTCTTTAATTAAAATATGACAAGTGTATGATTTTTTAATAATAATATGATATTGTAAGATTTTTATAGACAATTGTATAGTTCTCAATTAAATTATATATTTATTATATTATTATTAAATAATCATACATTTATCATGTTTTGATTAAAGAATTTGATAACAAATATGTAAGAAACTGTATATAAGTCTAATCCACAAAATTATGCCCCTAGATCCTTTATAATATTGCACCATGTACAAAAGGAAAAATAAGTGACATTAATGAATAAAAGTGTATATGGAGATCATTTCATACCTAGATCTCTTGTATTTAGTAACTAAATGCAGGGATCTAATTACATCCACTTCCCCTTTTGAATAAGGATTCTCTTGATTTTTTATCTTATTAATTATGAGAGAGATAGAGAAAGGAAGATAAAAAGTAAGCAGTACTTACCAATTAAGTCCTATACATTGTCTTTCTTCCTTTCTCATAATTGAAAGGAAATTAACAAAGCAAAAATTGAGAAAATTCTTACTCTTTCCTCTTCTTTAAAATAGATCCTCTCTTATGCAGGATACTATTATGTTAGAGACAAATAAACATAAGATATAAGGCCCAACATAAGATGAGAGAAAGTGGAAGTGTACAGGATTTACATCTTTTCGTTTATCTCTTTCTAACAAGATGATGTTCTATTCACATGCTAACAAAAGAAGATTTGAATTACACTTTCTAACAACTCCTTCTTTTCTTTCTAATTCTTTTTAAATGCATGCTGTGTATTAACTTTTTAAATGCAGAAGGTTTAAATTCTAAAATTATAACATGTATAAAAAATTTATTTAAAAAACTTAATTACATGATACAAAATTATAAAAACTATACTTTTATTTGAAAAAATTATACACTTATTATGTTATTATTAAAAAACTCAAAATTAAATTATAGGGAGCAAAAATTAAAAAAGGTTAACATACTAATGTATATAAATTTTATGCTAAACTTTTTACCAATCTCTCTTTCTCATAATAAAAACTTTTTTAGATTATCATAAAAAAAAAAAAAGTTAACAGTCTCTTCTTTTCTATAAGAACTAAAATAAAATAGAAGGAAATATTAAAATAAAAATAATACAAGTTAAGAGTCTTCTCTTTCCTAAATCATCAATTTAATTACAATGAAATTATAAGAACTCAAGTAAAATAAAAGAGAATAAGAATAACACTATCCTCTTTCTACAGCTTGGCATATTAAAATAAATTTTACCTAGAATACACCAAATGATTAATATATATATATATATATATATATGTGTGTGTGTGTGTGTGTGTGTGTGTGTGTGTGAGAGAGAGAGAGAGAGAGAGATATTTACATTAGGCTTAGGTTTAAAATATATAATAATAATAATAATAATAATAATAATAATAATAATAATAATATAAAGCACAATCTCTAACGTGATAATTTTGATATTTTAGAATCAATTCTTAAAAATGTTTTTCAAATAATTTTAAATTTTGGCAACTAATTTAATAAGTAATAATTATTTATAAAAAAAAAAGTGTAAACTCATTTTCGCTTATTGGCTCTACTTTTATTTTTTTGTCATTGGCTTGCAAACCAAATTCCCATTGACTTCCCAATGAATTATGTATATATATTATCAGCCCAAAATGGTTTTAGTTTTTGATTTTTTGGTTTTTTTGGGAAATGGGGGGAGCACCCCCTTCAATTAGTTCCTGCTTCTATATGTCCTTCTTATTAATTTGGCTATTAAAAATAATTTTTTTAAAAGAGTTACAGGTACAAACTGCTTCTCAAATATTGATAAAAGTGATTGTTAATTAATTTTGCAAAATACAAACTACTTTTCTTTTACAATGTTTCTTCAAAAACTTGATATGACAAAAAAGTTATAAAATAAACAAAAATCCATAACAATTCCAAAGAGCATGCATTTCTTTCACTGAAGCCCAAGCTTCTGCAACAAACAACCACCCTCAAGAGTCATGAGCATCATGAACATTCTTCTTCCTCAACAAGACATGAAGTGAGGAAACCAAATAAGCAGGTTATGCTAGAGTGATTATAAAAACAGTATATACCATTTCTGGACTCTAGTGGTCTAGATGGTCTCATATTGTAAATAACAAGTCTCTTCCCACAAAAGAAAAAGAGGGGAAATATAAATGCCATATTCAATTTTAAACTATTTGGAAACACTCTCTTCAATTTTAAAAATAAAAAGATATTTCTATCAATTATTACCTTTCATAATTTAAACCCTTATGTCCATTTTTTTAAATTAAAACTGTTAATAGGAATACCATCTTAAACTTGTTATGTAACACACTTACATTTATATTTAAAAAAAACAAATAATAGAATTTAAGGTAGAATTTTGATTCGTTAGATAACAAAAAAATAGATAAAAAGGGTTTACATTTTGAAAAGTAATAATTGAAAGGATATTTTTTTCAATTTTCAAATTTGAAGAGTGTTCGGATATTAACATCTTTCCAAGCAAAAACTAATTAACTTTCTGGACACTATCTAAAACGAAACCAAAAGAAAAGAACCAAATCATGACCCACCAAGTGATGGCAGAACAAATGTACAAAAATCCAGAAGATTTAAGTTACAACAAGCAATTACAATATAAGAGTCCTCAAAATAATCCTATTTTTGGAGATTAGAAGATTTAAGTAAAGCTTTCTATAATTCTATCTTTTTGACATTAAGCAAATATGGAGGAGTTACACAGTCTCATGATTTCTTCAAACAAATTCTATCCAACACCAAAATATTCTTCACTGCTTTATATGAAAGCCCAGATTCAAACCGTTAGCTGGTCCTAATTTTCTTCTGGCTTACTTTTCCATCAGATTTCAGAGTGACATTGGAATCCCCTTCAGATAAAGCTTCTTGGGATTTAATACAAGAAGTGGAAAGAGCAGCGTAGAGATCAACCACACTTCTGATATTGTTATTCAGCTCTCTGATCAAACCCACGTTTCGACTCAGGTTATCTGGCATCTTTGACTCGTGATTTTGATTAATCTCATTGATTAGCAACCTGTTTTGATCCAAAATGTCTTGGGCTTGCAATAAGTTCTTCTGAAATGCTTGAATAATTCTACTATCTACTTGGGCTGCTGTATTACTTATGTCCCCAAATAGATCACCTTCCATTCCAATTACAATCTATAATTCAATCATCAAATGGCCCTGCAAAATAAATAAATAAAGATTGTATAAAAACAAACGCTGTGAAAAATATGATGAAGAAAACAGAATAGAAGTAAGAGATTTCTTGCCATAATCATTAGATATAAAGAAGAGGCAATTGGATTACTCAATTGCAGAGAGAAAAGCTATTTAAAATAGGGCTCAATTGAAACAGGATTTTTTGGGGAAACATTACTGTTACGAGTTCTCTAAGGAGGGAGGATTATAAGTCAAAGGGGTTCTATCACCTAGTAAAATAATCTTTGGAGTGAATTCTCCTTTCAAATTAACAACGACCAACATACTCTATTTTAAAAAAAATTCTTGAGTAGATCCAATGTTAAATCATGAATAAACACATTGGCATGTCAAATTGTATCTAATGTTAAATCATGAATAAACACATTGGCATGTCAAATTGTATCTAATGTTAAATCATGAATAAAATCCAATGTTAAATCATGAATTAAGAAGATCCAATGTTCAAATTAACAACGGCTTGTCATTCATGCTTCTCAATAAAATCCACCTCCAACTTGTATCTATTCATTATTGACTTACTTTTCAATAAAATCCACCTCTAACTTGTATCTATTCATTATTGACTTGATTACTTATTTTTAGCATATTAGATTTACCCAAGAATCTCGTATCACTTTTATCAAACAAAAGGCAGGAAGGGTTTGCATAGGATTCACTAGACCAAATTGAAAGACATCAGACAGAACAACTTTTTAAAGACTTAAAGCAGGACTCTTCTGCACAACAAAGAACCTTTTCTTTTACTGCCTCCTATAAGCATCTTCCCAAGTAGTGGGAATCACAAAAGCCAGTCAGTACCAGAGAAAATGTTCTCGTATCACTTTTATCAAACAAAGGGCAGGAAGGGTTTGCATAAGATTCACTAGACCAAAATAAAAGACATCAGACAGAACAACCTTTTTAAGACTTAAAAGCAGGACTCTTCTGCCCAGCAAGGAACTTTTTCCTTTGCTGCTTCCTATAAGCACTTTCCCAAGTAGTGGGAATCACAAAAGCCAGTCGGCTCCAAAGAAAATGTTCTCGTCCAACAAACTAAGACAACCCACAAAAGTGGGGTAAAACAACTTACATTCTTTCCTCAGAAAATAATGTGGCTTAATTCCGAAACCGAAGTATCTGTGTTAATGGGTAAAAGATAGAAAGGGATTGAGAAGGTGGAAATGATGAAATTATAGTGCGTATTTGGAAAAACCATCAACCCAGAAAACTCATAAGCAATCAAAAGGAAAAAAAAAAAAAAGGAGTAATCTTTGAATCCCCCAGATGTAGCCTTAGGCTTTAGCGGCAGCGAAGTGGGAAAAAAAATAAGGGAAATTTCTGGAAAAGCAAAGTTTCCCAGAAAGCTTGGGAAAAGGAATCGAATATCCGACTCAGCAACGAGGCCCTGAAATCATGGAAAAGACAGTATTAGAAAAAATGAAATTGTAAGGAAGGGAAGCCTCTCACTCTCTCTTTTGAAGGATGTTAAATTTGAAATCCTGGTTTGCGTCACCTGGAGGATGTGCACTATTTGCCGTTCATATGTGCCTTTACAGAGACAGATTTTCCAGCTCGGTGTAACCGTGTGACCCAGAACACCGTACGGATGTGGGGTTTGAAGGAGAACAAGAAAGACGAAATCTTGGCCGTTAGATAGGAATTGGATCTCTTGGGAGATGGGGTTTGGGCTGATCATTCTCGCCCCGCTCAAAAATAAAATTATATACAACCCTTCAATTCTTTCGGCCAAAGAAAGAACACTCAAGTTTGGATTTTTAAGGAATAGATAACATGTCCTACTTTTTGTATTGTTATTACAAAAATTTATATAGAAAAATGTGCCATGGCCGAGATCAGGCACTTGGTAGAAGAATCTTCATACATTCAAATGGTATCTACATATATTTAACACCTGTAGATTAAGGTGGGAAAGGAATTCTTTTTTATGTTAGTTAAATTTTGTTTAAATGTAAAAAAGAAATCTATTTCTTCGAACGTATAAAATTTATTATGTTTTTATTTTTATTATTTTTTAAATAAAAATATGGAAGTCATTTTTTTATTATTCTTTCTCTATCAACATTTTTTTACCTAATCAATAATACAAATAGATTAATATTTTAATTCTTTTAATATTATACCAAATATAATTATTCTATTCTATTTCTATTTTTACTTTTTTAATTCTCATATCCAACAATTCTATATATCAAATAAAATATAAATATTTTAATAATTCAACTATATCTAAATTTTCTAACCCCAAAGTAGCCATTAGATTTGTCTTAAAATTTATAATAAATAATATTTATTATATATAAATCTTGAATTCCATCTAATGACATTGAAAATTTAATTTTTCCATGTCTCTATCTTGTACAACTTAATTCCTCCCAAAAAGAGAAAAAATAAAACTTGGAAATAAAACTTTAAATATAGCGTGCCAATACACCAAAAAATGAAGTGCAGAAGTGTCTTTATTCGCTTGAGAAAGGAATAGTCTAGATAAATTCCAAAATACCTTGATTGTAATTAAAAAAATACACACAAATTTAATCAAATAGTATTACTACATGAGCCCAATATTAAAAAAAAATTCATCACCCCATTGGCTATTAAACAAACCTCAACTCAAAATGTGTTAACAATGTTAATAATAAAGTTGAGAAAGATTATGTATGCAGCATTTCTCAAATTAAGATTGTAAGATTTCACCTAGATTTCTTTTATATAATAATAATAATAATAATAAAGTGATACCAGCACAGAGAAATTGAAGAAATCGGAACCACCTATATTTCCTTTCTTCTCCTTTGGAAGTGACTCACTTCTGTTTTGTCAGAAACAATGAAACAAATTATTTGCTAAAACAATGTTGTGAGTACAAGTATGTACAAGTCAGTTGATACCACAGGGCCGAGTCCGGTAGTCTCCTCTCATTTTGATACAAAATTGAGTGCTTCCCTCCTTCAAGCAGGTTGTATCATTTTCCACTTTCATATAACGATGGGCTGACATATGTCTTCAGTCTTCCCAAACACATCTTGCATGCACAAAATCATCAGAACCAACACAAGCATTTGTCCGTGTCAGTTATTTGAACTGAGCACAATGCATGCTGCTCCCTTTTGCAAGGCTGTTTATCCTTCCTCCATGGCAGAGCATCTTAGCTCATAAAGCTCAGGCAGATCGAAAACCCGTTAGTCCAAGAGCTTTCAGCCGTGGGAGCCCAGATAATTAGGAAATCAAACAGCCCGTGAAGCTCCCTTTAGGAGGCACAAGGAGAGTCTGCCAACAAACAATGACTAGACATCTCTCTTTCCCACGGTTCCAGCTGAGCTCTGCTTCTTCTGAACGCCATACTGCCAGCCATCTTTGGATTTATCACCCACATGATCAAAATCATCCAACGAATTATCCATTGAATACTTCAACGGACGATGATTGCCATTTCTTGAGCTTACTGGTGTGCCCATCTTCTCATCATCTTCTGATGGTGTTCCCGACCTGGATTCCATGTGCATATCCGTTGATCTATATCTTGGTCCAGCCGATCTCAGTCCCCTCATATTTGAGGAAACCTTACCAGGCAATGGTGTGTATGCCGGTCCCTTTGACACCAGAAACTCCTTGGGAAGAGAGTCCATGTCCATATAGCAATTTCTGGCTTTTGCATCAGCAATCAATGCAGCCCAGTCATCAGATTGCACCAGAGCATTGGCATTTCCCATAACCTGTTAATGATAACAAACTATAACACCATCCAAAACTGTGCCTTCGTTGGCTAGGTGAATGCAAACATAAATTTAACATTAAAGGTGCTTTTGAAAGAGATCCGTACCCAGAGGGCCCTTCTTGCACGAGTCAGGGCAACATTCATTCGTCTTATATCCGCAACAAAGCCAACCCCATGATTAGATGCACGCACACAAGACATTATAATGACATCACGTTCTTGGCCTTGGAAAGCATCTACAGTATTGATATACAGATCCTTCCCTCCTTCTGAATTCAGTACTTCCTCAAACTCGCGCTGGAGGCATTTTAACTGCAGCTTGTAAGGAGTGATTATGCCAACAGAAATCTTTCCCATACCTGAAGATTTCAATGTTTTCTGAAGATGCTCATACAATTGGAGGCAAAATTGTGCTTCATGTATGTTTTGATAAGAGACTGATCCACCCCTATGAGACTCTCGGCCATGTCTAATATCATAAAATATATAAGGTCTAAGTAAAGGGTCCTTGTAGTATACCTCATCGGGCAATTTAGTGATGCTTTCACTGTCAGTAAGGCGCCCTTGGTAAAAATACCTAGAAGGGAAATCCCGGATCTGAGGATGCATTCTATACTGCACAGACAACAACATTGTTGGGCATCCTGCTTGTTGGAACCTTTCAAAAAGACTCCTACTATACATCAATGTTCCAGCTGCCTTGCTGATAACTGTAGCAGGAAGCTGCTGAGGATCGCCAACAAGAACACACCGTGCTGCACCAAGAGAGAGGGGAGGAAGAACTGCCACTTCACTGGCTTGGGCTGCCTCATCAATGACTACCATATCAAAACCATGGGTAAGACGAGAGAACAACTTGCGGCCACTGCTAGAAACAGTAGTGAAAACTATCTCAGCCTCATTGGCAAAACTGGCCTCAAGATTAGCACGAGCCTCTTCCAAATTGAAACTATTACCAGGTCGGAACCTACTTTCTAAAATAAGAAGGCGAGACATCTCAACCAGAATCTTATCCCTGCCTTCAACCACAGCTGCAAGGTTTTGTAACAGTGCATCTCGATTCTGGTCTCGGGCCACAAGAAGGTCAGGGTCAACACCAACAGAACCTTGGGAGCGAACAGCAACAGCAGCAACATTTAGTTCTCTTTGAAGCGAAGTGATCTGCTGAGACAACTGTGCCTCACGAGTCTTTAACTGGTGCATCCATCCTAAAACTTCTTCCCGACTCTTGACCAGCAGCTGTTCAGTTCTCCGCTCAACAGAAACTGCCTGGGCAGCACGTGTCTGAGAATCAACTCCAACTCTTGCAACATCAGGCCGATAAACTTTCATCTCTCCATCAATAAATCCACGGTCAAGAACACGGGCAAGAAGCTCATCAGTGGCAGCATTAGAAGGAGCACAAACTAGCATTCTAGGTTTTGGGCAAAGTTTTGGTAGCGTTCGAAAAAGATTCTGGTCCATGTTTTGAAGAACTTGATCAATTGATCCTACTGCAACATTATCTGAACTGCTCTCATTAACTTGCTTGTAGCTTTCAGGGGCTAGTTTCTTGAGTAAAGAGGTGTAGTAGTGCTGATACTGCACCAGGTGAATGACATTCAGCATTCCCCAAACAGTATGTGTCTTTCCTGTTCCTGGAGGTCCTTGAACAAGAGTAAAGGGCCAAGGATCTTGCCTCTTTGTTGTCCCACTGCTGGTGCCAGCAGCCGTATGCATTGCTGCCCATTGGATTGCTGCCAACTGAGGTTCATTAAAAGTCCTATGCAGATGCTCAACAAAATTCTGTGTGAAGCATTCGGGCATGGCAGGTGACTGCTGTTCATATTTTGGGAAGTGTTCAGGACTAGGCTGAAGGATTGCAGTTTGCATCTGCAAAATGAGGAATCAGTCAGAAATTCAAAATTGAGAAACCCTGACAACTAGATAAAGAAAAGTCAGTACATACCTGCAGATTTAAACGACGAAATGCATGTAAAGCAATATACTCCCTCTGAGTGGTAGCAAGAGAACCAAGCACTGTGAGAAACCAAGTGCTTCCAACTTGAAGTTTTCTTATAATATGATCACTATCCACCCTGCAAGAAAGATCAACTTATTTAAGTATCATTATTGAACCAAGGATAGTCCTATCAATGCTGAGCCATAAAAAAAGGGTATATAAAAGCAAAAGTCTGAAGAACACTTACCTGCTTGGTTCATAAGAATCCCCAACATAATAATGGAGAATTGCACCAGGTGGGTCACGGGTATCAATAGGTATGTGTCGCCTAACGGTACCCACTACACGCCCAGTTATCTCTGGCTCCACATCATCCTGGGCAAAAGATGCACTGTTCCGCTTGGATCTGACTGCTTCATATCATAAAAGAATCAATATGACTGAACTAAAAAAATTTATTAGAACAAGGATCTAGTAGTAAATTATGAAAATAAACCTGATCCAGGCCTAGGGGATGAAAGGATTGCAACATCACCCTCCTTAAATGCCCATTTAAACTCATGTACTGGAAGGACCTTCACATCATACCAACCTAAGACAGAAACTCAAACAAATTAAATTCAAAAGTAAGAAAATTTATATATAACCAAACTTCTTCTTTTCTCTTTTTTTTTGGGGGGGGGGGGGGGGGTGTTGGGGGGAGCAGATGAAAGGTCAAGAACGATTGAGGCTAATTTGAAAATAAGCAGATAAAGAGGAAAAAAAGTCGTGTAAATTTGGGAAGAACATAGTTTCCAGCATACATACAGAATAGTTGATATCAAGAAGTGACAGTGACAGCCAATAGCACAGTCAAATTCTGTACCAAAGGCAATTAAGATGTCAATCTAAAACAAGCAGTGAATAGTTTAAAAGTACCTCTCTCTCTTGGCTCATTTGCCTTCACACGCACCATAATATGGGTATCCCTAGATACTGTGTCTGTTAATTCTTCCCATGTACTGTAAAGCTGAGCCCGGCATTCCTCAAAAAGTAAAGGCTCAAATACTCTAACATATTCTTCTACCGATTCAAAGCAACCAGGAATACACCGTAGCTCAGTCTCCTCTGGTTCACAAGATCTCTCCAGTCAGTGATCAATAGGACTGAATATTAATGTCTCAAAAAGAACTAAACAATATATTTCTACTCAATTGATAGGTAAATGGATAAATAACTAAAGTAAAAATCTGGTAATTATACTAGCAGCAAGAGCAAGTTTAATTCAACTTGCATCTGCCATTTTTGCAAGTACAAATATTTTGACCAACAAACATTAGGACTCAATATCCTGAAACCATGATTAATTGTTGTTAGAATCCTCCACATGAGTTTTCTTTCACCAGTCAAATTCCATCAATGCCCACACTCTCCTCAATTCCTTTAATGACTATAAATTCTGCCGTGAATACTGTCCATGTAATTCCTAATATTTAACTTTTTTCATTCTCCAGCTTGAATATTTTTCAAGCTCTTGTCTGCATCTGCATGTTGTACATGTTTAAACTTTAGACCACCTAGGACAATTTTGGCCCAATCTATAATTTAAGTTATTCAGCATATATCTCTAGTTTAACCTACCATCTATCTATATCCATGTAAAAGCTGAGGCATCTGCTTATATACTCAATGACTTGTGATATGATAACTCAGATATCGAAGAAAATCTGCCAGAGATTTCATACCTAAAGATCATAACTGTAATACTGCAAGTGCTATAAATTTTTTAACTGGACTCCCATTCATTCCCATTCTGCCATAATTGCAGAAAGCTAGAAATCCTAGTGACATCCACAGAATAATCTTCTAACTAATAAATCTGTAGTGAATGGAGGAGTGGAATTGTCTAGTGGGGAACACGAGAGACACATGTCCACTGTAGTTGCATTAGACTGTAAATAATCTTTAACAGCTCTATTACACAATCTAAAACTGTGGTTTCAGCATTACAGGATTTTGAGTTGATACAAACACTTATGCACCAAAAAAGGCCTTTATAGCAGCTGAGTGTCCAGGGGTGGAATGGTTCCAACTCCACATATTCAATAAAATGAGCAGTTAAAGAGTGAAGATGCAAAAACAGGAAGAGGCCATAGTTACAGTTAATATAACAAATTGAAGCTCCAGGTTGCCCTTCCGCCTGTTATCTTTCCAGCTTTCTCAAGAAAGGAGCCAGCTTGAGAACCATAACACAAAAGAGACATATGATGTCGACTGGGTTACATAGTCAATTCATGTAAACCAGTAGAAACCATAAACAAAAAATCAAAATTTCTTTCCAAATACAGCTGTCATCACCCTTCCAAGTCTCTCAAGTGTTATGACTCTCACAATGTGATAACTGAAGGAAGAGAGCATCAGGATATGAAATTAGAAACAACTTTAGTGCAAAAGGCCCTAAAAGTACATATCCAAAGAGATCATGTAGCATATCAATATGAACATGATACATTCTAGGTCCAAAAATAGAAAAATATATCATACCTGGATTATGCCAAAACTTTTCACTGGTCACCTCCCGTATAAGACGTTCTACAGATGTATCCTGAGATTGTGTACTGACAGAAATCTGCTTCTTAATAGAAAGATGTTTCTTGTTTCCTAACTTCATATCATTGGAGCTTTGACTAGTCATACCTGACTTCCTATTAGAAACTGGTACATTCTTCTGCTGTCTTTCTGTTGGCTGTTTCCACGAACCCTGTCTTGGAATGGGTGGTAAATTGACCTCTGTAGAAAGTCCAGTGTCACTGTTTAGCCTCTTAGGCCTACCTAGTAGTCCCCTATTATCACCATTACAATCAGATTTCAGTTCGTATGCTTCAGCATGGGCCCCACCTTCACTAGAAGATGTGTCCACCTGTTTTTGATCCTTAGCTATTTCAACACGCTCAACTGGTGCAGCAACAGTACGGACTTCCTTTACAGTACGATTTGTAGCAGGCAATGAGAAAGTCTGCCTTCTAGGGGTTGCAGTTTTTATTGGACCTGCTTGCTTGACATCTTCCAAATTAAGAAACATGGTCTGTCTATTACGTTTCTTTCCCAACATTTCCTCCTTACGTTGGTCTATCTTCCTCTTTCCCAAATTGTTTGCACATCTAAGAGCATGGCTTGCTTCAATGCCCTTCACTTCCTTTTGTTTAGAAACTAAACCGGGTTCCTCCTGCACATCCATAGAAGCTTCATATTTTACACTGATTTCTGAATTTTGGATAGTATTGCTTTTCTGTTCACTAGGATCTGATTCTATACCTATCGAAGCATGACTACTCTTTTCATCAGTTATACTATCAGAAACTTTAATATTGCTCAGCTTATTATCAGAAGCCAGTGCAACACATCCATCCACCATTCCAGATATTGCTTGCTCTTCCAAAGCTTTGCTTTGTTGTTGCAAATCATTACAGCCATTTACATCAGCAGAGCCCTCAACATCATACCATTCCCCTTCTTCTCTCTCCATGGATTGAGCATTTGCTGAACTCAATACTGATGATTCCATGACTCTCACATCCTCATCTTTACTAGACTTAGATGATGAGTTAGTCTTTGTATTATTATCTTCTACTCCCTTCAATTCAGCATCTGTTTCAGGTATACAAGTGGATTTAGGCCGAACAAAAGGCTGAAATCCGGATACAGAAGATGCATGTGAAAAGGCATTATTATTTGATATTCCTAGGGCACCAGCTGAAGAAGCAGATAAGTCAGAAGCATGGGCATTTGCAGTAGATGGAAATGCCTTTTGGGGCTGGAAGCAGTCAATACCATCCCTCTCATCATTGTCCTCTGCAGGTGGTTCATTGAGATCAAATAATGGCCTTCCTCGAGAACCCATCTCATACACATATGCATGCAATCTAGATTGTGAATGAAACCAAGTTGTACAGGAATTTTTCTTCTTTTATTTTTAAGAGAAAATGTCCATGACATGCCCACAACAGCAGGGTGGGGGTATCTGCAAGTCAAGCACAGCCAAAAAAAAAAAATTATCAATGCTTTAAGGGAAGGGGAGGAATGAAAGATATCATGTCACAATATTCAAGCGAAAAAACCATTACATGAATTTACAGAACAAGTCAAAGCACATACACATATGCTAGTTTGGGTCAAATGTAACTCTTGACTGTCTCAAACACAATTACAAGAATAGAGACGAGAGAAAATACACAATTTACCAACTAGAGTCTGACATTATATATATAGGAATTAAAGGCTATCGCTGGTATAAAAAGGAAAAAGGATAAAAAAAAGAAGTGAATCGTATTACATAAGAAAGAGAAGTACCAAAAAGCAAAACCCAACCCCCCCGCCCCCAAAAAAAAATGATAGCAGAAACGATCCGATAACACAACTAGGAAAACCAAAAACCAAACTTTAAGGAAAATTTCAATGCTCATTAACATCCAGCCTCCCTTTCCTGACCCAGAAAAACAAAATTCTTTTAATCAATTACAGGATTAAAGCAAAAAACAATCCCACCCAGGACAATGAGATAAAGTACAGACGGCTCTCAACTTACATCATCCTGGAAGCACTCAAAAATTCCATATCCAATTACTAATCCAACCATAAACTTCAACCAGTGACCTAACCATCATCTAGGGTTTGATAATCAAAAAGTCACTCCCTTTATTAACCCCTTCAGCATGATTTCGAATTCTGATACCAGACAACTACTCTAGACCCTTAACCAGGATCTTATCTCCATAGACACCCTTATAGAGATCACACTAGTTATTCACTCACCCAACAAAAGCGTCCAGCAATAATGCACAAATCTCACAGTCAACCCTGCCTGATTCAATATCGTTCTTCCAATCTTATTTGGCCAACTGATTGTCCATGATGCCAGATTTCCAGCAGTAAATTTTCTAGGAAAAGTTAAAAAAAGAAAAATCGAAATTAAAATAGTCTTGGAAAGAAAATTTACCTCCTCTCACTGCGTACAGAGGAGAACAGAGAGAAGAAGGTCGCTCAATTGGTACAAGTTAGAGAAAAAGAGAGCGAGCTAGACAGGAATTGCAATTCTAGGATGCAAAGAGAGGGTGTGGTGACCGGTTTATATAGGAAATATCGGCCCCATCTAGCCGGCCGGAATTTTCTCCGGCCACCGTTAAGTTATTTCCGTCTTAGCCTATCTACTTAATTTTTAATAATTTATTTATTTATTTTATTTATACTCGATAAAAAAAATGTAAATTCCACCGTTAAGAGGGGTACTTTGGTAAGTGCAATCTCCGCGGGAAGTATAAATATTTAGAACCATCACAAGCAGTCGAGATAGCCAGATCGAACCGAAAAACCATTGCAACTGAATGAGATTTGAAAAATCGGCCCCACCCGTAGCGGCGGCTCAGGCTGCCGTACACAGCCAGATCCACCCGTTTTCTGGGTCCTCCCAAAACCACCAAAAGCAAAATCAAATGGAAAGGGAGAGAAACCCACCGGAAGCAGAGGCGACGCCCCGCCGTGGAAAGAGAAACCGGCTGTGAGCTTTGACTGCCACGCGAACGGCGTCGTCTGGGTTCAGTTGTCTCCTCTTCTTCAGCAGAATTTGCCAAATAGTTGTTGAAAGCCACGGACGTTGCTATCAGGGCGTCGTCACTGAGCCCTGACTTATAAACACAAAGGCAGTGAACTACACTCGCAACGTAGCGCGTGAACAATTGTGGGCCGTTTCTATTGGGTTAAAGAAATCGTAGGTAGCCTTCTCCAATTGAAAAAGGGATTTGCATATTCAAGTGTTCTCGTCTCTCGTGTAATAATACTAGCACAAATCCTTTCTAGTTTCAATTTCAGAATATTATATATGCTTATTTGGTTTTCTAGTAAAACTTTTATTATAAAAAGCACATTCATAAATCTCAATTTAAAAAAAAAAACTTATTAATGTCTATCTTAATAAAACAAATCAAATAACCAATTTCACTTTTTAATATTAAAATGAATTTGATAGTAGTTCATTTCATATTCATGCCTATTTTCTTTGCATTGCTCTCAAGAAGTTATGCTCCGTTTACTATATAAAATTGTTAAATATAAAAAAAATATATTGATGTGAATAAAATGGAGTAATTACAATTAATATAATATAAAAAAGAATTAAAAATTATTTTATTTACATATTTGATTGAGTAAAAATAATATAAGAACAAAAAAGTATAAAAATAACTTTTGTATCATTATTCAAAAATAATATTAGAATGAAAAAAATAAATGAGAACAAATATATAATGAATTTTGTATAAATTAAATATAATAATTATTTTCAATATACGTGTTTATAAAATATAAATAAATTTTTTTCTAATTTTGTAAAATATGTACCAAATGGAGTTAATCATTCTTTTTCTTTTTACCTCTCTTTTATTAAAAAAAAATTGAATTAAATTGTAATTTGATTAAAAATTGAACACTTGTCACTATTTCTATTTAACAAGTACTAAAAAAATATTTCTAGTCATATAGAAATAATTTAATTTGTTAATCAAACAATTACATGATGATAAAGTAATTTTTACTCAACCAAAGAAAAAGTAATTTAAAAAAAAAGGAAAAAGTTAAAAGATTCCTAGTATTAATTTTAGTTGGGGGTATGAATGTTGTAAAATATAGTTAGACTTTGAAGATGATCAAAGGTGCATAAGTGAATAAAAGGAGGAAAAAAAAAATGGACCAATTTGTCAAAAGACTATATAGCTACATTCAATGGTTAGGGAATCAAATTAATGTTGTAGATCGGACCAAAAGCCATTAATCACAATGTAAAAGGTAGTTCGTATGTGTTTTTAAGAAGCAAGAACGCAGAATTTTCTCTTTTTTTTTTATTTGCACATAAAAATTTTGTGTTAATAATCAACATTAATATGTCATTAATCATTATCAATTCAAGAGAGTATTTATATCTTTTCACAATATTGGAATCTTCTTTCTTTACCTTTTTATTTTTCATTTTCCACATACACTCTCGTAGAAATGAGTTGGTGATCACTGTACAGCGCAGCGTCAGTACCCTATAAATTAGAGTATATTTTATTGAGCACTCATAAATTTATTTAATTTTTAAAATATAAATAAATCGCTTTTTAAATAAAAAATAAATTGCATAAATTTTTTTGAGTTTATTTGAAATTATATAATTTTTTTATTTTTAAAATATACATAAATTTTTTATAAAATAAGGAATAAATCACATAATTATTTTTTTAAAATTTTTTCTTTGAAATTACATAAACCTCCCTCTTATTTTTAAAAGAAGTTTATATATATTTTAAAAATAAATTAAAAATCTATATAATTTAAACACAACTCATAAGAGGTTTATATATGTTTTAAAAATAGGAGAAATGTATATAATTTGTTATATATATATATATATATATATAAACTTACTTGTCAAAGAATTATTAAAAAAAGAAAAAAGAAAGCAAAAACTAAATAGTAGTTGGCGTTTTCAATCGGCATAGATTCCTAGAAAGGATTTTGAAACTATTTTAAGTTACTTTATTCTAATGTTGATGCCGTATCGGACTTCTACTTTGTCGGTGTTACCACACATTATCCTAATTTAATACCAAAAAGCGAATTTTTGGTGGATATTCGTTAACAAATTATAAACAAGGCACTCTATATCTTACTATGGACATGCATAAAAATCTGACATTCTTACTCCCACTACAGATCACCATTAATTTAGTTTTCCTCACAATATAAAATAGTTTGAAAAAATTAATGATGTAAATTTATTTTTTGTTCTTTTAATGTATCAGTGTTTTTTAAACCTCTGGCCTTGCATTATTATTTAGAAAAAAATACTTGATATTATTATTATTATTCTAATCTATATAATATCATTAACTTCTTTGTGTTTTATATAAAATTATATTCGTTAAATATTAAAAATAGTTTGACAAAATATATCTATAAAGCAAAAAGCTGATCAATCTAATATGAAAAAAAATACTTTTAAAAGCTCTCGATCAATTAATGGCTCTCCATCAATTGATTGATGAGTTTTTATCAATTGATAGATGACAATTAACTGATGATAATAAAAGAACAATTGAGAAGTGAGAAAAAAAGACCAATCAATTAATCATGTATGACAATTAATATATCAAAAAAAGAATTGTAAAAAACTTGAAAATTATATCAATTGAAGTAAGTGGTTGTTACTTTTTGTTTTGAATCATATTATTAATTAATAATAGTCAAATAAATTTATGGACTAATTTAAAAACCTTTTGAACACACTGAAAACATTATAGGAGTTCAAAATTTGAATTTCAAATCAAGTTTATAAGGAAAAGACATAATTATTGAGATTTTATCTATAAAAGAGATTTCTTAATACTTGAATATAAGGATGAAGAATAAATAGATGTACATAAAACTCCCTCTCCTTTGTAAAATCTCCAAATCTTTGAGCCCTTTACAAGTTTTCTGGAAGAGAAGAATTCACAATTATTAAGTACAATCTTCTAGTATGCTTTACATTATTTTTAGAGGTAATTTACTTGAACCTTGCAGTAATTCACAGGTGCAAATATTACTTTAAAGAAAATGTGTTTAACACACGTTTAAAGCTTCTTATTGTAATTTTCTTATTTTATCATTGCATAATGTCCTATCATTTTTTTGTCATTTTATGGCTTTATTGTAGCCCATATTTTCTAATATTAAATAGACTAATCATTCTTCAATTAGTTGAAAAACATGTTGGTTTCTTTTTTAATTAACAAGAAAAATTAAATTTACAACGCTTTATTCAATTTTTTACCCACTTAATTATTTGAATTAACTATATATAACTTTGTTAATTACTTTCTAAATAACTACTTCATTCGTGAACTTGGATCCCTTGTCACGCCCTTAGAATAGATTTGAAGGATTCAAATTCTATTTTTTTTAATCTCAATTATCTATATTTTATTTTATTTTGTTTATTTTGAAGAAAGTAAATATAGGACAAAGAGAATCTCCCGACTTTTATTAGACTATCTTCAATCCAAGTCCCTTCCTTCATCTCTTATTTGAATGTTTATTGTCATATGTTATTATTTTTAAAAGTAAATAATTATCTAATAATAGTGTTTAGAGAGACTTTAAAAAAAAGAATTGAAAACTATTATTTGATATATTAATATTTTCAATGTTTAAAATATATGACTTAGAAAATATCATGATATTTTTTTATGGGAAGAATAAGATATCATGATAAATATCATGATATAAATTATATATACTTAAAATAATGTATTTAATATTACTTAATCAATTCCTTTTACATTTTATTTTTTAATTTCAAAAAATAATAAAATATTGAATAATTATTAATTACTACTTTGTTGCAAGAATATTGTCATGGATGCCGTATCAATATTAACTTCTCATAAGTATAAAGACGGCACGATTCACGTTACTAAAGTTATGTTTAAAAGTTTATAAAAAGATAGAATTGAATATCAAATAATCAAATAAAGTAGAGTGAAATGGCAAATTATGTATTATTCCATTGTTTGGGAGTTTAATGAAGAAATAGAAAGAATTAGTAATGGAATTGAATGACTTATCAATTATTTTTTAGAATTGCACTTATGAAATAAACCCATATATAAGAGTATAAAGGTATATTTGTATTTTTATATAAGTATGAGTTATTTTGTCATTGATTCCCTAATTTGGAGGAACACAAAAATTGTGATTTTGGATGGCAAGGAGAGGTTATAGAGGCCATATATTATCGTTCTATTTCGGCCTTAAAAAAGAAAATTTAACAACTACTTAACTCACTTTAGTTATTTTATTTCATTCCATTCCATTCTATCCTTTGTTATCCATCCAAATATTACCTAAAGTCCAAAGATCTATACTCGCAAAGCTTTAGATTCCCTAAAAGCATATACAATATTTAAGACAACAATGTGATTTAAACAAAATGATTTTGTCAACAAGAAGTTACTCTGAGTAACATGGATTAGCTAAAAGAGACATGTCAACTTCATCAAAGTCATAATTAATTCACATTTTCTTTTAATTTAAATAAGACTTTATCACATTTCACATAGACACATTTCTTATATCACTTTATGGTTTGCTTTTGACAATGGTACTATAATATTTATTTCTTTGAATATCTCTCCCTCTCTCTCACACACACACACTTACTCACTTTGAAGTCATCCATTCCTTGTTATTGTCTTTTTCCATCTTCAACAAATATTTAGATAATGTTTTATTTATTTAAAACTAGTAAAATGAGATGATGATATAACTTTAATTTATTCTATTTTAATATGTATGTCATTAAACACCTATTTAAATTCACCAATTAGAAAACATGAACACACTTGCTCTTTTGCTCCACATTTATGAGCATGTGTGAATGCTTCTTTTTTTTGTTTTTGAAGTGAAAATTCTTTTGTTAATATTAGAAAATATTTTTATCTTAAAAATGATATACAGTACTTTTTTATAAAGTCTTTTGAATAAGCCAGCAAAAATTTATTTAAAAAGAAAATAGGATAATTCACACATATCACCACTTGAAATAAATATTACAAGTGAGAAATTAAATAACTGACAATTTTAAAAAGAAATTGAAAAAATAAAATAAAATAAAATATCAATATTTTAAACTCATTCTTTCACATTAAAACTTCAATTTGAAACAATGGAATATCAAATACCTAATTTTATGATTTTTTTGTCATTGGAGTGGTTATATTTTATATTTAATTTTTGAAAAATTAATATAGTGATGAAGACAAATATATGTAGTTAAATATATTATCACATATTTTGAATTCTAACTAAACAAATATTATAAGGTCAAGTTGTAAAAAACTTTCTTGTTAACTATCTAAGTCAAATCGTAGTACAAACATATAGAGAACCATGTCACTGGATGTTGGTGGAGTAATGTTGTTGAGAATTTGAATCATGGCACAAGAGGTTGTCTTTAAAAATTATTCCGCCTTCACAAATATCCCTCAAGATAAAATAGATCATTTCTAATATGGGCTTAAGGACACAGAACTACAAATAAGGAAAAGTTGCAACCCAAATATAGAAGGAAGAGAGGAAGTAGTCGTGCTTTCTTACATCTCACTAAAGAGCAAATGAACCTATATATATATTGGTAAGAAGCTAAACGTTGGAGATTTTAAATAAGAGTAACGTTGGTAATTTAAAGACCGTTTATGAGAGGAGTTATAAAATTAATAGAATTAAGAGAGGTTGTTATACGTTGGAAATTAAAGAAGGTTTATTAAAGGAAGTTATAAAATAATGGTATTAAAAATTTCTAACTAAAGATTTTGAATACCAATGATAAAATCGAAGACCATGTTGCTAATTTAATAAAGTAAAAATTTCTACTTTTCTAGAAACCTCATTTGATTAAATAAACTTTTTTGCAAAAGCTTTTCGTATTGTGAATTATCTTGTGCATAAGGGGAATCAATAGATTTTAATAGAGTTGAGCCCAATTTTGGCATGCTCTTGTGCTCGTGAACCCATCTTCTTCCTTAACTCTTTTACTAGTCTAATAACATATCTTAATATTTATACATTTAAGACTCTCTTATTTTGAACAATGTGGGACTTAATCTTTTTAAAATACTCTTTTTTTTTTTTTTAACTTCTACACTCAACAATCCCCTACATATTTTAGAAAGATAAGAAATGATGTCTGGGTTGCAAGTATAAATGTAAACGTTTTGAATCTAATGTCTTTTGGATTATGAATCAAATCTTGACTAATAAAACTTAACATATAGAGCATCAGTGAAGTTTATAACTCTTTATTGTGTGTTAGAGGTCTTATTAATTAATTTACACCTCTATAATTCTTGCTATTGTCACTATTTGCTCTTTAATAGGTCATGCATGTGCTTGGTTTTAATGAGTATTTTAGAGATTTTGTCACAATCTCATACTCTATACTCATATAAGTGATGTCATCAAATGTATTTGCATTTAATGCACTACCCTCATAGGTTTTGAAAATCATTAAGAGTTTTATGTTCATCCATTCCATAAATGCATTCTAGTACTTTTTTCAGACCATATAGAGGGACTTAAAATTAAGTGCTAGCAGAGCTAACAGTGACTTGTGATTACCTATATAAACCTTCTTCATGAGATTTCCAATTATAAAGGTTAGGTCACCACTATTATTAATTTTGGATTGGCTTAAGTCTCATTCCCTTAGTTGTTCCAAAAATTAATTTTCTACCCAAGGGTTTGGTAAGAAGATCTATCAAATTTATCTTTGACTTTACCAAATTGATCGATATAATATCATCTTTCAATACCTATTTAATCACATCATGTCTTACTCGAATGTGTCTACTTTTATCATTAAAAGTTTTATTCTTTCCAATGACAATTGTCGCTTGACAATCATAATGTATAGATACAATGGTATAGGTATTACTCCCTAAGGAATAGTGGGAAATCCATTATACATTATATCATGATTTATGATACCTTTTAAATATCTCATTAGCCTCACCAATGCAAACCAATTATCACTATTTGGGAAGTGTATGTACTTGTTTAATCTGTATACAACATATGTTATATCAAGTCAAGTGAAATTCATCAAATGCAAAAGACATTCAATGATCTGTGCATATGTAGATTAATCTATAGGATCACCTTTATTTTTCATTAATTGAGTATTAATATCATAAAGAATACTTATAGGTTTATCATCAAAATGATTAAACTTTTTAAAAAATTTCTCAATATAATATTCTTGTAATAGTAATATACTATCACCTTTCCTTATAGCTTTAATGCCTAGAATCACACTTGCTTTATCCATATCTTTCATATCAAATTTAAAAGCAAGAGAACATTTTGTTTCAAATACAATATTCATACTTATACCAAAAAGGAACATGTCATCCACATACAAATAAATAATTACACACTTATTATTTACAAGTTTTGTATAGACATATTTATCAACTTCAATGGTTGAAAACCTATAACTTATCAAAACTTTATTGAGTTTCTCATTCCATTGTTTAGGAACTTGTTTCAAACCATATAAAGAGTTAACAAGTTTACAAACTTTATTTTTTTGGTCAAAAGCAACACAACTTTCTGATTGCAACATATAGATATCTTCTTCTAAATCACCATTTAAAATATATAGTTTTAACATCAATTTGATAAATAAAAAGTTTGTAAATAGAGACTAGAGCAATGAAAACTTAGATTGAAGAAATGCTAGTAATAAGAGACAAAGTATCAAAATAATCTACATTATGTTTTTGTGTAAATCCTTTAACTATTAGTCTTACTTTGTATTTATCAATAATCCCATTAGAATTGTATTTCTTTTTGAAAACCCATTTACACCCAGTATGTAACAACTGGGAAAAGGGAAAAGGAAAAGAAAGTTGAAAGTTGAAAAAATTCGAAGTCCAGAAATTTTGCTAAGTCTCCTCGCAATAGCGAGAAATGGTCTCGCTATAGCGAGAGTGCCTGCTTGCAATAGCGAAGGTGATTTTGGCTATAGCGAGTGCGGGCAGCAATCCATATAGAAACCAGGGGGTTGCTCGCCGTAGCGTGCGCCATAGCGAGAGTGGGAGTCTGGAACTAGTGCGAGTTCGCCATAGCGAAGGTTAAATCTCGCCATAGCAAAGGGAATTGATACGTGCTCGCCATAGCGAAAGCTAAACCTCACCATAGCGAAGGCAGCTGATACAAGCTCGCCGTAGCGAAGGTTAATTTTCGTCGTAGCGAGGGTCAGTCCGGAAGAGTGTAAAAAGCAAGAATTTGACTCCTTTAAATGCCCCAACTCATTCTTTCTCTCATATTTGCCCTAGACTTCGACCCAAGGAGAGAAAAGAGGCGTGGAGAGTGAGAGAGACTAAGAGAAGAAGGAAGAACAAGGAAAGGTAAGCAAGTTCCTCTCATTTCTACTTAGAATCTTGATCTCCTCTCTTTGCCCTCTCTTCCTACGATTTTGGTTGTGAGATTAGTGAGGTTTTGAGCATGGGTCAGAAGAGGAAAAGTGGAAAACACTTTTGAATCTCTTTGTTTTCTTTGAAAATGTTGTTTCCACTATCTTGGGAACTTGAGAGAGAGGAAGAATTAATGGCATTCTAAAGAGAGAGAGAGAGAACCCCTAGATTCTTGTATGTTAGGGGGTTTTGCTTTAAAGAACTCCTAAGAGTTGTTAAGTTATGAGGGAGTAATTTATGCTTTTTGATGTGTCTAGGCTCAAGTGAAGCACCTCCATCAAGGTGTGATTGTGAACCTAAGAAGGGAGAGGAGAAATTGAAAGGAAAAGCTAGTGTCGGCTCATAAGGTAGCTCTCTTTCCACTCTTTCTTGTTGCACTCTTGGATATAATAGTCATTGTATGTTTATGTAAATGCTTGATGTATGAGATATGTCATATGTTATTGCCATGATGCATTGTTGACAATATGTTTATGTGTTGGATTATGAGAATTGCTCGGGTGAGGTAAAGCCGAAAGTCCCTTAAGATGGGTGAGGTGAAGCCGAAAGTCCCTTGAGATGGGTAAGACAAGGCCAAAAGTCTCATAACCGAGTGAGGCTAAGTCAAAAGTCCCTAAACTCGGGTAAGACCATCCAAAAGTCCCTAAGCTCAGGTGAGGCTAGACCAAAAGTCCCTGGAGCCCATTTTTGGCATTGTTGTGATTTTCATAGCATGTACAACATGTAATGTAATTGAGAATGGTTAGATGCCAAATTACATGCTTTGACTTGTTATATGCCTTGATTGTTTACTTGAATAAGGGCATGAGCTACTGAGATTCCATGAATCTCACCCCTTCTCCTCCCAACTTAACATGCTAGGTGGAGCTCAAGGAGAACCAAGTGCACACCAAGGAGCCTAGGGGCATGTATAGCTAGATGATAGTGTATTTTGTTCTTTTGATGTAAAGTGGTGCCAAAATGTGTATGCACCCACTATTTTTGAGATATAAAGGTTGTAGCAAATGTAAATGTATGGATATATGTTGTACAAACTATGCATAGAGCCAAATTAATGAAAATGTGGGTTTTGCCCCTTTTGTTGAATGTATGTGATAGTGTAATTTGGCCCGTAGCATAATGAGTTTGAGATGTATGATGAATTGGACCATTTGGACATGTTATATAGACTATTTTTATGCTTTAAAACTTGTCCGTGAGTGGCTAGAACATGTGAGAGGCCATTTGGACTCATTTTGGACTTCTTGGGTGCCAAAACTGCTAAATTTGTGAGCTCTGTCAAAGTATGACTAGATGAGCTCTTCTTGCCATGAAATTTGGCATGCCTCTAAAGTTTGTAGAGAGCTTCTTGAGAAGCTAAAGTGAGTAATATTCGGAGGTCTAGAGAATATTTAGCGAATTGTTGAAATTGAAAAAAATTCATGGTTTGGTCATGTACTGTTTCATTAGTCCGAAAATGAAACCATGTCATTTATAGACCAAATGGTAGCCAAATGTCATGAAATTTTATACACATAAACTAAAAAACCACAGTGACCTATATCAACTAGAATCATCCAAATCAGAGGTCTTTAGAGAGAGAATGAACCTTCTGAAGTTCTATATCAGTATCAGGGAGCCCCTCCGACCTCCATTACTGTTTCATCGATTTTCGGGGTGTAAGGGCTGCTGAACTGATCTGAAATTATTTTTTTCCTCTAGTAGACATCTGTAGCTTTTTAAATTGGTATAGTTTGCCTAGATTGGATTTTTGTGGATTTAGTTACGAATTTTTGAAGTTCATGACAGTAAGCTGCGCCAGAAACAGAGACAGCCAGACCTTTGTCTGATTTTTGATATCAAACATAGTACAAATGCTGAGATAATGGTTGGAAATTATTTTTAGTGTAAAGATAACACTTAGAGGTTTCCAGAAAGCTATGGTTTGCTAGATTCCCATTTTTCTATAATTAGTTATGATTTTCCAAAGTTAGAGCCAAAATATGACTTTTGGGCCCAAGTGAGAAAATGCATTTTTCTGGTTTTTGGCTCCATACCCGTGGCTTATGGCTTGTTTTATGCTATGTATGAGTTGTATAAATGGAGTGTGAGTAGAGAATGTGAATGATGGGTTCACAGGACCCACGGGGCAGAAGATGAGTGTATAAAACCCCGTTTCATAGCATGAAAATGCCACGGATTGGTATTAGTTCTTTGGAAACCATATGGAACCGAGCCATGTGAGAGGCTAGATAGCGGTAGTAGATTAAGGTGTTACACAGTAGGTTTTACTCCTAAAGGTAAATATACTAAAATACAAGTTTTGTTTTTATTAATTGAATTAATCTCAGATTTAATTGCTTCTTTCCAAAAATGTGCATCTGGTGACATGGTTGTTTCAAAATAAATTAATGGTGCATCTTATACCAAATAAGTATAAAAATCATTTTCAGAAGATGTTTCTTTCCTTTGCCTTTTACTTTCCTTAAACCTTCATATGAGTTTTCAATAAAACTTTATTCAAGTGAGAAAGGAACATTTTCTATTGTTTGAGAAGTGTTTTTAATTTTTAAAGAAAAAATATGTTCAACGAATTCAACATCTTTTGTTTCTATTATAGTATTATGATTATGCAAATCACTTTTTAAAACAAGAAATTTATAGGCAGCACTATACCCATCATAACTAAGAAATATATAATTAGAAGTTTTAGAGCTAATTGAGCATATCGTTTCCAAATTCATACAGTGTATTAAGGAATTCTTTTTTGTGAGTAACATGCAAACAACAAAGCTTCTCCTTAAAGATTATTTAGACTAGAGGAGCTAATTAGCATTGCATTCATCATTTCTTTTAATGTTATATTTTTTCTTTCAGCTACTCCATTAAATTCAGGTAAATATAATGGGGTTATTTCATGAATTATTCTTTCTTTTTCACAAAAATCATTAAACAAGGTATATTCTCATCCTCTATTTGATATAACTTTTTTTATTATTTTATTTAACTAATTTTCCACTTCAACCTTATATAAAAAACACATATTAAAAGCTTCATCTTATTCCTAAGCAAATACACTTTAGTATATCTTGAAAAATTATCAATAAAAGTTATATAATATTTTTTATCACCCCTAGTCATAGTTTGTTTTAAATAACATAAATCAGTATATATTAAATTAAGTAATTCAGTTTTCTTTTGTGTAAAGTGATGAGATTTTTTAGTTAGTTTAGATTATACACAAATTTTATATTTATTTGAACATGCATTACCAATGCCAGAAATTAAACTAAGATTTTGTATTTTCTTAAGATAAGTTATACTAATATGATGTAGTCTAGCATGTCACATTCCAGAAGAATCAACCAAGTAAGTAAAAGAAGATGCATTTTTATTAAATTCAGAAATGGTGAGCATAAACAGTTCTTGATTATAATAACCCTTGCCTATAAAAATATTTTTCCTTATCATTACAATTTTATCAAATTCAAATGACACTTTAATCTTACAGAGCCCTAAAAATTAAATTTACTCTAATGTCAGGCACATGAAAAACATCTTTTAGAGCCAAGGTCTTACTAAATGTGAGCGTAAAAAGAACATTTCCTTTTCATAGAACCTTAGTGACTCTGGAATCACCAAGATATACAAATTCTTCTTCATCCCCTATATAAGTGTAGGAGGTAAATATCTCTTTATTTGCACATATGTGCCTGGTAGCCTCAGAGTCTGCCACCCATTCTTTCATGTTGACCATAAGAAGAGCTTATGAAACAACCGCAACGATTATGTCATCTCCTTGAATCAAATTTGCACTTAGCTTAGGAGGATTGTTGTTTCCAACTTTCTTCTTACATTGTGTAGTATGATGTCTTGGTTTTCCATAAACATAACAAACTCCTTTCTTTTTGAGTTTGAGATTAATGACTTCATACTTGTAATTAAACCTTTTATCATCATACCTATTTTTTCTTGGCTTTATCGCCATCAAATTTGCCTTTGAAAGTATATCTTTGGCTTTTGTCACTTGAAACTCTTTTTGATTTGTATCCTTAATAATTATGTGGGTGATCAGATCCCATAAAGACAACTGGTTGTGTTTATACTTGAGAAGCTGCTTGTATTCTTTCCATAATTTTGGCAGCCTCTCAATGAGTATACTTGCAACAAACTCATCAGGCAAATGGATCTTCTCAGCTCGAAGGTCCTTCAGCAACTTATGATATTTTTTTTATTTAGAGTTTAATATCTTTGTCATATAGCATCTCCTATAGATAGTAGTTGCTTATCACGAACTTTTGTTTCCCAACATTTTTAGTAGTGTATTTTGCAAGCAATGACTCCCAAATTTTTCTCATCTCTTTATAAGTACAGTAGACATCAAAGAGATCATTAGATAATGTGCTAATAATTATATGTCTACATACCTTATTAGCGTAAGTCCAAGCATCCAACTAAGCTTGATCTATAGTTGGTGAAGGTTTCTAATTAGAGAGAGCACCGGCGATGTAACACCCCGAAATTAATTAAGGTGTTAATCATGGATTAAGGTTAATTAAGGATAATTAATAAAGGATAATTGGGCAAGTTAGTGAATAGGTATTCTAGAGAGATAAATTGTTAATCTGGGTTAAGAATTTATTTAGGATAGAAACTTCACCTAGGCCCAAATTAATGAATCATGATAAGAGGCTAATGGAGGCCCAATGAATTAGAGGCAGACACAAACTAATTTAATGAGATAGAGGCCCAAGATTTATCTTGTATAGGCTCAATTAAGTGGCCCAATTACCCTTGTGCAGACCCAAGCCCTTGAACCCTTCAAGTTTGGCCCAAAACCCATAAAACTTCAGCAACCCAATGTATTAAACTGGCCCAAAAGAATTCTGCAGCCCAACAAGTGAAAACTGGCCCAATAAGCTAAAGTCTGAAGCCCATTTGAACTTAGACCTTAGAGCAACCCATAACCCATTTTTGACCCAACTTAAACCCATCTAAAACCCTAATACTTCAGCCACTTATCCCATTTGCTGAAACTCAAAAGTGAAATTCGGAGGTGGAGAAGGAGGCTAGGGTTTGGGGTAAAAATTCTGCATTTTCACACACTTAGAGCAAGATTTGGCCAAGGTACTAGTTATATAACTTAATCCCCTCATCTTTCTCTTTAATTTGGTCCAATTAGTTTTTCATTTGGAGAATTTTCATCATACCCAAAATCTGAAATGTGGGTGTTTAGGGATTTTCTTGGGGAAATTCGTAGGTTGAGGTTGGGGTTAGTATTAGGTGATTTTAAACCCCCCATTTTGATGCCTTCTTTGTTAATTTGAGACCCCCATAGCTGAATTATAAAATGGGTATTAATTTAGTACGAATTTACTTAGAATTTTAGGTGGATTATTGAGATTTCTGATAGAGGACACTTGAATCCGAATTTGGGATTGGTGGTGACTGGGTAAGTGCTCTTTAGGTAGTTATTAGCATTTAAATCTCTTAAGTACTTATTGCAACTGCTAATGATGAATTAGAGTAATAATCATCTAATGTTCTGGTTATAGGGAGATATTGTATCTGTGGTGGCTGTTGCAAAATTTGTCTACAAGTGAAGTAACCGGGGTTTACATTAATTTAATGCATGTATCTGTTTTAATTTCATATTTGTTATATATGAATGATTTGAAATGTTGAATGAATTGGTTGGCTATCTGTTGTATCATGATTGGACCTTGTGAGTCCATGGTGGAGCTGTGGTGTGGCTGCCACCCGTGCATGTGCCACGATCGGGCACCAGGTTATGATCAAACCCCAGATGCACTGAGCCCTGGTTGTGCTCAATGGGGAGTAGGTGCCGTGGACGGGCCTCTCCCGGTGTTAATGGCCTTTAACATGTTAAATATATGATTGCTAGTATGAGATAGTAATCATGATAGCCTAATTGTTTCATTTGCTGAGATAACTGATATGATTCTGATATTGATTTTGATTCACGCATATATGTTAATTAAACTGGATTATATGATGGAATTGCCTTGGTTACTGAGATGTGTATCTCACCCCGTTTTATGGGATTAATATTTCAGGTGAAAGTTCCTCGGGTAAGGATAAGGGTAAGCAAGTGGATGAAAATCCATGAGTTTTCACCTATGGGGAGATGGATACACTTAGGCTGACTTAGCTAGTATAGATGCTAATTTTGTATTCCTTAATGTATAGCATTATCATGTATCTGTATTGCCAAGTGTAGGCTTGAACATTTGATTTATTGAGAATGTATGTACTGAAGGACTAGACCTTATCATAACTTGATAATTGTTGTATGGATTCATGATATCTGTTGAAAATTATGTTGACCTATGATATGGCTTATCAATGGAAATATAACCCTTGAGATATTGATATGAACCCCTAATGTATGGAACCCCCATTAATTGAGTATTAAAGGATGGATGCTGGTAGTTAATGTATATTCTGTTGTTGTTACTTTATAAACTTGTTGATAGAGGGTAATTAGAGGAAAGAAATGGGCACATAAGTTTTGAATTGGTAATGGAAGCATAGCTAAGTAAATAAGGTAGATAAATGCCATTAGAGCCATATAAAATAAGGGGAAGTGACCTTAGAGTGTCCCTAAGAAGAGAAATGGAGTGTAGGGGGCGAAATATAGGAAAAACAGCTACAGAAGGGAGTCACGCCGCAGCCAGGAAGGCTTCGCTGCGGCTTAGGGAGTGACAGTGGCGAGGGACGCCGCAGCGCGGAGTGAAAATAATCGTCCAGGGGGTGACAGAACGTAACCTCGTCGCGACGCAAGAAGTCCTGCCGCAGTGCAAGTCGAGAAAATTAAGAAGGGAGGTTACAGTAGCAAAACTCACCGTGGCACCATATAGGTTGGCCGCGGCGCAGGTCCAACTCGCCGTGGCGAAAAATTCCCGAGAGCAACTTGGCAGCGGCGCAAAAGGTCTGGGCCACGGCACAATGTTAAAAACTTGGTTTTTGAGTTCCAGAACCCAACTTAGCCGCGGCGAGAAGGTTCAAGGCCGCAACGCAGGTCCCCAAACTCTCATATTTGACCTAGAAACCCTAATTTCCTTAAGGCTAAGGTTAGGGAACCGCATGAGAACATTGGTGGGATGTTTTTGTGGGTTGCAATTGATTAATGGATGAATCATAAACCCTTAATGGTGGTATAAACCTTTTTTCGCATGTTCCCGTTATGGTTGTTAGTTGGTGACCCTAATAGTCTTAAGGTTTAAATTTTTTCTATATTTTCTTAATGTAACTAATTGTAATGACTCCAAACCTTGATCATTATTTATTAATCGTGTATTTAACTATAATTATCGATATTAGAACTTGGGGTCGTCACAGGCGACACTATGCATGTCTAGCATAAAGAAGATACATTCTTGTTATCTTCAGAAATTCTACCCTTCAAATATCTCCATCTTTAAGATATTTAGAAAAGGCTTGATAGTTAGGACAACTAATGGAATAGCTTAAATGGTGACAGGAATACTATCACTACTATTGCTGACAATAGTGATGACATTTGTAATAGTAGAAGCAATGGTTTGAGCAGGAACAATAGTAGCAGGCTCTATAATCCTTAATATTTTTGGTGGAGTAATATTGTTAGAAATCTGAGTCACATTATAGGATGTTGTCCTTAAGGATTATTCTGCCTTCACGAATATCCTCCAAGATAAAATAGATCCTTCCTGATATGGCCTCAGGGACATATAATTGTAGGTAAGGAAAAGTTGCAATCCAAACACAAAAGGAAGAGAAAAAAGTAGAAGTGCTTTCTTACATCTCACTAAAGAGTAAATAAACCTACATATATATACTGGTAAGAAGTTGAATGTTAGAGATTTTAAATAAGAGTAACATTGGTAATTTAAAGATGATTTATGAAAAGAGGTTACAAAATTAATAGAATTAAGGGAGGCTATTATATGTTGGAGATTAAAGAATGTTTATTAGAGAAAGTTACAAAATTAATGGTATTAACATTTTCAGTGAAAAATTTTCAATACCAATAATAAAATCGAAGACCATGTTGCTAATTTAATAAAGTAAAATTTTCTAATTTTCTAGAAACCTCATTCGGTTAAATAAAAATTTTTGCAAAAGCTTTTCCTATTGTGAATTATCTTGCTCCTAGGAGGAAAGTGGCAAATTTTAACTAACTTGAAGCCAACTTGGCCTGCTTTTGTGTGTGCGAGCCCACCTCCTTCCTTAACTCTTTTACTAGCATAATAACATATCTTAATATATATACACTTAAAACTCTCTTAAGTTTGAGCAATATGGGATTAGGTCTTTTTAAAATACTCATTTTTTTTAACTCCTACACTTAACACTACCTATTAGTACAAAAATCTCGACTAATGTTTCTATTAAACAAAACTCTGGTCAAAGGGGTCATGTAGTTACAAGATGTAGTCATGGTAGTCAACCCTTCTTTTTCCATGGTGTAAGTCATTTCTCTTGTGGTGGTCGCTTTATACCTTCTGATGCTTCTCATCACCAAGTTTGCATGAAGCTTGGACACACAGCTCTAATATGTTTTCACTGATTTAACCATGTGTACTAGTCTCCATCACCACCATTTCTCATAGCTAATTGCTTTTCTCTATAATCATCATCAATAAATCCATGGTACCTTGACACAGGAGCTTCATATCATATCACACATGAGTTAGCTAATCTGAAAACTTCTTCCTTTGAATACTCTGTTAATGATTCCATTCGCGTTAGAGATGGCTTAGCACTCTCTATTCATCACTACAACTCAGCTCATTTCTCAGCCACATCTGGCAAATTTCTTCTCTTTGATCTTCTTTATGTCTTTTTTATGTCTAAAAATCTAATCTCTATTTCTAAATTTTGTCCTGAAAATTCTGTGTTCTTTGAATTTTACATTGATTATTTCCTTGTGAAGGACCTTCGAACTTAGACCACTCTTCTAAGAGGAACCATTCATGACCATCTCTACATTTTTCCACCTTCTTCTTTACCACAGGCTCTTCTTGGTGAATGTACAACATTTCTTCAATGGCATAATTGTCTTCGGCACCCTGCCTTTTGTGTTGTTAGTTGCATTCTCTTACAACATTCTCTACTAGTCTCCACTAAGAAACCACCATCACTATGTCCAGCTTGCTGCATGCAAAGTCTCACTTTCTCTCTTATCCTGTTTCTCTTAATCGATCCATTAACCCTTTTCAATTAGTTTTCGTTGATGTATAAGGACTTGCCCCTGCGCTTTCTTTTTCTAAACATCGATATCATGTACTTTTTATTGATCAATTTTATAGATATTCTTGGCTCTTTCCTTTAAATGCAAAGTCTGAGGTCTTATTTGTTTTTATTAATTTTCACAACAAAATTGAAACTACTTTTCATTGTAAAATTCAATCTCTTCAAACAGACTGGGGCTGGTGAATTTCGCTTCTTTCATCGTTATCTTGATTTTGTTGGCATATCCCACCATATTACATGTCTCTATGCTCATTCTCAAAATGGTTTTGTTGAATGAAAGCACAGACATGTTGTTGATACTAGCCTTACTCTTCTTTGTCATGCTTCCATTCTCGAATGTTTTTGGGCTCACACGTTTGCCACCTTTATTTATTTAATAAATCGTATGCCCACTCCCACGTTAAATAATAAAAGCCCATTTAGTGTAGCATGCTAGCCCAATCTTTGTTTATATAATACAAATAAGCTTCAGTCTTGGTCCATGCTATGTGCTTTCTTGGGCAACAACCTAGATCACAAAGGCTATATATGTTATGTGATTCATTTTAGCTGTTTTTATGTGTCCCGTAATGTTATCTTTGATGAAACTGTTTACTTAGTCCATTTCTTCTCTTCAGCCCACTTCTATCATTTTATCCTCTATTTCTTTATCTAATGGGCCATTTCCTCCCTCTTCTTCTTTTTTGATCCCTTCTTTCTTCATTTCTTCCTTAACCCACTACTAGGTCCAGTTCCTTCCTTTCTCTTGTAACATCCTCTCCTTCGTCTATCCTTCCTTCTCCACGTAATCTTTATCTAATGACCACTAGGTCCAAAAATCAAATTTTCAAACCTAAGCACAACAGTGATGGTACCATTGCTTGGCCTCCTCTCTGTGCATTCTTTGCCATTGCCTCGCCTCCACTTGTGTCACCTATGTCTATTTTCGATCCTCTCAAATGCCTTGAATGGCATGCTGCTATGAAACAATAATTTTCAAGCTCTTTTAGCTACTCAAACTTTGACTCTTTTTTCGTCGGGTTGATCTCATTGGTTGTAAATGGATATTTCGCACCAAATATCGAGTTGATAGATCTGTTAAATGCTATAAGGTGAGGCTCATTGCCAAAGGCTTTCATCAACAAGCCAACATCGATTTTCATGACACGTTTTTTCTTGTAGTTAAACCTATTACTGTCAGATTAAGCTTTTCTCAAGTTGTGTCCTAGGGCTAGTCATTGCAACAGATTGATATTTAGAATTCCTTTCTACATGGCTCCTTCTCCAAAGCTATATACATGGCTTAACCTCATGGCTTTGTCCATTCTAATCATCCTAACTATGTTTGTAAGCTTTGGAAAACCATCTATGGACTCAAGCAAGCTTCCCAAGCATGGTACGTCAAACTTAGTTCTCATCTTTCTGAATTAGGATTTGTTATATCCTACTTGGATTCATCTTTGTTCATCTCTCGAAGTTCTTCCTATGTTATCTATGTTTTGGTGTATGTTGATGATATTATTATCACCAAGTCTTCCCTTAATGCTATTAATTCACTGATTGCTGCATTGGCCTAATTTTCTCTTGTGAAAAACCTTGAACCTCTGAACTATTTTCTTGGCCTTGAGGTTCATTCTTCTCCAAATGCTCTATTTTTATTACAAAAGAAGTATATATATGATCTTTTGGCTTGCATTGGCATGATTACTTGTAAACCTGTTAAATCACCAATGGATCCATCCATTAAGCTCTCTATTACTAATGGCTACCCATTTGATGATCCTCAACTATATAAAAGCATTGTTGGCAGTCTTTAATATCTTTCCTTTACGCAGCCTAATGTTATGTTTGCTATCAATCAGGTATGCCAATATATGCATTCTCCAAGAGACATCCATAGGCAAGCTGTCAAGCACATCTTACGTTACCTAAATGTTACTTTGGATCATGATCTCTAGCTTTGCTCATCTTCTGCACTTTCTCTGGTTGCTTTCTTGGATGCTGACTAGAGAGGTTGCCTCAATGATCGTCATTCCACTGGTGCTTATTGTATCTTTCTTGGACCTAATCTCATTTCCTAGAGCTCCAAAAAGCAATCTATTATTACTCGTTCAAATGCTGAAGCTGAATACAAAGCATTGGCTTTAGTTACCTGTGAATTAATTTAGATTCAATCTCTACTTAAAGAGTTTGGTATCTTTCTTAAGGAGCCTCCGAAACTTTGCTATGACAATATTAGAGACACTTATCTTGTTACAAACTCGATCATACATTCTTGAACAAAGCATGTTGATCTGGATTATCACTTTATTCGTGAATGTTTGTTGCCAAGTCTCTTACGCATTGTTCCATCCAACGTTCAGCTTGTAAATATCCTTATTAAGCCGCTTTCAACTCTCCATTTTGCTCTTCTACATTCGAGCCTTGCTGTTGTGTCTAGCCAGCTTGGCTCGTGGGGCGTATTGGAGCACTCATGCCAAATGTCACTGAATCTACCTCGACGGTAGATGGCAACAAATAACTACCCTTGTGCTCTTCCTCTTTCTCTCCTTCACGTGCACAATATATTCTATTAATAACAAACTGGACGCGTGAGTCGCGACTTTAATGTAGCATTGTATTCTTTTCATTGTGTTTGTCCATTCTTGTACGAAGAGTTATATATTCTTTGTGTGTATCACACGGTAAACGAATGAGAATCAGATTACCATATGAACCAAATTAGGCAGCAACTATCACAACAAAGTCCAATAAACACTTCACAGGTATAATCTTTCGAAAGTTTTATAATTTGATGTAACATTGTGAATTAGAATTAATATTATGCTTATGGTTGTTATGTTTGTGCTTTTTTTTTTCTATTATAGAATTCATTTGTCATATTCTTAGTGTAGCTTTTAAATGTCCTTGCAGTCGAAGTCCTGCTGTAGATCTGTCCTTTTAAAATTTAATACATTTCTGCTTTTGAAGTTCATTCTCTTGCCAAAATATTTGTAACCGTTCCACTTCACATACCTCGATTTAATTAACTTTTGTACGATTCGTGTGCGTCATGCTTTTGGATCATGGACCCTAGTTTAGAGAACTAGTAATTTAATGGCTGAATCGAACACTTCTCTCTCTCTCTCTTTCCTTTTTCTTTCTTCCTTCATTTTGTCCGCAATTGGGAATGGTGAAAGGTTGGATCTTCCATGAATCTGTAGGGTAAAAGGTCAAATTTTAGCTTCCTAGTTTTACTTTTATTGTTTAGACCCAAGATAACCCAAAAAAATTAAAAAAAGAAAAAAGGATTCTGGGTTATATGGAATCTAATGAAGTGACCATAAACACTAATTTGGTTTAGCTATATCAGTAAGTAGTTCCGATTAACACGGTGTTAAAACGTGTCCTTTAGAATGATTTTAATAAATGATTCCGAACCACACTGGCAATTGCCTGGCTGATAAATTTTCGTTGCAGCTTATGAAAAATTAAGATCAAATTCTATCTGCTGCTTCATGTTGCATGTCTCAGTAGGCTTACGAGGTGGATTAATTTACTGTTTCAGAAGAAGGATCCCGTCCTTTAAACAAATAAACATGGTTCACTTTCCTTTGGTGAATCTAGCATTTTGCAGTGGCTTTGGAGTCGTGAACTGACATGCTTCATAACATTTTTGGCTAACTAATGGCTTTGGGTGTTTAAAAATGTCCTTTGTTACAAGCCTAAATTTGTTAATTTGATTATAAAGCTCACAGGAGAAAGCATGAAAGACTGAAATCTATGCTCCTCTGACTGCCACGGGGACTAAGTGACTGCCTTATCTACATAGTAGTGCCTGGCTCTTTTCACCCCGTATTTAGGGTTTTTTTTTTTTTAAAAAATCTTTAACTGCCTATTACTGCATTCACTTATGGGATACAGGGGTAGCTTGTTCCCTGGTAGAAAATTTGGCACAAAGCACCTTTTAATCGAATGGTTTCATCTTTCCGGGGCAATTGAATTATGAAAACCTAAACTATAAATTACTGGCAAAGAAATGGCTACTATAGTGAGCAAGCATTCTTCATGTTGAAAAGGTTACTCTGTCATGAGAGATGATTAGCACTTTCTTTTCTTTTCTTTTAGTATCAACTTTTAAACTGCAAACTAGAATTTATTTATCAATCTTGATCTCAGACTTCTTAGTTAAATATGTTGTGACTCTTAGCCTTCATGATGCGAGAACTAAATGCATATTTTGCATGCATGGATACTTGAATATTGTATGTAAAGAATATTTTCTATAGGCAAAGAAAAAAATAAAAGAAATCAATTTTCTTATTGGATTTTTCTAATATATTGAAAATAGAAATTACAAAAAGGTTTGGTATGGCTCAAATTTAAATGGAGTTCATTATGAGGACTGTGGAGTAATATCAAGAATTACTTTGGTGATTGTGTATGTGCGATTGAGGCATATTAGAGCATTGATAATGCTGTTAACCGCAGGTTCAAGGCTTACCACGGACATCATCCCTTGCTTTTATGAATCCTCAACAATCCGAGTTATCTCAGAAAGGACAGCCAGCAATTCATAATTCTTTAAGCTAGCAACATTGGTTTAAGCAAATGCCAGTAGTGTCTAGCCCTAGCTCGCCTTCAACGTGTCTTCAACAACATCAGAGGAAGTAGCAAATCCTCTTCCAGCAGTAGCTGACTTCATCAACTCAATTAAAACAAAACACTATGGCCCTGAATCCACAACAGTTGTCCTAGCTGGTGCAACAACAACTAATGGGGTAGCCTCGCCTGCAACCTCAACCGCCTCAACAACAATTGATGCGGCAGCTTCAACTGCAACCCCGGCAACAGCAGCAGAAACAACAACAACAACTAAAGCAACAGCAGCCACAATAACAACTTATTCAGCAGCGGCCTTAACAACAACAGCCACAACAACAATCTCCATTAAAACCAGCTAATCATCATCATCATCAGCAGCAGCAGCAGCAGCAGCAGTCTCAGATACAAGCACTAGCTCAACAGCCTCAAGTGCAACCCCAGCAGTAGCAACAACAGCAACTTCTTAAAAAACAACAGCAGTCTCAGATAGAAGCACGAGTTCAACAGCCTCAAATACAACACCAGCAGTATCAACAACAACTTCTTATAGAAAAACAGCCACAGCATGAACAAATTATACAACAGCAGCCTCAACAACAACAACGACAAATTATACCACAGCAACCACAACAACAATCTCAGAAACAAGCACGTGTTCCTCAGCAGCAACAGTAGGACCTGGATCACTGGGCAAAAGTTAATTAGTTTAACAGAACCGCAGCCAGATGCGGTAGCATCTGGCACAACTGCACTAGGGGGCAGTTCAAGCCAAGGAACAGAAGCAAAAACCAACCCCTTGGGAAGAGAAAGATACAGGATTTGATTGTGCAAGTTTTCTTTATTATTTCTTTTCTCAATTCCGTTTATCACTTGTATGTTGAATTGTCATCTTCTATCCTTTTTGCAGGTGGATCCACAAGGCAAGCTGGAGCATAGTGTTATGGTTGTTCCTTTAGGGCTTGCTGATACCTTCACTGATTCTGTAAGGATTCTATCATGATTAATTGTTTTTCTTTTTCCCATGATAGACTTGTATATGTGTGCTTAAAAGAGCTCTTGAATCTCTCTAAATCCATGAGATTATAAACTTTAATTACTTTAGCACTTACTGTGCTTCTCAGTGCACTGAAGGTTCTCTTGATCAGCTATCTGCTTAGTAAATAGTCATACTAAAAACGTAGCAAAGTTCTGAATTTCCTTATAAATTTTAGTGTGCAATTGAATTTCCTTTTATAATTACTGGAATTTTTTTTTTCAGATAGCAGCGATGACTGTTTTCTCATGCAATTACTAGCTTGCCATACAAAATTCCCTTTTTGTATTCTGCATTTGATACTAAAAGTATAAAATCCATTGCAGATTATCTGTGTTTTAGTTAATGCTGTTGTTTTTTCTAGTAGAAGCTTATATTTGTTTTTGTTGTAGGTGACTCGATCGGCATGCTTGGATTTTGGCAAAACATAGAAAATTGTCAACTTTGGAGTCCAAGGATTTATTGCTACACCTAGATATGTTGTGACTATGGCTTATTTTCTACTCACTGGTATGAAAAAAAGGAAATATTGCATGTTTCAAGTCTGGTTTTAATATGATTTTGATTAAATAATTTGTTACTTGCTCAAAATTTACCACTAGTATTACTGAGTGGCTAGAAAGGAGAACTACTTCCTTGATCTGTATTTTATAGAGACTAACTTCCATGAGGTACAGTAGCGTGGTATACCCTTGTACTTTTACTTGTGCAGTTAAATCTACATATTCTATGTACGATTTAATGTTTAAGAAGAAACTGCAATACCTATAATTTTCATTTTTCAATTGTTCTTTATGTTATCTTGGTTCTTGATCTTGGCAGTGGCTTAGGTAAAACTTATTTTTTCAATCTGGTTCTTTCTTTTTTGATATCTTGAGGTTCTTGTAAATGTTTGTTAGCCCCTGCTGTGATGTCATCGTTCAGTTGTATCTTTTAGTTGGTTCATTCTATAGGTTGTCTCATAGTTTGTTGCACATTTGTTCTACCCTGTAATGATCGATTGACTAATTTTGATAGGTTCGGAAATTTAAATTGTTAGTTGTTAGGTAATTTCAGTTGGTGTTGTGCTGGCGTTGTGTGTGTGTGCGGTGTGTGCGTGTCTCCGTAACAGAAGTTGTTCTGAAGTGTGAGCAGCGTGAGTAGTGTGGGAAGTTAAGTAGGAGCACTTACGGAGTAATGGGTAGCGTATTGTATTCACGTCTCTTTTTTTCTCTCAATATATCAGATCTTCCCTTCTTCTCTTCTTCTTCTTCTTCTTCTTCTTCTTCTTCTTCTGTTCTTCCGTTCTTCCCTGTTTCTACTTCTTATCATTGGTATCAGAGCGGTGCGATCTTCCATGGCTGACGCTACTCGTTCTCAAACCAATTTACGAGAAACAGAGGAGCGATTAAGAATGTAAGTGAATCAGCGACTCTCATCTATGGAGCAGCAAGTGACAGGATTGCAAGAGATGGTGAGAGGCCTTTCCTTCCAATTCACTGAGGTAATGAACCAAAATCGAGAACGTGGCCGGCTGGAGCTTCGTCAAGGGGGCGCAGAGTATCAGGTACCCACCCGATTCACTAAAGTGGATTTTCTTAGATTTACCATGGGTGATATCAGTGGGTGGATATCCAAGTGCGAGAGGTTCTTCTTGTTGGATGGAACTCCAGAAGATCGCAAGGTAGTATTAGCGAGTCTGGCATTGGATGAGGCAGCATATAAATGGTTCCAAAATGTTGAAAAGAGCTATAATGGCAGAGTTAACTGGAACGCATTTGTCGAAGCTGTGAAAATTCATTTTGGGCCAGTATTTGATGATCCTATGGAGGAACTCATACAGCTAAAACAGCAAGGGAGCTTGGCTGAATTTCAAGAGGAGTTTGACAGTCTAATATGTAAGGTAGAGCTCACAGAAGCACAGAAGTTGAGTTGTTTTCTGGCAGGCCTTAAACCAGAGCTAGCAGTGGGTGTTAAGTAGTTTCATCCGACCACCCTCTTGGATGCCTCCTGGTTAGCCAAATTACAAGAACTAAATGTAGGATTATTGCAGAAACATTCATCTGGAGTACCACCAGTTACCATCAGAACTGATGCAATTGTTAATAAAAGGGAGAGCTATGCATCAGACAAGATGAAGGTGATAGGAGGAGAACTCAACAGGGGCACAAGCAATTCAAGTGGGACGCTGGGGAGCAGTGGAAGTGGTCAGAAGGGAATTCTGGGAAAACCTTCAATGAGGTTTTCAACAGAAGTTGACCCCACCCGAGGTGGAGGAGCATCGAAGCAAGAACTTATGTTTTTTTTGCCATGATAAATATTTCCCAGGCCATGAATGTCCTTAAAAGAAGAAGATGCAAATATATTTGATAGAGGTAAAGGATGAGGATGAGGAAAAAGGAAGCTATGAGACAGAAGCACGGCATGAGGAATTAATAGAATCGGTGCTATCATCCCCGTCTGATCCCATTATGTCCCTTAATGCTTTACTGGGAACCGCTGCCTATTCAACCATGAGGATTACTGGGAGATGTGGAAAAAGGTGCCTACATATTCTTATTGACACAGGAAGCACTCATAATTTTTTAGATGAAAGTGTTAGCAAGGAAGAAGGCTGGAAAACCAAGGCAATTGAAGCAGTCACTGTCACAGTGGCAGATGGCAGTAAACTTCAAGGAACAGGAAGCTATGAAGGGTTGAAGTGGATAACTCAGGGAATTGAGTTTGAAGCAGATGTCATTTTGCTGCCATTAGTTGGATGTGATATGGTTCTTGGCATGCAATGATTGAGGACGTTGGGAATAATTAATTGGGACTGCAAAAATCTAGTTATGGAATTTGTATGGAAGGGACAAAGGGTGAAAATTACAGCAGGGAATGATGCAAAAAGTAAGATGGTAAATGAGAAGAAGTTGCAAAAATTGGTGAGTCACCAGCCCCACTCTTTTATGATGTAAGTAATTCCAATTCAAGAGGATATTTCTTGCTGCACTATGAGAGTTGAGCAAGAAGAAACAGTGCCAGCAGAGATCAGTAGCCTAATTGAGGAGTTCAAGGACCTCTTTGAAGAACCTAATTCACTACCACCTAGTAGGGGAACATATGATCATCAAATTGTTTTGAAAGAGGGAACAAATCCGGTGAATATAAGACCATATAAATACCCTGCGACTCAAAAGGATGTGATAGAAAAACTGGTAACAAAAATGCTTGAAGCTGGTACTATTCAGCATAGCAGTTCATCCTTTGCTTCTTCGGTGGTGTTGGTGAAAAAGAAAGATGGAAGTTGGAGAATGTGTGTAGACTATAGGTCCTTAAATAAAGCTACTGTAAAAACCAGATTCCCTATTCCCTTGGTTGAGGAGTTGTTAGATGAGTTGGGAAGAGCCAAAATTTTCTCGAAATTGGATTTACGGGCGGGATATCACCAAATTCACATGAGAAAGGAAGATGTTTTTAAGATTGCATTTCAGACTCACTCTGGACAATATGAGTACTTAGTAATGCCATTTGGGCTTACGAATGCACCTTCCACATTTCAAGGAGTGATGAATGCTATCTTTGAGAAGTGGCTAAGAAAATTTGTATTAGTTTTCTTTGATGACATACTAATATATAGTGAGGGATTGGAGGAGCATATCAAGCATTTAAGAGAAGTCTTTTCTATATTAAGAGAGTACCAATTTTATCTCAGGCAAAACAAGTGTGCCTTTGCTACCAAAAGAATCACATACTTGGGTCATATCATCTCTGCAGAAGGGGTGGCTACTGACCCTTAAAAAATCAAGGCAGTTACGGAATGGCCAGCTCCTCGGTCAGTGAAGGAGTTAAGGAGTTTTTTGGGGTTATCAGGATACTATAGAAGATTTATACGAGGCTTTGGTGTGTTGGCTAGGCCCTTGACTGATCTCCTAAAAAAGACAGCTTCCAATGGTCTGAAGAAGCAGAACAAGCTTTTGGTAATATCAAAGAGGCCTTAATTAAGGCTCCCGTTCTTGCTCTTCCTGATTTAACACAACCCTTTGTGGTTGAGACGGATGCATCCAATACAGGCATAGGAGCTATCCTCATCCAGAACAAACACCCTATAGCTTTTATAAGCAAGGTATTGTCACCCCGTAATAGATTGCTTTCAGTATATGACCGAGAGTTGCTAGCATTAGTGTATGCAGTGGAGAAATGGCAGCAATACTTAATGATCCAACCATTTACCATTCTAACGGATTAGAGAAGTTTAAAATTTTTACTGGAGCAACGGCTTTCAACACCTGCGCAATACACGTGGGTGACTAAGCTTATAGGTTTACAATATGAGATTTGCTATAAAAAGGGAAAGGATAATGTGGCTGCAGATTCCCTATCCAGAGCTAATCATGGAGAGTTGCTACATATGAGTGCATCCTCCATTTCTACTAAGTTATGGGAAGAAATTAAGGAACAGTGGGGTTCAGATCCAATGTTACAGCAGCTGATCCATCAATTGCTCACTAATGCAGCATTGCACCCTAAGTACAGGTGGAATGGAGATATGCTCACTCGAAAAAACAAGTTGGTGATTGGAAGCGGGCAAATTAAGCTCAAGGAAACCATTTTGTAGTGGCTGCACTCCTCTCCACAAGGTGGGCATTCAGGTGTTAAGGCAACATGGAAGAGGATTAAATCCATATTTTATTGGAAGGGTATGTTGAATGATATTAAAGCTTTCATTGAAAAGTGTGAAACATGCCTCAGGTGCAAGTATGAAACTGTTGCTTACCTAGGATTGCTTCAACCCCTACCCATCCCTAATGGAGTATGGTAAAGTGTGGCAATGGATTTTATTGAGAAGTTGCCCAAATCTGAAGGGAAGGACACAATTTGGGTAATAGTGGATCGCCTAAGCAAATATGCTCATTTTGTAGCTTTGGCTCATCCTTTCACAGCAGCAGAAGTGGCCTAAGTATTTCTCAATAATATCTACAAGTTGCATGGGGCACCTTCTAATATTATAAGTGACAGGGACCCTCTCTTTACCAGCAGATTTTGGCATGAGTTTATGTTAAGATTGGGTGTTTCCCACAGCATGTCGTCGGCCTACCACCCACAATCTGATGGGCAAAGTGAGGTCTTGAATCGTTGCTTGAAAAATTATTTAAGGAGTCTCACATGGCACGCCCCTAAGGAATGGGCAAAATGGTTACCGATGGCAGAGTGGTGGTATAATACTACTTTTCACATAGCCACGGGAACCACACCATATGAGATAATATATGGGCAGCCACCTCCAATTCATGTTCCCTACATGCCTCAAGAATCTGCGATGGAAGTGATTGATAGGAGTTTTTCAGCTAGAGAAATTATGTTGCAGAAGCTTAAACAGAATTTAGCTACTGCAGTGCACCAAATGAAGCAATATGCAGACAAAAAAAGATCAGAGAGAGAGTTCAAGGTAGGGGACTGGGTGTTCCTCAAATTGCAGCCATATAAGCAAGGTTATGTGGTGAGAAGGAGTTCTGAGAAGCTTTCACCGAGGTATTTTGGACCTTATCAAGTGGAAGCTAGAGTTGGACCAGTAGCTTATACGTTACGATTACCCCCATCCTCGAAAATTCATCCTACATTCCACGTATCTCTACTGAAGAAGTGTCCAGACTCTACTATTACCTTACATCAGTTACCTGATGAGTGGGAGTGTGGTCTGTATGGCGTGAATGAGTGTGTGGTGAATGGGCAAATGACGAAGGGAATGTGTGTTAATGATGACCTCGTGAATGCGCGTGGAATCCGAGTGAATGAGGCGTGATTCTCCTTTCACGTGAGTATTTTATTTTCCACGTGCTTGCTCAGCTCAATTGCTTCATTTGTTTCTCACGTGATAGCCTCTCTTCCTTCCTTGTCCGTAGCTTGCATGTGATATAAGTGTGGGTCCCACTTCATTCTATTTTATTATATTCCTCATGCTTCACATATTCTGATTCACTTCTTCTCCTTCGTGTTCAGCTCTTCGCTCACAATTCTGCATGCTTCTTATTCATTTGCTTCTAAGTTCCTTCAACCCAGCTGCTCTTCCTCGTGGCTTCTTGCTTCATCCACGCTCTACTCCATACAACTCATTCTTCTCATACTCTGTTCAGCTACTGCACTTCTTCAATCTCCAGCTCAAAAAGCTTCTTCGTCCAGCCTGGTAGCTTCTGCATGTTGCGTTTCACGTTGCTGTCCAGGCCTCATGCAGCATCTTAACGTTCTTCGCGTGGCTGTTTCTCTGTTCAGCAGCTCTTCTTCCCCATGCTGTAGCTGGTTCTCTGCATGTGAGCTTCTTCGTTTATTCTGTGTTGCTTCTCTCGTGCAGCTCATTCCAGACTTCAACTCGTTGCTTCTTTCATTTAACACAGCCCTCGAGTTCAGCCTAAAGCTTCTTCTCTCGTTGCCTCTCTTTTGTTCTGCTCACATTTCCACGTAACATCTACTCTTGTTTCTGCTTCTTTGTGGCTTTTGTAAGTGCTGTAGCTTCTTGTGTGAGTGCAGAACCTGTGGCAACTTCCTCTGTTTCTGCATGAGTGGGTTGTTCTCTACGAAAGGAATAAAGAAGTTGGAGCTTGCCTCATGTTGCTCAACTTGAGAGTGCTTCATACGTCTTCCAACTCATGGCTTTCATGATTGTGTTCAAAGCCCATTAAAATCTACACAAAAGAATGGAAAAAATCAAGTGGAATTATCCACAAAATTATTTAAAAGAAATTTATGCATTAAGAACCAATAATTTGCAACTTAATTCCTTAAATGTAAAAATAACCAATTAAAATCAAATTCCATTTAATTGCCTTCATTAAGCCACATTTAATTATTAAAAAGGTTAAGTTAGGAGGAATAAAGTGTATAAAAAGCATGTTTATCAGTGGGGGTTTATTTCAACTAAGAAGGAGCACGAAACCATCTTGGACAGGCGTATGGTGCAAAGACGCAATAGAGCGGTGACAGAAGTCTTAATCAAATGGAAGGAGGAAATGGCAGAGGAAGCTACGTGGGAGGTGTGGTACAATATTCAACAGAAGTTCCCTGAGTTTGCTCGACAATTACACCCTTGGGGTCAAGGGTGAAGTGGCCGGGGAAGTAATTGATAGGTTCAGAAATTTAAATTGTTAGTTGTTAGGTAATTTCAGTTGGTGTTGTGCTGGCGTTGTGTGCGTGTGCGGTGTGTGCGTGTCTCCGTAACAGAAGTTGTTCTGAAGTGTGAGCAGCGTGAGTAGCGTGGGAAGTTAAGTAGGAGCACTTACAGAGTAATGGGTAGCGTATTGTATTCACGTCTCTTTTTTTCTCTCAATATATCAGATCTTCCCTTCTTCTCTTCTTCTTCTTCTTCTTCTTCTTCTTCTATTCTTCCGTTCTTCCCTGTTTCTACTTCTTATCATTCTGTTAGGGACGAAAGTCCCACATCGAGTAGTATGGGCTGCTTGGTGGGATATTTAAGTGGGGCGGTTCTCCCACTCCAACAGCTAGCTTTTGGGGTGTGGTTCCCCGTCCCGCTTGATGCCTAACATTGGCATCAGAGCCCCTTCTTCCGCTCTCCCTGCTTGGGGAGTTCGCGACGTCCTTGTGAAAGGGCTACCTGTAGAGGGGCTGACCGTAAGAAGGCGAGTGAAGCGCCACAAAGTGCGAGCCGCCGGGACGTTGGCTCTTCAAGGAGGGACCTCTGTTAGGGACGAAAGTCCCACATCGAGTAGTATGGGCTGCTTGGTGGGGTATTTAAGTGGGGCAGTTCTCCCACTCCAACAGCTAGCTTTTGGGGTGTGGTTCCCCGTCCCACTTGCCTAACAGAGGTCCCTCCTTGAAGAGCCGACGTCCCAGCGGCTCGCACTCTGTGGCGCTTCACTTGCCTTCTTACGGTTAGCCCCTCCACAGGTAGCCCTTTCACAAGGACGTCGCGAACCCCCCAAGCAGGGAGAGCGGAAGAAAGGGCTCTGATGCCAATGTTAGGCATCAAGCGGGACGGGGAACCACACCCCAAAAGCTAGCTGTTGGAGTGGGAGAACTGCCCCACTTAAATACCCCACCAAGCAACCCATACTACTCGATGTGGGACTTTTGTTATGTAGTCAATTTTTATCGAGTGATTTGCAAGGATCAGACTTCACTTCTCTCTTTCCTTTATTGCCTTCATCTATAGGCTACTGCAAAAATGGGAAACGGGTTACAATCTATCTTTTTCTCAACCCTAACTGTTTTATGTGCATGGTTAATTTTTGTTCTTCCTACTTCTCTGTCTGTCCTTTCCTAGTCCTTTGTTTCTTTCTCACATAGATTTCCATATACAGGTCCGGGCATTTGGCTTAAACATGATGTGTTAATAAGTAAATGTTCCTGACAAGGATTTGGTCCCTTATTTACCTCATGTATCCTATGTTAGTTTTGTTTCATCTGTAACTTCCTTTGCTGTCAGAAATGCTATAAACACTTACAAAAGTTCAACTCTGATCATTATTTGTAACAAAGATACGATGGCTAGATCTGACACAATTTGCAGATTCTTCTGTTGCAAAACTCTATGGGTCAAGTGTGTCTAACATGAGATGAAAGTAGATATTTTGTGTCATTACTCTGAATAATAATAAGTTTTATGTACTGTCAATTTTCATTGCTGTATCAAGCCGTATCAGATTGTGAAGAGCCATACCGCGTTTTCTTCCCATATCTGCTGCTTGATTTTTGTTTTTGTTTTTTTTTGTTTTAATAAAGAAAACAGGTTTGATATGCCTGGTATACGCACCCAGTTAGGTGTATCAGATGCATTTCGCATATTAGTGCTTCCCAGGATATCACGAGTGGGGTAAAAAGTGAATGCTTGGATAAAGTGATATCCATGTATGTATTTGACAAAAACAGATGACATCAATTTTGCTGATTTATTTGTTTGTGAATTATGCAGAGAAAAATTTGGATTTAACTATTCCAGCATATTCAAGTGAAGAGAAGAAGTATCAGAGCAAACCGGCAAGCAACAAACGATTTCTCCTCTGTTCTCACTCCCCACATCCCCAACCCAAGGAAAATGGAAAATGAAAAATTAATGTCAATGCTTACATCTTCAAAGAAGCTAGAAATATATTACTTGAAAATCTTATAGACAAATTATTACTGCTTTAACAATAATAATAAAGATTTCAAGATTATGACTTGTTATGTATCAAACTCGCGGCTATTAGAGGCGCCTAGATATGGTAAGTTGGAAGGATTCTTTCCCATAATTGATCAATCTGCTTATTTCAGTGGACGCTAAAATCGTTGATGTGTTTTCTTTTTTCTGGCTAAATATCTAATCAGATAGGCACACTTATGGAATCCTCACACTCAACCTAGTATGAGCTATCCTAAAGAGATGAGTAGACAGCCTTCCTAACACTGTTGGTGCCCATCACATGGTAGGACCGTCACTAAGTTCAGAGCAGTTGGTTACTCAACCAACTGTTCTCAAATGCTACATTAGAGTTGTAATGAATTTCTCATTTCCTCCTCTCCATGCTGCATGAATTGACCTGCTTGGGGGCTTGTAAGCCATGTATGCTTGACCAGCATAGCGTTAAATCTCATTGACAGATCCCTAATGAAAACACGCTTCTACTCCCCTCGATGTCATTGTCCTCTAAGCATCTGTAGCCAAAGTAAACTGAAAAGCGTGTAAAACCCAAGTGAGAGAAAGGATCTCACTCTTCACCTCGTGCTAGCCTTTAAAATAGCAACCATTTAATCATCTTCACCATCACCTATAGCCAAAACTCTGTTTAAAACTTTATTGAGAAAGAAACCCCTATTTCTCTTGATTACTGGCCTTTTTAAAATCTAATTTGGAAACGTTTTCCATTGGAACACCTGACATCATCATCATCCTTAGTTTCATTGGTTGCAAGAATCAAATGTAAGGTTCTTTTGACCTGAGTTGTATCACACCGTACGTGGAACAAGGATCTTGTCAAGATCTTGAACACTCATAATGAAGCTAATGCTTCTATATTCCGATATTGATGGTATGATCTTTCTTAGGAACAAATGCGATAAAAGTAGAGTCCATAGTTGTATGTACCCACCCTATCATTCTGAAAGAAATTTGTTGAAGAGTCCTGATAGTAAAAAAGTGCTTTAACTTTTATATACTCAATAATAAATTTTTTAAATTTAATGATAAATTTTTTAAAATTTGATAATAATTATTGTCTTTAAAGATAATTTTAATTTTTAATTATAAATCTAAATCCTTAAATATAATTTTTCCAATATGAAATTGGATTCACATGCATAATTCAAGAGGGTTTTGAAATTTGACATAGCGTGTTGTTCTTACAGATTGTGCCTTGAGTGGGCTACATAAACTCAAACGGAGCCAACTGTATAGTTGTGCAGAATTGTGAACGCAAGAGCTGTATATGCAGCGTTACTGATAACGAAATTTGCAAGATCAAACAAAAGACAGCCCAAGTAAAGCAATCAAAGAAAGGCGGAGAGAACTTTTTTCTAAAGCATTGAATTTGAATATCTCTAATTAGACAGTTACACTCATTAGAGAGTACTTGGAAAACAATTATTGCTAGTGGTCAAGCTACAGTAGTGTTGGGAAATTATTGGGGGAGGCAAAAATTGGAATTTACAAATCATTTTTACCTTCACTTCAATATCACTAGGATATATGAAAGGATATGAAAATCTGCATTATGATCATCTTGTAAAGAAAATTTATGATACTCATATATAATTGTTTCCGATAGGATGGGACTCTAGATAAAGAGAGAAATCTTGGGGGGAATGAGAGGGATAATTTATTAAGAATGTGGTAACAATACAAGAATGAGAACCTTAGAGATAGTATATTATAAAAATATGACCTTAAGTCCTTGAATGTTGTCCTCTTAGTCTTAAAGAAGTTTGTATTTATACTCTTTTTTATAGTAAGCTAATGATGATAATTAGATTAAGTGATCCTGAAATCATAAAAGTCTTTTTTTTCTTTTTTATTGGGATAACTTGTCATTCTTAATCATTCCAAGCCACATCAACGTCTTGTATATAATTCTTTCTAGGCTTTAGTGAAGTGAGTTAACTCATTATAGACTTCTGAATGTTTTAGACCTGTTAGACACATAACAACAATATATCAACATCTTATATTCAAGTATTAAAGTATGTTATTTTTACACAACTAGAAAAATACTACCTATTTTATAATTTATAATCCTAACTAAGGCTCATAGTTTAGTTGGTTGCCTTCGTCTTTGGCTTTATCTCGATTTTGGATGGTGATTTGGTTCTGAACTTTTTGGAACTAGATTATCTGGAGTGGTCAACGTTTGAAATTAAAAAATCTCAACCGTCGGATAAATAGAGCATTGAGATCATGCCACATGGCATAGGAGATTCAAAACGTCCCAATGTTTTTGGGGTGTAGCTCCTCTCCCGTTCAGGCGAGAACCAGATGATCTAGTTGTGGGAGAACATCGTGACTTTAAGAATAATAAAAACAAAAAGATAAAAAAATAATAAAATAAAATTACTTTTTATCTTTTTGTTGTGAGAGAAAAAAGTAATTTTATTTTATTATTTTTTTGAAGATAATCTTTTCCCGTGTTTTGAAGACCAAACCTTTTTTGCTATTGCCTCCTTATTCTCTGAGGCCTTGTTTGGTTTAAAGGAGGGGAGAGATTTTAATGGAGGGGAGGGGAGGGAAGGGAAGGGATTTTAATGAAGGGGAGGGGAGGGGAGGGGGAGATATATTGTTTGGTTCAGGAGGGGAGGGAGGGAAAATAATAATATATAGACCATTTTACCCCTTATATATTTTAAAAGTAATGATAATACAATTAATTATTCTTTTATTTTTAAAAATTTAATATTTTTACCACCAAATTAAACAAATGTAAAAAATTATTTATAATTATAATTATTTAAAAAAAATTGTAACTAAATAAAATTAATTAAATAATTATTTTAACAAATATATAATTTAATATATTTTATTTCATGAAATTAGAATGTGTCTGAGTTAGGAACATTGACATGTTTATTTTTTTCTCAACATGACAATATACCTGTGTTAATTGGTAAGTTAAAATTTTTCTTCAATTATACTTATAAAAATTTTATAAAATATAAGATTAATAATCAAGATAAGGGCATTTTAGTCTTTTTTTTTTTTCAATTTTCCCGCCCAATCCTCCCAAATTAGAGGGAGAGGAGAGGAGAGGAGGGGAGGGGAGGGAAAGTTTACACATGCCAAACAAGGGAAGGGGAGGAAAATCCCTCCCCTCCCCTCCTCTCAAACCAAACAAGGCCTAAGATTCTTGGTTCCTTCCTCAGCTCTACTTGACGTCCATTTCAAGTAGCTCAATCTTGAAAAATCAGCTTAAAAATCAACAAGCATTCTATGAGGTTGAGATTTCAGAAATTATTTTCCTATCTCTTGCAAATTATGCAGGCTTCCAATCGCCAAAACATCCCCCGTCTCTCTGCCTTCAGGTATCGCTGAATGTTGTTCATCTCCGCCGCTAAATCTACAAACAATGACAATAAGTTCGAAAGATATGGCTAGATAAATGTGAAAAATAGAAAACATTTTTGGTTTCTGCTAATGCATTATACCAAAATGCTTGGGGGAGCACTTGAATATATTAAATTAAGCCAAGTCCTAAAACAAATGGTGAGGATTTGAAATAGTGCGAGAGGAATGGGAGATTGTAAGAAACAAGGTAAGTTTGCTTCTCGTGTTAACAAAAATGCACATTCTTTTTTTTTTTGTTTCATAATAGGTTCATCCTTTAAATTCATAAATGTCTATGCAATGCAAAAAGTGTCTATTTTAGAGAGATGATTTAATTATTCAATCATCTCTTTTATTATGAAAATTTATATAGATCTCTTTTGAAATTGAAGAATCATTGCAATTAAATTTATTTTAACTAAACATATTCTTAAGTTTGAAGATTTACAAAAATTTATGGGAAAAATGTAAAAAAATTTATTGAAATTTACGTCATATATAAATAATTATTTAAGTTTTCAAAAATGACAATTAAAGTCTTGAAGTTTCACATTCCAACAAAAGGGCCTTTTATTTATTTTTCTCTTACCAATGTTAACTTATTGCCACATCAAACATTTTTGTAATTGATTATGTTAGCATTGGGGACAGAGAAATTTTTAAGTACTTTTAGAGTGCGTATCATTTGTATTTTCTATAATTAAAAGAAAATTAAAGTAAAAAAATAAGACTTACTTATTAATAAAATAATTCTAAATTATATAACTAAGTTCTATGTTCAATTATTTACTATTTCATTATCATATAAATAGAATGGTATAATTTAAGGCCCACACTTTATTACTTACTAGAGCAGCACTATTATGAAAGATCTAGTATATAATTTGATTCTATTATATTAATTAATTTAGAGATGATATGGCACATCAGTGTGTATCAGAATTTTTTTAAGGCAAAAATGAAAACTTGCCACATTAATTATAAGAATGTTGTTTGTTGGAATGTGAAGCTTTAGAAATTTAATTGCAGTTTTAAAATTTCAAAAAAATATTTGCAATTGTAGTTTAAAGTATAAAGCTAATTTTTATTTTTTTAAAAAATTTATTACAAAAGTTCAGTCTCAACCCCTACTGATTATTTTCTTAAAAAACTTTTTAACCTTCCTTTATACCCCCCAAAAAAAAACCAAAAAAAAAAAGAAAAGAAAAAAAGAGTTAGATATTATTTGTTGAAAAATCGATAAACAAATTGAAATATAAACCTCTTCAGAAGTAAGAATCAGCCACCGAAGAGCGCCAATGACCTATTTAGGCCATGTTTAGTATGTGACACTGCAATAGAAAAGAATGGAAAGCTTTCTAAAAAAATAAAAATAAAAAATATTACTTTTTGTAATTATTATTACTTAATAATAAATATTTTTTTTATTACTTCCTCCGATCTCCAATATAAGTTATTTATTGAAAGATTGTCTTGGTTCAAAATATAAGTCATTTTTTTAAGTTGTCTTGATTATTAAATGACTTTCTCTTTAAATACCCTTAATTAAATAAAGAGTCCTTAAAACTAATGTAATTTACTAAGGATGGAGGTATGCTCTTTAATTAAGGACAAATATAAGAAAAAATTGCGTTTTGATACAAATTTAATTAGTTAAACTACCTTTAACTAATTTTCTTAATATCAGTGAAGTAGGTATTGGTGACTTATATTGGAGACCAGAGAGAATATATTTTTTAAAACAGGAATGGAAATATCATTTTCTATCTCACTTTCTACTTCTTTTTATCTTCATTCTATTTCATTCCTTTCTTGTGCATCAAATGTAGCCTTAGTTGATTTCAAGGTTTTACTTTGTACTCTTCAAGAGAAATTGTTATATTAAGTCAATAAAAAGCATAGTTTTCAAAACTGGACTGGATCGGCCGGTTCGACTGGTTCAATCGAAAATCGATCCCTAGTCCGGTTCAGTTTGAGCTGGAAAACCGGCCAATCAAAGAACCGGTCAAAAATCGGTGAAAATCGGGTTAAAAAAACTGATTGAACTGGTCTGAAGTAATTTTTCTTTTTTTAAAAAATTTTTTCTTATATAATAGAATAATTCATTTTAAATAAATTTGATAAATTAAAAATAAAAGGTAATAAAAAAGATGAGAGAGTTGAAATATGAATTTTTTTTTGAAAAAAGAAAGAGAATATAAGAAAAATAAAATATGCATAATTAATTATTTTTGATACTTACTTTTTATTATGTTCAATTTTTTAATAACATTTCTCTCAAATATCAAGATACTTAGCTAAAATTATTATTTATTATTTTATTATTTAATAATAAGTAGAATCTTAATATAATTTAGAAATTCTAAAAATTTAATATTAAATATTCTTAACTTTTAATCATAGATAATTTTTATTTTAAACTAAACATTAATTTTTGTAATATCTTAAGAAATATTGAATTAGTAATCAAATATTTAAAATTTACTAATATTTATTTGTTATATTAAAATTTTAATGCATAAAATTTTTTTAAATAATATATTTAATTATTACCGGTTTCAAGAGAAATTGTTAGTTATAAAGATTTTTAAAACATCGATAAAAAGTGATGGAACACAAATATTAAAAGTTAAGCTCATTAAAAAGTTAATTGTTATATATATGTGGCTACTTTTTATTTTTTAATGTAATTAAAAATAAATCCATCCTTTAATTTCTTGCCTCCTCATTTTCTATGTCATTGTCTTCAAATTTTCGTTTTTGTCCTTAAACCACGGGCAATATTTGGTGAAAACTAAAAACGTTTTCTGACGGAAAATGAAATTCTTAAAAATCACTTGTGCATGGTCTCTCTCGCTCTCTCTCTCTCTCTCTCAATCCTAGACATTGCACATGTATTAGTACCATATGATATGTAGGATTTTTTGTTAGAATGGTACGTAAACTCACCTTATAGAAGATGTATATAGATAAATAGATTAGATATAAAATCTACTTTTGACATAATGAATAATATACTTATTCACAATTAGCTTCTATTTCTCTAAAATCTCTAACAGTAAAGTCCACCAAAGACGTGTAATATATATAAAAGCCCGGTACACATCTTTTCAGTGTGGTGATTGCAAGTCAAAGAAAGAAAGAAAGAAAGAAAGAAAGAAAGGTAGAGAGCATTGTTCTTTGAAGGACACAAAAGAACATTACAGGTTCAAGTCCATACTGTGTCAAAGGGATGACCAACAAAGGGTCTTGGTCAAGACAAGAAGATGAAGCCCTCTTCAAGTACATCACTACCCATGGAGAAGGCAAATGGTTGAAAGTTGCTCGAGATGCAGGTTCACTGGTCATCATCATTTTACTATTTCACATTCCTCTTCCAGCTTCTTCAGTATTGTATGAATGTTTTGTCTAATTTAGTGCAGGAAATTGATTCTACTCAGTACTCCATCTGGGTCCCTGCTAAATGTTTCAAAAACTCCAACTTTTATTTGTTTTATATTGCAAAGCTTTCTTCATTCCGCATATTCTTTAAGTCTGTTTTGTCCATTATTGATATATAGGCTTTAAACAATATTGGGATATAAGGAGAGTTTATGAGCTAAAATCTAGTTGGTTTTGGCACTTTTCTGCTACATTTTTTGGTAAATTTTGTTTGATTAAACTTTTCTCCTTTTGGTTTATCTATATAAAATATGTGAAGGTTTAAAGAGGTGTGGAAAAAGTTGCAGACAGAGATGGTTGAATTACTTAAAGCCAGGCATAAAAAGAGGGGATATATCTTCCGATGAGGAAGATATGATCGCATTCATGCTTCTTCACGAGCAAGTTTAAGTCTTTTCCTTCTCAATAAAAAAGAGTGATGTTTTAATTATATGCCTTTTTTTATTATAAAAAATCATATACTACTCTTCTAAAATCAAAAGATATACTATAACTAAATTTATTTTGATCAAAATATCCCGAAATTAAGCTATCTCTTAAGAAAAAGAAAACATTTTTTACCCAAATTTTCAATTTTTAGGTCTGGACATGCACAAACACAACTTTTGTTTTATATTTGTTGAAATCTAACGTTTCAATCCATACAATCAATTCATATCTGTCCTTTATTAACGTTTCTTTGATTTATTGATCAATCGGTGGGCTTTAAAGGCCAAGAGGTTACCAGGACGAACAGAAAATGAAATCAAGAATTATTGGAACACTAAGTTGTCCAAGAAATTACAAAGACAGCAGTCTACTTCAACATTGGCGTCGTCATCGACTCCTTGTCCTCGTCTCAAACATCATCAGAAATTTGAGGGTCAAAATATGGGAAAAACCATGGATATTTTTAATGCAGTAGCACCAGAAGCTTCACGGCTAGCAGGAGTTAAGGCTGTCAAATTAGACAGTAAAATATTGGAGAGTAATGGGTCCGATAGCAGAAGCAGGCCAAGTTCTTCAAATCAAATAGAGGGTACTACTGATAATCATGCTTTAAGTAACTTTCTCATGGATGATCAAACTGATCAGAACCAAATTCTTATGCTAGATGATTTGAATGCCCCACTTCCCCAGAATGATGATGAAGAAAAGAAGAAAGTTTTATCAGAAAAAATAATTGACCCTCTGGACTGCTCCATTAATTTGGATGAGGAGCTTAAGAGGGTGGCCTATTTTCTTGGGTTAGAAGATGAATGTACGTAAGGATTTATTGTAGAGAGGACCCAATGGAAAAAAAAGGTCACATGCACGTACTCATGTTTAAGAGCGATATAGCTTTCTGTAATATGCAATATTCTACGGATTGGCCGGAGTTCACAGTGTAATAAATTTGGATTCTTCATGGGCTCTCACTTTTTATTTTTTTAAATCACATGATTTTAAGTTCTTAATTATCTAATCACATACAGCTAATAGCTATTGGTTGTTGACGTTGGACTTCTTAACATGTTCAGTGCATCCACGGGATCTGTCGTCTTTTCTGAACTCATCTTAATTAAAGGGTAGTAAACTCAATTTTCATCATCCTTTTCGTTAAATTTTAAAATTTTTATACTTGAATTCATTTATTAAAAAAAAACATTATGATAGGTATTTTTTTTCTCAAGTTGAGATTCGCCTAAATGAAATTTATTCTTATAAAATCACACAAAAATAAATAAAATGTCTCAACCATTAATATTATTCATACATATTATTAATATAACTTGAAATTGTTTAATCACAATAATTTATCTTTAAATATATCTCAAATATAACAATACAAAAGAACAACAAACTATTAGCAAATATATTTACTAAAATGTTTGTTAAATTCCAAGCTATTCAACTAACCCTGTTCGCCATTCTCCTGGTAAATATATATATATATATATATATATATATATAATATATATATATATATATATATAGTTATATATATATATATATATATATATATATATATATATATATATATATATATATATATATATATATATATATATATATATATATAGCAGGTTTGGGGTCCAGACCCAAACCCTTGAAAATTCTCATATTTTTGGACTTAAATTCATTTTTCACCCCCTTATATCTACCTAGACCCAAACAAAATTTGAAGGGATTATAAGATATGGACATTTTGGTCATCCCGCTATTACACACGATGGTCTATGTTGGTGTCTATAACAAAGAGACAACGAACAATGTGGCCCATGTGGATACTACGTACTGGATTCGATCGTTATGTGTTTCAATGATTAAGTTGGTGGGACAAGCAAAATAACAACTGTCACACTTGAAAATGCAATCGCGTGACATTTGAACAAAAAAAAATTTAAAAAAAAGAAATTTTGATTCAATTTTTAAAGAAAATGAAAATTGAAATCAAAATTAAAACAAATAGTAAAGTCGTCACCAAAATTTTAGTTTTTGAAAAGGTAAAACTTTGAAAAAGTTTTTTTATTTAAAAAATAAGAAAAATGGTCTACGAATCAGAAAATGGGTTCGGGAGTCTATTGTGAGTGGAGAAAGTGTTAGGCATCCCACAGCACCCGTTGCTAAGAACGGTTACCCTAAGTCAATTGTGCAAAATCAATATAGCCTTTAATATATTTTAATTCTCCTAACAAATCATATGCAAGATAGAAATAAAGATAAAGGCAATAAAGTTAAAATAAAAGGAAGAAAGGAAATTAAACAAACAACATTAGAAAAGCAAAATAAGAAAAATTAAGAAAGTAAAAATTGAGAAGAAAGTTTATTTACAAGGGCGAACTTGACCTAGGATAAGAGCCTAGAGCTTACGTACCCTTCGAAGGGATCAAAGTCCACGTAGTTCGACTAAAAAACTGTGTTTGTTCGTTGGTGTTTTGTCTTTGTATTTTTGTGTTTTGTTGTTTTTGTTTTTGTTTTTGTTTTTTTATTTTTTTTTGTTTTAGGTTTCTTTTTGAGTTTTTTATTTGTTTTTGTTTTTATTTATTTTTTTGTTGTTTTGTTTTATTATGTTTTGGTTTTTTTTTTATCATTATTTTTTTAGAGAGGAAAGAGTAAAAATCATGTTGACTTTTACAAACATAATGAATTTGAAGTTGGTTGAGGTGTTTTTATTTGCAAAAGATAAAACCAATTTTACTTCCTTCCTCTTTTTTTCTTTGTCCTTGTGTTTTTTTGTTTTTTGTTTTGTTTTTATTTGTGTTTTTGTTTTTTTGTTGTTTTATTTTTATTTTTATTGTTTTTGTTTTTGTTTTTGTTCTTGTTTTTTTGTTAAATCAATTTCTTTTGATTTTAGCAAACTTTTTAAGAAAAGAAAAACTCCATTTTAATTTTGAAAACTTTTATTATTTATAAAGAATACTCCTATCTTTTTTATTTTTAATTAATTTACTTATCTTCTTTTCATTTTTACTTTGATTTTTTTTGTATTTTTGATTTTTCCTCTCTCGATAATTGTTTTTTTTATTTTTTCCTTATTTTTTAATCTATTGTTTTTTCACTTTTTATTTTAATACATTTTTTGTGATTTTTATTTTTTTTTAATTCTTGTGATTTTTTTATTTTGATTTATTACTCTTGATTTTTGGCAAGGAACCTTCAGAGAATAAAACTTTAACATTCAAATTGACCTTTTAATAAGCCTTTCTTTTAAAGGAAGGAGTTTTTAAACAGTAGGCTTCTCTTTTTCTTATTTTTTTTTATTTTTTTTTAACTTTTAAAAGTTACTTTCTTTTTGTTCTACTTTTTGTTCTCCTTTTTTTATTTGATTTGTAAAAATTATTTAATTTTTCAAAGATTATGTGTCTTTATTAATTCGTGAAATCTCTTTTTATTAAAAAAGGATACAATTTGCCTTAAAAATAATTCATTTTATTTTGTTCTAAAACTCTTCCCTTTTTTTTCAATTAATTATGGAAATTCAAAATTAATATAAAAAAATCTTTGACGACCCAACTAAGTAACTGAGGTGACTTATTGTCACACACATTACTTAGTCACTCTTAACTGCCTGAAGAGATACTAGATCTCACGCGACAATTTTAAATAAAGAAAAAGAAATAAATAAAATAAAATATATTTTACAAACACACAGTAAATAGTGTTTGTGTGTGACTTAATACATTCAACAAGATATTTCAAGTGCATTTTACATCTCATATGTAGTGCCAAAAAAAAATAAGGTTTTTCTCCTTACCAAGTTAAGTCCCTCGGCAGAGCTTCCCTTGCACGTCAATTCACCAAATCACGAACCACCAGGTCGCAAGCCTCGCACAGAGAAAGCAAAATATGCATAAGTGTCTACAAAAGCATACTTACTCATGAAGCAACATGGCATCCGTAAATAAACACATAAGGTCAGCAAACCCACTTGGCATTTTAGCAGTTAAAAGAAACAAATATACAAAGGTAGAACACAGTAGGACTTTCATGATAACATTCCAGCAAGTGAAGGCCAACGCAGGGGTTGACAGAATCCATACTTAGGACCAAATCAGCAATCTCAACCCAATCCAATCAGCGTGGGAAGCCAATTATTTGCAGACAACAATCACAGTTTGAATATGGCAGAATGACAAAATAGAGAGCTGTCTCAGAAATCTTCCTCTTTTACGCAGAAAAGCATAATTCAAATTCAATACCAGTCAATGAATATCAATCCAATCAACAAGCAAAGCAAAAAGAAAAAGAATTGATTTCAGATAATGACTAAAATTTGAACATGGCAAAACAACGAAATAACGAGATGCTTCGAAATGTTCTTCCTCAAATTATAATTCAGATCCAGTCCCAGTCAGCGAGAATGCACAATCTCAATGTCTCATTCATTCGCAAAATAACAATATCGCAGAGGTTGAAATCACAGCCGAGATTCCATATAACACAGCAATTACAGAGGCCAGATATCTAATTCAATCTCAGATTTTTCTCTTAGACCCTTCATCGAACACACACTAGGCACTCTTTAAAACAAATGCAAGATGTGATAATTTATACTAGTTTATCAGCTCTATCCCAGTGCATAAACCAGTACACCAATATCATATTCAGGCTATTGTAAATTGGCACCAGATGTAGAATCTTACCTGTAGGAATGGTGACCAACGCAAGGATTCCTCTTTACTGCCTTCCTACTGCACTTGAGTTGCCCCTTTCCTCACTGCTCTCCCTTCGAACCCGGAACCCAGAATCCTCCACTAACCAGCTAGGACTCTGACCTCTCAATTTTTTTTTCTGGTCTCTCTCGCCCTACTCCTTGATTTTTCGAATCCCCTGTTTCTCGATTTTTCAGTTTCCTTCCCTCTGATTCTCGATTTTCTTTCGGTCTCTGTCTCTCGCTCTGTTCTCCAAATTCTCCAGCAACCCTTGCCTCTCCAGACCCTCTTCTCCTTCGATCGATTTTTTTTGAATCTGGTCCCTCTCTCGGTTTTTCGATCTCCTCCGCTGCTTCCTTTTTCCGAAAATCCTCCCTCTTCTTCCAACTTCGCACTCTCCTGCTCTCTCCTTATCCCCTCGTTTCCCCGAATCTCCTCTTCTCCATCTCTCGCTGTCTCCTCCCTTTCTATCTCCCTCCTTCGTTCCTCAAATCCGAAGGCCCCCTTTTTCTTTTCGATCTTTCTGGTCCTTCCCCCCCCTACGCCCCCTGTTCGCTCGCCCTTTCGATCTGAAAATCCTCCCGAATCTCGAAAAGCTCTCCCCTGTCTTTCTCTTCCGGTGGTTCTCTCCTTTTCAGACTCCCCTTTTCGAAATCCCCCCTTTGTCTCCTCCCCGATTTGGTTCTCTCTGCTCTAAACTTCCTCCCCTCTCTATTTCTCTGAACTTACTAAAAATCGAAAACCCCCTCAATTTCCAGTCAAAAACCCCCATGATGCCTCCCTCTCTCCTTTTCTGACCTCTTCGACCTTTCTGAATCCCCGCTGTCACTCTCCTCTTTTCCAGAATCCTTTTTGCTCTTCTTTTCTGCCTTTTTCTCTGCCCCCCTCTGTGTCTGCGTCCCCCTTTTTTGCTGTGTGGTCTGCTTTTTTTGCTGGTTGCAGAGAGTGGAGTGTGACATGGAGAGGCTGAGGTCAAAACGCAGGGTTACTGCGTTTTGATCCCCCCTCTTTTTTTTTTAATTATTTTTTTGTTATTTTTTTGTTTTTATTTTTTTATTTTTGAGTTAATAGGCCAGACCTAAAAATGATTGGGTTACAAGGTCTTAGTCATTTTTCTTTTAATTTAGGCTGAAAGTATTTTTGATTTGCTTGTATTTTTTCATTGGGATTAATGGATTTGAATGAGTTGGGCTAGCTTGCCTTTTTTTGAGATTTTTGTTTTCTATGGATCCTTTTTCTTCATTTCATTTTTTTTAATATATATATATATATATTATTTTGTATTTTTATTTTTTATATATATTTTAATTTTCTCTTCTTTTTTTCTTTTGGGTTAAAAGGCACCTCTTGATTTTTTTTTTAATTTTTTTTTTGTCAATTTTTAATTTAATTTTAATTTTTATATATTTTTGCTAATTTAACTATATTATTATTTTTAAGGCTTGTCCGGATAAAATACGGTGTTCACAACAACTAAAATGATCAGTGTGTAAATCATTACTTGAGAAGTCTCTAAAATATTTGACAGTGAACTCCGGAGGATAGTATAGTGAGTCAGTAACTACTCGCAGATATCAATAGATATTGAGGCATCCTCGGCTTGTGATGTACTGATGTTCAGTATGAAGGTATGGTAGGGTACATCTTACATATGTAATCATATGTGGTCTCTTAAATGCTGTGATCTAGACAGTCAACTTTAACATATATTCAACTCATACGTGATCTTGTTTCTGATATGTGAATTCTTGAACCCTTGATTGTATTCGGACTATGATATGCCAACCAATTTAATTGTAACATTTCTTATTGAACAAAGCTTGGTTCTTCAGAATTTTGCAGGTGCCATGTGTTTTTGTTTGTCTTTAATGTGTTGTGTATGAGAATGCTTCTCCGTGAACAAACTACCGATAATTAAGAGTGCTTGAATTAATAGCCTATATCCTTTAGAAACAATGGGACAATAATCATTCTCGTTGGAGTGATCTACCTCTATTAATTCATGGTCAATCCATCATAGTGTGTTCCATTTGTTTTTTCTTTTATAAATAAGATTAATGAATTTGGAAATTTTTATTAAAAAAAAATTAGTATTTTGTTGGATCAAGTGTTTATCAATAAATTAAATTCTATATTTATTTCGGTCACTGCCTTGCACTGTGATTCATACACAAAAGAAGTTGAATGAGACATCAACCTTCTATTTGCCGACAATCTCCCCCTTAGGCCTAGGAGCCACGCTTCTGAAGTTTGAACTCTTTCATTTTGTTTAATCGCATCTAACCTAAATATCATACTTTTACTGTAATTTGACCTTATTGTTAAATCTTTGTCTTAGGACAATTAGAACCACATAGTTATAAATAGAATCCAAATCCTGTGTAGTCATAAACTAATTGCATATAGTTTTGCTGCCCAATAGATAGATAAAATATATAAGAGATTTTACTATACAATACTATTTATTAATGATTCTTTTTATTTTTATTTTATTTTCTAACAAAACCTACGGCAATGCAAATTCTTTGCACATTTTAGAGATGTACAAAATTAAATTTGAACCCTTCAAAGTTAATTTAAATGATTTAGATTTTAAATATTTTATTTTTATTTTTTAATATATATTATTTTTTTAAAACTTGCATTTAAAAGATTATTTTTATCATGTATTTTACTTTCTTCGAGATGAAAAAAATATTAAAATTAAAAATAAATAAATCTAAACTATGTAAATCTGCTCTAGACAATTTAGGTCAAAAGTACATTTTCTACCCTTACTTTTAGATGTGCAAAGAATTGATACTAGACTTACGGAGAGATTTTAAGCTATATATGGCTGCATTTGCATGACAGCACTCCTATTTTTAATAAAAATGAAATGAAAATTATATTTAAGAATTTGTTTTTATAGTCTCTTCTTTTTTGGCCGATAATTTGTCTATATAGTCTTATAACCCGTTTGATTTGAAATAATATTAGATCTATAAAAAGAAAAGAATAAAAAAAGCGCATAAAATAGATAAAAAATGACCCTCATATTTTTATTTTAAAAATAATAAAAATAAATATTATTAAATAATAATTATAACAAACATTTTAAAAAAAATTACATGATAAAAGATTGAATAATTAGTTGGATAAGAAATGATAGTTTGGGAAAAAAATAAAAACCAACAACTTTACAACTTCCAACACAAACTAGAATTCAAATTTATCAATCCAATCAGTTCTTCTAGATACACAAAAGTGGCTTAACATCACTAGTGTCACTTAAATGCTTCTTCTTAAAGCAATGCCTGCACTCACTGCAGGACAGAAAGGGTAAACAACTCAAGAGTTTTATCATTGAATAACTATCTCGAGACTTGTACGTACACTAAATTAAAAAATTACTGTATACAACTTTTTTTTTTCTAAATTCAATAATAAAAGAGCTTGCAAAAAAGAAACTCATTCATAATATTGCTTAAAAAAGGAGTAAAATTCTATTTTTATCTTGTATAGATAAATATTTTCAATTTAGTAATGTGACTTTTTTTTTGGATAAATTATCAATAATATTCTTTTTATCAATTTAGTATTGATTTTATTTACAATAGATTATTTGACAAAAGAACATTTGTGATAACAATTTTATTTATGAATGACTTAGTCGAGAAATATCTACTTGTAAGGGACCAAATTGAGAAAGCGATTTTATAAGAGACAAAATTAAAAAATATTATATTTGTGAGGGATCAAATGAAAAAAAGTTTATGAAAAACTAAATTAAGAAATATTATATCTATAAAGGATCAAAATAAAGTTTTACTCCTCAAGAAATTATATCACTTTTAGAGCAAGAATATCCAAAAGATATAAATGAGAATTTAGTAATTAAATGCCCCTCTAACCCCTTAACTATAGTTTTCATTCGTTGGGTCCCATTACCATATATAAGGACTTACTTTCCAATCTATTCTAGCTACATTTTTCTGCTTTTCATCATGTCTATATCACAAACCAAGGCAACTTACCCTTCTAATTCTAATATTGTTAACTATTTCAAGTGAGCGGATCGTTTGTAGTAAATTAATAATTTTATTGCATACCATGCAATAAGGCCAATGTTGGTTGTTGGCACCATTATGCTGTTGAGCACAAGCCATGCCATGTTCCACAGTGTGCAACACACCGTTTTACTTTTTATTTTAGTAAAATGGTGTGTTTCACATAATTTTATTTTTTGCCTCAGAACTAATGAAAACGCACCCCTTTGATTACTCAAAACTGTGCATTTTGAGTGAAGCATTAGTTGAGCGCCCAACAACTCTCAAAAAGCATTATTTTCATTACTTAAAATAGTGCATTTTAAGCAAACCATCAGGACTCCTCAGCAGCTGATGAAGAAATGTATCCAGCACTCCATATCTCAATCCCTCATTATAGCCATTGTTTCCAGAGCTGGTCACCATTTTCTCTAATTGTGGTTTCAGCAATTCCTCATGCGAGTCCAGATCTTGATTTCTCTTTTTCCCTTATGCTCTCTTATGAGTTCCCTCATGGTAAATGTAAGATTTGTGCGTTACTTTTCTAGCTTTTTTTAAATCATTTACTATAGATCTGGTGGTCACAAAATCCCTTCCAAATTTGGTTTTAAATCCCTTCGAAATTTGGTTTTCTTTTTTTTTTGGTTCTTTGGTTTGATTTTATTCCTTTGCACATTTAATTTTCTGGATTAATTTTGCCGAATTTTTTTTCTCATTTGCTAAATGTTAGGTGTTCTAAATTAAAGCATTTTGTTCTTTGGTTTGATTTTATTCCCTTGTTGAGTGTTGTTTTTTGTTCTTTAGTTATCAAGATTTGAATTCACCAATCATATCTGGGTTCAGGCATTTTGCTTTTAGGATCTTGGAGTGCTTTGTTTGTTGGAGTTTATGAACCTATAAAGCATAAATTGTCGAGGATATTATGCGAGTGCTTTTGCTCATTTTGTAAGATAGATATTATGTGAGTGCTTTTGTTCATTTTGTAAGATATTGCTTACTGAAAATATTAGCATATTGGAGATTCAACTGAATTATATTGGCATACTGCTTACTGAAAATATTGGCTTATTGTAAGATACTGCTTATTAGCTCATTTTGTAACATATGCTATGTTAACTTTGAAACAATTAGACATACACTCTTGAGGCTTGGAATCTAGCTAATTATGGTTGGGAAGCTATGATTCAATAGAATATGCCTATAACTCTGGTCATCAATTCAATATCACTGTGGGCACAAATTCAAAATTGTAATACATATGCTATGTTAGCTTTTTCTAATATGCTAAATTGTGAATATTTGTTCTTGCTACCTGCACTATTGAATGGTGTTGCTTGCTTTATCTTTGTTCTATAGCTACATGTCAAGCAAATGCAGAACCTGATTATGCCATAGGTGCTTCATTCAATTGGAAAAGTGGTCAAGGCCAGAAAAAGCATCAGAACTGGACAATGAGGTAGGGTCAAGGCAAAGTTGTATAAGATGAATTAGCACTACAAGAAAAGGCACAATTTCTGGCATGCATTTACTGGTGGTTGCAAGTAATTGTACAATCAACAATAATGGATCCAGTGGCTTTAAGACGCCATAAAATAATGCATTTACGGGTTGATTAGGGTTATTTACTAGCATTTTTCTTAACTACTAGTAAGTTTAATGCAATTATTGGCAATTAAAAGCAATTTGAAGCGGATATGATCCGTCAGTCTCCCTCCCAAATTTTCACTCTGGCACTAGCTACCCTCATCCCTTTCAGTCTTATGCTATCACTTTCATTTTGTTTTGACTCTCATCACTTTCACTCTTCTAAACCCTTTCTCCGTGACTGATTTCACTCAAACCCTCCTTTGTTTGAATTAGTTTTATGTGACTTTGTTAATTACTTTTCAAATAACTACTTCTTTTGTGGACTTAGAACCCTTGTTGCACCCCTAGAGTAAATTTGAATGGTTTAAATTCTAATTTTTAAAATCTCATTCATCTATTTTTTTATTTTAATATTTTTGCATTTTAATAGAAGTAAACATAAGATGAAAGTTAGGAGACTGTCTTTACCTTGTGTTTGCTTCCTTCAAAATTTTTTTTTTAAAAAAGTGGATGGTTAGAATTAAAAAAATCAAATAAAATAAAAACTGAAAATATAGACCATCTAGATTAGAATTGGATCATCCAAATCTACCCTAAGCTAGTTGCTCCCCTGAAGCAACAAAGGATCTAAATTCCTTCTTTCGTCTCTCATTTGAATGTCTACTGTCATAAGTTTTTATTTTTAGAAGTAAATAATTATATAATATAGTGTTTAAAGATATGTTTTAAAAAAAGAATTAAGAAATATTATTTGATAGATTAATATTTTGATGTTTGAAATACATGACTTAGAAAATATGATGATATTTTTTATAGGAAGAATAAGATATCATGATATAAATAATATATATTGAAAATAATATATTTAATATTAGTTAATCAATTCCTTTTTCTTTTTTTAATTTTAAAAATTAATAAAAAAATTGAATAATTATTATTTATTATTTTGTTGCAAGAATATTATTATGGGTGCCTTCTTAGTCTTAAGTTCTCATAGTCATAGGTATAAAGCAACACAATCTATATTAGCAAGGTTATGTTTGGGAGTTTATAAGATGATGGAATGGAATGGCAAACAAAGGAATGGAATATAGTGGAATGATAAATTATGTGTTATTCTTTTGTTTTAGGAGTTTGATGAAAAAAAGGAGGAAATTATTAATGGAATTGAATGAATTATAAATTATTTTTCTAACATTACCCTTATAAAATAAATCCACATACAACACTGTATTAGAGTATTAAAGTATATTTGTATTTTCAATATAAGTGAAAGTCATTCCATCATTAATTCTCCCGAGGGACACAAAAATTGGGATTTTAGATGGCAAGAAAAAGATCTTGAAAGTCATCTCATACTATTCCATTCTATCCTTAAAAAAAATCCCAAACAATGGCCTAACTTATTTTAGCTATTCTACTTCATTCTATTCCATCTTTTGCCATCCATCCAGATACTACTTAAAGCCCAAAGGCCTACAATTGTAAAGCTTTAAGTTCCATCAAGCCATATACAATACTTGGAGATAACAAGTTGATTTGAATAATATAACTTCGTTAATAGCAAGTTGCTCTAAACAACATGACTTAGCTGAAAGAGACATGCTAACTCGATCAAACTCATAATTGACTCACATTTTCTTTTAGTATAAATAGGATCTCATCACATTTCACATAGACACTTCTTCTATATCACTTTATAGTCTGATTCTAACACTTTTACTATAGTATTATTTCTTTGAGTATCTCTCACTCACTCTCTCTCTCTCTCTCTCTCTCTCCCCCTCTTAAGTCACCCATTCCTTGTTATTGTCTTTTTCCATCTTCAACAAATATTTATATCATGTTTTAGTTATTTAAAACTAGTAAAATGAGATGATGCTATAACTTTAATTTATTCTATTTTAATACATATGATATCAAACACCCATTTAAATTCACAAATTAAAACACACACACGTATGCACTCATGCTCCACGTTTATAAGCATGCATGAATGCTTCCTTTATTTTTAATGAAAATGCTTTTGTTAATATTAGAAAATATGTTTATCTTAAAAATGATGTATAGTCCTATTTGAGAAAGCCTAAAAAATTATTTAGAAAGAAAATAGGATAATTCACATGTATAACCATTCCGAATATTCATTACTAATGAGGTATTAAATAATTGACAATTTCAAAATGAAAATTGAAAAATAAAATAAAATATCAATGTTTTAAACTCATTTTTTAACATAAAAATTTCAATTTGAAACAATAGATTATCAAATACTGAATTTTATGATTTTCTGTGATTAGAGTGGTTATATTTTATATTTAATTTTTTTAAAATTTTATAAATTACTCAAGGATTAGTATAGTGATGAAGACAAATATATGTTGTTAAATATATTATTACATATTTAAATTATAACTTAAAAAATTTTATAAGATCAGGTTGCAAAAAAATTTCTTATTAATTATGTCGATCGAATTACGACATAGATAGAGAGAGAACCATCCTTCAGTATTTAGGGTCATATTAATCTAAAGGCTTGAGGCCTCATTTTAGTTTCTTTTTTAGTAAATGGGTAAAGGGTCTTAGAGTTAAATTCCCTCTTTAGTGTTTTAAGAGGATTTCTATTTATATAATCTTAAAAGATAAGCTAATAGAGGTGAACACCGCCCAGTGTACCCATTTTTGCCTAACCAAATCATGCCAGGCACAAAAAAAAGAGGTTGGGTCGCCTTAAAGGGTTTATATGAAAATCAAAAAATTTTAATAAGAATTTATATGAAAATTTTAAATTTTTTAGGATAAAATATAATTTTATAAGGATTTATATAAAAATCTCCTTTTCTAAAATCATCTTATAATTTTTACAATAAATTTCAAAAAAAGAAAAAGAAAAAAGAAAAATCAGGCCTCACTCAAGCCTTGGCTCAAGCAACAAGCTTCATTTTTTAAACCTGTTTAAAATTAAGTCAGGTATCAAGTTAAGCTAAAACTTGCCTCAAGCCTGGTCCGACCCATATTCACCTCTATAAGCCAATGATTATGCTTAGACCAAGTATCCTAATTGAGTCATATAAGTTGCCTAATCAGAGTGTTATGTTTAATTTGTTCTGAGGTTGCATATTTTTAAGTGACTTGCATCAGTTCATTGTATGTGGCTTGATGGATTGAAGCTTTTGAGTTCAAAGGAATTCATAAATCAATACTCTAATTCTCTTATCATTAAAGTCTCAAATAGAGGTAAATTTATAAAGAGGGACAGATAGACCTCCAAGAAATGAAAAGATAGGGAAATAAATGTATAATAAATACCTAATTAAGGGAAATAAATGTATATTAAATACTTAATTAAGGTCTAATTACAACTACTTAAAAAGGGAATTAAAATGTTGTCCCAACAAGCAAAATAAGAAAACAAATAAAGTCATTAATGGCTAAGAATAATGACATGTTAAATGTGATTCCTAGCAAATAATCACATATTAAATGTGATTTCTAACATTCCCCCTCAAGTTGAGAATAGTTTGGAGCTAAAATTGTCTTTCTTCTTTCTTAACATATTTGTTTTGATTTTTGACTCTTTGTCTTCTTACTTTCACTTTATAGTAACAGTCTTGATTTTGGGCATCCTTTCCTTGACTTTTTTGTGATGTAGAGATCTTAGTTTTTGCTAACAATCAATGTATGATTTTATATGATAACTACCAGTGTTTGATTTTTTACATTAATCACCAATATATTTTGTCATTCAAGCCTTGTAGGTTCTAATACCATAAAGGAATTTAGAGATCAATACTTTGATTCTCTTATCATTAAAGTTAGAAACAAAGGTACATTTATAGAGGGGGTGAACATCCCTTTAAGAAAGAACAAGTTAAGGAAATAAGTGCATATTAAAACACCTAATTAATAGATAGATCATAGCCTCTAGGAAAGGAAAAGACATAGAAATAAAGACCTAATTGGGGTCTAATTATAATCACTTAAAAAAGAAAATAAAATATTGATCCAACCAGCAAAACAAAAAGACAAATAAAGACATTAAAGCCAAATAATAATAATATATTAAATGTGATTTACAGTAAATAATTATATATTAAATATGATTTCCAACAAGGTCCTAGAGCCTTAATAGAATGGATTAGGCCTATGGAATTCTTATGTTTGTAACTTGCTCCCAAGTCCATTAGTGAGGTCACGAGCTAAGTGGACTTAAAAGAGAAACGTCTTTTGGGTTCCTTGACATTGTTGGAGCTTCCATTTTAGCAAGAGTAATCTTTATGTGTGATCTTCTCATGCTATCTTTGAGAGGTCTTTTTTATTTGCTACTCATAATCAATATGTTGTTCATGGGGAGGATAAAAGTTAGGCATTTTGCTATTTCATATTACTAGTTGAAGCATTATTGCATTCCTTCTATCCTTCATGTTTACATGTCATGCTTTCTTTATTAATTATCATGGAATATAATTAGTTGTTTGCATATCTTTCTAAAATTTGTTTCTATCATTGTAATTCTTTGTCAATTCTCTACTATCTACTTTCTTGTCTATTTAAGATATCTCTTTTTGATTTGAAGGGTACTATTTCTAAGGATGACCTTTGCTAATCAAAAGATGATTACCATGTTCCTTCTAATGTTATTTGTGCATTCCTTCTACTTAATAATTTGTTTTCAATATAAAGATGATGACTCCTCTTTAGTGCTTTATAATGAAGTATTTCATAGAGGCATACACTTTCCCTTGAATGACCATTTTAGTTATATAGTTGTATCTATAAGGGTCACTTTTAGTCAACTGGCCCCTTTGGCGGTTCATTATATGTTTGGCTTTTTATCCCTTTATTAGTTTATAGGGGTAGAGTTATCATTTTCATTATTCTGTTATTTTTTTAATGTGGTGGATTATATTCATATTAAAGGTATGTTCAAAATAATTGGAAAACCTAATCGTCACCTTTTATTGAGTAATTTTTTGAGTTTATAGAAGTCAGCCTGTTGTTTTTTTTTCTTTGTTCATAGTACTCACTTTTTTTCCTTTTTATTCATCATCAAGTAGTTAGGGTTTGTTATGATCTCAATAAAGTGGGAAGGTAGAATAAAGATGTTGTCAAGAGTGACAACTTGTATTTGATGAGTTTTGCTAGAGAGTTCCATCCTAGTGACATGATTATGGGTTAAAAAGCTTGCTGACCTGATAAAACCTGGCTGGAAAAAAAGATATGAATTCTAAAAAATTTGTTAAAAGATAAACCCATTTTTAAAAAGTATGAATATAATAGGGGTAGAGTTTAGGTTTTTTTTTTAGCCTAGCTTGACTCGTATTATAATCAATCTTTCTTTTTATGTATTATTAATTCAAATGTTCTCAATAAGTATCAAATTTAGTCTTCATTAGATATAAAATGGGCTTAAAGTTATATTAAGCTTGCAATCCTAATGTGGTCTATTCTCTTCTTTCTTTCTTTCTTTTTTCTTTTTTGTATGTGAGTGACATAGATCTTGAGTACTTTATTGAAAGAACAAAAGAACCAATTACATTTAATTATTCGTTAGTGAAATTTCAACTAGATATTTTTTTAAGTTCCCACAAATTATACTAGAGATTTTCTGTATGAATGTAGTTTTCAAATTTGTTCCTTTTAGTGTTATAATCAATTTTGAAACTATCTTCTTATCTAGGTCCTAAAACCAAACATTTGTCATTTGCCCCCTATGGTTGTTGTAAGTCAAGATCATAGTTAGGAGGCTCATTACTTCAACTAACCCTAGGTCCTCTTAATGCTTTAACGCCCACACCACATATGGATCGAATTATCTCACAATGCTCTGAACCTAGCTCACATATTGCTTTAATAGGCGAATAGCCTAACCCTTGGAACATACTACAACCCTAAGTGGTGAAAAGTTGACATTGAGGTGCAAAACCTTCTCGTCTACATTAGTTCTTAAGGAAATTTGCTGCAAACTTAGGCTAATCTATTTAAATCAAGCCTTTGTACTTAAAAATCATTTTTTTTCAAATATCCCTACGTTGAAATGCTATATATTCTTCTTATAAAGGAGATTTTGGTTATGTTATTGAATTGCCATATTTTTCATTATTGTCTTCTCTTCTCATTTAAGGAACTATAGGGGTTGAAATTTCTTTTTAATTTTTTTTCATCCATTATTTTTATTGGCATTAGCTCAATTTTTTTTTATCTTCTTTTTTTTTTTTCCATGAGACTGCCCTTTTTAAATGAGCCTAACCCATAATTAGATCTAACCGTATTGTGGTTTATAAGCTCAGAGTTGGTGCTGAGATATGCTGGCAAAATATCCCATTTTTTGAGGACTTTGGTAGTTAAGTATATGTTATTTGTTAATGCTAGCACTTTGTAGTCTTTTATAGTATTTTATGGTCGCTAGTTGTTATGCAACTCTATTACATGATATTAAAGTTCTTACACATATGATAGCACCATTCATTAAGGCTTTCATTCCTTCCGAAGGGGTACTAAGGGTGATACTTTTGGTTTGTCAATTATTATGTACTTCACTTACAAAGAATGAAGCCTTGATCACTAGTGTTACTAAAAATAGTGATTATTCAGTTCATCCTTGCCCATGTGTCACTATCATCATTCTTACATAACAGGGTCAATTGAGAACAATGACTTTTATCTAATGCTCCTTTTGAGGTAGAGCCATTAAGATGGATGTATTTTTCGTGCTACTATTAGTGGTTACAAGTAACAATAGCTTGGTTGTGTAAAAGTTATAGACTTGTCAATTTTTCTACATAAGCAATTAATGACTCATGTTTTCAAGTTCTTTATATTGTTGTTGGAAGTTACCTACGTTTTCTTAGCTTGTATGTGTTGTGTTTTTTCCTAATTTTTGGACATTTATGAAGTTATATTATAAGTTATTAATGCAATATGTAACTTTTTTCTAATTCTTGTAAAGATTTGTAAAGTTATGAATAAAAGGCATACCTTTAATAATTTTTTCTCCTGAGTATAAGATCTAATTGTTCTTCAGATATCTTTGTTCCCTTTGGCAATATTGCTTGGGTTCGTATTTTGATGGATTCTTACTTTTATTTTTCTTTGTGTGGGCTATTCTTTAGGCCTTAGCTTAGCTAGGATTGTAATGTTTCGAACATATGGTGCATACATGGAGACCTCGATATCATAGCATGTTAGTTTACTTCTATAATGTTTTCCTATGGCCTTGACTTCACTAAAGTTAAAGTGTGATGACCTTTTTTTAAGCCACATACCATAGGCCTTAGCTTTGTCAATGTTGTAGCATCACGACTACTTCACATAACGCATTCTCAATACTTTAGCCTTGTTAGGATCACAACATGCATTTCCTTATTTGTGCACCAACGATTTTCCTTGCTTCACAAAGAAGTCTTGAATGACCTTGAGTATTCCTTAGTTGGCGTGTGAAATGTTTTGGTTAAGATTGCGAGATAAAAAAGGAGAGAACCACCCTTTAGCATTTAAGGTGTTATTAAACTAAAAACTTGAGACCTCATTTTAGTCTCTTTCTAAGTAAAAAGGTTAAGGGTTTTAGACCTGAATCCCCTCTTCAATGTTTTAAAAGGGTTCCTATTCATACATATTTAAAAGATAAGCTAATGATAATACCCAAATCAATTGACCTAGTGGATCCGTATAAGCCACTTAAGAGTATCATGTTTAAGTTATTCTAAAGCCATACTTTTTAGAGCAAGTTACTTCTGTTAGTTCATTATATATAGTTTATCATATGATAGCCATTGAGTTCTTTGGAACTTAATGGAGTGGATTGAGGCTATAGATTCTTATGTTTGTAAGAGCCCATAACATTAACTATTATTTTAATTATGGTATGATTTAGAAAAATTGCCAAGTGGGTCAATCCAATCCACATAATCTCTTGAGCAATCAAAATTATGTATCATTGTTTGTCCCATTTATTTTATGTTTAACTTAATATTAAAGAGTTGATTTTTTTTTATATTTTAATAAAAACTTCAAAAGTAAACTCATGTAAACAAATAAGTTCCATTGAAAAATAATTAATACTAAATTAATTTTAACCCTACAAAATTATATTAATAAGAAAATTGTGTTTATAATATACACTTACCTATATGAGCCATATCACCCTTCTAATTGTTTGGTTGGCATTATTATATACATCATAAATAATCAATTTATGTACGTTCAATATTTTTTTTTTGGAAATAACAACACGTACAAAAAAAATCACTTTTGATAAAAATTATACATTTTTAATGATATTTTTGTAATGATGATTCAATCACTTACTTCAATTGAATACACTAACAACTATTAGTGTAGGGTATAGTAACAAGTCTTTTTGGTTAAACTACTTTCTTGGTAGGGAGGGGCAAAGGCCCAAAGAGACAAATGAAAAGGAAACAAACAAATAATATTACAAAGAAACTAGTATAGGGTAAGTGTACAAACCGTTGACTTAGGAGCCACATGCTTCTAGCTTATTTTTTGTTAAACTTTATAAAATGTGAAGAATGTGTTTTTAAAATTATAAAAAATTAATTAATTAACTAATTAAATGCATTTAGAAATATGATAAATTTGTTGAGTATATTATACTTACATTTTTTGAGTTTCATTGAAATTATATTAACTTTTCTTATATTTTTAAAATATATACTTTCCTCTTTTGAAGTCAAAAGTTGCATTACATTTTAATTTAATTTTAATTTTTTTATTAAAATATTCTTTATTAACCTAAATAAATTTTTTTAAACTAAAATATTCTCATTTAAATCTAGCAACTCATAAGAGTAAATCTAGCGATAAATAAATATACTACTCGAAACCAAAATTATACTTAAAACTAACTTTAAAAAACTAATTCATTAATAAATCAAGTCTAAATAAATACATAAAAAGTTATGCAAAGTTGAGAAGTCTAATTTGCAACAATTAACCATGTGGTGCTGAAGTGTTGTTCTTCTAAGAGTGAAGTTTGGTTAAGTATATTCACTTTTAAATTATTTTATGTAAAGTGTCTTATCTCCAATATAATTTTACTAAGATATTGATTAAATTTCACTCACACATTTAAAAGTATTCTTACAATTTATTTGACATCTTGGAATGTGTATTAATAATCATTTTGAAACATAAAATTTGTATTAATAATTATTTTAAAACAATTCTTATAATTAATTTATTTGATATTATTTTGCTAAAATATCTTGTGCATTGCACAGATTACTTAGTAGTTTGTATAAAAAATAAAATAAAATTCTAAAACTATCATCTTTTCATATGGCAAGTATGTGATACACTAATTGTTGGTTAATAAATGATAATTAATTTAAGGTTTGTTAAATTTAATAAAAATATAATATTTTATTTTTATTTTTATTTGTGCATATTTGGATATAATTTGACAAAAAACCATTGTGAAGGTGAAGATATTTAGGTTATTAAAGAACATGACTTCTAATTCTTTAAAAAAGAATACCCAATAAATGGAGTATATTTAATTGGGCCCAAAAAATAAATAATGGAGTGTATTTAGTAAAAAAAAATTAAAATTGAATGAAATATATATTTTAAAAATAGAAAAGAAGTTTATGTAAATTTAATAAAATTTTGGAGAGACGGATATAATTCACTCAAAATTTTTTAATAATTTGAAGCATTGTAATTGTTATAAATTAGGGATTAATAATAGAACTATACATTTGAATAACTGTAAGTACTAAAATATATAAAAATAGATAATATTAATAAAATAAATTATTTTGTCAATTGAATTAGTTGCTTATATGACATACATATGTATATTACATCATTATTCTGTAAAATTGTACTAAACTATTTTCAATTTACAAAGAATAACTAATATTTTAAAAAATATACTAGAGGCTTTTTTAATTGATGGTTAATAGATATATTGTCTTTTTATGTATTCTGAATTTCAAAAAGTGCGCAACTGAACCGTGGGAGATTGGGTCTTAGTTCAATTCAAATTACCTCTACGTTCTTCCCAACAACCCAAAAACCAGTTATGAGTCTCGATATACAATTCGTGTATGATCCAAATTCAGTCTACTCTCTCCGATTACGACCTCTTTCTTTCTCTTTCACCTTCTTGTTGCTCAATTTGTGAACCCTAATTTGGCTGCGATCAGACAGGAATTCTTTTGAGAGGTTACGATCATATCACGATAACTGGGGATAAACCTCGAAAACAATGGCGAAAATGGCATCATTATTATCCTCCAAACCCTTTCAATCTTCTGCAGACACGATGGACTCAATAGGCATTTCTCAAAATCCCTCGTATCCATCAAATTCTTGTTTAAATCCTTCGATTTCATCCTAATCTTAAATAGATGTCTTCCCTTCCTCTCCCCAAAACATCACGTCTCAATCGGAGCAAGAACAGTAGCAACAATCCCAATTAGTGGTCCAGCAGTCTCAAGATGTCAATTCCATGTCAAATTATCAATACCCACAAATAATGCAGCGATTACATTCAATGGGCCGATCGAACCAAATTCAATAGCATCAGCAGCGGCAACAAGTAGGTGTCATGAGACAGTACGCGGTTTTATAGGGGAAGATGAATTTTGTTGGTTTTGCTTCAACTCGGCTTCAGAACCTGCAGCAACAATAACATCAACCATTAGAAGGCTCCAATTTGTCACTTTCAAATTTGATGGGACAGAATGGAAACCTCCCCCATGCTGTCGGGTGCTGTAGCTGCTTCACAATTTAACTCATTGGCCTTGGTATACTAAAAATTCTTTATACTAATTGTTTGCAATTTGATATCAAATAATAAACATGGATAAAATGACGTTCTTTAATAGAGTTATTACATGTGAATGAACTTTTTCAAAGGGATTAATGAAATAGTGTTGAGATGTATAAAATATTTGTATATATGAAAAAATTAGAAGAAATAGGAGCCTGTCATACCATTTCCTCATTTTGGCTTTTTATTATGTTTATGTATGATTATTATAATACATCAGCATTTAATTATTGAACACTGTCCCATTTTAAGCCTTATAACTTTTAAAATTTTATATGGAAGTGAGTTTGAATTATTTGGGTGCAGCCGAGGCAGAAGGGTGGGCTTGTGCAAGGATCACATTTTCTTCCTGCTAGTTCTCCTGGACAACCTCTGCAGGGAATGCAAGCAATGGGGATGATGGGGTCAGCTGCAGGCAACAGCCAAAGGAGCCCTTGCTTATGCTCGGCAGCAGGCAATGAATCAGAGTGAGATTAGGCAACAACTATCACGACGAAGTCCAATAGACACTCCAAAGGTATAATCTTTTGAAAGTTGTATAATTTGATGTAATATTGTGAATTAGGATTAACATTATGCTTATGGTTGTTTTTTTGGTACTTTTTTTCATTATAGAATTCATTTGTCATATTCTTACCGTAGCTTTTGAATGTCTTTGCAGTCAAAGTTGTGCTGTAGATCTGTCTTTTCAAAATTTAATACATTTCTGCTTTTGAAGTTCATTCTCTTGCCAAATATCTGTCTGCGTTCAACATCACATACCACAATTTAATTAATTTTTATACTATTCGTGTGCATCATGCTTTTGGATCATGGACTAGAACTGGTAATTTAATGGCTGAATTGAACACAATTCTCTCTCTCTCTCTCTCTCTCTCTCTCTCTCTCTCTCTTTCCTTTTTCTGCTTTCCTTCATTTTTTCCCATAATTGGGAATGGTGAAAGGGTGGATCTTCCATGCATTTGTGCGGTAAAATGTCAAATTTTAGCTTCCTTATTTCACTTTTATTGTTCAGATCAAGAGAACCCAAAAAAGAAAAAAAAGATTCTGGGTTATATGGAATCTAATGAAGTGAACCATAAATGCTAATTTAGAAGGCTTACAAGGTGGATTAAGAAGTGTCCTTTAGAATGATCTTAGTAGATGATTCCGAACCACACTGGCAATTGCCTGCCTGATAAATTTTCTTTGCAGCTTATGAAAAACCTAAGATCAAATTCTATCTGCTGCTTCATGTTGCATGTTTCAGTAGGCTTATGAGGTGGATTAATTTCCTGTTTCAGAAGAAGGATCCCCTCCTTTAAACAAATAAACACGGGTCACTTTCCTCTAGTGAATCTAGCATTTTGCAGTGGTTTTGGAGTCGTGAACTAACTTGTCCATAACATTTTTGGCTAGCTAATGGCTTTGAGTGTTTAAAATATGTTCTTTGTTATGAGTCTAAATATGTTTATTTGATTATAAAGCTCAGAGGAGAAAGCATGAAAGATTGAAATCTATGCTCCTCTGACTGCCACGGGGACTAAGTGACTGCCTTAGCTACATGGTAGTACCTGGCTCTTTTCAACCCATATTTAAGGTTCTTTTTTTTTTTAATACTTAACTGCCTTTTGCTGCATTCACTTATGAGACAAAGGGGTAGCTTGTTCCCTGGTAGAAAATTTGGCACAAAGCATCTTTTAGTTGAATGGTTTCATCTTTCCCGGGCAACTGAATTATGAACACCTGAACCATAAATTACTGGCAAAGAAATAGCTACTATAGTGAGCAAGCATTCTCCATGTTGAAAAGGTTACTCTGTGTCATGAGAGATGATTCGCACTTTCTTGTTTTTTCTTTTAGTATCAACTTTTAAACTGCAAACTAGAATTTATTTATCAGTTTTGATCTTAGACTTCTTAGTCAAATAAGTTGTGACTCTTAGCCTTTATAATGCAATAATTAAATGAATATTTTGCATACATGAATACTTGAATATTGTATGGAAAGAATATTTTCTTTAGGCAAAGAAAAAAGGAAAGAAATCAATTTTCTTATTGGATTTTTCTAAATGTATATTGAAAATAGAAATTAAGAGAAGGTTTGGTATGGCTCAAATTTAAATGGAGTTCATTGTGTGGACGATGGAGTAATATCAAGAATTACCTTGGTGATTGTGTAGGTGTGATTGAGGCATATTAGAGCATTGATAATGCTGTTAACTACAGGTTCAATATAATGCTGTTAACTACTGGTTCAATGCTTCCCAAGGACATCATCCCTTGCTTTTATGAATCCCCAACAATCTGGGTTACCTTAGAAAGTACAGCCAGCAATACGTAATTCTTTAAGCCAGTAACAGTGGTTTAAGCAAATGCCAGCAGTGTCTAGCCCTGGCTCACCTTCATTGTGTTTTCAACATCAGAGGAAGCAGCAAATCCTCTTGCAGCAGCAACTGACTTCATCAACTCAATTAAAACAAAACACTATGGCCCTGAATCCACGGCAGCTGTCCAACTGGTGCAACAACAGCAACTAACAGGGCAGTCTCACCTGCAACCCCAGCAGCAGCAGCAGCAGCAGCAGAAACAACAGCTACTAATACAGCAGCAGCAGAAACAACAACCACAACAGGCTACTAATACAGCAGCAACATCATCTTACACAGCAGCAGCCTCAACAACAACAACTACAACAACAATCTCTGTTACAACCACCTATTCATCATCATCATCGGTAGCAATCTCAGATACAAGCACCACTTCAACAGCCTCAGGTGTGACCCCAGCAGCAATAGCGACAACAACTTCTCACACGACAGCAGCAGTCTCAGATACAAGTGCTAGTTCAACAGCCTTAACTGCAACCCCAGCAGCAGCAAAAACAACAACTTCTTATAGAGCATCAGCAGTCTCAGATACAAGCACCAGTTCAACAGCCTAAACTGCAACACCAATAGAAGCAGGAGCAACAACTTCTTATAGAATAGCAGTCATAGCATGAACAAATTATACAACAACAGCCACAACAACTTATACAACAGCAGCCTCAACAGCAACAAATTATACCACAGCAGCCACAACAACAATCTCAGATACAAGCACCTGTTCATCAGCAGCAACAGCAGCAGTCTCATAGGATACCTGGATCCACTGGGCAAAAGTCAATTAGTTTAACAGCACTGTAGCCAGATGTAGTAGCATCTGGAACAACTGCACTAGCAGGCAGCTCAAGCTAAGGAACAGAAGCAAAAAACCAACTGCTTAGGAAGAGAATGATTCAGGATTTGGTTGCGCAGGTTTTCCTTAACTTTGTTATTTCTTTTCTCAATTCTATTTATCACTTGTATGTTCATTTGTTATCTTCTGTCCTTTTTGCAGGTGGATCCACAAGGCAAGCTGGATCATAATATTACAGATGTTCTTTTAGAGCTTGCTGATACCTTCATTGATTCTGTAAGGATTCTATCATGATTAACTATTTTTCTTTTCCCCAAGATAGACATGTATATGTGTGCTTGAAAGAGCTCTTGAATCTCTCTCTAAATCCATGAGAGTATAAATTTTAATTACTTCAGCACTTATTGTGCTTCTCAGTGCGCTGAAGATTCTTTTGTTCAGTTATCTGCTTAGTAAATAGTCATCCTAAAAAAGTAGCGAAGTTCTGAATTTCCTTATAAATTTTAGTATGCAATTGAATTTTCTTTTATAATTACGGGACATTTTTTATTAGATAGCAGTGATGATGGTTTTCTAATGCAATTACTAGCTTGCCATACAAAATTCCCTTTTTATATTCTACATTTGATACTAAAAATATAAAATCCATCATAGATTATTTGTGTTTTAGTTAAGGCTGTTGTTTTTTCTAGTAGAAACTTATATTTGTTCTTGTTGCAGGTGACTAGGCATGCTTGCATTTTGGCAAAACATAGAAAATTGTCAACTTTGGAGCCCAAGGATTTATGGCTATACCTAGGTATGTTGTGGCTATAGCTTATTTTCTACTCATTAGTGTGAAAAAAGAGGAAATATTGCACGTATCAAATCTGGTTTTACTGTGATTTTGATTAAATAATTATTACTTGCTCAAAATTTACCACTACTAAGTGGCTAGAAAAGAGAACTACTTCCATGATCTGGATTTTATAGAGACTAACTTCCATGATGTACGGTAGTGCGATATGCCCTTGTACTTTTACATGTGGAATTAAATTTGCATATTCTATATACGAGTTAATGTTTGAGAAGAAATTGCAATACCTATAATTTTCATTTTTCAATTGTTCTTTATGTTATCTTGGTCCTTGATCTTGGCAGTGGCTTAGGTAAAACTTTTTTCCTTTTTTTTTTTTCTCAATCTGGTTCTTTCTTTTTTGATAACCTGAGATTGTTCATGTTTGTTAGCCCCTATTGTGATGTCATTGTTTAGTTGTACCTATTAGTTGGTTCATTATATATGTTATCTCATAGTTTGTTGCACATTTGTTCCACCCTATTAATAATCGATTGACTGATTTATATAGTCAATTTTTATTGAGTGATTTGCAGTTTTACACTTCCAAGGATCAGACTTCACTTCTCTGTTTCCTTTATTGCCTTGATCTATAGGCTACTACAAAAATGGGAAATGGGTTACAAGCTATCTCTTTCTCAACCCTAGTTGTTTTATGTACATGGTTAAATTTTGTTCTTCCTGCTTCTCTGTCTGTCCTTTCCTAGTCCTTTGTTTCTTTCCCCCATAGATTTCCATATACAAGTCCGGGCATTTGGCTTAAACCTGATGTGTTAATAAGTAAATGTTCTTGACAAGGATTTGGTCTCTTATTTACCTCATGTATCCTATGTTAGTCTTGTTTCATCTATTACTTCCTTTGCTGACAAAATTGCCATAAACACTTACAAAAGTTCAACTCTGATAATTATTTGTAACAAAGATACCGATGGTTAGATCTGACATAATTTGCAGATTCTTTTGTTTCAAAACTCTATATGTGTCAAGTGTGTCTACCACAAGAGGAAGGGAGATATTGGGTGTTATTACTCTGAATAATAAGTTAATATGAACAATTCTTATGTACTCAATTGTCATTGTTATATCAAGCTGTATCGGACTGTGGAGAGCCATATCCCAATCATATCCTTCCCATATCTGCTGCTTTATTTTTTTGTTCTTTTGCTTTTTCTTTTTTAAATAAAGAAAACAGGTTTGATACGCTTGGTATAAGCATCCAGCTAGGTGTATCAGATGCATTTTGGCATATTGCTTCCTAGGATATGATGGATGGGGTAAAAAGTGAATGCTTGGATAAAGTGATATCCATGTATGTATTTGATAAAAAGAGATGACATATTATTACGCAGAGAAAAATTTGGATTTAACTGTTCCAGGATATTCAAGTGAAGAGAAGAAGCATCAAAGCAAACCTATAAGCAATGGATGATTTCTCCTCTGTTCTCCCTCCCCCAACTCCCAACCCAAGGAAAATGGAAAATGAAAAATTAACGTCAATGCCTACTTTTTAAAAGAAGCTAGACATATATTACTTGAAAATTTTATAGACAAATTATTATTGCCTTAACAATAATAATCAAGATTATGTCTTGTTATGTGATAGGACTTTCTTGCCTAAACACACGCACACAATAGGGAATAGTGCAAGAAATAGAGGTTCCAATATTAAAATAAGATATGTTCTTGGAAAAGAGATTATAGACACTCAAAATATGTGGATCTCCCCCTCAGGTTACGTAGAAAGATTCACCCAAGTACCTCTCTTCATCTCACGCAATTACACAGGAAAATGCCTAAGAACAGAACACTATTACCAACTTTCGAGAGGTTGGCTCTCTTCCAAAGTCCTAATCCACAAAAGATGCACCTCTACTTCTTTCGCACCATTTTCCTAATAAACTTCAGCTCATCACTTTCTAACTACTCCCTCCTTCCTTAACATCATTGTTTCCTTCTTTTGCTCCCACATTTTTTTTGCTTCTTTTGGTTATAAACTGTTATCTCCTTTATAAGATTAGCAATCCCTTGTTTCCCTACCATCTTTTTCCCTTCTGTCTTCTTTTGTAAATTTGGGTTGCTGGTTTTGGAATAATAGGTCCAGCAACACCTCCCTCCAGAAGTCTCATCTTTCACACCATTTTCCTAATATACTTAAGTTCATCACTTTTTAACTACTCCCTCCTACCTTATCATCATTGTTTCCTTCTTTTGCTCCCACATTTTTTTTGCTTCTTTCAATTATAAACTGTTATCTCCTTTATAAGACTAGCTATCTCTTGTTTCCCTACCATCTTTTTCCTTTCTGTCTTCTTTTGTAAATTTTGGTTGCTAGCTTTGGAACAGTGGGTCCATCAGTCTCATCTTGTCCTCATGGTGAAAATAAGGAAATTGTTGTTGGATGATCCCAAAAACTTTCCAAGTATTTTCAAATTTGAGTAGGTTTTTCCCTTTTATTAGTACCTCTAGCTGTCCATTGGTGTTTTTTTATTTTTTATTTTTCACCTCTTCAGGCTGGACTTGTTGCTTCAGGTTTGTTAATAAGGAAGAGGGTAGTGTTTGGCTAGGGATGGATGAAAGGAGCGATTTCTTGAGTTGTGATACATGGGAAACTAGGTGAATTCGGGCTATTGAAGGCAATTCCATCTTGTAAGCCATTGCACTGACTTTTTCAATGATTTTAAAGGGCCCATAAAACCAAGGATTGAGGTTTTCATTGACCTGTTTGGCTAGAGACCTCAATTTGTAGGGTTTAATTTTGAGGTAGACAAAGTCTCCTACCACAAATTGAACATTTCTTCTATGACTGCCAGCTTGGGCTTTCATCTTTGATTGGGCCTTGTTGAGGTTCTCTTTCAATGTCGTGAGGATGGCATTCCAAGTTGTTATTTGCTCATTTACCTCTTCCACTGCTGATGGTTCATCAAATGAATTTGAAGATGGTTGAAGGTCCCTTCCATTAATAGCCTTGAAGGGTGTCATATTTGTGGAGTTATTGAAATTGATGTTAAACCAATATTCAGCCTAATTCAACCATTTAGACCATTAATTAGGATGTTCCCCCGCAAAGCAATGTAGATATGTTTCCACTCCCTTATTCACTACTTCCATTTAGCTGTAGGTGGTAGGCTGAACTACAACACAAAGTAGTGCTTGCTTATTTGAAGAGTTCCCTCCAAAATTGACTAATAAAGGCCCTATATCTATTAAAAATAATGGTTTTTGGGAAACTATGGAGTTTAACCACTTCAAAACTAAAAATCTCAACCACGTCCTTTGCTATAAAAGGGTGAGACAAAGGTATAAAATGGGCATACTTAGATAAACAGTTAATCACAACCATAATGATATCAAACCTCTTAGATTTTGGTAGCCTTGAAATGAAATCCATGCTCATATCCTCTCAAATTTGTTGTGGAATTGGCAAAGGCTGCAATAGTCCGTCTTGAGATAAGACTTGATGCTTGTTCTTCTAGCATATATCACATTGAGATACATGTTATTGAATATCTCTTTTCATGCCTTCCCAATATATTACATTGGCCAACCTCTTGTAAGTCCGAAGGTACACCAAATGTCCACCTAAAAGAGAAGAGTAGAATTTTGTGATGAGGGTTGCTATGCTTGGGGAGTATTTAGACAAAACTAATTTGCCTTGGTACAACAAGCATCCCTCTTTTAGGCTATATCTAGATGGTACATGTTGATTGGTGATGATTCTTTGAGTGATTTCTAATAATTTTGGGTCAAATTGAACCTCGTTCTCCCATTCTTCTAGACTCCCATATTACCACATGGAAAAGGCCTTTAATTCTAAGATCTCATGCTACCTTGAAAAAGCATCTACAGCTTTATTATTCTTCCCCAATTTATACATGATAGTGAACTTGAACCCCATTAATTTTGATACCCACTTTTACTACCTTCTTTAAGAACTCTCTATTCTAACAAGTATTTTAATGCTTTTTTATCTATCTTGATGATGAGTTAGGGTCTCAAGAGGTAGTGCCTCCACTTTTTGGTAGCAAGGATTATAGGCATGAGTTTCCTCTCATAAATTGAACATTGCATTGCTCTTTTGGCTAATGCTTGACTAAAATAAGCTATAGGTTTGCCTCCTTGCACCAAAACAGCCCCAACTCCACTTCTTGAAGCATCAGCCTCTAATTCAAAGGGTTTAGTGAAATTAGACATGGCTAATACTAGTAAAGTGGTCCTAGCAGCCTTCAACTCTTCAAAGGCGTGCAAGGCTTCAGGTTCCATCTGAAGGCATCCTTATTGAGTAAATTAGTGGGAGATGCTGCAATTTTCCCATAGTTTCTCACAAATTTTTTATAATATCCAATTAGTCCCAAGAATCCCCTCAAACTCTTCAAATTTTTAAGGACTGGCCAATTCAACCTACTGCTAATTTTGAAAGGGTTAGCCTGTACCCATTGAGCAGAAATGACATGACCTAGGTATTCAGGCTAAGCTTGTGCAAAGACACACTTCTTGGGGTTGATTACTACTTGGTGCTCCTTTAGGATCTTTAGCACCCTTCTCAAATGTTCAAGGTGTACAGTCAAATCTGGGCTATATATCAATATGTCATAAAAAAATACTAATGCTAACTTTTGTAGATGCTTCTTAAAAATATTATTCATGAGGAATTGGAAACTAAAGGGAGCATTGGTGAGCACAAAGGATATCAACTTAAATTCATCGTGACCTTGGTGAGTTGGGAAGGCCGTTTTGTTCTTGTCCTGGAATTTGATTTAGATTTAGTGATACCCTGACTTCAAATCCAACTTTTTCAAGATGGAAGTGCTACCCAGTTTATCAAGTAACTCATCTATTATTAGGATAGAAGATTTATCAAGGACTATAATCTTGTTGAGAGCCTTGTAGTCCACATGAAACCTCTAACTCCTATCTTTTTTCTTCATTAGGGGTACAAGGTTGGAATATGGACTACTGTTAGGCCTAATAATTCTTGTAGACATCATTTCTTGCACTATATGTTCAATTTCGTTCTTTTGTTAGTGGAGGTATTTGTACAGTTGAATATTAAGGGGTGCTTCCCCTAGCTTGACCAATATGGTATGATCTCTTACCCTATGAGGTGGTAAGCCATTTATTGGTTCACAAACTAGTGAGTATTCATTTGGCAAGCTATGAATTTCAAGGGAAATATTGGGCTCTGCTTCTGATCTTAAGAGTCTCTTCTCCAAACTCCACCATATACCCTTGCCCTCCACTCTCTATTGATCTCATTAGAGTCTTGAAAGATACTGGAGCTTTAGATTAAGAAGCATCACCCCTTAATCAGACCTCTCTTTTCCAAGATCCAAACTTCATGGTAAGTCCAATTAACTTTAACTTCCCCAGATGATTATAGCCACTCAATACCCAATACTAGATCAACTCCCAACTCAAAAGGTTAAAAATTTTGGACTGCCTATAGGTCTTGTATCTGCAATGTAACACCCTTACACATCCAATTCCTTTTTATTTTGTGACCATCACCTACTTACACTGAGTACTCATTGGTCCTTTACACTAGTAATGCTATCTTTTCCACCAACGTGGAAGAGATGAAATTGTGGGATGCGCTACTATCAATAAGGATGATGACCTTCTCTCCCTTCAACCTTCCTTTATCTATCATCATATGGTTATCAGTAAAACCTATAATGGTGTTCATGGAGAGTTCTATGGTGGCTTCCTCTTGTTTGCCTGTATCTTCTTCTCCACCTTCATTGATTTCTTCTCGATCCATGCTCTGTTCCTCACTTGATTCTTCTAACAACATTACTTGAAGCTGCTTGTTCTTGCATTTATAGTTGGGCCCAAACTTTTGATCACGCTTGAAGTAGTGGCCTAGCTTCCCTTTTTTGGCAAGTTCAACATCTGTTAGCTGGCAAAAATTTCCCCTCCTACTTGTGGCTCCTAGTGATGCAACGCTAGTGTTGTTCTTGGAATCTCTTGTTTTTGTTTGTTGGCTACAAATAGAATTATTTTGGGTAGTGAACTTTGCTGGGCCAGGCCCACTCGTCACTCTACTTAAGATGGGTTAGGCGTTGATCCATTTAGGGTTTTTGGTGAGTTTCAGGTAACAAGTCAACTTGTTGTTCTTTGACTTTTCCAACACCACGTTCTTTTCTTCTATTTAGTGTGCAATCTCCATCAGCTCCCCTAAGCATTCTTGTGTTCATCATGCGAAGTTCAGCCCATATCTCTTTTTTTAGTTTGTTTCTAAAGGCACCCATCAGCACCTCTTCTAAGGCACCCTTCAAGGGAGATATCAAGAGCTCAAACCTTTCACGACACTTTATAACCAGACCTTCTTGCCTTAATGCCTTCAACATTGTGTAGCCATCTCCCAATTGTGAGTGATGAAATCTGCTCAGCAACTCTTCCTTAAACTCATGCTTGCAACTCCTCTCTTGTCACTAACCACTGGTACGAGTTGAGAACCTTTCCTTTTAAGCATGCCATTGTAGCTTCTATCTTCTCTTCTGTTACTCCATTCATGCTGAAGTAATGCTCCACTTTGAATATCCATCCTAGTAGATCTTCTCCCTAAAAAATAAGTATTTCAAGCTTTTTATATCTGTAAGTACCCTTGTCTATAGTTGAACTATTGCTAGCTACATCCTCAATCCTTATGTTAACTTCAGTCTAAGCTACTAGTTGTGATTCTCCTCCCACCTTGCTTCGTGCTTCCATGCGTGCCCTAAATTCACGCATCTCCATCACTACCTTTTCTATCGACCCCACTTTCTATTTTAGTTCTAACTCACAATCCTTGTTGTCTAGCCTCGCCTCCATTCTAGTATTCACCATGCCCCGATTATGATGCTCTAATACTAAAATGAAACCCTCTCACCAGAAACACCCACACTAGTGCAAGAAATAAAGGTATTGACATTAAAATAAGATACGCTTTTGGAAAAGAGCTTACAAACACTCAAAATAAGTGAATCTCCTTCACAGATTACATAGAAAGATTCCCCAAGTACCTCTTTTCATCTCATACAATTAAATAGGAAAATGCCTAAGAATAGAATACCATTGCCAACTTTTGAGAGATTTGCTCTCTCCCCAAATCCTAATCCACAAAAGATGCGCCCCCCACTCCTTTCACAACTTTCTCCTTATATACTTCAGCCCATCACTTTCTAACTACTCTTTCCTACCTTATCATCATTGTTTCCTTCTTTTGCTCCCCCTTTTTTTCTACCTCTTTCGGTTATAAACCATTATCTCCTCTACAGGACCAGCAGTCCCTTGTTTCCTTACCTTCTCTTTCCATTCTATCTCCTTTTGTAAATTTTGGCTGCAGGTTTTTGAACAGTGGGCCCATCATTATGTTTCAAACTTGCATCCATCAGATGATCTCTACAAGAGGTGCCTAGATATGGTGAGTTGGAAGGATTCTTTCCCATAATTGATTAATATGCTTATTTCGTTGGACGCTAAAATTGTTGATGTGTTTCCCTGTCTTGCTAGATATCTAATAACATACACACTTGATCTAATAAAATACTGAATTTTTTTTAATAAAAAATTCCAAGTTCATTAATCTTATTTATAAAAGGAAAAACAAATGGAACTCACTATGGTGGATGGACCATGAAATAATGGTAGATCACTCCAATAAGAATGATTATTGTCCCTTTGTTGCTGAAGGATATAGGCTATTAATTAAAGCTCTCTTAATTATCGGTACTTTGTTATGTTTGTTCACGAAGAAGCATTCTCACACACAACACATTAAAGACAAACAAAAACACATGGTACCCAAAATCACTTCCAAACGGCAATTCTGAAGAACCAAGCTTTGTTCAGTAAGATGTTACAACTGAATTGGTTGGCATATCATAGTCCGAATATAATTAAGGGTTCAAAAATTCACATATCAGAAAAAAGATCACGTATGTGTTGAATACATGTTAGAGTGGACTATCTAGATCACAGCGTTTAAGAGACCACATATGATTGCATATTTAAGAAAGATGGTGCCCTACTACACCTTCATATTGAACGTCAGTACATCACAAACCCAGGATGCCTCACTACCTATTGATATCTGAGTGACAGTGGTTACTAACTTACTGTACTATCCTCCAGAGTTCACTTTCAAATATTTTAGAGACTTCTCAAGTAATGGTTTACAGACTGATCATTTTAGTTGTTACTCTGCTGTCCCACCAACTTGAGCATTGGAACACGTGACGATTGAAGCCTCTATGTACTACCCACATGGGCCACATCGTTCATCATCTCTTTGTTATAGACACCACCGCAGACCATCGTGTGTAATATCGGAATGACCAAAATATCCATGTCTTATAATTTCTTCAAAATTTATCCGTTTGAAAAATGAATTTAAGTCCCAAGATATGAGAATTTTCAAGGGTTTTGGGTCTGGAACCGAAAAGGGTGGCCCAAACCTGCAATGCGTACATGTGTGTGTGTGTGTGTGTAAAAGTAAAAATTCGTCACATAGTTTTACTAGGAGAATGGAGAAGAGGGCTAGTTGAATAGCTTGGAATTTAACAGACATTTTAATAAAGATTTGCTAATGGTTTGTTGTTCTTATGTATTGTTATATCTGAGACATATTTAAAGATAAAATTATCGAGATTAATCAATTTTAAGTTATATTAATCATATGTTTGAATAATATTAATGATTGTGAGACATCTTATTTTATTTTGTTGTTGTGTGATTTTATAAGAATAAATTTCATTTAGGCGAATCTCAACTTGAGGAATAAAATTACATATCATAATGTTTTTTTCGAATAAATGAATTCAAGGATAAAAATTTTAAAATTTAATAAAAAGGATGATGAAGATTGAGTTTATTATTACCTTTTAATTAAGATGAGTTCAGAAAAGACAACAGAACCCGTGGATACACTGAACATGTCAAGAAGTCCAACGTCAACAACAATTAGCTATTTGCTGCTGTATGTGATTAGATAATTAAGAACTTAAAAATCATGTGAGAGCCCATGAAGAATCCGAATTTATTACACTGTAAAGTCCGGCCAAGCCATAGAATATTGCGTATTACAGAAAGCTATATCGCTACTAAAAATGGGTAATTGCCCGTGACCTTTTTTCCACTGTGGTCTTCTCTGCAATAAATCCTTACGTACATTCGTCTTCTAACCCAAGAAAATAGGCCACCCTCTTGAGCTCCACATCCAAATTAATGGAGTAATCCAGAGGGTCAACTATTTTTTCTGATAAAAGTTTGTTCTGTTCTTCATCATCATTCTGGGAAAGCTGGGCATTCAAACCATCAGGCATAAAGATTTGGTTCCGATCAATTTGATCATCATAATCCATGACAAAGTTACTTAAAGCATGATCATCAGCAGTTCCCTCTATTTGATTTGAAGAACTTGGCCTGCTTCTGCTATCGGACCCATTACTCTCCATCGTTTTACTGTCTAATCTGACAGCCGTAACTCCTGTTAGCCGCGAAGCATCTGGTGCTACTGCATTAAAAATCTCTTTGTTTTTTCGGACATTTTGATCTTCAAATTTCTGATGATGTTTGAGACAAGGACTAGGAGATGATAACGATGCCAATGTTGATGTCAACTGCTGTCTCTGCAATTTCTTGGACAAATTACTGTTCCAATAATTCTTGATTTCGTTATCTGTCCGTCCTGGTAACCTCTTGGCTATTAAAGCCCATCTATTGATCAATAAATCAAAGAAACGTTAATATAGGAAAGATATGAGTTGATTGTACGAATTGAAACATCAGATTTCAACAAATGTAAAACAAAATCTGTGTTGCACCTAAAAATTTAAAATTTGGGTAAAATATTGTTTTTATTTTTTTAAGAGATAACTTAATTACAGGGTATTTTGATCAAAATAAATTTAGTTGTAGTGTTTTTTTAATTTTATTTTAGAGGAGTATTATACGATTTTTTTGAAAAAAAAAAGTCATATAATTAAATCATTTTTCTTTTCTTATTTTTTGGTTCCGTTTGGTTCAACGGAGGAGAGGAAAAGGGAGAAGAAAATATTTAATGAGTTCTGTTTGATTGGAAAAAAAGAAAGATTATTGTTTGGTTCAAGAGGGGAGGTAATTATATTTAAACAAATTTACTCGTATATTATTTTAATTTTATTTTTTATAAAAAAAATTATTTATATCAATATTTTTTAAAAAAAAATTATGAATTTCAATCTTTTTTATTTTTAATTTTTGATAAAAAATTTATCTTAATTTTTATTAAATATTAAAATATTAAAAAATTAAGCGATAATAAAATAAATTATAACTTAAAAAATACTCATCCTTTCCTTTTCAAAAATTCCCAATTCGGAAGAGAAAAAATTTTGCTTTCATTTCTCTCCTTTCCAATTTTATCCAACTAAACATCTTATCTCTTATTTCTCTCTCTCTCCTCTCCTCCCTTCTAAAAACTCCTCCCTTCTAAAAACCGCCCAACCAAATTGAGAAGAAAAAGACTTGAACTTGCTCACTGAAGAAGCATGAATCACCTGTTACCAAGAAGACGATGAAGTCTTATGATCATATCTTCCTCATCGGAAGATATATCCCCTCTCTTTATACCTGGCTTTAAGTAATTCAACCATCTCTGTCTGCAACTTTTTCCACACCTCCTTAAACCTTCACATATTTTATATAAATAAACCAAAAGGAGAAAAGTTTAATCAAACAAAATTTACCAAGAAAACAACTGTAGCAGGAAAGTGCCAAAACCAACTAGATTTTAGCTAATAAACTCTCTTTATATCCCAATATTGTTTAAAGCCTACATATTAATAATGGACAAAATAGACTGAAAGAATATGGGGAATGAAGAAAGCTATTAACTTGCAATATAAAACCAATAAAAGTTGGAGTTTTTAAAACATTTAATAGGGACCCAGATGGAGTACTGAGTAGAATCAATTTCCTGCACTGATTTAAACAAAACCTGCATACAATACTGAAGAAGCTCGAAGAGGAATGTGAAATGGTAAAATGATGATGACCAGTGAACCTGCATTTTGAGCAACTTTCTGCCATTTGCCTTCTCCATGGGTAGTGATGTAATTGAAGAGGGCTTCATCTTCTTGTCTTGACCAAGACCCTTTGTTGGTCATCTCTTTGAAACAGTGTGTACTTGAGCCTTTAATGTTCTTTTGTGTCCGTCAAAGAACGATGCTCTCTACCCTTCTTTCTTTCCTTGACGTTGCAATCACCTCACTGAAAAGATGAGTACCTAGCTTTTATATATATTACACATCAATAGTTTTTGGCGGACTTTACTGTTAGAGATTTTAGGGAAATAGAAGCTAATTATGAATAAGTATATTATTAATTGTGTCAAAAGTAGATTTTATATCTAACTTATTTATCTATGCATATACATAAATATATATATATATATATATATATATATATATCTTTTATAAAGTAAGCGTCCGTACCATTCTCACAAAAAATCTTAGATATCATGTGGTACCAATACATGTGCAGTGTCTGTTGTGGGGGGGGGGGAGAGAGAGATATATGCACGTGATTTTTAAGAATTTCATTTTCCGCCAGAAAATGTTTTTAGTTTTCACCAAATATTGCCCCTGGTTTAATAATTAAAACGAAAATTTGAAGACAATGACAATAGTAAATGAGGAGGCGAGAAATTAAAAGATGGATTTATTTTTAATTACATTAAAAATAAAAATAGCTACATGTATATAACAGTTAACTTTTTGATGAGCTTAACTTTTAATATTTGCGTTCCATCACATTTTTTTGACCCAATTTATGAAAAATTTTGTAAAAAAATTTTATGTCCAAATTTCTCTTGAAGAGGACAAAGAAACAACTTTGAAATCAATTAAGGATATATTTCATATGCAAAAAAAGAATGAAATAAAAAGTAAATAAAAAATAATATTTATATCTCCATTTTAAATATAATAATAAATAAAATAAGTATGGTTAAATAATAATTATAAAAATGAGATTTTTTTAAAAAAATTTCATTTTTTTCCATTTGGACAAGAGGAGGACTCCTATTAATAATGGAAGTAAACTTTTGAAATAAATTTCACTTGAAATACAGAGAGAGAAAGAGAGGGAAAAGTGAATCCCATCTCTAACATGTAGGTTACACATAAAGTGAGGTCCACTTCTCTATTTTTTTCACTCTCCTTATTTCAGTTGAAATTTATTTTAAAGAATTTCAATCCTATTGGTAACATAGGTTTTGATGCAAAAAATTTAAATTTCAAAAATAGGTAAAAAAAAAAAAACCGTACAGCTTGAGATAAGAAACTATTTATTATTTCAAAATTGATCAACGATAAAACAACATCCCACAAACTCAATAAATATAAAAATGGTACGTCCCGAGCATGGCCTACTTAGGTCATTGGTGCTCTAGGGCTGCTAATTCTTACCGCTCAAGAGATCTTTCTATTTGCTTACCGATTTTTCAACAAATGATGTCTAACTCCGAGAGGGGGGAAAAAGGAAATAATTAGGGGTGGGTCCCAATAGGACAATATGCTTTTAGGCTGTGTCTCCACGAATCACGAGCCGGACCAGAAGCTTCGGTGCAAACAAAACGTTTTCAGATTCCTTAAACAATTGGGGACGGCCGAAGAGAGAGAGAGAGAGAGAGAGAGGGGACCGGGGGGCGTATAAAGATTAAAAAGTGTTTTGTTTTTTTAAGAAGGGGTTGAGACTGAACTTTTGTAATAAATTTAAAATAAAATGCAAAAAGCGGCGTTATACTTTAAACTACTTGTAGAATATTTTTTTTGAAATTTTAAGACTGACAATTAAAATTTTTTTAATTTCTTATTTTTAAAATAGTTTTTTGTTTTTAAATAAAAAATAAAAAAAATTATTTGATAATGTATTTTTAATAAAATATTTTATAAAACATAAAAATAAAAATATATTTTTGGAAACAAAAAAATCAGAATATTTTTTAGATGTTTTGTTAATTTTTATTCTGTAAAATTAGAGAAAAAATAAAAAATAGTGATTTTTCATAATAATGATTCAAACAAATTTTTTTATTTTCAAAATTTATTCTAAAAAATATCTATTTTAAAAACATTAACCATAACAAAATCAAATAAGCTCTAAATCTCTAAAGTTTCACATTTCAACAAATAGATTTTTTTTCTATTTTATTCTTATCAATAATAATTTATTTGCTACCTCTAACATTCTTATAATTGATGCGATAAGTTTTTATTTTTCCCTCAAAAAAATTTTGATATATACCTCATGTATCATATCATCTATAAACTAATATAATAGAGTTGAATCATATATAATAGTAGGACTATAATAAGTAATAAAGTGTGAATCTTATATTATAGCACTCTATTTATATAATAACGAAAAAGTAAATAATTGAATATGGATCTTAAGTACATAATTTGTATTATTTTATTAGTAGGTGAGTCTTGTTTTTTTAACTTTATATTTTTTTATTATAAAGAATATAAATGATATAGTATTCTAAAAATATCTAATTTCTCTATCTTCAATGCTAACATAACCAATTTCAGGATTGTTTGATGTGGCAATAAGTTAACATTAGTAAAAGAAATATAGATAAAAGGCCTTTTATTTGGAATGTGAAAGTTCAAAAGTCTAATTGTTATTTTTGAAAGTTCAACAAACTATTTATATATGACCCAAATTTTAATAAGATTTCTTACATTTTTCCCATAAATTTGTGTGAATCTTAAAAACTAAGGGTGTGCTTAGTCAAAATAATTTTAATTGCAATGATTATTTGATCTCAAAAGAGATCTATTAAATTTTCATAATAAAAGAGATGATTGAATAATTAAATCATCTCTCTAAAGAGAAGGAAGTATTTTATCCTAATTTTTTTTTCTTCTGTCATAGTTTGCTCTTAATTGAGAAAGTCCAATTATTAATTATCAACTATTAATAAAATTTATATATAACACTTGCTGCAAAGTTTTTTTTTTTTTAATGAAAATATGCATTATGATCATCTTGTAAAGAAAATTTATGATACTCATATATAATTATTTCGGGGTAGATAAAACTCTAAATAAAGAGAAAAGGGAATGCGAAAGATAATTTATTAAAGATATGGTAACAATACAAAAATAAAAATCTTAGAGATAGTATGTTGTAAAACTATGATCTTAAGCACTTGAATTTTGTTCTTTTAGTCTTGAAGAGGTTTGTATTTATACTATTTGTAATAGTAAATTAATGATGATAATTAAATCAAATAATCCTTAAATTGTAAAAGTTATTTTTCTTGGGATAATTTGTCATGCTTGGTCATTCCAAGCCGCATCAACTTGTATAAATGTAACCAACTCTCTATTTGTTAACATTCTCCCCTAATCAAGGCCTAAGGGTTATTGCCCTAAAGTTTGAACCCTTTCATTTTATTTAATTGCAATTTGCAACTATCCTAAATATCACGTTTTTACTATAATTTGATATCCTCCTTAAATCTTTGTCCTAAGACAATTACAACAATATAGTTATAAATATGAATATAAATCTTTTGCAGTTATAAACTAATTACATATAATGCAGTCAAAGACAATTAGAGAAAAAATAGATAATATGTATAAAGAAAATAAATAGGTCCAATTCACATTTTTATTTTTTTATATTATTCTTTTTTTAACTATATAATTATAGAGGATTTAATTTCTTATATATAGTATTATATCACATTGTACAACTTTATTTATTCTATTCTAGTATCATGTTATTTTAAATGCAATTTTGTTTCTCCTAGTATTAATTAATTTTGACAATTTTTTCTCTTAATTTCAAATTAATGCAATTAGCTTTCTAAGTTAATATGTTGCTAATGTATTTGTTATACACACACACACACACACAATCCATTTGGTTTTGTAAATGAAAAAAGAAATGTCAAAGAAAAATATAATTTTATAAATACAAAAATGCTTTTGTATTTTTACTTTAATTGAAATTTAAAAAGAAATATATATTGTTAAATAATAATGAACAATAATTATATAAATATAAGAAATTTTAAATATAATTATAAAAAAATATATTTACATTGCACAAAACTAAACCAACCCTAGAATGTTGCATATGCAAATATATAGAAGATTATAAAATTCTGATGTTAGGAGTCTCTAAAGTAATAATTGTGTAAGTTTCATAAACAATGGTAAATAATGAAATAATAATAATAATAATAATAATAATAATAATAATAATAATAATAGTAAAAAGTTAAATTAGATAATCAAATGGCGTACAATATCATTTATTCTTGACAATGACATTAGCATTCATATATTTGTGCCGTGACACTGTTTTTGCTCACAAGATTCGTACTATTATCAGAGGAAAATGTCACATCAATCAGTATTATGCTATTTACTTGCATGCTTTTGACAAGTCTAATATATATATATATATATATATAAAAGAATTTTTATTGTATAATGCTATTTATTACTTTTTTTTTCCTCCAAAATTCAACGAGAGATTTTAACTCGTCCGTACATTTGCACAGACAGCATTCCTAATTTTAATAAAAATGAATAAAAAAATTATATTTAAGAATTTGTTTATACAATTTTTTGGGTAATAATTTGTTTATATAGTTTTACGACTTATTTAGTTTAATATAATACTAAGTATTAAAAAGAAAGAGAATAAAAAATAACTTATATGTATTTATTTTAAAAATGACAAAATGTAAATATTATTAAATAATAATTATAATAAATATTTTTAAAAAATTACATAATAAATTACATTGCAGAAAGCTAACGGGGCATTAGTTGTTCACAAATCGCACGGTGAGGGTTATCCTCCGTTTTAAAGGGACCTTTTTAAGAGGCAGAATTTGATTCTGAGTGAAATTATATATTTTTTAAATAAAAGAAATTATATTAAAATAAAATAAAATACACGATAAATGCACTATTTCACTCACTAGTGGCTGATTCTTAAGTTGTTAATCTTACAATGAAAAAATAATAATAATTATTATTATATCGTATTACAAACTATAAACAATAAATCAAAATTTTATTTTCATATATATATATTGATTCCACAAAACACAAATGAAATTATGTTCATTTGGTGAAAGAATATAATAGTAAACAGAATATAAAATGTGATTAGATAAAAATAGGTGAGATAAAAAATAATTTAATTTATTTTTATTTTTTAAAAAATAAAATAATAAATATAATAAATATTACATGTATTATATAAAAAAAAATCTTCAAAAGCATTCAACCAAACGCATTAAGGCTCTTGATACGACGCAGTTCTCTCCTAACATTCATATTTGGCATCCGAAAGTTTGTTGGGGATAGTACCGTCCAACTTAACATATCATAACTTTTATCAGACTCATAATTGGAAGCGAAGCTGGCTGTGACGCGAACATTGTAATGATTTTTTCGTACATTTTAAACAAATTTAAATAAATAGTATATTATATGTCTGTGCATATAAATTAAAAAAAAATTGAGTCTCATTTAATATATAGAATAAAAATAATAAAAAATTAATTTTATGGGTGAAAAATAATGATCTGTACTTACTTTTTAAACAAAAAAGTAAAAATAAATATTGTTAAAAAATAATTATAATAAATATTATTAATAAAAAGTAAAAAAACTTAGACCAAGTGTTGTTTTACTATTCACAAACCATTTTGGGTTATATGTCTTGTTCATTTTAATTTTTTAAATCTTGTATTCTCTCTTTATTATTTTTTAATTATCGTACATAACTCAAAAGTCAGCTTAGTTTTAACGAAAAAGTATTGTATTAATGAATATTTATTAATAAAATATTATCAACAAGAATTACTTTAATTTTGTTTAATTATCAAGTAAACCAATTCTTCTTAAAGCAATGTGTCTTCTTAGAGCAATGCCCACACTCACTGCAAAATAGAAAGCGTAATGAAACTAGGATTTTGTGATAGAGAATTTATGCTTTGTTTGGTTCAATAAGTTACAAATATAATTTTTTATATAATTTATATAATATTTATTATATCTTTGTAATTATTATTATATTTATTAAATTATCATTTTAATTATTAAATTATCTTTTAAAAGTAAGAATACAAAAATCATTTCCTATTCAACATACTCACTTTTTACCTTCTCTTTTTTTTTTTTTTTATATTATCCAACTAAACACACCATTAGTTCTAGGGAGTTTTTTTTATCATTAGATTATTTTAAGATTTATATTCATAATAATAAAAAAATTTTATACAAATTTTCAAGATACTCAATAATAAAAGAGTTTAACCGTTCAACAAATTAAGCTCTTACATAATATTGCTAAGAAATTACATTAGGTGAGCAAAAATATCCAAAAGAGGTAAAACAGAGTCTAGTAATTAAAAGCACCCATTAAACTTCTTAGGCTATCTCTGATATGTTGGAAAGAATATCAAAGAAATAAAAAAAAAAATGATGGATAAGTAAGATAAGAAATAATTTAAATATTTTTATTTAAAAAATAAAAAAAAATATTATTAAATAATAATTATATGAACATAATGAATATTTTTAAATTTTAAAAAAGTTTTCTGTCAAATCAATCTTCAATCTTTGATACCAAATATGCCTTTAGTTATATTTTTTATTTTTCATTTGAATTTTTTTAAATTAATAATATTAATTTCCAAAAAAAAAATTGAGACATCCATTTTCTTTGATTCTGTTACTCCAATAAATATACCACACAAAGGATCACTTTCCAATGATTTCAACGTTAGATTCTTTTGCTTTAACTTGATCCACGTCTTTGTCACAAACCAAGACAACTTACCCTTCTAATTAATTCCATCCCTGCTCACTATTTCACCTACCCAAGACGTTGGAGTTTAGCATCATGGCGGACCGGGCAGATTCTCTGCACGAGTGAGAATTATTGCACACAACAGTTAATTTTGAAACTTTTCATTTTTTTTTTAATTTTTAGTTTTGGTTTGAAAATAAATATAAAAGATAAAAATTATAATTCTAAAGACAAAACTTTTAATTGTAAAAAAATTAACTTGTAATGTAAAGGAAAAAGTATTTCAAAAAATAAAAGATAATTAGTAGGAAAAGACATGATAGTATGAAACATAATAAAAATTAACAAGAGCCTTATAGCTTCCAACACAAACTAGAATTCAATGTTATTAACCCATTCAATTCTTCTTGACACATAAAAGAGCGTCAACGTCACTAACGTCACTTGCAATTAGACCTAATCATAATCATAGGTTAAAAAACCTGTTAGCCTAACAGGTCCAATAAAAAAAAAATGTCTATTTAAAAAAGTTTGAATATAAAATAAATTAAAATTAGACTTTTTAAAATTTAGACAATTAAAATTAGACTTTTTAAAACTTAGCTTGAGTTTGAACTTGACGATTCATATTATAATTATTTTTAATATATGATTAATAAATAATATTATTAAAAAAATTATATAACATATATGATTATTATTATTTTACTCCTAATTATTGCATAATATATTATTATGAATAAATTATAATTTAAATAAAATAAATTATTAATTACTAATATTATTAAAAAAAATTATCATCTTTAGAGATTTTATTATCTCATGTGTATTTCAAGTGATTTAAATTTTTTGCAATATCTTTCTTAAGCTATTTGGTTTTTAAAATAAAAGAAATAAGTTTAGCAAGCAATAAAATAGATATATCTAATATTTAAAATTAAAAAAAATAAAAAATTAATTTTTTTAAAAAAAGATCGAGTTGAACTTGGCTTGTTTTTAATAGAGCCAAGACCAGCCCTTGTAATTTTTGTAATTTTTTATAAATTCGACCCATTTGAAACTGAGTTTAACTTGTAACCAAGTATACTTGCCATGCTTCTTTTTAAAGGAATGCCCGCACTTACTATTGAATTGAAAAGGTAAATAACTTCAAAAATTTATCATTGAATAATTATCTCAAAACTTATATGTACACTAATAAAAAAATTACTTTGTACAAATTTTTAAAAATTCAATAATAAAAGAGCTTGCAAAAAATAAGTTCATTCATAATATTATTCAAAAAATAAGTAAAACTCTATTTTGGTCTCCTATAGATAAAATATTGTTTAATTTAACCCTTTGTAATTTTTTTTAATTTAATTTTTCACAAATAATATATTTTTTTTCGTCTCTCATAAAATTGTTATCTTAATATGATTTCTCATATATGAATATTTTTTTAATTTAGTTTTTTAAACTTAAAACTATTATCAATAATGCCTTTTTTAAAATCTACTATTGATTTAATTTATAGTAGATTATTTGATAAAAATATATTAATAATAATAATTTTATTTATAAACAACTTAATTGACAAATATCTATTTGTGAGTGACCAAATTAAAAAAATAATTTTGTAAAAGATTAAATTAAAAAAATATTTTTCTATGAGGAATCAAGGGAGTATATCACTTTTAAAGCGAGAATATCCAAAAGATATGAAAGAGAATCTAATAATTAAATGCCCCTCTAACCCCCTAACTATGGAGTCTTGATTCAGTGGCTCCCATACACCATTTATTATAAGGACTCACTTTCCAACTTGTTCCAGCTAGTTGCCTTTCTCATGCTTTTCGTCCATGTCTATATCACAGACCAAGGCAACTTACCCTTCTAATTCCATAATTGCTCACGTGAGCTAATCGTCTGCAGTAAATTAATAATTTTACTGCCAATCTTGGCTGTTCACTCTATCGCACCGTTGAGCGCAAGCCACGTCGTGTTCCACGGTGCGAAACATACTGTTTTATTTTTTCGCTCTATAAAACAGTGCTTTTCACACAGTTTAATTTTTCGCCTTAAAACTAATTAAAACGCACCGTTTTTATCAATTAAAATGATGCGTTTTAAGGAGCTCGGCTTCTCTTCAGTTGAATACCAAAACATGATGATCCAGTCAAAGCATTTTGGATTATTTTTGCTTTTTATCCGTGGGTTAAAAACAAAAAAGAAGAAAAAAATCCATTACGCACTGACTGCACCATTATGTTACCATGATGTTCCCGCGTAAACCGGAGAGAATCCACGGGCCGTTTTGAGTGAACCATCGGTTGACCACCCAACCACTTGCGAAAACCACCGTTTTGATTATTCAAAACAGTGCATTTTGAGCGAACCATCAGGACTTCACAGCAGCTGATGAAGAAACGCAGTCAACACTCCAGATCTCAATCCCTCGTGGTAGCCATTTTCTCCAGTTCTGGTCTCAGCAATTCCTCATGCGGGTTTAGATCATGTGAGTTCCCTCATGCTAAATGTTGGGTCTTGTGGATTAATTTTCTGGTTTTTTTTTAATCATTTTCTGTAGATCTAGTCGTCACAAATTCCCCTGCAGATATGGTTTTTTTTTTTCTTCTCTGGTTTGATTTTATTCCCTTGCACCTTTAATTTTCTGGATTAATTTTGTGGAATTTTTTTTTCCTCGTCTGATAAATGCTGGATTTTCTAACTCAAGGCATTTTGTTCTTTGGTTTGATTTTATTCCCTTGCTGAGCGTTGCTTTTTGTTCATTGGTTATCAAGATTTGAATTCGTCAATAACATCTGGTCTCAAGCATTTTGTTTTTAATATCTTTGAGTGCTCTGTTTGTTGGAGTCGATGAATCTATAACGCATAAATTGAGGATATTATGTGAGTGCTTTTTGTTCATTTTGTAAGATACTGCTTACTAAAAATATTGGCACACTGCTCGCTGAAAATATTAGCATGTTGGAGATTCAACTGAATTATATTGGCATACTGCTCGCTGAAAATATTAGCATGTTGGAGATTCAACTGAATTATATTGGCATACTGCTGACTGAAAATATTGGCTTATTGTAAGATACTGCTTACTAAAAATATTGGCACACTGCTCGCTGAAAATATTAGCATGTTGGAGATTCAACTGAATTATATTGGCATACTGCTCGCTGAAAATATTAGCATGTTGGAGATTCAACTGAATTATATTGGCATACTGCTGACTGAAAATATTGGCTTATTGTAAGATACTGCTTACTGGCTCATTTTATAACATATGCCATCCTAGCCTTGAAACAATCGACGTATACTCCTGAAGTCTGGAATCTAGCTAACTATGGTCATGAAGCTGCGATTCAAAAGAATATGCTTATAATTATGGTCATCAATTCAGTATCGGTGTAGGCACAAAGTCAGAATCGTAATACATATGCCATGCTAGCTTTTTCTTATTTGCTGAATTGTGAATATTTGTTCTTGGTACTTGTTGCTTGCTTTGTCTTTGTTCTACAACCACATGTCAAGCAAGTGCAGAACCTGATTATGCAATATATGCTTCATCCAAGTGGAAAAGTGGTCAAGGCACAAAAAAGGGGGGAAAAAAAAGAAGAAGAAGCGAACAATAAGGAAGGGTCAAGGCAAAGTTGTATAGGATGAATTCGCACTACAAGAAAAGAGGCAATTTGCGGCATGCATTTACTGGTGGTTTTAAAAAACACTGCCAGTAAATGTGCAGTTAGCAGCTTTGAAGACACCAGAAAGTAATGCATTTATCAGCAAATTTACGGTTATGTACTGGTGATTTTCTTAACTGCCAGTAAATTCAATGGAATTACCAGCACTTAAAAGCAATTTGAGGTGGATATGAACTGCCAGTAATTGCTCCTTCCCAATTTTTCACTTTGGTGCTCGCTGCTCTCATCCCTTTCAGTCCCGCACTACCCTCTCGCGCTATCACTTTCATTTTGCTTTGACTCTCATCACTTATACTATCCCAAACCCTTATTGCTTTCACTCTCATCGCTGATTTTGCCACTCTCCCAAACCCTCATTGTTTTCACTCTCCTAAACCTTTTCTCCATCTTTGATTTTGCCCAAACCCTCCTTTGTCCGTTCACTGATTTAGCCATATCCTCCTTTCCAGACCCTTTGCAAGAAAGCTTGAGTTGTTAGATTCGAAACTCCTCACTTAAGAGGTGACGAAGCTCCAATGCCTCTGTGATCTTGAGTTTGGTTCCTCTATTATAGTATTTGTAAGCTTTGTTTCCTTTCTAGGATTTCCGATACTGTAATTCATTGATGTAAAACCACCCAGGCTTTACTTTGTTATTGATGTAAACACCAAAATGCTATAATTCTTTGTTCTTGATATAAAAACACCCAGGTTAGATTCTAAACTCATCACTTAAAAAGTTCAATGATCTCGATGTAAAGTAGGTTGGGCTTCTAGGTTGGCCGCAAAAAAAATGTAGGTTTTGCTTCTAAGGGCTTCTAAACTAACCTTGGCAAGTTCTTAGAGCATCAACACCCAAGTATTTCTCCTATGAAAAATTGGGTTTTCTTCATTTTTGGTAGGAATTGTTTGGTTGACCATATATCCAATCTAAATAGCATGGTTTTTGATGATTAGAAAACTAACTGAATGTGTTAATATATATTATATCAATGCAAGATTTTGATTGTAGTTATCTTTTTTTGATTTAATACAAATTATGTCAGTGCGAGGTTGTGGTAGTAGATTTGTTAGTTTTTGTTCTAAAAATTTGAAGTTGGAGCTTAGTTTGTATTGTTTTGTTTTTACTTTTCTTTGAGGAGGATATCTTGTCCTTTGTTGTTGTTCCTTTGTGTATTATTCTCTATTTTCATCGTCCTTTGTTCTTGACACTAATATCATTGGCTACCTCTGACTGAAGAAGACAGGGAAGTTGTGCATCTCATATAGCATTAAAACTAGTTAGTGATGTGTCAAGTAGTTTGGAAGTGGTCCATGTACTTTGTTTATGTTTTGTTGAAGTTGGAAAGTGGTCCATGTACTTTGTTTATGTTTTGTTGAAGTTGGAAAGTGGTCCATGTACCCATTTTAGGCTATGTTCAAGATAGGAAGTTGTCAATGTTGTTTATTCAGGATTTGTTTAGGTTTGAGGTATATTGGTAAACATATTCTGTAGAACCTCTTGATAGAAGAGCTAAACTAAGCATTTCAAGCTCAATTCTACTTAAAACTAAGTCGAAGCACATGTTTGATCTTTAATTTTTTAGAAAATAAGAGCCAATTTGAAAATTTTTAACTTCCCTATGTCATCTAAGGTCAATACTTATCTATTCAACTTTATTCTCCTTAAAGTTACTTAGGGTGGAGAAATCTCTAATTAGAAGCATGCAGTTTATCTACAACTTGAGGTTCACTTAAATTAACTTGGAGGAATGCACCTAAGTGAATTCTCCTAATTACTTAGTCTCCATATGATTAACTAGAGTGCTTGTTAACTAAAGCCATATCATAATTATCTACAACTCGAGATTTTACTTGAAATTCATTTAGTTCTCATCTAGCTAACTAGAGTCATGTTAATGTTTCCTAGTCATAGGCTTACTTCAGAACTATAATCTACTAATCTCACCTCCCAAGCCTATTTCCTTAATCACCTTATAAATTATACTAATATTTTAATTACATAGGTATTCTTAACTTTGCCTCTAGCTCTGAAATTATATCTCTAAACACCTTGCAACTTACTTAAATACTAGAGAAGTCATGCCCAAAACTCCCCCTTAGAATACTCTTATCAGAAACTAAGACACAAAACTAGAAAAATTACCCTTCAAACAGAAGGACCAGTGTTGCAGCCACGCGTTAGACCACCACAATGCAGCCAGCCATGCCTCCTGCATATAGGAGCAGCTACGCGCAATGCCAAGGAATAGGCCACATCATCATGCAGTTCTGTCTTGTAAAGCACCAGATTTTGCACCTTGATAAACTTAAAGCAAGGGGAATACATACTTCTACAAGCCTATAGGGTTCCAAGGACCCTAACTTCATGATTTAGCAATAGTTGGAGGTTACAAAGATCCAAGTAAAGGAATTACTCTTAAGCTTATAGTGATTCAAAGGAGTCTAAAAACCTAACCAAGGAAAACCAGAAAATTAAATCCATGACAACAAATGAGGACTTGGTATCCTCAAGGGGCATACCAAAATCTAACAACCCTTATCGATTTTGAACCAAAGCACTGCTAACATGTTTTGAATACATAATTACATATTTCTAGCTCAAGAAAACCTAAATACCACCCAAATTTAAGAAATTGAATATGCTAAACCTCCAATACACTACCCACACTCATGACAGCAACAATATGGCGGAAAGAGCAAAAGTGGACTACCCAAAATAGGCTACATAACTCCAAATCCTCTCAACTCAACTTAAGTAAGTCTCGCATGTAACAATAAACTTGTCCCAAAAAAGGTTACAACTAAGATTAGGGAACTTTGGGTGGTTCCTTGGCTAAGCTACCTTGCTCCAAAAACACCTAATTTTTGGCATACAAGACCTTTAATATGTTAACTAACCTATATCTAAATTTCAAGTCATTTGGAGGTGATTTAGCCTATGAACAGACTCAAAACTTGAAAGTGGTTCAGTTATGCAAAGTGTAGAATTTTCTGCTAAAAGTTACTACTGTAACCTTCTAAAGTTACAAGTTACAACCATCTCTTCCTACAATTACGACTCCAATTGCAGATTTTTTACGACAACTAAAACTCTTTTACAACAAGTTGTGGCATGTCCAAAGGTGGTCTAAACCCTTCCACAGCCTACCATAACCATACCAACAAGTCATAAATACTACCATAAAGTGTTCTGAACCCTTGAAACCCCTTGAAAACCTGTATTTTTAAAAATGACCATTGCTATGCAAATCAGAAAAATGACAGTAACTAGTCTAACCTTTTGGCTTTCACATACCCAAAAATGAACATCTCACATCCAAATTATACCCAAGTGACTTTAGCAAGTTTCATGCGTGAAAATATACTTGACTGAACCCTAAGGACCACAAAACCACATAAAATAGTCAATATAACTATGCCCCACCTCATTTTCATGCTAAAGCCCAAAATGCCACTTTGATAATTTACAACTTCTAAGTTACTTTCTCTACTAGACACCTTTGCAACCGTACAGAAAACACCATATCATAAATAGTCCACACCAAACCTATCCATTAAACAAGATTCATCCTGAAAATATAAAAATTATATTATATCCACTGAACATTTCCATAAATCATAAACTAACGCATGTACATCACTAACCACTAATTGTAAGAGTCCAGCCAACCAATATATCCTTTATCTATACATATACAATAAAAAATTACTCATTATATATATTTTCAAAACTTCTCAATGAGGGGAGATTGATAGATTCTCCTCTGATATTACCGGGACTGAGAGAGATGCTAAGTGAATTAAGCCTATTTGGTTCATTGTATATTTATTTATGCACGTAGATGTTTCCTTGCAAGTTGGCTCCCTTTTATTATATATTAGAAATTGAGAAACTGTGCTTAGAGCATTTTTTTTGGTACTAGTGTGGGGTTAGAGCATGTTTTTAGGGTACTAGTTTGGGGTTAGTAACTTTTTATATTTTTGTAATTACTGATAAAGACACGTGGCAGAGGCACCCAAGCTGTGCATGAGAAAAGTCTTGTATGTACTATTTGTAATTAATTAACAACTGTATTGCTTACTGCTTTTTAATTTACTTAGTCACATGTGGTCAATAATCTTCACTTCTACTAACCAATTTTGAGGCCTATCTTTTGATAGCTGGCATCCTGTGAAAAAAAATTGCTGCATTTGTAACTCTTGAAAAATTACTACCAGGTGTGTTGGAACTTGCCAAATAGTTGCTTAGGTATGAAACTATACCTTTCTGTTAAAGGAAAATTTTCATGGCTAAGTGATTATCCCATTATTTGGGTCCTTTCATTCTATTACTTTGTTATTCAGAAGTTGATTTTCAACTACTTTGAGGCTTGTTATTGCATATGTCTTATGTTATGTTCTTAACATGTATGAGGATATGTGGGAAATTTTCATGTTAAAATACCATGGGTAGTTAGGCCTTTAAATTCTACAAACTTGGCCTGTAAATTTTGTTAGTCCAAAGGTATTGTCACGTCATCCTGTTATATTTTTCTATCATCTTGATGACTTTGTCAATGCTTCATTTTATGCTCTTGATAACCTATCCTAATTTACATGTTTTTGAAAGGTGTCAAAATTCTCTTCTACATTCTGATCCATTTAAGCGCTTTTTCTTCTACATTTGAATGCATTATATCTGCCAATCTGCATTACAAAATAATACAAAAGTGAGATTTTTAAATAAATTAGGTTTATAAAATAAGTAGATGAAGTCGATTATAAAGAAATGCCTAAGTATGTCAATTATAAATAAGTAGTTAGTATCTATTCTGTTATTAGCTGGCTATTCTGTTCTATTATTTTCTGTTATAGCAATTATGTTAGTTAGTTTAAAGGTAGCTAACTGCCTTGTGGAGGGAGTACCTTCTCTTATTAGTTATTAGGAGAAAGGAAGCTAGATGTACCTGTGGTAGTGACTAGGCATGACTGATATATTGTTATTGCCTACATTCCCAGAGGTATCCAATATGTTTGATCCTTGATGATAATTATAATGATTCCTGATAGAACATCCATATTAGATATGCAATGAGGCTATTTTGATTGTGACCTATCTAGTTGAATAGTTGCAGTGAAATATCTCACTTACAAAAGCCTAGTCTCTTTTGGGCAAGTTATTGGAAATATGTTGTAACACAATCCTTGATTGTCAGAGAGTCATTTTTGATGTAGTGGTAATCTGTTACATAATTTAAGTTACTTTTAATTTTAAGACTGGATACTTAAAAATTAAATTATTGATAAATAAACCATAAGCAAATTCATACCTTCCATGAGAAATATTGTTAATTAGTACTCTCATTCGTGCATAATTGTCTATGTCATTGGCCCTTTTTCTAGAATGTTTGCATATAGTTTCAATTCCTTCATCGTTTGTGTCAGCATGCTTCATATTGACAAAGTTGGTATCATTATTAGGAACAACATGCATAAACATAAGATTTTCTCTTTCCCATTATTGGTGATGGTAAAAAACAGAGAAGAGAGTGACTATGTGCACCCCAAAACAAAGTGGACTATTTTACTCTCTGTAATTGAATGCAACGCTAAACTTCAACTTGCTGACTAGTTGTTAGCTAATTTTTTTTTTAAGTATTTTACAGTGATGGTGGATACACTTTCAAGATGATAATTAATGATAAAATGAAAATAATATGCTTTTGCTACTTTTAATACATGGGTTCCTTAGCTTATGATGGAACCTATTCATGTGATATGAAATCTCTGTAAAATCTATATTAGTCTAAGTTTCTTCATTTTGTGTTATATAGTTTGAAGTATATTTTAGAACAACCTTCGTGCTCAAAATGGTTAGAAGAGACTTGGAAAAACATAATGGTACTCCCTCCATATGGATCATACTTCTTGCTTAAGTTTCATATGTTCTGCTACTTTAATGGTGTCATTTTTTTCATACGATTGGAGCAATAAGTGAACTCTTGCTAATGCTTTATTAACTTGGCTTAGTCTTTAAATTTTTCCTTTTACCTTGTATTGGGTCTTAATTCTGTGAATTATCTTGCCTGTTGTTCTGATGACATCTGCCTGATTTGGTCTTGAATTTTAAACTCAATTTTCTACCTACTGCTGAGATCGAGGAATGTTTGCTGCTGGAATATCTGAATATGACCTAATCTTTGATTTTGAAACAAACTTGTGCAAAAGTAGTGGGTGGAAATGAGGAATGGTGTCCTATACTTTTTAAGCTGATTTAATTTTGATCTTGAATATGATATGCACTAGGATACTGGATGAAATTAATGCTCGTTGTCCTATACTTTCTAAGCTAATTTAATTTATACATTGTTAACCTATACTTACATTCTATCACTGTTAACCTGTTTAATATGAATATTGTTTGCAGGTAAAACATCTTGGCGAGGAGGGTTGGCTGGGGCTGTAGCTATTTGCTCTTCTTGGGACATTTAAGCTAGTCTTCTATTCTTGTAAGTGATTGCACCTAAATTATGCACTTCATGTGTTTTTTAGTTCTAAAGTTTGGTTATTTTGAACTAGTAACTAATCATTAAATAAATTTAATTACTTAGGCAAACAAAAATAAATTTAAACTCTTTGCATATGTGTTGTAGGAAACTCTTGTGAAGAACTGAACTTCTGAGTATATGGAGTCAAATGATGGTAGGACATCACTTTAGGAACTAAGTAGTAAAATTTGATAGGAAAGAAAGAGACAAGTAAAGGAATTAGACGGGTTTAAGTTCAGGTTTTATTTTGTGGAGAAAATTTGTCAAATTTCAAACTCAGAACCTTCCAAATGGGTTTTAATGCTACTGCTTATTTATTCTTTTCTTTCTGTTTTCTGATGTCTTTGCTGTTATCTTTAGATGTTATATGATGTATGAAAATTATAACTTTTTGATATTATAAAGTATAAGATTTCAAAGACTAAACTTGTTTCTGATTAAGCATATATATCTTATATTTGTTTTTCTTTTTGGAGTAATTAGACTTATCCTCTGGTGTGAGATCAGGCTTAAATTTACAGGTGGCAGTTTTTGGCATAGCACAAGGGAATTCAATTTTAGTTGGCCACATTTCAAATACACTTCCCATTGGCTGGAGGAATATTCTGGGTATGGTTCTGTTTCATTCAACCTTTAACTGTTTATTTTTTATAAATTTATTTATTTATGGGTCAATGTTAAATGTGAGAAAATTACTAAGTAAGCATGTGCTGTTTATACCAAGTTTACACATGGATGATCCCGACCTTATCAATGTTTTGGGGTCAAATTGGATTCTACTTGCATTTATTCCTTGTTTGCTGTTTTGTCAATTAATATAATCAAAATTCAAAGATAGAGTCTTATGTAGGGTGCTTGAGAATGATACATACTACACCCTCACCCATGTAATTTATATTATTTTGAAATATCGTTTGTTCCTAAGAACTTATGAATGCTGTTGAAAGAATCTGTAAGTGATTCAATACCTTTCAGGTGTACTGTTATCCTTGAAGTACTAATTTGATATGAGTAAACCTTTTTGGAAAATAAATCATTAATTTAATCATACCATAATACTTTATATGGTGTCTACTATCTTTTTCTTCATATGAAGCATTTACTTATTTATCTTAGTTGGCAACTACAAAACAGTATGCAATATATATATATATATATATTCATGCTTCATAATGTGAAATCAACATACGTGGTTTCTTACTCTCATAGGGTTTGCCAACTTTGGATACTTCAATCTGTAACTGTACAATTTTATTGAAATAGCCGAACTTTTATAAAACGACGTAGAAACATAGTTTTTTTTTTTGTATTCGATTAGGAGCACTTTTTTTGGTGCAGTTGATTATTAATGTAATTGTTTACTACGTCTGGTAAAAAAATTTGATAATTTTTTAATTCATTGGGTTAGGTAAACATAGACATTTTCTTAGGTTGTTTAATTTTGGTATTTTGCTATTTTTCAGATTTAGTTAGGAGTTTCATTCTCAAATCCTTTTGTTGAATTATGTACCAATTTTTGAATTCATTGAATTTGTTTTTTTGGGAATTTTCTGCACTAATTGGTAAGGAGTTTAATTCTGATTTTTTGGAATAGTTGTTCATTTGTATATCTTCAATGCTGAGAAAAGTTGGTTTGAAGTTTTGTCTGCATTTGCTATGAATTTTTGTTCTCACACCACATAGTCCAGCAATGTTCAAAATTGCACAACTAAATTTTTCCTAACTTTTAGACGTATATGAAGATATGGGTTGGATGTATGATTCAGCTCTTTAAATTTGGCTACAGTATTATGTTCTATTAATGCGCATTTACTTACATTTTTTTTTTCAATTTTCCAAGGAGCTGTTAGTGATTTGCATCCTTCATCTTTCTCAAACCATGTACCAGGTAATTAAGGAATGGTTATGTTTTTTTTTTTGTGGGAATATTTTGTGAACAATTTGTAATTTTTTTTTAATTTCATATGTTTAGTTAAATATTATTCACAACTTGCAGTGTTTTTTAATTTTTTCAGTTTGTTGAGGAAACAAATTCACCATATTATGCACAACTTGTAATTTTTTCCCTTAATTTTGTTGAAGAAACAAATTTTCTACTTGTATTTTTCTTTGTGATTTGATCTAGTAATGCATCTATTGTAAATATATACCAAAAAAAAAATAAAGAAATGAAGTATGCATAAAAAAAAAAAAACACATTAATGGCAGTTTTTAACTGCAGATGGAACCTATGGATCTTAATGGAACTGCCACTAATTTCAAACATAATCACCATTAAATAACCAAATTTTGACAGTTCCTGACGACCAGTAAAAGACAACTTAACCATCATCAAACGCATAAAATAACTAACTTTTGCATTTCATTTGCAATGGTTTTTGACTGCCGATAACAGACATCTTAATCATTGCAAGACACAAAAAATAACTAATTTCAACTTCACTTTGTGGTGGGTCTTGGCTATCGCAAATTGCATTATAATCGTTGTTATCATTTAGTAGTGGTTTTTCTTGCACTCAAATAATGACTCTCACTAATTGAGTAGCGACCCTTGCAATAGTAGTGTTTAGTCTACTACTGCTTATGCTATTAGTGGCAGCTAAAAGGCACCACTAAACGTAAAAATAACTGCCAGTAAATGTACTTTTTTTCATTGGGTAGTGTAATCATCTGTTAAGGCAAAGTCGTATATGATAAATTAGCCATTAGTTATTTCAAGTTATATAAGATGGATTAGGATTCTTTATAATATGAATCTTTGTATTCTCCATATCCTTTCTACTTGAATATTTGATTGAAATAAAGCGTGATTCTTGCAAAGTTGACTATCTCAATATCATATACAGAAAAGAGGTAGTAGCATCTACAAAAATCACAATATCGTAGTTTTCTTTGTACAAAATTATATAGTTCAATGTAATGGAACATTATCTTGATTGGTGACGTGTAAGATATCACCTTAAAGCGTTGGTGCGGCTCGCAATTACATGGGACAGTCAAGTGGTTTTTATATGCAAAAGGACATAAATCACATATTACAGTGCAATGATATTTTTTGTTGTAGTATCATGAATGAACTTACCATCAGGGATTTAGTAGAGTTACGTTGATTTTCATTTGCTTCCAAGTATGAGTAAGGTGTGGTATGATTGATGGAATAGTAAAGTGCACCTACATCCTTAAAAAATTCATTCATGGAATATAGTTGGCATCTACATAGAATAACCCATGGTTATTTTGTTATTCCTTCCCACCACAACCAAAGTTGCATAGATTGAGAAAAGTTTCTTTGTACTATAGTAAGAATTTAATATGACCCAAAAAAATATATCCATCAATATCCATATCTTATAAGAAAATTTTAGAATAGAACTTTCATGTTATAAAAGTTGGCTAAAATAGCAATTTGAATAAAAATAATACTATCCTTCAAGTAGTTCCATATTATTATTAGGCTAAATTTTTATTTTCCTATATTATAGTTTCTTACAAATAAGCACTTCTACCTTTTGTAAAATGTTAAATCATTTTGACTTAACACAAAATGGATGATTGAAAAGTTTTTTGCTTTTGTTTCAACTCGATTGAAATTGTGATTAGTGAATGAAGCAAAAGTTCCCATTAAGCCATGGTTTTTATCATGAGCTACCACTATTAATAAAAGCAAGGAAATGACAAGTTTACCGCAAAAATGAAAAATGCACTCCGCGGGAGCTCAAATGATCTAGAAGAAGATGCACTTGAAGTTGTGAAAATGGCTGAAGTAGATGGAAAGAGAACAGAGTTTGGCGCCAATACTGAGCTCCAGGTTTTGTATGACTAAAACAAAGGTATTTGCAGAGTTTTTAATTGCTAAGCCAATGTGTTGCATGCAAGGCGAAGCTCCAGTACGCTGCGTTTCATGCCATCCTTAGATAGTCAAAATGGTGCATTTTGATTTCTTTCTAAAGGAAAATAATAATAATAATAATAATGGTGCATTTTGCACCATGTGTAGCAATGTGTCGAGCGCCCGATGGCGCGATGTAGCAGATAGCCATAATTGGCCTTATTGCAGAGTTTGTAGTAGAATGGTTCACTATAGATGATCTGCTTGCCTTTTTCACCTACCAAAAAAGTTGAAATTTGAACATCATTTGGAGCATCTAATGTCTCTTTTTTAATGTTACTATTAAAGATAATAGGTACACTAATTAAGCTGTTAATATACCCAAAATGCACAAGCCAACTGAAAATCATATCTATTCAAAATGTTCTCTTTTTGTCTCAATTTTTTTTTTTTTTGGGTTTGTACAATAAGGTATCTTCAAGTCAATTTATGTGTCAACCAAGAGAAAACTCCTCCTGAAATAATTTTAAGAATGCACCTCCCCTCCACTGCCTAGTTGATTTAGGAGAATAAATTATCCTAAATGTTAGTTCCAAAGTTTGGGCCTAAGTAATCAAGATATAGAATACATCTTTTTTAGCCATATGATCAACTTGTTGGAATTTTTTGTCTCTTGATTTAATTGCAAGATTCAAATTTTCCCTTGATTTTGACATGGGATTATTAGACGAATTTATAGCCATCATTTAGTAAGCACCATGGTTTGTTAAGATGAGAACTTTTTAGCTAAGCATCGCTGATAGAGTGCACATGGGTCTAATTTTTCTATACTTTTAAAAGAAGTGCTTCTTTGAAAAATAATTTTGCACTGTTTAAATTTAATTTGAATGATTTAAATTTTTTATTTAAGATATTATTTTTTAAAAAATTATACAATTAAAAGATCATTTTTATTTTATATTTTATATTTTATATCTTTTAAAATAATAAAAATATTAAAATTTTTTTAAAAATAAAAATAAAAATAAATTATTTAAATTAAATTTGAACGATTCAACCTTGCATAAAATTGGTTGGCGAGTGTAGATCCCTTGTGCTGGCGCGCCAGTATAAGGTCACGTCGATCATGTCACTCACAAAACTGCGTTTTTTCTTTTTGCAAGATATTAGTGTGCTTGTTTGCGAGAGAATATGACACTCATGTTAGCATGTCAACATGAGGGGTCCCGCACTCTTGTCTATTTTGCTACATCAATAAATGATGACAACCATAGGTAATTTAAGGTAGGTTCACTCTATTAAACATGTATTTTTAACTTTAAATTATTTATTACTGTGATTTATAGATAACGTATTAGACATTGTTTATCTATAAAAAATATTTAGTGATTCCAACTGTATAAGCATGCATATAACAAATGTAAAACTTAGTTGAAAATTATAAAATTAAAAGTTGATAATTTTTCTTTGAAGAAACAATATATATTCATGTGATAGAAGTTTTTTTTTTTCCTTTTTGTTTTCTTTTTTTATTGATATCAGTAGGATACATCAACGTAATTAAAGCAAATTATATAGGTTTTTTTTAAAATTTTATTGAAATTACACATACATTCATCTATTTTTAAAATATACACTTTAGTTCATTTTAAATTTTGTTATTAAAATATTCTATATTAACTTAAATATATGTTGCATGATTTCTTTATTTTTTGGGCAAGAATTAGATTTCCTTATTGCCAAATCTAGTCTGATGAATCGTGGAATTTAAAAAAAAATTACTTTAGTTTAAAAAAATATATATTTAGATCAATTGATAGTATTTTTGTCAAAAAATTTAAAATTAGACAAAGTGTAATGCAATTGTTAGTTTGAGGGGAAGCAAGTGTATATTTTTAAAATAAAAAGAATATTCATATAATTTCAACAAAGTTTAAATGATATATGTGTAATTAATAATTAACATGTAGTGGATGCAAAAGAATATATATCATGTAGAAAAATGGAATAAGTATTCTCTGTTGCGCAGCTCAGTATTGTGCGGTATGAGAATCATTGACTCAACTTTAAAAAAAGGAAAAAACAATCAAAGGAGAGAGCCCTCTGTTTGGGGGGATGCTCAAAGACACCTTTAGTAAGAAAAAGTGTAGCTTGTAATTATTAATTCACAAGAGCCTCTTTTAATTGTGTGTGTGTGTGTGTCTTTTTTTTTTTTTTTTTCAAAAGAGAAGATCTGGGTGTGGTTGTTTTAATATTAATTAAGCAGTACTATAAGCCGTTAAGAGTATTAAATCATGAAAAATTAAGGAAATAATTAAGGGGGATTAGCATAATTTTTTTCTTCTTGCTCTGCAGTTAAATCTACATGTTGTAATTAATGCGTTAATTATAGGGATACATTTTTTTTAGAGATGATTTAAAACGTAATTATTTTTATTATAAAATATTCAAAAATATATTTTAAAATAAAAATACACTACTATTAAACATGATTAAAGATTTAAGGGATCGATTTTTTTTTTGGTTTGAGTGGAAGACGTAATGTTAGATTTTTTTTAACTAAAATATTCTTATTAATCTTTACATATATTAGATTCCTTTCATATGTTAAAAAAAAAAAAACTAGTGACTATACAAATTTTCATTTGCTTAAGACCCTGATATATGTAAATATAGCATTAGCTAGGTCTTTAACCACTAATAAGCAAACTAAACAGTTATCTTGACGCGAGATTTCGTTAGTTATAGTGTGTTTTTTTTAATTTTAAAAAAGATTTGTTTATACTTTTATAATAAAAGAGAATAATTCACCACTTAAATCGAAAATTTCTATTAGTTTAACCTATTAAAATATAATAAATAATAAATATTATTATCAATTATTTATTTAAATACTATTATTTTAATCAAAAGCAAGCAATGAGATGCTGCCCATATGATAACTAACTAGCGGGACGACAAGTGATTATGGCCAAAGACGGAAAAGGATGTTAAATAATACAATCAGTGTAATTTTATGAAGAGCTTCATAAAATTGAGTGATATTATTAAATTATTTTAATTAATTAAGTAAAATATTTTAATTAAATTCAATAATCAAAACAATTAATTTTTTAAAAGATTAAACTTTTCTTATAGTAATAGTTATAACTTTACACTGAAAAAATTATTATACTCTTGCTTTTATTTGATTCCTTTAATTTTCAACCTATAACAATGCTTAACTGTTTATTATCCTTAAAATTTTTTTTCTTTGGGCCATAAGGGAGGCAATAATTTTTTTTTTAGGGTCATCAGTGATAACCAAAAAAATATATATCTGCTTGTTTTTTTTTTTGTGAATATCTTTCTGCTCTAGAAACCAGTCAAATTTCATGACTGGGCCTGACATCAGAATTGGGCTCTACTCCAAGAAAATATTCCAAGTAACTAAATGGGCTTATAAGCATCAGATAGTTGAAGGCAATAAGCCCAAATTAATGAGGATTTATTTAGATAACAATTTTTTTTATTAAAAAAAAATACTAATTTGAGTTTGAGATAGAAAATAAAGTAGGGACCTAAAAAATTAAAGGTACAAGTGCGTTTTGTAGGATGTGATGGTGAGATTTTGTTAAAATTTTGAAAAGAGAAACGAAGACCTAAATTAAATATATTTATAATAAAAGACTTTAAAATTTAAAATTATTTTAAAATTTTTATGAGCCAAAAATTTAAATAATGTATAAAAGTTATAGTTTAGGATTTTAAATTATGATTTTTTTGCTTTTTAGTTATTCATAATATTTTTAAAATTTAAAATTTTTTAATATCAAAATCTTTAATTATAATTTTTCCTTTTGAAAATATCTTAAGCGTTATTGAACAGTCTTGGAGGCAAGAGACTCCACCTAATGACTTCGAAATTTGAGTATGGCATAACATTCCCTTCTCAAAAAAGTGATCCTTTCTTCCAAGATGAAACATTTTACTAACCTTTTTATTGGATGATATAAGTTATGTAGCATAATTAATCTATTTGATCAAGCACATAAAAATTATTTATTTCTTTTTTCCCCCTTTTCTCTTGTTCTTTTATTGTTAATGGCAAAGATATAAGCTTAAGACCTCACAATTTTTCTTATCTATTTAAACTTGTTACTCTATTAGATTTTACTTAATAACTTAACTCTCATTTTGATAACTAATATAGTTAGTCATTAATCATACCAAACAAAAATGAGATTGATATCATGAGGTCATTTCAAATGGTTGGGTAGTGAAGATTTGACTAAAAAGTTGCAAGTTTAATTTTCTCTTTTTATAATAATAATAATAATAATAATAATAATAATAATAATAATAATAATAATTATTATTATTATTAATTGGCTGTTGCTTTGATCATTTATAAAATATTTTTTATACTAAATAATGTGATTATATGATAATTTAAATAGTTTTATAATACTAAATAAGGATGAATTAGGAGATAATAAGCTTATATTTGAGGAATATTTCATTCTCTAACCTTTTAAGGTATAAATTTCAAAAAGAAAAATGCATATGGATAAGTTAGACTAACTTTTCTTGAGGTTTGACAAAATTATATTTGAAATTTTTCTTCTTTAAAAAATTATCTAGTTGTCTTGACATTTTACATACATTGTAAAATCTTTTCTATTATTTGTTTTTTTGTAAAAAAAGTTAATTTGTGCATAAAAGTTGTTCCTTTTGAAAATGAAATTATTTAGTTTTTTTTGTTATATTAAAATCAAAATTACTATATCATGTTTAAGCTTGACATATACCATGTTCCACTTTAGTTAGACATTTTAATAAATAAATAACATGCATCTACAAATATTAAAAAAAACAAATAATTAAAAAAAAGGTGACAATGCTTTGAAAAAGAGAAAAAAAAGAGTGCTTTCATGCATTAACCCTACAAGAAAAATATGATTTAAAGAATGAAAACTTTCTCGCTATTTTGTGGCTATATAGCCTTAGTGAAGGTAGAGCAAAGGAAGAGAGACAACTCTATTCCTCACTATATACTAGTTGTTAATTAGCAAGGGAATTTTCACCTTCCTAATCTTTCACTAAACTCCCTCATTGGAAAAATTGTAAGGGAAAATCCCTTGCCAAATTGATTGCTAATTTTTTAATTAACTCCCTTACTATTAAATGAGGGGATTATGAGGGAATATCCCTCACTACGTAGTAAGGGACTTGCAAAGAAATATTCCTTGCTATATAGCAAGGTAATTGTGAAATTCCCTCATTGTTTAGTAAGGAAGTAAATCCCTCGCTACAGAAAAGAACATGCTCAAAAAAAGATTGAACTCTTCCTCTTGTTCAAGGACACTAAATAAGTTACTGAATATCTACTTCGATATAATCATCTTAAGTTTTAAATTAAAATGATAATGCATTCAATTGGGTTACACATACATATTGATCTTGAATGACATTCTCATTAATATGAGTGTCCATACCATTCATGATTGAGATTTGTGTCCCAATTAATGTGATTTCATTTTAGTTCAAAATTTAGAAAGGACAAATCAAAGTTGGAAATATTTAGTAACCTATTTTGCATTGATAAGGAAGAGAGGAATTCAAGTCTCTCTGTAAGCAATGTGATGTGGGTGTATTTTGAGGATGAGGGAACATTTTAATGTAGAATGATATTAGTATTTTAAGGATGTGCTTAAGGAAACACACGTCCCTACCTTGTTCAATTGGGGACTTAAGTTTTCTCCAAGAATGATTGTCCTGTGTTTATAATGGTTACTTATATCAGCATTGGAATCATCATATCCTTGATAGTATATAGAGGATATGTTTCAAAGAAAGCAACATCATTTCCACTTCTTAAAGTGCATCCTTGAAATTGAAATCATTCTACCAAGTCAAAGTTAGGAATACTAAAATCATTTTTACTTCTTAAAACACATCATTGAAATACTTAGTGCATGAGATACCAATTAATAGGACAATAATCATGTTCTAAATACTATTTCTAAGTTTAGAACTAAAATAGGAATGAGTTGTCTAGGCTACATATCCCTGATCTTCAACGATATTCTCATCCATTAAAATTACACCAAGGTGGCATTTTTTTATAAACACTATAATTTCATAAGAGAACATATTGTTGATGTAATTCCAATGAATGATAATATCATTTAAGATTGTGGGTGGATAACCCAAAGACTACATTCTTATTCTAGTTAATAAATTAGGATTGTTGTCTTATGCACTACGTATTTTGATGATGTATTTTAAGAAGTAGAAACAACTTTAGTATTCTTAACTTTATTTTAATGAATTGATTTTAGTTTTGAGGATGTAACAACAAAATATCATTGCTTTCTCTCAAGCATATCTTTAAAATATTGTTAGAGATGGTGGTTCTAATGCTAATGAGCAACCTTCCTAAATATAGGATAATCACTCTTGGAGAAACCTTAGGTCTTTAGAAAATAAAGTTTGGGGCTTATGTTTCCCCAAGAGTGCATGTTTTGTCCCAAATAGAAGTTGACTTTTTTGGTATTTTGTTCTTCATCCTTATTTTTTTTATTGATTTAAAGAATAAGGACAAGTAACATTTAGCTTGTACCAAATGCCCCAAGTAACCACTAATTGAACATGAACCAAATAGAAATAGATTGGTTAGGTTTGAGCTTATATACACCCATCTTTAGTTGCATATCTCGCTCTCTCTTCATCTTTGTTTTTCTTTTTCTATTTTTATCTATATTGGGATAGTTGGGTTCAATCTATGTTGGAGCTATAATTTTATTCAATTTAGCAAGCCAACTACATTGAATAAATTATCTACAATCCGATAACCTTTTCTCATCCCCTTATATTTGGAATTTCAATGATAAATTAACATGTAAGCTCTTCACTTCCTATGATGTTTTCCTATTTAACCTGTGTATTTAACAACCTAAATGAACAAGGCACAGTATTGCTAATGAAAATGAGTGTAAATAAGGCCCACAAAGAGGGTAATATATATGGTAAGAACAAACAACAGGTTAGAGTATGCTTCTAGCATCAAAGGGGCACAAGAATCCAAGGCTTTTAACTTTAATTAGCATTTTTCATTAATGTACCTTATCAAATTAGCATCAAGCTATGCAATTTGGTGGATAGGTTTATTATACAATTGTTGCATTTAAGAAGAGAGTCTAGCAATATGAGCGTTAACTTGTCGAGTGTGGATGGATAGATCCTCAAGTTGAAAGTCAATCCTATAGAGGATATGGTTTTAAGCAATTGTATTATGTGTATGCCAACTTAATTTTTCTTTAGCCAGAGAAACTAGCTTGAGAGCTTCGCTAAGGGAGACTTCTTTTAGAACAACAAATGGTTTTGTAGTTACTTTTGTTTTTGAGTTTGTTGTTCTCTCAATTGGAAGGAAGTTTGTATCATAGTTCTAGGATGCCGAAGAGAACATCATATAGGGTATAAGCTTTAACAAAGACTTAGGTTTAAGTAGTATTAGCTCTCATTTCGACAACAAATCATCATGGCTAAGTTTTTTAATGAGATCATAGAGAAAAGTTGATTTTGGCTTTGGATTTCTAATTTCTACTCATGACCTTAGGCTAGGATAATCATAGTCATCATCATCATGCTGATTCTTTTTGTTATGGCGCAAGGAGTCAAGCAACAATGTTTCTTCTTTCTCCATGTTAAATCTTTGTCATGCTCCTTCTATTCATTGTCCTAAGGGCCTTCTTGGTTTTCACAATCCCATATAAAATGTTCATTGATTTTTGTGATGTAACTACAAATTCCATTAGGATGGACTGAATGGATCGAAATAGTGCCTTCATTTTGTTCTTGTTTAAGAATTGGGGTAATCATTAATGATTATTATACTATTAATTGTCGGGATGAGTTTCCTTGTTCTGCTCCTAGCCTTTTAAAAATTATTTTAATTAATCCATCATATAGCAAGTACAGATCTAGTAAAGCTATGGAATGAAATGGCTTTGTATTGGCATGAAATGCTTTTTCATAATTGGTAATCCACTTTAAAGGTATAAGCTCAAACAATTCAAATTTGAAAATTTGCTCTGAAACTTCAATGACGGATAAGACTTCAGATCTATCAACAATTAAAAGTGGTGCCTCTTCCTTTAAGTTAGGAAAATCTAGATACAAAGCATGACCTTGTAGTCTGTAGATCATCTAGTGGTAGAAAATTCCTGCAATTGCTATAGGTACTTGTTTAGTGGCTATGATCTGGATCTAAACCTTCAACCTTGTTGGGAGGTTGGGATCTTTAACATTGATGTTAAAAATTAGAGCAATGGTGAAAATAACATTGCTAACATTAAGAGTAATGAAAATTGTACCAATTAAGGCATATTGGTATTTAGTATAGTTGGCATCTAAAGGAGAAATTCTAGCAATTATTAAAATTCCTTTTCTACCATGAAGGGTCAATATGAGTCTGATGGCTTTGATATGGATATATGTATAACCCTAATGTAGCCAATGAGTTATGAGATCTGGTGGAGATGAGAATTCTAATATATTTGGTGATCTTTTGGTGGAGATAAGATTTCTAATATATATATGGCTATCTTTTGGTGGAGATAAGATTTCTAATATAAATGGTAATAGACCTATTCTAATGATAAAGACTATAAGGGTTTAATAAAAGAGAAAAAGTTTCTTCAAGATGAGATATTTTAAGAATATGGGTGATTTTTATAAAATTATCAATTTTGTGAGAAAGGGTCTTCAAACAAAAGGGTAAAGGAATTGACGGGGATAATGATAGTTTAATGCCTTCTAATGCTTGACTGATTTTTCAATTAAGATTTCATAGAAGATGAATTCTTTCTTATTATATCTTTCTTAATATATTCTCATCTGATTATTATACTATATTATGCTTTGATACCATCTAATAGATTATGTAAAAAATATATATTTTATGTAAAAGAGCTAAAAGTTAATTTTATTAATAAAATGTGAATAGTTGAATTTTTTTTACAATATATTGTACGTTAATAGTACTTAATACTATTTTTATGATAAAAAATCAAATATAATTCAATTAAACCTGATATAAAATATTAGGGTAATTTACTCATCGTGACACACACAATGTTTATATCTTACTTTTTTCTAACTTATAAGCAATGTAAATTTTAGAGGGAAATTAGAATATCCCTAGACTATATTCGGAGCCATGTGATTAAAACATGCGCTTGAAATGGCAATGAGGCATCTTATCAGAGAGGGCTCCATCTGTACATCATCAAGTTGCATCTGATACTGACTGCTGCGGCCTTCTTATTGCCACATGGCGCTCTGATTGTCTCTTGTCTTTTAGTTGGGTCACACCAATTATTAGAGCAAATTTTGGCACATCAATATTGAGCTTTTTTTTCCCCGACTGAAGCAATATGAAAATATTTTGTCTCCTTCCCTGTCTTCATTTCATTTAGGTTTTGAAAACTACATAAGGCAGGTGGCAGTCTGGCAGATGATTAATGGATTAATTAGTTGAGAGATATTAAGTGCTACAAAAAGTCAATGAAAACTCTAAATTAAACTTGTCCAGGGAAGAAATTTGAGATTTCTTTAAAATGAGGTTAAATCGGTTAGTTTGACTGAAATATTGATAGATTGATTATAGTTTTAGTCTATTTGGTATTTAAAATTGGTCAAAAATTTAAAAAAAGTAAAATTGGTAAAAATGAGATGGATTTGGCACTTCATTAATCAAGCTTGATTTTTGATTTATTTTATTTAAATAAAAAATTTAATATTCTAATGATAAAAATTTATAATATTCAATAAACTTTATTTAACTCATTTTTCATATGCGAAATATTTTAATTAATTTTTATATTTTTAAACATTTATATTAAATATTATTTTATAAATATAATTAGAAAATTAACTTAAAATATTATAAATATTTATACTCATATATATATATATATATATATAACAGTTGAATTTCAGTTATCATTAAATTATGAACCATTTATTATTTTGATTTAATGACTAATATGATTTTGAAAACATTAATTTATACAGATACATTATTAAATGAGTTTTCCATGAAGTTTAAATTTCTTAGTATTAACTTCATGTGCATGGGTTAACCTTATTGGTGGTGTCTAAAAATGATGTGGTTTGCGTATCAAAAAATTTTCATGAGACTTACATATACATTGGCATTCCAATTCGTGAATGATCGTTAGTCACTTTCACTTATTTTGAGTAATAAGAGTCGTTTAAAAGAATTTCTATCTTTATCTCAAGGGATAAACTTTGTAGCCTATTTTAAGTCAAGAAAATATTATATGACTATTAGTTAATTTAAATTTATATATAAACATTCTATGGAAAAAAAATATAATGTTTATGTATATTGAATAAGTTATAAATTTATTTATGTACATAAGTAGATGTAAAATGATAACTCAATGGCATGACAGAAATGAGGTGAATGAGAATTTCAATAAGACAATGCAATAGCATTATTTGGACGAGAGGTGTAGATATATATATATATATATATATATATATAGGATGGTAAGCCGATGAATTCTTAAGAATATTCAGGTCAATTGGGGTTTTAGGCTGGTGTGGCCTATATATGAGGCAATCTTATATGTGACAGACATTTCGACCTTGTAGTAACGAAAATTGTTTTCATTGTAACAAGTTGTACAACAAATCAGATGAATACTCATCTAATGGACTGGCTTGGTGAGCTTGATCAATTCAAAATATCTGTGTCTCATCAATAAATCTATTATATTTTGAATTTTGAATATTTTCTTTTATATCTTTGTATAGGTATGATCAATTGTAGCTGAAATGATTTCAATTCATAAGGAAGGCTTTGGGTTGATCTGAGAAATTGTGGTGTTTCCCACTTTGATGAGTGTCCGAAGAAGAGAGACTTTGATTCATACCACTGCCATATTTTTGTGTAGACCCACTTCCCATTAATTATTGGGTCTATTAGTCAATTCAATTTCAACAAGTGAAGTAGTTCTGCCGGGCACGGGATGTTCAAATTTTTTGTTTATATATATATATATATATATATATATATATAGATATATATCAAACAAGATTACTTAATTGAAAATAAAACAAAACATAAAAAATACAACAGTAATGTGAAAAAAGGCATTCAATCTCAACTAAAAGAGAAAAGCAGAAATTATTCTCTAAATTTCCAACTTAACTATCTCTTTGCCCTATTTTCAAATTTTCAACTTGTTAGAAACCTTCAGTTCCAAGTAAAACAGGAGCATTCAGTCCCACACTTAGTAGCGTTTTGTTCCAAAAATTCAGCAATATAAGTATATTTGTATTTGTTTTTAATTATCATGAGAGGTATATTCGAATTTTGTGTTGACCCCCCCCCCCCCAAAATATTTTAAGAATTAGTTTAATATATTTTGGATTTTATTCTCAAAATATTTTTAATAATTAATTATTATCTCACATAATAAATATTCATAAAATTATCATTAACTGATTATGACAATTACTTATTTTAGTATTTACTAAATATTCTTTACATCAAAATTTACAAAGCAAAAAAAAAAAAAAATCCTTTTAACTTTAGGTTACATGTAAGTCCCTTTCAACTTTAAAAATAAAAAATTATTCATCTACACTCTGATCTTTTTGCAGTCGAAAATTTCAAGATTTAGAATTGGAGCGTTTCGTTCCGGCATAAGCCTTTTTTCTTTTTTAATTTTAAACATCATAATCATGTTGATATTAAGAGATTTACAAGCAAACTCTTTGTGGGCTTAACCCCAAAAAATTGATCTAACTAGATTTTAACCCTGTAATAGATCAATAGTATGTCTAACCAATTATAGTACGTAATAATTAATAACATGCTCTCGCTTTCACCACCGGTTGAAAAAGGAAGCTTGAAATTTCAGATTGATTGTCTGTGTGACTAAGCTTAAAAGGATTAAAAACAGAAACAAGAAAATGATTTGAAAGAGTGACCTTACGTGTGGAATAATAGCAGCAGCCACCTCAATCAAGTAGTTATAGGGTATTTAAATCTTCTTAGGGTGCAATGAAATGAAATGTACAAGTTGATGAGGTTGGTCCTCTCCTCTCAACTGAATTCATAATGTGAAATGAAGAACGAACTATCCACGACCAAGTTCTCTCTAGTCTTTTTCTCAAGAACGATTTGCAGTTACCTCTTCCATCTAAGTTTTCTCTTCCTCATGAATGATCGGTACTTTCCTTTTTCTCAACACCAGAAGAATAGTTTTAATTATATCAAAGTACTTCAATTTACACCCCCATGGCTGCTGTTAACAGCAGCTCACAAGACACAGGCTTAATGGTGTCTGTCTAGCTATACAGTAAGAAGCACATAAATGAGGTACTATCTAGATATTGTGATATAACATTAAATATGTAGTACTTTTATGTAATTTAAAGTATCATATTATATTTTGTGTGAGTGACAGATGTGTATTAAACACATAATATTATTTTTGTGAAGTATCGGTGTTTGTAAGTTACTTGCAAATTATGATGATGATAACATTGAAGAGAGCAAAATGAAAAGGTCATGGTTGTATTGACTTTCATTGAAAATGCATCAATCAAAATTGGTGACTTGGAAAAGGGCCCACTGTCGAAGGGGACAGTGATGCAACGAACTAGCGTAAAATACAAAACAAATTTGTAAGTGCGGACATTTAAATTCAAAATTGAGAAGAAAGTCTATGATATTAATTAGTGATCCTGACAGAAATAATAAAATTGTGAAAAAAAATCAATAAATTAAGAGAATTACCAAAACAATTATAAACCATACATAAACGATAGATTTCGGATTTGAAATCAACCTCAATCAAATAAACTCAAATTGCGATGATAACGAGCTCAAAAAGACTTTCATTGATATTTTCATGGGTCTCATAATTCTATTTGAATTAAAGTTATAGTTATTTAAAATTAATTAACATTTCTATTTATGATTCACGGAAGACTTTTTGTTTGGGCTTTCAGCATTCGGTTTACTCTAAAAAGTCATCTGCTAAATATTCATCTAGGTCATATGAAATGCGTGAATATCTAGCAGCCAATAATGTTTGTGCTTTTTAAGTCCCATTCTTGTAGTTGAATATAAAAGCCAAAGTGCTCACTCCTTTTAAACATACAAGTAAATTATGCTAACTCCTCGTTAAATTATTAAAATTATATTCAACATGACATTTTAATATATTTTGTAAAAAAATTTTTAAGTTTATTTTTGTCCAAAGTTAATTTTTTATACAATATGAAATTATAATTTTATTTTTAAAATAATAAATATAGTTAAATAATTTTATTAAAAATAAATTAAAAGAGAATTGAATGTAATTTTTAAAAAAATAAAGGTAAGTTAGTTGTACCTCAAATACATCAATCATTTTTAATGATAATTAAATAATAAATTATAATTAGATGAGTAATGAATTAGATTGTTGAAATCATTAGGTCTTATAATCAAATGGAATGATTTTTTTTACTCTTTTTTTTTCCCCTGTCTACTTCACCTAATCTCTAGGAATCATGCCACCTGTTTGATATATAAAAAATTAAGATAAAAATAAAAATAAAAAATAATTTTATAAATAAAAAATATTTATAATATTTTTATTTTTAATAATTAAAATAATAATTATAAAATATATATTAAATAATAATTATAAAAATAAAATTATAATATTTTTCAATATCTTTTTCCCTCTCCCTTTCCTCTTGCAAGCAAACCGAACGGGCCCATAATATTGAAGAAAGCAGCATGTGAGGAGGAGAGTAAAATGCCTCCAAAAAGCTCAGACGCCACGTGAAGTCAATTGCTGTAGTGAGAGACATCGTACCTTCGATCTCGGATGAAGACACAGTTCTCCCCTCCCAATGAAAAATTACCGTCTCAGATCGTACGTATAGCTCAGCTTCCACACTTTCTGGAAACACATGATGTTTAAGGAATTTATTATTTATTTATTTTTATGAAAAAAATTGCCCCACAGACGGACGAGCTGATGGAGAGGTTTCTTCATGGCTTTCAGCTAACTTTCAAGGGGCGTGCGAAAGAAAGTTAGATTGAAGGGAAGAAGATCCCGTGGCTTATTATTAGAAGGGCCGTTGTGTTTGTTTTATGTGATTTTCATTTATGTAATTCACATATATAATTGTATGATTTCCACAGAATCGTACAAGTAGAATATATCATGTTTGATAGTATATAGTTAAATTTCTCAAAATTTCCTCACAGGCTCCGACAATAATATTAAGTCCAATATATGGAAATTCAAATATGTCTCAAGTACCTAGTCTATTAAATATTTTTGTAAACTCTACTTACAAAAAAATAAATGAAAATGTTTGATGCTTTTAATTTTTTTTTAAAAAAGTGTTTTCTAAAAGAATTGAATTTGAGTTGTGAAGAAAAGATAGTATCTCTTTTTATCAATTTAGTTACTTTTTTTGAATAAATAAATAAATAAAATTAATAACTTCCTGTTCTGATTTTTATATGATAAAATTTTTGGAATCATGAGTAATAAACTATAAGATTATTTAGACCAAAAATTTTCACAAAAAACAAAATCTCATCAAAGCAGCCAGAACATAGATATGGTCCCCTTGAGACACATGCAAATTGCAAACAAACCTCGTTTGGATACGTTTAATTAAATTCTGAGTCCATTAAAGGACAATTTAACAATTGACAGTTGTGGCGATTTGCCGGACTTAAATTTTCAGTAATTTAAAGCTTTAACTTTCTTAGTATAAGCCTGTGTATGCATATCATATATATAAATATATAAGACACACAGAGGAAGAAGTGGCCATAAACCCAAAAGCTAGCAAAGATAGGATCTTCCTTTGCCCTCATCACTCTCTCACTACCTTCACAGAGAGATATGGGAAGGAGTCCTTGCTGTGCTAAGGAAGGTTTGAATAGAGGAGCATGGACAGCTATAGAAGACAAGATTCTCATTGACTACATTAAGATTCATGGTGAAGGAAAATGGAGACACCTTCCCAAAAGAGCAGGTTAGATATTTATAATTATATATACAAGTTTTCATGCTTTATATATATGTATCAATTATTGGATAGCTTAAGATGTAGTTTGTAGGTTCATTACTTTGAAAATTTTCAGGTTTATATGGATCACTGATATATCTAAATGAGTTTTATGATATGTAGGTCTTAAGAGATGTGGGAAGAGTTGTAGGCTGAGATGGTTAAATTATCTGAGACCCGATATTAAAAGAGGAAATATTACTCATGACGAAGAGGATCTCATTATCAGGCTTCACAAGCTTCTTGGAAACAGGTTCATTAATTACTCTTCATGCATCAATTCTTTTGTTTTGGATTCATCTTCCATATTTTTAGTTTTCAAATCTATGTATATGTAACTAAAGAATCAACATATTCCATCGACGAGAGAGGAAATTAATAAGGAGAGAAGAAGGGTGGAAGACTATACCATAAAACACTAGAAGTCAACAACAAAAAATGACAAGAAAATGACGTTTGAAAGAAACCGAGCACGCATCTTTCCATGTTAATTAATTTAATAAAAAAGATATTTACATATATGGACACAACATTGTGATACAATAAAATTTGAATATCAATTGATTCTTTTTTTAAAAAATTATTGTATTATTTTTGTACTCATGAATATAATTTTGTTCCAATTTTATAATTCCAAAAATAATAAAATGATATTATGCAATCTTTGAAGAATCAAATATTTTATGAAGTTAGAATAAAATTATTATTTTTTATATTATAGTGATATGAAAAATCTGAGAGAATCATTTACTATTAGAATCACCTTTGAATCACTTACAATGAAATTTTAATCAAATATGTGGCATTCAAATATAATATGAAGTGTCACGTGGATGTTTTATAGCTAAACAAAATAATGAGAGTACCATCAGCAACAGCAATAATAATGACTTGTGTGTTCAATAGGTGGTCTTTAATAGCTGGACGACTACCGGGACGAACAGACAATGAAATAAAGAATTATTGGAACACTAACATTGGAAAGAAAATTCAGAATGGAAACTCAAAATCCTCCCCTACTTCGAGTGGTGTTGCACGTAGCTCGTCGAGTTTAGCTGGGCCGAACTTGGACCCAGACCCAGACACAAAAACCCCACCAAATACGGGTTCATGCGTGGTCCGAACCAAAGCAACAAGGTGCACCAAGGTAATAGTGAGCAAAGAAGTCCAAACATTATTGGCTGCACCTTCTTTGACCCAAGACATGAATGGTAGCTGTGATCATCAGAAAATGGAGGCACCGCCTTTTGTTAACTCGGAGGGACTTACAAACAACCCGTTGGATTTCATGGCGGATTTTGAGATGGACGAGAGCTTCTTTTCGGATCTTCTGAATATGGATATGTCCGAACCCTCTTGTTTTGAGAATAAAGTAGTGGACGGCAGTAACGCTAGCACATGTGACCGAGGTTGTCACCATTTGTCTTCTCCAACGTCTAATGATACCCACTTGAAAGTTTCCGATGATTCCTTGCGTGGCTCTGAGGATTTTCAATCAATGTCAGCTTTAATGGATAATGAATTTGATTGGCTTTGAAAACTTTTAAGTATACTGCCATTCATAGAGAGTTGTACAAAAAATTTGACCTTGTACTATTGATAATAAAATTAGTTTTATGTGGGAATCTCAAACTATAGATTCCTTGTTTATTATGGCTATTAGGTAGCTAGGTTGCTATATATAAATTCATGTCTGCTCGTAAATATATCTTCGACCAATTATAATGATATATGCTGATGGTGGGAATATTTCTATCCGTCAAGAATAATCCTATGGCTTAGTTTACTTTTTTACTCTTCTTTCCCATTTGCCGAGTAATTGATTTCTGAATGTGATTACATAGTGGAACGATGTAAGGTAAAGAAAAAGATGTTAAAAAGCGACAAATACCTAAATTTAGCAAATAGTACATATGTGCTAATAATTGAAGTTCAATTATTCCATAAAAAATATTTTAAGAATAAAACTTTAAAAGCTTTTGATCCATATAAAAAAGTGTGCCCCTAAATTTATTAAAAAGATAAAAATAAAAAATCAGGCATACTGTTACTGTAATAAAAAAATTAATAAAAATAAGTAAGAAGCTATAGATTAATCTTAATCTTTAAGATTTTAGTTAGTTTGATGTCTTATGTGTGCAATCTCTATTCTTAATTCTTTTCCTATATTCAAATCAAGGAGTTTATATGTAACTGAAAAACTTAAATTGACTATATATCAGGACCAAAATAATTGTTTAAATGCTTGTGTTTTTAAGTTTTTTTTTAAATTAAATTACACTGACTTCTTTTAAAATTTAAGTAAATTATATTTATATTTCTTGTTTAAAAATATCACTTGCTTCTTCTCTTGTATTTGATATATATTGCAAAAATCACTCATAATTATGATATATGTGTTCTTTCTAAAAATGAATTTACTTTGTTATTTTGACTGTCATATTAAAAATAAAATATAATTTTTATATTAGAGTTTAACATTAAATTAACTATTTGTACTGTTATAATAAAAGTAAAAGAAAAACTCAGTCTCATATGTTATGCAAAAAGTTAACTTCATTAAAAAATTAAATAGTAAGGGAAGTTTTTGTAATATACACCAAATATCATGGGAGTCAAATAATATTTTTGAAACAAAAAGAATATTAAGTATAATTTTATAAAAGTTTAAGAAAGTTAGGATAATTTACTATTTTTCTTTTTTTCACCTCAGCTACTTTAAATGCACGAAACATCCTTGAGAAAAAAAATACTCAACTAATCCAATGTATTTTTTTAATAATAAGTAGGTAATAAATTTATTCTATTGGATTTTAATTAATATTTTAATTCATTTAAAATATACACAAAATATATACCAAATATAAATCGCATCATGTTTCACATTAAATTCTTGGACCAGAAATAGTATACGTTTTTTTTTTTTGGGCCAGTTGAGTATAGTCCAATTATAAATACCATATATGAATAACTTAATCTGTTGTACATGGTGGCCGTCTGTCTTGGCAGAATATTCCTCTAATGAAGTCAAAAAGCAAGTGATAATTTATGACGAAATTAAAGAACTTTACAAGAGTTTGTTAATTACAAGTTGATCCTATCAAATCGTCAAAGTTAAGATTCAAATTAGCTATACCTAAACCACAAATCTTCTATTCATCGCAGTCAAAAGATTAACTCCTGAGGTTTCCCTAGGAAACCAAAATTGGAGAGTTGAAGTTAGAATGAATATATATATAAGTAAAATCAAAAGGAAAATTAAGAAATTGCAATTTTACAATGATAATTAAAAGTAATGACAAATTTATAGTTAAGTTTCAGTTCTGCAATGTCCAGTTTTGTACTTTACTTAACAGGGATAACGGTATCTTATTAGTTAATTAGGTAACCAAAAGCCGTTTAATCATTCTTATTCTTGTACCTGTTTCTTATGACTTTGTTTGTTAGGTTTGGATCCCGGGCCAAGACTATATGACTACTAAAGTATTGTGGGATGTTATTCGTCTGTCACTGAACTCATGAGATGCCCTATAGGATACAATATTTTAAAAGTTTAATTTTTTTTTTTTGAATTTTGGATCATAGGAGTAATTTTTGAAATGACAACACATGATACAATACTGTTTTATCGTGAAAATTATATCATTTAATTTTTTTGAAAGAGTATTTTATAAGATAAACTTAGGGAAAGTTTTTAATATATTCGTTATCTTTAGTTATACATGTGAAATAACTGTTTTTAAAACACTAAATGATATGTAATTTCGAGTTGTATAGAATTTTTACTTCTGATATGTATTTATAGTAAAATTTTATAATAAATATTTAGAAAACTTGCATATATTTTTCCCTACTTTTTTATTCACACCATCTATATGTTATGTTCCGTACATATAATTAATAGAAATAGATAGGGGAATCTAACATGAAATTGATAGTCATTGAGTGCCCAATTCTCACTAATGGTCTAATGCTCTATTACCATATGTTTCAATAACAATTAAACACTTAATAATTACATTAACTTCATGTTAAATTATGTCATTTATGTTTGTTAATTATATTTTGTTGAGACAAAAACCTTATTTTGGTCCCTTTATTTAAGAATTTATTCTGATTCTTTAATTTTATTTTATTTTATTACAATCTACAAATTTTCTAAACCAATATTTCTTTTCACTATTCTTAACACTGACATGACATCCTACATAACATTTTCTTACCGTGATGCAATATTTTAGTTAACATATTTTCTTGGATCTTTTTAATTTTTCTTAAAAATTAAAAGTCTATTTCCTCTAAAAACTTGTTTGATATACAAAAAATTAATTATAAAAAAATAATTTTATAAATAAAAAATACTCATAATATCCTTACTTTTAATAATTAAATAATTATTATTAAAAAATATTAAATAATAATTGTAAGAACAAATTAAAATTTCTTCCATTTTTTTTTTCCTCCTCCTTTCTCGCTTACCGCCTAAGGCTGTAATCTCAATCGATACTGTTCAAGCAAGCAAAATGCAAATCTATAACCATAATTATGTTACATCATCACTTTATAATTTAAACATTCACATATCCCAATGTTTCACGTTCTTTCTTTCTTATGTCTTTCCGCAATGTTTAGGGTAAAAGCATTCAATCTTCGAAAATGCATGAATTATTAAAAGCCAATTTCGCAAGTCCATCCGCAACAACATTTTGAGGCTCCTCCAGTTAAGATTCATCATGCGTTGCACTTGGATTGAGGCAGGGTTGTTGGTCGTACTGCTTAGTTTCTTTTTTCTTTCTTTTGAAGGTTGTTTGTGTTATCAAAAAAAGAAAATGCATGGATTAGCCTTATTTCAATCTATTCGGTTATCTTTCCTAAAAGCGCCTTGCTTTAGTCACGCCAGAAGCATTTTCGATTGTCTAAAAAAGAATATCAATTATAATTTTATCATTTTTAAGGAGTGTAATTTTTGTTATTAATTTTATGATAAGGCTGTAAATTAATTGTTGAATATTTTGTTCAAGTTGTGTATCCAAACAGATATCCTCAAATCGAATGAAAAGCTTGTGATAATGTATGACGAAATTAAAAAACTTTACAAAAAAGTTTCTTACAACTTGATCCTATCAAATTGTCAAAGATTTAAATTTGCTGCTATCTAAACCAGATATGTTCATCTCTGTCAAAAGATCAACTCCTCAACTCCTCAGGTTTTTTTATAAAAATTATAGTGCCCGTTTGAATATACAGTAAAAACTCATATTTGTATAAAAGAAACAAAGTTTTACTTTAGTGTGAAACGTGATTTTGGGAGAAGTCATCAACTTTTCAAACAGTTATAATTATGTTGAAAGTTGAAAAAGAATATACCTGTCGAGTAAAAATAAAAATAGAATGCGAAGAAAAGTGAACTAAGAAAATGCAATTTCACAATTGTAATGAAAAATAGTGGCATCATAACATATATTCAATTTCCATTTATCTTTACCGTGCAGTTTTTGTCCCTAACTAATTATCAGGGACAACAATCTCTAATTAATTAGGTGCCCTTAACTCTCTTAATTATTTGAATATATTTCTCTTGACTTTGTTTGCCGGTTGGTGAAGTAGCTAGCTCGGGTCACGTGCCTAGACTATTAATCATTTTAATATGTTATAATTACCCTTTGTCACACTAAATTCGTGTGATAATGAGATTTAAAATTTATTTTGTTTAAAATAAAATTTATAGTTTGATATTGGATCTGATGTAATTGGAATAATACTGGGGTGACCTCAATTGGTTGGTCTAGAAATAGAAACGTGTAGACACACAAGCAGATTTAAATTTTAATAACTTCCACCAACTGAATTCTAACAAATATTTTGTGAATACATTATTATTTGTAAAATGATGATACTCGATAGAATGACGCTTTATTGTAAAAATCATATCATTTAATTTTTTTTAAAGAGTATTTTATAGAACAAAACTTCGCTAAAGTTTTTTTTAAGGTATTTTCTTTAATTATAAAATAACATGTGATAAATAACTTTCATAATATAAAGATAAGTAATGTAGCCTAATAGAAAGTTGATGCCACTCTCAAAGTATCAAATTATTCTTACTAAAACATAATACTAAAATAATGCGATTACTTTAAGTGATATGATACTTTATCATCATATCTTTCAACAACAATTAAATCTTTAATAACCACATCAATTTCACCTCAGATTACATCATTTATTTTTGTTAGAAAAACCTTAATTTGATCCCCTTACTTTATTTTAAAATTCATTTTGGTCCCTTTATTTTATTTCGTTAAAATTCACAAGTTTTCCGGATCGTGCATTCTATACTAATCCTTTCCCCTAACTCTATTACGTCAACATCGCTAACGCTGACCTGGCATCCTAAATGGCCATTTTTACTTTGACATGACATCTTGTTAGCGTATTTTCTTCGACTTTTCAATTTTTCAAAAAAAAAAAATGAAGAGGTCAATTTCAACTAATCTCAATTGTTACTGTTCAAGCAAGCAAAATGCGCATCTACCATCATAATTAAGTCACATCATCAATTTATGATTTAACCATTCATCTCACTGTTTCACGCTCTTTCTTTCTTCGCCGCAATGTCTACGGGAGAGCATAGAAAGCGACAAGCATTCATAGATTCCAATCTTCGAAAATGCATGAATTAGCCTTGCTTCAATCTTACTGTGCTTCTTGGCCCCAAAAAAAAAAATCCTACAGTGCTTCAGTCAAGCCAAAAGCATCCTTGTCTTAAGAAGCATATCAAGTGCAATTTTATCATATTTTAAGAGAATATAATTTATTATTAACTTTTTATAATAGTTGAATATTTTTAATATCTTGTACAGGTAGGGCATTCAATCATATATCCTTATATCAAATGAAAGGCACGTGATAATTTATGACGAAAAACTTTACAAGAAAGCTTCTTACAACTTGATCCTATCAATTGTCAAAGATTCAAATTAGCACGCACCTTATATTCATCTATGTTAAAGGATCAACTCCTCAGGTTTCCCTATGAAAATATGATTGGGTTGGAAGTTGGAAAGGAATATATCTATTGAGTAAAAGTAAAAGCAGAATGAAAAGAGAATATATCTATTGAGTAAAAGTAAAAGCAGAATGAAAAGAAAAGTAAATTAAGAAAATGCAATTGCACAATTAAAATTAAATGTACCAAGTTGCATCATAATTCATATTTATGTCAGCGTTATAGGCCTTAAGTCCTCTAATTTGCATCTTAGTATGAAGTATATAAAATTTTTTCTAAATAGAAGAAAATTTGACAAAAAAAGTGAAAATGTGTATCGAGTCTATTATTTTAAAGATATTTTATAAACTTCAAATTTCAAATGATCTAAACTCTTAAATCCTCACAGGAGCCCAAAAAAAAAAAATCTAAAAAGATCTTATCAAATTATATATAATGTATTGAATGATAAGTTGATTTAAACAGTATGCCTTTATTGATAATAAGTTACTTTAAATAATATAACTTAGTTGAAAATGACATATTGACTTTATCCAAGTCATAATTTACTCATGTTTTTTCCTAGAATGAATAGTATCTCCTATTGCATTTCAAAGGATATGTTTTCTCATAATTTACGCTTTTATTTTAAAACCACTAAATGCGATTCAGACAGTGTTATTGTACTACTCGCTTGTTTGAATAATATTACTCTTTCTCTTTTCTCCAAGCAACCACTTCTTTGTTGTTACCATTTCCCATGCTCAACAATATAAATAATAAGTTTTATTTAACAAGGTAAGCATTTGAACACACAGCTCAATTTTTTTATGGAGGTTGTGAAATAATTTTTTTAACATATATATATATATATATAAAGGAATGGGGCATGAAATCCAAAATAAATAGTGCAACTCTATATATATTTGACTATTTTCACCGTCCATTTTTTGTCCATACCAAATTATCAGGGACAACGAACTCTTATTAATTAGGTGCCCAATACTCTCATTATTCTGGTGGGATTTTGTTCATAGATCATCTCAATTGGTCACAGCCTAAAAGATTTAGTCAAAAAGGAGAGTATCACTCCTACTTATATGAACTTATTTCAAGATCTTTTTATCTGATGTGAGATATTATAATATATCCTTTTTTAGGGCCATTTCGTTCTCAAGGTGTATATTTGGTGAGATCGACTTTGATACTACTTTCATACAAAGTCTTTAGTGATATTATTCTTGTTACGACACTCAACACATTAGCCTGGTAAGATTTTATTCTTAAATCATTTCAATTGATCACAATCCAAAAGACTTCACCGAAAAGAAAAATACCACTTCCACTTATAAAGACATACCTCAAGATCTTTCTATCCAATATCAATCATTAAAATGTGTTTCTCACTTTTGTTTGGTGATTGGTAAAGCAGATACTTCGGTACGTGCCATGACTACTAATTATTTTGATATATGTTATGATTAGTCATTTTCACACTAAACTCGAGAGATACCCAAGATATAATATTTTAAAAAGTGTTTTTATTTTGAGGTGATTAATTAATATAAAAGTTAATCATATGTTTCTTCGATCAATACACGAAGTTTCTTCAAAAGACTAAAATGAAAGCTAATGTTGTGTAGCAACTAGTTATGGGTATTGGTATTTGTAAGAATTAGTGTTTAACTACATGAATACAGTTTGTAGACTTATATATTGCTATTTCAAAAATTTTTAATTAAAATTTTTTATTTAACATAGCACCACATATTCAAATCTCAATAACTTCGAATTAAATCTCAATAATTTTTTTAATGCACTAATGAAATGACGATACTACAACATGGAATATATGGATACTATTTGACTAAAATCACACTTTTGAAAGATACATATTGTTTTAATTCAGTATTTTAAAATTTGATCATTTTAGTCATAAAAAAACAATTGTATGTCTCACGTTAAGTTTATTAATATATAATTAATAAAAACAGAAAATGTAACCTAATTTTAAGTTGATATAGTTGTTAAGTTTTTACTTAAATATATCATGACAGCGGACCCAAACTACATAGTGTTTTAGCTACTTTGATTTATGATGTTCTCTCTTCGCATGACAAATAAAGCACTTAATAACTACATTAATTTTGCTTTAAGCTAAATCACTCTTTTTTGTTAACTATTTGTTAAAAACATTAATGTGAAGACACATTGAAATGAGCTAAAATACTTTTTAAAGAATTAAAGTGACATAGTTAAATTTTGGGATCAAATTAAAAAAAAAAACATATCTTTGAAAGGTCAAAATATTGATTCCTCTTTAATTATATGTATTTCTTCTTTATTTGTTTTTTTTGTTTAAGGCAGCGTATACTGGGTTTAATTAAATAAAAAGTGCAACGGGAGCTTCCAAGTTCCAAAATTTACTAATATAAATGGAACATACTATTCTCTTTAATTATAATATAATTTTAATATACAAACTTCAAAATATAATATTATAATCTTAAATTGTCATAAAAATAGAAATATTTTTATATCAACTAAAATTAATCTCTCAAAAATTAAAAAATTTAGACAAAAATACACTTTTAATTTTTTAATTTTATTGCAAATTTTATTTTTATTACTTAACATTTTTTTTTGTTTCAATTTGGTTCTTAATTTTATCTTATATTTTATTTTTATTTCTTAATTTTATTTTGTTCTAATTTAGCTTTTAACTTTAAAAACCTATTCAAATATTTTTTTTTTCTTTTAAGACTATCAAATTAAAATGTTTAACAGAAAAGCCTTGTGGTTAACTTTAATAACTTATTACCAACTTAAATTTACTTGTTAATTATAATACATTTTCTATCACCACCTACTGCATTTTGTAGATTTGGAATAATATGGGTATATTATCTACAGACATGAAAGATATAGAATAAATTGAAATGAAAAATGGGCCGTGATCTACAAACATGGGCCGTGATCTTAATCTACTCAGTGGCAATACCAATAGAAATTAAAATAAAAAATGAAAGCATTAGTTAAATTAGAATAAATTGAAATACAATAAAATTAAAGAATGAAAATAAAATTTAAAATAAAGTTATAGAATTAAATTAGAGAAAAATTAAATTAATAGACAATGGTAAAATTTAAAGTAAAGTTAAAGAATTATATTATAATAAAATAAAGAGATAAAAGTAAAACTTGTAATAAAGTTAAGAAATTAAATTAAAATAAAATGAATTTAAAAGATAAAAGTAATATTTAAAAAAATTAAGGGATTAAAAATATATTTTAGTTAAAAAATTTAAAAAAATTATTGATAAAAAATTATACAAGGTAACAATTGAAAAAAAATGATAGAAACATAAAATATCATGTCACAGTGAGTTGTGGCTTTTTTCTTTTTTATATGCTAGTTTTAATTAATTTATAATTTTTTATTTTACATATAATTTAGGGGCTAAGTTGTTATTATTCAAAATTTATATGCCAAAATTATTATACGTAATATTCTGAAAAAAGAAAAAAAAAAAAAGATGCCTCCGAGAACTCTACGACTTGAATCAAAGGAAAAAACAAAAAATCTACGACGGCCGAGGGGGCATACGAACGCTGCACGCATCCCGTCCAATATTGGGGAAGAATAGCTTTTTTTGGGACGTGGAGCGTCGGTCGGGAAAATTAGAGTGGAAGATCCGATTGGTGCAGCTTTGACTCCTAAACAGAGCCTTGATTTTAGAAGACCATGGCTACTGAGTCACCGAGTTCCGTTCGTAAAGGTGAGTCGTGGCGGATGAATCAACAATCCATTACTATTTTATGTATGAATTAAATTGTATTATGGATTATTCAAGCGGTTTTGGAATATGGGTTTTCATCTTGGTGTAGTGGTTGTTCATCTGAGAGCCACTGGTGATGCTCCTATACTCAAGCAAGCAAAATTTAAGGTATTTCTCTGATCAATGGATTTGGACTTCTTCTTCTTCTTCCTTTTTTTCTTTTTTTAATGGGTCATTTTAATATTTCACTCAAAATTGCTAATTTTCTTGTCATATATGTAATTGAACCCCCAAAGTTTTTTTAAGTAGTTGTTAAATTCTTCAATTAAAACATAATTATATGTACAATTTTTTAATAATTACATAATAAATATATAATTTAATCAAAAAATTATACATTTCTTGATCGAAAATTATATTACTGTAAGATTTCCCTTTTTTTTGGGGGGGGGGGGGTGTTGGAAGGGGGCTGTCCTCTGAAAAACAGTTCTGCATCGGTTATTTGGTATCCAAACTAGTGAGAAAGAGGGCGGTGCATTATAGTTTTCAACAAAGTGCTTGTGCCAAATTACACAATTGGTTCAACTAATCAGGCCATCCATTGGATGCCAGGATTAAGATATGTCTAGACAGAACTAATTGTATTTTACCAGGGACGAATGTAGTAAGGTTTCCCGTGGAAAAATTGGTGTGATTTAGGTCAAATGATAATTGGGTTTTATCTTTTAAGCATAAAAGTATTAACTGGATGGCAATGTAGTTTGGTTCAGGGGTCCCATTCAAATAAATATTGATTCACTTGAGCTTTTGAGGTTGTTGGTGGTATTTTTGAGGTATGTATTTGGTTAAGACAGATTATGTAGGTTTCTGGAATGACGAAGTTTCAATAACAAAGGTAAGGCCCGCTTTTTTTTGTGTTGGGGGGGGGCGGGGGGGTTTTACATGACCTTCATCAAACTAGCCAAACCACCCAGGGTCAACATGTGTAGTATTGGGGTAGGCCTGGAAACAAAAGAAATTTTAGAAACTGAAATAGGAATAAAGTAGGGGCTCATGGGGTTAACGAGGCATGTTGATTGTTGAGCTGCAGTTGTACTGTCTCACACTATCATTACAGTGAGCATATTTTCTGGCGAGCCATTAATGAATCGAATAATTAAGAATTAAGCACTTTCGGCTATATAAATAGACTTTTCCTGGAGCCAGATTTGTACACACGTGGACTTCTAATATGGATACTACGAAAGTGAACTTGTAAATTACTAAATTCTACAATGAAGACCTAAATGGTAAAAACTCATTAGGCTCAGTTGTAGTCCATGATCCATCTTTGGAGAGGGTAAACATTGTTAAATATGTGAGGAGTTAGTAGGGCCTGAGGCTTGACTAATGTCTGATAGGAATGCAACAAAGATACCAATTAGGGAAATGTCTTTGCGATGGTGCTTATTTAATGCCAATACTTTGGGTGTTAGGGAAAGTAGGATGTTTGAAGGGTAGATACTCAGTAGTCATGGGCGAGGAAAATGCTAGACATTAGTTACTTTGAAGTGTACAAAATAATGCTTCTGTTTTGGATTGTGTTTTTAGCTTGGCTCTGGTTTTTTTCACATGGCTGCTTCAAAGGGGTATCCTTATTATTGGGTATGAACAGAGATTGAGCATGTTGGAAGTTCTGAAATTAATCTTTTGTGTGAATACATGCAAATTTTGTTGTGATGCCTTTTTCCTCTCTATATGATGATGAATTACTGATAAATATGAATTTCATATACTCTTGATATGGCAGATAGCTGGGACTGATAAATTTGCTAAAGTGATAGACTTTCTTCGCCGGCAACTTCACAGGGAGACATTGGTAAACAATCACTGTGTCAATTACCCCATCAGTTGTCAAATACTCCACAAATCATGTATGCTGAATTTTTATTTCATGGTTCTGCAGTTTGTATACGTCAATAGTGCTTTCTCACCGAACCCTGATGAATCAGTTATTGATTTGTATAATGTAAGATGTTAATGAATCCTTTTTCTTTTAAAAAGAAATTTTAAGTTTTATATTTTCATTATGGTAGATTATTCATATTTCTGGTACCCCTGTTGCAGTTTTAATTATTTCATGCAATGATAGTAATCTTCTCATCCCTTGATAGAACAGAATTAGAGAGATTGTAAATGGGTACACGTAGTGTAAGTAGAATGCATAAGATTGTGATAATATTTATTGAAATTTGGTCAGCATTTCTTCATAATTAGAAAGTGAAGAAATGAAATTACTCTTACGGATCATTTGGTTAGCAGATCCAAAGTGAAAAAAATGTGAAAAATGAGTAAGTGGGAATAGATAAGATAAAAAAGGCTTTTTTGTCTCTACCTTTAAAAAGTTGATTTGATAGTTAAAATGGTAATTTGATGGATAGAGAAATAATTGTAAAGATATAATAGATATTGTATAAGTTATGTAAATAGAATGCATTCATTTTGCGGTGAACCAAACGACCCGTTAGTATGTTATGAATACTCATTAAGAATAAGAAAAGATGCTTTAACCTCTTGTGGTGATCAGTTTGTTCTTTGAAAAAGATATGAGGCATTTTCAGCTCATTCAAGTTACATTTCAACCTTGGAAAGGGGAAGAAAAACTCAGGGACATGGTAAAATGCTAAATACATAAACTAATGTCCACTTCCTTTTGTTCCTATCTTTTCCTTGTTTTCAAATGATTTTTATTTTTTTTAGCGTAAATGAGGGTGTTAAGAAGAAATTGAGGTGACCTTGGGACCGCATGCTCTAATTCATGCCAAAATCAGTTCTCAATACAGATGCATTTGTACTAAAGAAAAAAGAAATAGAAAAAGAAAGAATTAATTTTCTTCTCTATCATTTAACAAATTATCTGGTAATGCTATTGTTATTTGTCTTCTCCTCATCGTATAAATGTGCAACTGTTCTATGCTTGCAATAGTGTAGCTTTCAAGTGCTAATTTTGTTGTTCATTATCATATTGCATCCTTAAGTCATGGTTTGTCATGTTGCTATCCTGGTTGTCCAGAATTTTGGTATCGATGGCAAATTGGTGGTCAACTACGCTTGTTCCATGGCATGGGGCTAACTCTCAATGATGGCTGCTGATTTGTAGATGTTCATATTCGTGAGTACATAATGTTTGCTTTTATTTTTGGATTTGGGAGACTTCTACTGCGAAGCTTCAAGTTGTTCATTCTTTAGCCATTATCATGTTTATGAATAGCTTCAACCTTTTAGTCTGTTAATCACGTTAACTGAGACATTCCCATGTCGAAAGCAGAAATTAACCAGCAATCATCCAGTTTGTTTTCTATACAGAAATAGGGATATGAGCATGACTTTGGGTATTGTTGCCTTCCCTTTTAACTTTTTTTTTTTGAAAAAATTAATTTGGCTTTGATTGGAATTCAAACTCAGATCATTCATCTCTATAGACAACTCCAATTTCGCTAAGCCAAAGGTCATTGGTAATATACAAGAATTTTTATCGACGCAGAGACAAATTTTGGTTTCCTTTCTGCTTGAAAAGTGAAGTGATCTATTTTCTAAATGACTAACTAGTCTGGAAATTTTGCAGTCTTGTGAAAACTTAATTGTAGGGTAAGAACTGCTGAACATTTAAATTTATCAGCCATTAAATGCTTTTAGCTATTGTAGGTGGGAACTTGATCAAAATTTCAAAACCTGCTTGTTATTGTAGATAGATTGTTAGGTAGACTCGGTGTACATACGCCATGTTATTAGGAGATTGTCATATGAATATTTAATGGGATTTGGCTCTTACATGTCTACATATTCATTTGTTATTGGTTTACAGTAAATATACGATGTCTACCCCAGAATTTTTCGTGGTAAAATAATATGGTACTGAAGTTGGGAGTTCGTGGGCCATAACGAAAAGTCTGATGTACAGAGCACTTTTGTAAATTCTTTCATTCCAATAATTGAGCATTCATTCATCTCATTTTCTTTACCAACTAGAATCTCTCTCAGATATGACAGTCTCCCCCGAGTGTTAATGGTATCCTACCAACAGGAGAGGCTCCTCTCCTTCATTAATTGACTTAAATGATGGCCGCCATCGTTTCACAGTGATGGGAGTATTCTCACAAATTTACAATCCCTTTCCCCATCCTCCCTGCAAGTTTCCATATAGGGTGCATTAGCCAAATAAGTCACAATATAAAAGTCTTAAAGGTTAGTGCCTGTGGAAGAATATGTCTATTAGAAAAATAGAATAATAAAAATTTTAAATAGTTTTTTAATTAAAAATATGGGGTAAAATGCTCCTCTTTGAAAAATGTATAAATCATTCAGTCTTTTCTTTTGTTTTGAAAATATATGCAAACTCCTCTAAATCAAAAGAAAACCAAAACGCTTTTAAAAATATTATTAATTTTTTATTGAAAATATGATATGTTAGAAAATATATTTCTTAATTTTTTATTTTTTATTTTATTTATTTTATGTTAAAAATTATGATTATAATTTATTTTAAACTTTTGTTTAATTTATGACAATGTTTTCATTTATTAATATATATTTAATACTAATTTTATTTTTAAATTAAATTATCTTTAAATTGGTTAATCTTAAAATATTATTTCAATGAGTCTTTTTTTAACGTAGAGAATGCACTTTTTGGTTTTAAGGGAAGGAAATATAATTTTTCAATATAAAGCAGAAGACTAAATAATTTAGGCATCTTTCAAGAAAGGAATAGTAAATTATTCAAAAATAATTCATGAAATATTTGATTATTAAATACTTCTTTTCACAACTACATATGATTAAATTTACTTAAATATCCAAAGGACTTGTCTAGTGGTGGAAGTAAGCACGTGATACGCAATTAGGTGTTCTATTATAGATTCAAATTATAGTTATGTCAATTTGTTTAGATGAATTGATTGAGGTTTATCTAAGTTTATTTAAACATTAGTTGATCATCATACTAAAAAAATTATTTGAGTAATACATGAAATCTGGGCGAGACAGGCCATATTTGAATTCAACTTATATTTCGATACATATTTTACATCTAGTCCCTATTTGTAGGGGGAAAAAATCCCATTATTATTTGAAAGGCTTTACCAAAATCTTTGTCAACATCGAGAAGTTATCAGTTAATAGCTTTTCAAAGTTATCAGTTATCGGTGGAAAAAAAAAAAGAAGGGAGAGAAAAAAAGGAGTAAAAAAGAGAGAAAAGGGGAGAGGGGAGGAAGTAAGTTTCTAAGAATCCAAGGGATTTATTTGAGCATGTACAATTTGTGAGTGTGACAATATGCATTAAATTTGGTTTTCTTTTTGGATGGAAATTCAAGTATTAGGTAGGGTGCACATGAGTCGGGTCGGGTAGGGCTTTGGTCGTGCCTGATGCTCAGCTTGATTTTAAAGGGGCTTCAAAATTGAAGCTTGTTGCCTTAGCCCGAGCCCAACCCGATTTAATATAAAGCAAGGTTGGGCTAAATCGGACGGCCCGATATTTTTTTAATTAATTATTAAAATTATTAAATAATTTTAGAAAAAAATTTATATAAATCTTTATAAAATTACATTTTATCTTTAAAAAATTAAAATTTTGGTATAAATCTTTATAAAAAAAATATATTTTTTATTTTTTGGATTTGATTAGATTAATATATCTCTTAGGGACGACCTAAATTTATTATAAAAATTATAAAATAATACTTAAAAAAAGTTGTATATAAGTTTTTATAAAATTATATTTTATTTTTTAAAAAATTAAAATTTTAATATAAATCTTTATAAAAAAATAAATTTATTTTTAGGGTCAGGCTGGGCCCTTATTATCTTAAGGGTTGGCCTGATGCCCGGCTGGGCCTAATTTTGTAGCCCCGCCCAGCCCTACATTTTTAAAAAAAAAAATTTTTGTGCCTGTCCCGATTTGACAAAGCAAGGTCAAGCCCACCAGGCTTTCGGGCCCAATGAACACCCCTAGTATCAGGTTATGAATATGCGCCAGCTAACTACTGCATTAAAAGAGGACTGCTAAACATCTTAAAAATAGTGAACAATGTAGCTGAGTTATTTATTTAGGTGGTTTATATTTGATTTAAGCAATTTAAATTTAAATTTTTGAATATTTTTTTATAAAATAATCTTTTAACTGTTAACTTAAAAAAATAATTATGGATATTAAGAAGCATATATATATATTCCTAAATTAGATTTGGATGGTTCAAATTGTTTTAAGAGGTATAGCTCAACAGCAAACAATCTAGATCCCATAAAATAAGCCACTGATTAAATGCTTTTAGCTTTTGAGGAGGTCAAATTAAGATTTCAAAAAGCTTTTTTCAAGAAAGGTATAATTATACACCTGATCATTAATTGAGTTAATTTAAAAATAAGACAGACTCTTTTAAAAAAGTTACAAAAAAAGGGGTCTCGGCTCTATACTATTTTTATAAAACAAGCTTAAATTTGCCTCATTAAAAAAGGCCCAATCTATCTTGTAATATAAATGAATAAAAAAATATTACAAAAAAATAAAAATAAAAATGGCCAAGAGAACCACTATCATAATACCATTTCTTTACACAAAAAGAAACAAGAAACTCAAATTTTGTTTTCTTTTCATTCATACATGAGCAATCCAATAAAGTTTAAAGCTCTTTTGGTCGATAGAATCTTAAATATATAAAAAGAAAAAAATTTAAAAAAAGAAGTAAGTAAGATAAAAATGATACTCGTATATTTATTTTTAAAAAGATTAAAAAATAAATACTTTTAAATAATAATTGTGAAAAATATAATAAAAAATTAAAAAATTACATCATGAATTAAATCATGGATATTAAACCAAATGGAAGCTGAATTCAAAAACTGTTACGGTGATATTACATAAACCAAACAGAAAAAAATGAACAACAATAGAAAACAAAGGGCCTTCATCACACCCAGGTACAATTCCCAAAAACCAAAAATTAATACTGTGAGTGAGTTTGGATAAGCTCTTTGCTGAAGCCACCCGAAGAGTTTGATGGCTACATGTGTCATGGTTATTCAAATGCCAGAGATGCATTGGTATGCAAGGACAGGAGCAATACCATGTTATAAATTTTTAAAATCTTAAGAACAAGATTATAGTAAAAGGAGAAAAACTCGGAAAAACTTTCAGAAATAACATTGTTCATTCCCCCTTTAATCCGGACCAACGAAATGTTTTTTTTTTTTTGGGGTTTTTTTCCTGGAAACAAACAAACACAGACGATTTTTGGCCAAAAAAAAAAAATACAGGGGTCCCTCCAAAATGATGAAGTCAATAAAAAAGGGAAAAGTTTAGCTTACAAGACCTTATGGTAAAATCATATTATTAATTATAATATAAAAAAATTGATAATAATACAAGCTAAATTTGAAAAAAAAATTTAAGACTAACACATATTATATTTGAGTTTTTTTAAAAACAGACCTATTTTTTATCATTTTTTAGACTTATATTCATTTTTATTGAATTAAATTTATTAAGTTAGGTAGATTTTTTGACTCATAATCAAATTTATATCTGATTATAAAAATAATAAAAAATTAGATTTAAAGATCTAAAGTTAAAAATATTTATTTTAAATGATTTATTAATATTATTTTAAAATAAATTACTACTGATTTTAAATAAACTTCTTAAACTTAGTGATAATAAATTTTTTATAATAAATATTTTTATCTTTAAGTTCTTAATTCTAATTCTCCTTAAAAACAAATATAGTTGGGCAAACAAAAAGTAACTTTAATATACACAAAGTACTTAAATAATAGAATATTGTACAAATAGGGAGTTTAAAGTTGAAACCTCTTTACCCTACAAGATGTCAATTGAGGGATTGTCTGAGTTGGGACTTAAATCCATGCAAATGGAACAATTATTCGTCTCAACAGCTTTCATGGGCCAGTCCTTGAATAATAAGTTCACTCCACTTATTAATTATCACCATATCATTTCATACCTGAAAATTTTCGATAGATTCAATTTACAATGAAAAGTAATTAAATTAAATTAATTATAAAGAAATATATATATATATATATATGAAGTTATTAAAAGTAAATCTTATTGAATGTTTATTTAGATATCTATTAATAATTAATTTAATTTATCGAAGAATTTTTTTCATCATCTTAAGATGCTATTTGTCATCACCCTTCACTTGTGTGTTGACCAATCGAAAAGCTCTTGTTGCCTTCCCGCTTTTGCAAAGCCCACCAATATATATATATATATATATATATATATTCTTTGCGTGATATTCTATTAAGAAAAAATTATATTTTAAGATTATAAGTTAAAAATATTTATTTGTAAATATTTTTAATTTTAAAATTATTTTAAATGTGCAAATAAAAAATTTTAATTGTAAAAACAAAAATTTTAATTATAAAAGAAAATTCAACGTCATATTATAAAACCCATAAACTCTTTTTAGTATTCATCTAGTTTTCTTTCTCATTTTTGTTTATTACTATTCAAAAAATAATTTATCACAGTTAAAATTTTTGGACCTTTAAATTTTTAAAATAACTTCAAAATTTAATATCTTTTATAGTAAATATTTTTAATTTATGATTCTGAAGTGCATTAAAGGTGCATTATTATAAGACTAATTAAGAAGCTTAATATGAGCAATCAATTTATTTTATCAATATATATAACATTACAATTTAGTTTATTTTATCAATATATATATATAACATTACAATTTAGTTGTATAATTTGGAAAAAAAATTGTATGTGTTAGCATAAAAAATCTTAAGCTATGAATAATAGCTAGAGGTTATGACCAATTAATGGGATTCAGTCGAGAAACTTCAGTTGAAAGATATCAACCAATGACATAAGACAGTCATTGTCCTATTTTACATAATAGAACACTAGAAAAATAGGAAAGTCTGGATCCACTAAAGTAGCAATTTCTAAAGACAATTGAACACCATAATTTCCACTACTAAGCCATTGAGAAAGCACGAACGTGATGAACGAAGATATGGCCTAATTGTAATCGTGCATAACCGTATAGGATGCTATATATTGGGAGCAAAGATTGCTAAATGAGGACACAAAGATAAATCCCAATAAGCTTGCATTACAACTTTATTTATTTTTAGTCATTTATCAACTTTGTTTACTAATTTATTTAGATCTTTTTTTATCACTTTGTTTACTACTTTTAAGCTTTTTCATAGTTTTTCTATTGTCAATTTCAGAGCTTTTACAATTCATTATTACGTTTAACGTCCATTTTGTTTACAAGTTCTTTGACTTGGTTTTTATGTACTAGTAATACTCTAATCCTAAGCTTAACTACATTTAGGATTTAGGAGAACCTTATTTCCTGTAGAGTTGGGTCCTTTCTCCTTTTCCAACCTCTAAAACAAGGACCAAGAAATTGGTTTTTTGATACTAGTTTCATAACTAAGTCACATGAAGCAACTAAATGATTTCCTTTCAAAGAAAAAAAAAATTCACCAACATATAAAAAATTGATGTGCCTAATGAGACCTACAGAGTTGCTAACGATGCATGTTTATAGGCTTTAGGAGTTACTACAATTATATCTATTCAAGCCTACTTGAAGATGAAATGTCATTTGATGGCACAATACACTAGCCAAAAAAAAAAGGTACTAATGCCCCTTTCTTTAAAAAGACTCCTCTAGAGCCATCTATATCAATAATAGTTACCACTCCTCCTTTAAAGCATCATGTGGTAGAAGGAATGTAGGAATGTATGCTAGCTTTATTGGCCACTTTTGCCAATATCCTAGAGTCATTGGTGGTGAATGAGATCCATAGTAAACAAGGAAAAAAAACATGTCTCAAAATAGATAGGGGGACAAGCAGTTCAAGCTAGGGGACAATTATATGGTTCTATGACCAATACCCCTTTCAAAGCCCAAGTGTCAACTAATTACCCTCAATTGAGTTACTCATAACTAATTCAATTCATATTTACTCCTACGTGTAAAGTTTTTAGTTTGATATATCAAATGCAAACAACCTTTAACATGGACAAGTGTAGGTTACTAGAAACCCATTTCAACATTGTTGAATGCTTCCACTACTTCATTAGGACCCTTTTTTGGAGGAATTGGATATGACATATCTAGAACGAATGTTAGCTATTAGAATACATCTACTTAATGGCTAATTGATGTTTAAGGGTACCAAGCCAGTACCTTGCAACCGATCTTCTATATAATGTTGGTCCAGTAGTTAAGAGCATAATAATTGGTGTTTGTCATTATAACGCCACATTTCAGCATATTGGCTACTATTTCATTGCAACAATTGATAGGCTAGGCACTGTCAATGTAGGGATGATTCTCCCATGAACAAATGGTCTTGGCACCACTATTATTGATCCTAACATCCTAGCAAAGGCAATGAAAAAATATCTTAGATATATGCAAAAAAAATTATAAACAAACCAATGTATAAGAAGCCTTATTTAGATTGGGCAAATAAGGCCATGCCCCTGCCTAAAAGACATAAACCTTTAAACTTTTCACCTTTCTTTAGAGAGGATAGGAAATTTACCTTAAAACACATTAGAAGGTTTTTAGTTCAATGTGATGAGGTCAACCACAACAAGTGCTACAAGTTGCAAGTATTTTCGCTATCCTTGACCTATATAATGCTTGCTTGGTATGCAAACCTACCTCCTAATTCCATTTAGAATTGGTAAGACATAGAAAAGATGTTCCACGAATAATTTTATTAGGCTTAAGTAAAGGTGACTATCATTGATGTCTTGGTTTTAAAATAAGAGGTAGATGAGTTAGCCAAGGATTTTGTAAAATTTTTTTAAAAGAGGAAGAGTCAATGCAATGTTTCATTACTTGAGAATAAGGCAGCAAGGATGGTAGTTGGAAAAATGCATTTGGCACTCAAGAAGATGTTGATTGTTTAGGAATTCTCTGACTTAATGGACTTAGCTGGCAAGGCACCTTGAATGAAGCATTTATTAAAGAAAAGGAATGAAAGAGGGCATCAAGGATGCCACTAGGAGCCTTCATGATTTCTGTTGTTGAAGCTAAAAAGAAACCTATGAAGATGAACCAAATCTAACAAACATTAGTGCAATTGAAATTCTAGCCAATAAGGGATATTCTTGTCTTTTTTTAAGACCATCTAAAGGGAAGGAAGTGCAAAGAATAGAAACGGTGGAGTCGTTCCTGTTTGATATTACTAAAACTGATTAGATATTGATCACCTATTGAGGGACAAGTAGATTAAGCTCTTAGATAGGCATAAGATTTTTTCAATTGAGGAATTGAAAGGCAAAAAATATTATAAGAGACATAACTCTTATAGCTATTTCATTAACAACAACATTGTTTTTAGAAATGCCATCTAAAAGGCTTTAAAGGAAATATGATTTTATCTTACTAAAAAGATACAAATATATTCCCAAAGGCCATTTTTACCAATGTAATTACTATGACATACTTGCCAACAAATGCACTTAGGAGTTAAGAAGCATACCCGGATCATCTAAAGAGGAAGGTGCCAAAATTGATATACCTTACCAATACTGGGGGATGGCTAAGGTGCTTAAGTCAAGGACTTAGTAGATTGGTCATGGGCTTAGGCCACAAAGGGATGGCAGAAGTTGTGTAAGTGTATGCAACAGACTTGGCTTATTGCCATTATTAACCAGAGAAGGAAGGAATCAAGGGCCCAATATTTGGATTCATGGGAGGCAAGTACATGAGTAGTGCTTTCCTAATAGTGACATGTAACTGAATATTACCATCAAGGACAAACCCTTTCAAGCCCCTTTAAGGGCCATTAAATTTAGAATATCTTTGGTTAATGATAAATGGATAGTGGATGTGAGGAAGGTAAACAACTCTAGACAAGACATGGGAAAGCTTATGAAGACCTAGTTTTAAAGGACACCGAGAAGGCACATAGCCAAGTTACATAAAAGTGTGTAGGATATGGTTTAGATAACTTTGCTAGTCAAAAGATAGGTTAAGAAAGAGATTAGTGACAAGGACTTGCTAATGGCGAAACCATTGGAGTCACTTCCAAGTAAATCTTTTGTGAACTTGATTGGATGGTAAATGTGATTAAAGTCAAGGAACTCAAGACAACACATAGGGAAATTAATGAAGACCCAGTTTTAAAGGCTACAGAGAAGGTGTGTAGCTAATTTGTGAAAGGGTTGTAGAAAAATGGTTAAGATGACTGTGCTAACTAAAAGATAGGTTAATATGGTGATTTGTTATGACAAAGATTTACCAATGGGGGAAACCATTGGAGTCAAGTCCAAGTCAACTTTATGTGAATGTGATTGAAGTAATACTTAAGATGTTCTTGACAATAGAGTCTTAATTTACAATGTTAGAGGGAGATGTTAAAGCCTTCAGGTTATAACAAGTCAAATTAACTGAAGGGGGTATAGCCAAAGAGGTGGCTAAAGCAATATTCAAAAAACATAAAAAAGTCACGACTAAACATTTGAAACCCTTATACATTAAGGCCTTCATTAATGCAAAACCTCTTAGTCAAGTATTTGTCAATGCTTGAGCAGTACGTAATGTCATGCCAACATCTATGTTAAAGGAAGTTGGGAAGGACAGTGAAGGATATAATGAAACAGATATGGTAATGAAAAATTTTACTAGTGGACCTATGCTAGTTAAAAGGATGTTGCCAGTATAGCTCACAATCGAAAATAAGACCTCTACTACTATCTTCTTTATAGTGGAAGGAGAGGTGTCCTACACATTGCTCTTAGGGCAAGGACATATAATAATTATTGCATACTATCATCCTTACATCAACTTCTAGCTTACCGGAATAAAGAGGACTTAAAAGTCATAAAGGCTAATGATAAACCCTTCCTGATTGAGGTTAGGATGATAGATACATTATACTATACATGCAACATACAGTTGATAAATTTACTGTTAGATCTAAAATTAGATTCCACCATTACATACCAACTATTAATGAGTGGGTTTTCTCTCAAGACTAGCATTACAAAAGTCAGTATCTAGCCTATTAGTTAAAATGAGCGATGAATGAGGCCATTAAAGCAATTAAAAAGCTACCCATCCATATAGCAATATAAGGGTTTCTCAAGAACTAACCAAGAGTTATTGAGGCTGATGTGGCCTTCCTTGAATCTCTTATCAAAGACACTATCCTTATAGTTGAAACAAGGGATCCCTTAGAAGAGGTTAACCTTAGCATTTCAGAGAAGTTAAGGTCAGCATTCATCAAAGCCATATTGACATAATAACAAAAGGTAAGAATAGTAGATTTGTTAAAAGAATTTATGGATTACTATGCTTGGGATGTATACATTGGCCAAAAAGGATATTCAGAAAGCTTATTCTTATGGTGAAGGAAGAAATCCAATTGATATTAGAAGCTAGTTTTATTCAAACAACTAGATACACGGAGTGGTTGTTAAACATTATGCCAATTGTCAAGAAAAATAAGAAGGTTTGTATTTGCATTGACTTAAAAATTCTTAACAATGTTACATAGAAGGACAAGTATGTAATGTCTATAACTGATATATTGGTAGATGTCACGACCTCAAATTAGATCATGTCCTTTATGGATAGCTACTCAGGATACAATTAAATTTATATAGCCAAGAAGGATATCAATAAGACAACATTCATATGCTTGGGTGCAATCAATATTTTTGAATGGGTAGTTATGGCTTTCAAACTAAAGAATGCACGGGCTACATACCAACATGCTATGAATACCATTTTCCATGATTTGATTGGCAAATCAATAGAGGTTTATATCAATGATGTGATGGTTAATTTTTCAAAATTTGACATCTGCTTCTTAGATCTTAAGATGGCATTTGAATGAATGCATAGATACAATTTAAGAATGAATCTTGTTAAATGCACATTTGGAGTAGCTACTAAAAATTTCCTTAGGTTCCTAGTGCATTGGAAAGGGACAAAGGTTTATGCAAACAAGGCTAAAGCCATTTGGAAGGAGTCATTTAACAGAAAGAAGTTACAGAGCCTGATCAATAAGATCAACTTCCTCTAAAGATTTATTGCCAATTTGGCTAGCAAACTTAGGCTAATTATAACCCTTTTATAGCTAAAAGATAAAATAGAATTTCATTAAGGGATTGAGTAAGAAGTTGTTTTCAATTAAATCAAGCGATATTTGTTGAAACCTCATGTGCTGTTTCTTCCAATGATAAAAAGGCCATTAAAGTTATATATATATATATATATATATATATATATATATATATTAGCTACTAAAGAATCCATTGGTGCATTGTTAGCATAAGATATTGAAGACAGTATAGAAAAGGCAACTTATTACCTCAACAAAGTGCTTACAAATACCAAAACATGGTATTCCCTAATTGAGAAGTTGTGCCTATCCCTATATAATGCTTGCACCAAATTGGGATACTAAATTTAGCCAAGATAGGTACAGGTCATTTAGAGTTAATTTGCTTAAATTCTTATATCATGACTTGTTTAACATGGTAAATTGACTAAGTAAGCTCCTTAGTCAACGAGGCATTAAAAGATAGGTTCTCATTGATTTCTTAGCCAAACATCCACATCTTGAGGTAGTCAATTATAAGCCAGAAATGTCAAGTTTTGTAGAATTGTAATATTTGAAAATGTTCTTCAATGGATCTTGTGTCCAAGCGAAAGTAGGAGTAAGTATAGTCACAGTCACCCTTAACTAGAAGAAGGCACATTTTAACTTTAAGTTAGAATTTTTTTTGCTCAAATAATCAGGTCAAGCATGAAGCATTGATTATTGGCCTAAAGTTATTACAAAGCAAGCATGCTAATTTTATTTGAGTAGCAAGAGACACAATCAATAATCAAGCAATTGATTAAGGAATACCAATGCTTACATCCAAACCTAAGGTAGTATCATCAATTACTTTTAGAAAAAAATATATTGCTTCTCAAATGTTAACATTATGCCCCTTTCTAAGGGGAAAAATGAAAGGCTAATGAGCTCACCTAGATGGCAAGATATAAAATCCCATCCTATCATTAAAGATCTTGCCTTATTGACAAGTTCACTTCATTGATTATGAGGTTAATAGCTCAAGTAGAGTAAACAATAGCAACTGAGCTCAACTTCAATCAATATCTACCATACAAGGCTATAGATTTCCCAAAGCAGATGATAATAATAGGGTTAGACCTTAAACAAGAACTTTTAGATAAGGTTATAGGATTGGACTTGAATTAGTAATCATTAGACAAAGTTAGGGAGTAAAGGCAAATACCTAGGAAAGATTTGACACCTAGGTAATAAGAATTTCCTGTTCAATGGCCAACAACCCCACCTCAACTAAAATGAGATAAGAACTCGCTAAGTATGACTGAATTAAATTAATCTGTAAAATAGCCAACTATGGTTAAGCTAGAACAAGGTCACGTATAGCTAAGTATGGCTGAAATAGAGGTAACTCCTGAGCAGCCAAGAACTATTATGCCATACTTCACTTAGCAGCATCCGAAAGAAGTTAATAACTTGAGAAAGGAGATAATTGATTACATAAAAGATCCATCAAATAGAGTAAGCCAAAGAGCAAAAAACAAAATTATGAACTACATCATATGTAAGCAAACCTTATACAAGAAAAGTAAAGAGGCTCTACTTTAAAGTGCTTAGGCAACAAGGACACACTAAGGGTAACAGCTAGATTTCATGAATGATTGTGTAGAGCACACTAGGCTGGGCATAACATGAGATGTGTTTTATATTGACAAGGATTTTACTAACTAACCATATCTAATGATTACATGAGGTATGCAAAAAAGATGTTAAGATTGCCAAAAACATAAGATTTTAAGATATGTGCTTCTCACTCAACTTCACTTTATGATAAAACCATGGCCATTTAAGGGATGAGCATTGGATTTAATTCGTAAGATTTACTTACCATCTTTTAAAGGGTATGCTTTCATCATTGTGGCCATAGATTACTTCACTAAATGGGTAAAGGCAATTTGATTAAAAAAAGTAAAGTAAAATGATATGATCAAATTCATAAAGCAGTATATTATCTACAGATGTGGACTACCCTAGACAATTATGATCAATCAAAGAATGATGTTCATAGGTGATGAGGTAAGGGCTTTTACTTAAGAATTTAGCTTTAAAATAATCCATTCTAGCCCTTCTTATACGCAAGCAAATGGATAAGCTAAAGTCACTAACAAAACTTTAATCGGGTCGATCAAGAAACCCATTAAGGATTAGTTGAGGAAGTGGCATTAGGTCCAATATGAAGTTGTATGAGCTTATAGAAATTCGGCCAAAACAACCACTAGTACTACTTCTTTTAAACTTGTTTATAGAGTCGATGTCATGCTTCCTTTAGAAATTACTGTTAGGTTTAAAAAATGGATTAATAAAATAATTTGATCACTGATGAGTACGCTTAGGTTATATGTATGGAATTAGATTCATTGGATAAAGATTGGCTAACTACTTTAGAAAACATCAGGCCACATAAAAACAAATTCATGCATATGTATAACAACAAAGTCAAGCCCCAATGGTTTGAGGTAAGAAACTTGGTTTAGAGGACTTGACCACTAATTGCGTTAAAAAGATAGAGAATTTAACAAATGGTCACCTAATTAGGAATAATCATTTATGGTTAGTCAAGCTATCTATGAAGAAGTGTATCATTTAATTGATATAGAAGGGATAGAAGAAACAAAGTGCATAAATGTAAATATCTAAAGAAGTACTTTCCATCTATATTAAAAAAAAAAAAAAATTAAGGATGAAGATCAAAATGCTAATTTTTATTAAGATGTCTATGTTGGAGCCTTAAACTGACTCAATGGTCAAAATACTAAAAGTTCTTAACATTAGAACCAAAAAGCCTACTCAAGAAGTGTAGGACTAAAACCATTTCTAATGGCCACTAGAACTTGTTTGTCATCTCCTTAAGGGTCTTAGCCAGTGCTAGGTGAGGATGCTGCATGGATCACTTGACCGGGAGATAGTTAATCCAAAATGGATGTAGAATATAAAGTCTAGGTGCAATTGACATATTAGGTTTTAGATTTTGAGGGTCTACATTTTGCCATAGTTGGGGCTTAGCCTTTCAAAAATCTTTAAGCTTATTATTAATTTGTCTCCCTTCAAGACATAAGTTGATCTCTTAATGCTTGAGAACTTTTATATGATCACCCATAGTTGTAAATGATTTTATAAATCATTTGCCTCTTTCTGTAACTTTGCTAATTGAATTAGTTTGTCACCTAAGGAACTTTGCAAATCTCAGATACCTTTCTTAGCTTTAATACGTTCTTCTCAATATAACAAAATTGGTGGGTAAGGTGGGCAAATTTGTTTTATGGCTTTTCCAGATAGGAAAGTTGATTTTTAACATCTTTCACACGATTGGCATTCTTTTTCATGTGAGTGGAAATGATTAGGAAGTCTTTCTATGCCTTTTCCAAGCCAAGCTTCCACCTTAGTGGCATCAAATAAACATAAGTAGGAGATAGTAATTAATGCAGAAAAATGCAGAGAAATAGTAATCTTTTGACTTAAGGAAAGTTCTCAGACAATAAGGAGTAGAAGTTAGAAATGGCCTTGGCAATAGAGGTAAGTGATTGAGTTGACAAATCTAAATTAACAATAGAGGCAATCTCTAATATTACCAAGGAGCAAGCTCATTTATTTAAAAAATCCCTCTTAAAGAAGTCCATAAAACCTATGAAAAAAACCATATAGGAATAAGTTCTAATCGATATAAAGAAAAGAAAAGGCAATAGTTGGAGTGAAGACATCTCAAAGCAAGAGGGAGGATTGATGACCAAAAAGGCTTTGCTATGATCAAAGAAGTAAATGAAAAGGGTATCTTCAAAAGCTTCACCTTCGATCAAATCAATAGAACCTAGAGTGCCTAACATGCCTACAATACATAAAGAAAAGAAGATAACTAAAGATTGATAGATAGGAAGGGAAAATTTAAGGATCTACCTATAAGAAATTTGAGATGATAATTTAGAGGATAATTGAGAAGTAGAGTGTGAGGCAGAGTGCTTGCACAAGATTGTTGGCAAGCTTGCCATTGGGAAGAGAGCATTAGCAAATTTGACAAGATTACCATAAAAAAACTGATCACCCACCCCCCACTGGGGATCAAAAGGAATAATATCCTTATAGTAAAATCAAAGAATATCAAATTGATAGTATTGGGTGTAGAAGCCTTACCCAGTTCATAAAACCTCCTTTTTAGTAGAAAGGAAAGTACAATGATAAAGATCTCGAATTTGTGAGTGAGAGGGGAATGTATGAACGCCTTGCAACAAACCTTGTTGCCAAGCACAACAATGAGGGGCTATAAAGTTCCATTTGTGACTTATTATTCCAAGAAGAAGGTGATGTTCTGACTACTAGATCTTGAGCAATAAGATAGCTTGCCTACATTTCATAAATCTTTTTTCTATTAACTGTTAAATGATACATAAGATCAACAAAAAAACTATAATAGGCTATAGAGTTTGGCCAAAAACAAAGGCAAACTCATTAGCATTTTGAATTTGTGGATTATAGAGTGAGATAAAAATAACACTAATTGAGATTATGTCTATAGGAACTTGTTAGTAAAGCTCCCCATAACTAGTAAGATTTGTAGAGATATAATTAGGCAATGGATGGTTAAAGCTAAATTGATAAAGAATGGCATAGAGCCACCATTATAAGAACCAAAATGGGCTGGGTACTACATCTAAAGAAAGGTCTTAGGGCAATTAGCTTTGGAGGATGTGTAGTCTCTATTAAAGATGGCTAAGGATTAGTCACCTAAGATTTATACAATGGCTATCACCCAAGGTTATAGCAAGAGGTTGAAATTCTTTTACCACTTAAGCAAAGTAAATCTAAAAAAAGGTATTGATAAAGCTAGTAAAGTAAAAATGCCATGTGCTTTGCACAAGTAGGGGCTAAGTCAACTGTAACATCTTTATAATTCCTATTTCTCTCCATAGTTGTTAAAATAAGGAAGAAACTAATTATGCCACACATAGAAAGAAGGTAAAGAAATTGGCCAAGAACATTGACAAAAGGGTGAACAAGACGGTTTATCAATGATTAAGGATCACCATTTTGATAATTAGTTGAGACAAAAAAAATGCTAAAGCCTTTCAGTGCTTAACTTAGCTAATGGCACCAAAGGACCAAAAGTGTAATTGTCCTCTAGTAACTCAACATTGATGCGCATATTGTTCATCATGGAGAAACAAAATGGATGATCAAGACTAGACCTATGCCGATGAAAGGAAGGAGCAAAGGAGTAAACTGAGGAGATTAAGAAGATTGATTTTGAGAATCAGAAGGAGAACTTGACATTTCACATGAATTCAAAGATGAAATTGAAGTAGTGAAAATATGTTAAAATTTCCCTGAATTTAAAGAACAGAGAATCAGAATGAGTAGGCTGATGATACGATTGATTATAGGGTATTCGCAGAGATGACATCAAGATAGGGAATCACTATTAGATGTTTAAAATCTTAAAATATCATGCCTTTTGATATTATATGCAATGGTTAATCCATATCAAGAGACACCAAGGATGCAATGTGTTAGCATAAAAAATCATAAGCTATGAACAATAGTTAGGGGATAGGACTAGCTAATGGGATTTAGTTAAAAGATATCAGTTTATAACAAAAGACAGTTAATACCTTATCACTAGTCAATGACCCATATTTCACACAACAAAAATGCCATATAAATAAGAAGGTGTGGATCCATTAAAACAACAAATGCTAAAGATAGTTAAACACTTTGATTTCCACTGCTAGGCTATCATAAAAGCATAAATGTGATGAACTGAAATATGGTCTAATAGGAAACATGTGTAAACATGGAGTGTGTTATAAATTAGGAGCAAGGATTGCTAAACAAGGACATATAGAAAACTATCAAGAAATTAGCATTATAACTTCCTTTATTTTTACTCATTTATCAGCTTTGTTCATTGATTTATTAACAATTTTTTTATTATTCTCAATCTAATTTTTAGTCAACTTGTATTTAGTGTTTATCACAACTTTTTTGTTGTCAATTTTAGAGTTTATACAGTTCATTATTATTAAGTTCAATGTCCATTTTGTTTGTAACCTCTTTAATTCTATTTTTATGCACCATTAATATTTTAATTTTAAATTCAACTACATTTAAAACTTGAAAAAAATCCTACTTTTAGAAAAGTCACATTCTATCTCTTTTTTTAACTCATAAAACAAAGATTGATAATTGATTTTTCAATTACTTTCACAGCTAAATCACATTAACTAATTAATTGATTCTTTTTCGGAAAAAAAACACTCTAATAATATGTATTCCATTTTTATTAAAATTAAAAAAATATAATAACAAACATTTAAAAATATTCTTCACGTAATAGTAAGTCACGTGATAAGCATTACCTAGGTTTTGTCTTTCTGAACATAAAAATGAGCTTTGGGAGTTACCGAGGAAAGTGACATATAGGTCAAAGTACTTTTTATTTTTGTGGGCCAAATCAAATAGGCCATGGGACTGATAAATGCGAATCTCGGAAATCATGATGTTCTTCTTCTTCTTTTTTTTTTTTTAAAAAAACAGTATTACACCAATGATTTATACTTTATTATTCAAAAAATATATAATTTATAATAAGATAATCAAAATTATTGTCACCAAAAAAATGCATTTCATCAAAATTTTTGTTTGAGGTATTTTATAAAAACTTTAAAAAATTGGTATATACTTCTTTAGATCTATGAATGACTATACTGATTAATTGTACGAAGAATAAATATGATTCTCCTCTCATTCCCCCTAATCATAGATCCTACATAAATAAACTAATCTAAGTATTTTTAATAGCATAATCATAGGTACACTCCCAAGTAATTTTTTTTTAATAAACTTGAAGCGTATTAAAATAATTAAGAATTTGGAACGAAAATTAGATTTACATAACAATTTGCTTCATACGATCAAGGAGTAAAATTTTTTAATATATATATATATATATAAGCGCACAACTATTGAGAAATGTAGAATTAATCTGTGTGTACGTCTGCAGTTTACGCAAACCAATGGCAAGCTGCTCTCAACCTGCCACCTTCCAGAGTGTGATAGGAGACCGGGCAAGAAGAAAGCAAATTGCAGCAGATAGAATACCCCCCCCCCCCCCGGTTTTGTATAGAAAGATAATTTAAATATTATTCCTTCATTGATTATATTTTTAAAAAAAGAATTAAATATTTGTATATTTATTTGATCTTTTAATAGAAAATAAGACTTTTTGATCCAAAACTTAAATGTGAAAATTGTTAAATTCCATACAAGTAGTGTAGAAGTTAGCCTACCATTCAACGACAAGTCTCCAAAATATACTGAGAAGAAATTGCATAGCTAGGTTGCATGCATGATAGGTCATGATTGAGACGGCTAAAATGTTATTTTACTTGTATATTCTACTCATACATTATGAATTTTAATCTATAGGCTCAATCTAGGTTATTGTTAATTTTCACTCACAAATAAGCAATAATTACTGATAAGATATTAAAATTTTATAGTCTCCAAAATATGTGAGACACGTGTGAGACACATTTTTACTGCTGGCTCCACAAACACGGGAATAAATCAAAATCCGCTGAATTAGTGATGTGAATTGTGAAGGTAGATGTGTTTCTATACCCTTTATTGGTTATATAACTCTGGTTCTTTAGCTATCCAACACCAGGACTTGCACATAAGAAACTAGAAAAATCTGGGCCAAAAATGCAAGAGGCAGTGTTTCGTAGTATAATAAAATAAAGTAACAATTAAATTATATCAAATTTCTTGAAATTTGAATATATATTGAAAAAATTTTATTTTGATTTAATTTTTTTGGTAAAAGAAATTAGCAAAGACTCAATTTACTAAAAAGAAATTGCATATGTACTATATATTTTTTTTTTTGTTACAAAAAAAGGCCTTGTGAGTCACGTACGTCAAAACTCCCTTAAGGAGTGTTTGGTTGAGGGTTTTTGGAGGGAAGGGGAGGGGAGAGAGATAAGGTGTTTGGTTAAATTAAATAGGGGGGGGGGGGGGGGGGGAGGGGAGGGGAGCCAAATTTGCCTCCCCTCCAAATTGGAGGGTTTTGGAGGGGAGAGGAGGGATGAGGTGAGATATTTTTAAAATTTTAATTTATTTTTTTGTCTCTTTTAATTTTTTAATATATTAATATTTAATAAAAATTAAGATAATTTTTTATCAGAAATTAAAAATAAAAAAAGATTAAATTTTATAATTTTTTTTTTAAATTATTGATATAAATAATTTTTTTTATTAAAAAAATTAAAATAATATAAAGAGTAAATTTGTCCAAACATAATTACCTCTCCTCCCCTCCCCTCCCTTCCAACCAAACAAAACTCATTAAAACCTCTCCCCTTCCCTCTCCTCCCCTCCATTTACCTCTTCTCCCCTCCCCTCCATTGAATCAAACGGAGCTTTAGTTGTGTTTTTAAAAAAAGTGTCTACTGAGTCAAAATTCTTAATTACATATTAAATGACATTACATAATATGATAGGATATGATATGATAGTATCAACATAAAAAATATAAAATGATATAATATAATAGTATATGATATGATTTAGTATGATCAAATATAATATAACTGAGATATGATAGGATATGAGATGATATGACATATTGTGAGTTTTGTGTCCCATTTGATTACGTATCTTTATACATTACGTGCTTTGCTTTTGTACTCTAATTAGTTTTATTTAGATGCTTTGTACTATAATTTGTTGCCAATTTTGTCACATCCTAACTTAGGAAGGTGGCCAACATGGAATGTGAGGTAAACTCCATACTTGTAACTCTACAGGCAAGATCTAGCCTTCTTTATGTGATTGTAGTGGCATTGAATTGTGCTGTGAATGTGGAGAGCAAAGCTCTCACATAAAATTCCTATTTTGTAGGCTTATAGGTACATAGCTTATATTTACGTGACTATTTATAATTAGTTTGATTTACGAATTTTTAAATTGAATGTACCTAAAAATTTTGTAAACTCTTAAAAGTGAGATTTTTTATCACTTCGTGATCACCTACCATTTCACAAAAGACAATTTACTAGTGGGAAAATTTCAAACTTCAAAAGCCGATGCGCCCTTTTCAAGAGCTAGTTACATAAAGAACTTGTCATTTCCCAACTCTTTATGCTGTTTGATGCTTTTTGTTTTTGGTGGGACATCTTCCATAATTGTATGGACAGTGTTGTGGTGCAACAGTTGTGAGTCAATCTTTTTTTTTTTCAATCTTCTTTTTCGAAGGAGACACAAATTAATAAACTACCAACCGAACAATTATTTTTTCAACAACTATAAGGTGTAGTTAAATATATAGGCAGATTTTATGACGATGTTCAAGTCTAGAAGTTAGCATCTTCATGACTTCAACCAAGTTGAAAAGTTGGAACAAGGAAAATCCAGTTCAACAACTATAAAACAGGCCTTCATAATCATTACTATGCGCTAACTTTTTTTGGTTACAAAAGAGTATGCTAATCCTTCTCTCATTTTTCATGAAACAAGGAATATATATATACCGGGATATATATTAAACACGGTGCCATACTTCAAATTATATATATACATATAAAAATTTATCCGTTGTAATATATGTATCTAGATTGTATCCTCTGTTTATATCAATATTATAGTTGCTTCTTAGCATGTCACCAACTTTAATATTTTGCTCGGACAAATGAAACTCAATACTTTCATATAATCATATTCTGCCTTCTGAATTATGTAACTTGACAGAAGAATTTTAGGGCAAATAGTGAAACTTCATTCGCGGTCAATCCTATGGTCTCTAATCATATATGCCTTTTCACGTTTTACTATATTATCAGTTCTTTCTTTCGGTGTCTATCTTTTATTTATTTGTCAAATTCTTTCCACTTTTTAACCAATCTTTGTCATATTTTGTTTTGGTAAAAAAAGAAAAAAAGTTGGAGTTAAAATAAGTTATCTGACTCCCTCGTAAAACACACTACAATTAATAAACACCTACAAATGAAAACCGAATACCCCTTTTTTCTCATATTTTACACCTCTTTTTCATCACCCTGCTCGAATAATGTCAAATATACGCAATATGGAACGGAGCATGAATTTGCAAAATTAATTATAGAATAATAATAATACTACCCAGTCAGTCCTATTAGTCACAAGAAAATGTCACACTCCGACAAATGAAGTGGCGACAAGTGATCCAATAATGAAGAAAACAAAAGAAGGGTTACATCACTAAATAACAACACTAATATTTCATGATAACGAAAGCTTATGGAATGTCGGATTCACCTTTTGACTACCATTTATTACACCAAATAACAAAATTTATACAAGAAGGTTTATTGCGAGAAGGGCCCAAGAGTAGCCTCATCTACTTCAAGGAATTGGCTAACCCACTCTAGATCCTCTTTGGAGAAATCAAAGAACCCATCCACATCAAAATTGGTTTTTGTTGAGTCTTGATCAGTTCCCTCTGTGGAATTCTCTTCTCTTATTAGCTCTGTCTGTTCAGGAATCTCCTCTACCACCCTTTCTTTCTCTTCACTTGTCGAACTCCCACCTGCATGCTTCTCCTTTAGTTTTATTTTCTTGCTCAAATGAGAATTCCAGTAGTTCTTTATTTCATTGTCTGTTCGTCCTGGCAGTCTTTTGGCAATCAAAGACCACCTAAAACATTTATCAAAAGATTAAATAATTAAATAAAAGCTCGTAAATAATTTTATTATAATATTTAACACGCTTCTTATATGAGTGTCCGAAAATACAAGTCCATCATATCTATTAATTGTGGGCTATTTTATTGTAATCTCTAACAGTAATGCTAACCTGTTTCCAAGAAGTTTGTGAAGCCTAAGTATCAAATCTTCTTCTTGGTCTGATATGTTTCCTCTCTTGATGTTGGGTCTAAGATAGTTCAACCATCTTAACCTACAACTCTTATCACATCGGTTGAGGCCTGCATAAACCAGAACACATCAAGTTCTTTTTTTCTTGTCAGTATAGTCAAAGGTATTCTCAGACTTTGTCTAGTTTAAAACCCATAATTTTTTCAACAATTTCTATAGCTACATATAACTCTCCCTCAAAAATTCAAACTGAGCATAGGCTGAAATTTAATTTTAATTAAGAGAACAAGAGTGACAAGGATTGAACTACTAATTAATCACTAAATCAAGATATTCCGATATGTCAAATAAATTAAAGCTATCAACAAAAAGTCTGAATATAATTTTATTACAATCTCTAACGAATGAATGATACCCGCTTTGGCAGCGATGGACTTCCACCTTTTTTCCCCATGAACTGCAATAACCTCGGCTAGTTTCCTATCTTCTTCTGGTGTCCAAGCTCCCTTGCTGAGAGCCACGTTCTCCATGGCTTCATTTGGCTTCACTTTGCTCTTAATATCATCAGTCCTAGAAGCCATTGGCTTTTCCTTTAGAACTTTTTAAAAGGAAATATAAGAGAGGGAGAGAGAGAGAGAGAGAATGGGGAGGATTTTGATAAGCTTTGGAAAAGCTTCGTTGTATGAATGTGTGAAGTGTGAAGCAGTTATATATATGCGACGTGCTTGAAAAAAAGGGAGAGAAATGACCTTTTGTCAGCGTTACGAAAAGTGATCTTGTCCGTGAAATTGATCGACGACTGAGCAATAGAGTCCTACATACAAACCCCACTTTCTTTTTCTTTTATTATATATCCCTTTTTCGTTTGTCAAGCTACAAAGAGGCTCCGACGGTACGTACATGCATCACAAAAGAAAAAGGGCAAAGTGGGCGTTTGTTGTGACATGCAAAAATTTAATGAAATTTTTAAAAGGGCGTTATAAAAAAGGGTGCCAATTGCAGAAAGATAGATAACAAGCATTTAAAAAAATTTAATCACATATAATGTATTAATTGATTGTGTAAAATATCAATCAAAACTTATAGAAATAGTAATTTTAAGAAAATTTTTTTTGGTGATCATCTTACAGTCATATGGTACAAAAAGCGATAATAATTCATCAGCGTCAGTAAACCCTATAATCTGTAACGCTTATTTTAAATAAATTTTTATTGGCCCTTTATATTATTTTCCTTTTGGTGTAGGCCCTTTGTACTATTTAATTTAATTGTACAAGAAATGTATCTAAGAATTTTTCTCGTTTTAAATAGTGGACAAGTATATTTTGAGTATATAATCAAGGGAAGCGAAATAAGTAGGTAGAATATATAGCTTTTGTCATCTAACACTTATCTCCCACGCCGGATTTTCCTCTTAATCATCATCCAGTGCCTCTTCCTTACCAAGATGGTGGAGTGCCTGATCTGGTGAGATTGCAGGGGATTTAGCTCCTATGGACATGCAATTGTCTCATCTCATCCAAGATCAACCTATGGCGGATGTTACAGCGCAGCTACCTTCCCCTGACTTTCTTTCTCCGCAAGATGCTTATAGCACATATGATAACAAGTCGTATCCGAGATCCAAAAAAATAGAAGGATATGGATCTGACCATGCACCTCCATGACACATCACCACCAATAGCCAAACCAGTGTCAATCCAAGCTACAAAGCCTGGCAATGGTAGGACAACCTCATTCGCAATGCTATTACAGCATCTGTTGATCCTACCATTGCTCTTCTCGTTGCCATAGCATCCACCTTTAATGAAGCTTGGTCACGTCTTGTTGTGCAATATGCCCACAAATCTCAGACCCATATCTACAGTCTTCGTGAGACTCTCATTCGTCTCACCAAAGGATCCAAGTCAATCTACCAAAACCTTGGAGATATTCAAATTATTGCCAATGAACTTGCCATATCTGGCTCACCATTGAATCCCGATGAACTTGTAATCAAGGTCCTCAATGGTCTTGGCCCTGATTAAAGAGAAATTAGTGCCGCTATTCGTGCCTGTGACTTCCCCATTTCACTTGAACTCTTTGACAAGCTCATCGGGCATGAAGTCTTTCTCCATCATGCTGATCAGTTTACTAAGCAACCCATTAAAGCTCAACTCACTCAACACTCTCACAACAGATCATGTTCAATAGCCTCATATCAGCATCGTAGAAATTAGCAAGCTTTAAACTATAGTAATGCATCCAATAGTGACGTCCTCCAACACTATCCTCATGGATTGCCTATCTACCTTGCTGCTATCCGAGGAATACTTTAATCAAGTCCCTATTCATGGTGTCCATCCAACCCAAACTCAAGATCTATTGTCTAATGTTAACTTTATGACAAATTCAGACACATTGCAAATGTTTGCCGATCTCTCTCTCACAACGTTGATGAACCGCAAGCCAATTTCTCCAACTATCGCCTACAGGTCAATTCTTCCAACTCATCGAATTAGGTAATGGATACCGGCGCTTCACATCATGTTATCAATGACACCAAAGATCTTCAAACATGTTCTGAATACACGGGCAGTGATGATATTATTCTTGGTGATGGTAATGGTATAAAAATTACTCATACAGGACACACCTTTCTTGCCATTCCTTCTAATTCCTTTGTTTTGAAAAAAATGTGTTGTGTGCACCTTTCAGTCATGAAAACTTAATTTCTGTTCCACAATTTTGTGCTCAAAATAACACTTTTATTGATTTCCTGATTTCTTTGTTGTGAAGGATTTGAAAACCTAGACTCCTCTTGCTCAAGGCCTAAATAGATCTCGACTCTATGAATGGCTTGGTTTTTCACCATCACCAGCTAAAAATCACTTCACTCATGCTCATTCATGTCCTACCTTGTCCCTTTGGCATTGTCTTCTCGGTCATCCACACCTTCACACCTTGAAGTCCATTTAGCTTCCTCTCTTATTAAACATTGTAACTCTTGCCTATGCAATAAAAGTCATAGTTTACCTTTCCTTCAATCTTCTCTCTCTAACTCTCGTCCCTTAGAATTACTTTACATTAATGTTTGGGACCTTCTCCCATTTCTTCCGTCAAATATTTTTGTTATTATGTCAGTTCTATGGATCATTTCACTAAGTACACATGGCTTTTCCTACTTAAACAAAAACTGGAAGTTACTTCTATCTTCCATCACTTTTAAGTCTCTTGTTGAAAAATTCTTCAATCATTCTATTTTCACAGCCTATTTAATGGTGGAGGGGAGTACGTCAGTATACATCATACTCTTTGAACATTGGCATTCAACATTACTACTCTCCCCCTTACACTCCTAAAAGAGTTAGTCCTACAGAATATCACCATTGTCACATCATGGAAACTACCCTCACCCTTGTTTACCAATCTCATATCCCTTTACTATACTAGCCTCATGCTTGCCAAGTTACTGTCTATCTTATTAATAGATTGCCCACTTCTACCATTTAAGGCTAAACACGTTTTGCAAAACTTTTCTAAACACCTTTAAATTATGCCAATCTATGTATCTTTAGATGCCTTTATTATCCTTAGCTCAAGCCATACACATATTATAAGCTTAATCTTAAATCCAAACCATGTGTTTTCTTTGGTTACTATATCACCCATCACTACTACAAATGCTTTGATCCTTCCACTCAAAAAATCTTTCTCTCTCACCACATCACATTTATAAAACACTCCTTCCCTTTGACCACTATTTCTTGTAACCAACCTCTGTCCACATCTTCCTTCAACTCCATGTGGCTTGAATTTGTTCCCTCTTCTTAACCCTTTCCAATCGAATCCACCTCACCATTCACCAATTCTTACTTGACGCTCTCACTGTCCCTATTCCTTCTATCTCTTGTGCTCATTACCTACAATCATTTCCATCACCCACTTCATCTTCTCCCTTATCTTCCTACTTCAGGCTTTCTTCTTGATCTCTATTATCTCTCTTAGTCCTTTTGCAAGATTGGTGTGAGGTTACACCTACTTTTCCTCTTTCACGTCTCAATTTTCAACTCAAACCTCCTCCCCTAAAATTATCACTTGGTCTTATAACAATATCTTCAAGCATAAACTTCCCACTAATTATTCAGTCCCTAACATGATTGTACCACATTTCTACAATCAAGCTGCCATGCTTGATGAAATAAATGCTCTTACTAAGAACATGACATAGACACTTATGCCTGTTACTTCAGCCACTAATGTCATTAGCTGCAAATGGGTACTCTGAATCAAGCAAAAACCTAATGGAACCCTTGATCGTTACAAAGCTTGTGTTGTGGCTAAAGGCTTTTATTAATGCCCTGGCTTGATTTTCACTCCACTTTCAACCTTGTTGTCAAACCCACTACCATTTACTTGATACCAACCTTTGCAACATTTTATAGGTGGCCTTTATATTAGCTTGATGTCAATAATGCCTTCCTTTAAGGCACTCTTAAGGATGAAGTCTACATGCAACAACCACTATGCTTTGTTGACTCAATCTATCCTTCCTATGTTTGCAAGTTGCACAAAGCTATCTATGGTCCATGTCAAGTACCACGAGCATGACATATTGAGCTAAAACATTCCTACTTTCTTATGGTTTCATTAACTCCAAGTCTTCACTATTCCTCCTTTATTGTTTATCTTTTCATTTATGCGGATGACATCATTCTCACTGGCTTCTCTCAGTTAGCTATTCTTCAAGTGCATGATGCTTTATGGACATGGTTTTCATTGAAAGACTTGACTCTTCTTATTTATTTTCTAGGTATTAAAGTTTGTTCCACACTTATAGGCCTCATCTTATCTTAACAAGTATATCATTAAGTTAGTAACTTGGTTCTTGATGTTGGATGCCAAAGGCATTAAGACATCACCTGCCTCCTTCACTATTCTTTAACTTAATGATGGATCCTCCCTCACTGATCCTAAGCAATACTAATAGCTTATTGGTGGTTTGCAATACCTATGCTTCACTTGACCTAACATAGCCTTTATTGTTAACAAGCTATCTTAATTCATGCATCACCTTTCTGCACTTTACTATTAGTGAACTGAGCATGTTCTTTGCTATCTCAAAGACAACTATCACCATTTTGTTCAGCTTCAACCGTAACACTCCTGCATTCACTCGCTTATTTAGACTCGACTTGGGGCAGAAACAACGATGATTGCTCTTTTACAAATGCTTTTATTATCCTTCTCAGTTTGGCATTTCAATCACTTAGTCTTCCAAGAAGCAACGAACCATTGCTTAGTCTTCCTTTGGAGCTGAATGTAAAGCCATTGCAAATGCTACTGCTAAACTCAATTGCATCATTAATCTTCTCTATGAACTTCATTGACATGTGTGTCAATCCTTTATTGTGACAATCTTGGGGCCACATTTCTAAGTTAGAATCCTATCTTTCACTCTCGCATGAAATATATTGCTACTGATTATCATTTTTTTGTGAACAAGTTTAGAATAAAACTCTTGTAGTTTGTCATGTCTCGTCCAAGGCTTAGCTAGCTAACTCTTTACCCAAAGTAGTTCCTTCTATAGTTTTCTAAGCTCAACATTTCAATTTAGATGTGATTGAACCACTACTTAACTTGTAGGGGCATATTAATATACCATAAGCATTACTTCAGTCCCAACCAATAATTATGGATATTGACTCCTTCAATGTCATTACAATCCTTATAGTTGTATATATCTATAATGCCAATACCATAGAAAAGACAATAACATTCAACCATAATCAACATCTTGTCTCTTTACCTGTGACACCTTCCTTTTCTAAAACTCTCCTCTTATTGTGGTTACATATGAATACAAGGCAACAAGACAATGCTCTTTATCTTGGCATCATCATTAAAATTTTCTTTAATGAATGTGTTGTTTAGCAAACCTTTGTTATCCTTGAATCTATATTTGAACTTATTACTGGGAAGCCTTTCTTTATTATACCTTTAACTCCTTTGAAAGGGGGTTTGCTCTCTTTTTAATCATCTGTTTAATTTAAGGTGGCTAAATTTCATATAGTGCAAGATGGTTATTGAAACTAAGCCATTGGGCACAGTCAGCCTTCTTCTGGATATAAAAGCTTGCTCCCAATCTTCCTTACTTTTACTGCATTATAAGAAATGGAAAACAAGTGGATGCAAGAACTTTTCTTTTAAAAAAGAAAGCTTGTTGATATATTTGTTAACACCCTTGTCACCATCGTGAAAGATAACATTTTGGATGTATCTATTGTGGCCTTTGCTATGATTAAGACTTTTGCTTTTAGACTTTAGGAAGCTATACTTGGAAAACTTCCTAAGGAGTTATGAAAGCCTTCACTTAGAACTATCAGGGTATAGGCCAAGCCTTAGTGGTTTAGTGCCTTAAACCTATGCTTTGTAAATATAAGCCTAGACTTCTTCTTTTTTTTTTTCAATTGAAACTTTAGCGCTATGTAATAGGTTTTCCCACAAGCTTTGTAGGATTGGCTTTGCACAATACTATGGTATTGATCTTGTAAATAGGAAAAAGGTCTTTATTTGTCTTGGAACTTAATGCTTTGTGTAACATTGAGGATTCTTTCTCCAATTAGATACATATCTCCTTTTTTACCTTAAAAGGGAGGGTTTTTTCATGTCTATTTGGTTTATGGTTTTCCTAAGCCACAACATCGACATGTTCTTTAGGAGTGGATTGAGAAAATTTTAGTTAACATGTCTTCATTGTGGCTAATTATTTGGGACCTTCACTAATGCTTGGACTTAAAAGACAAGAAAAATTCCACTTTCGTATCCCTTGGTGCCTTAGCATCATATACATTGATTGATAAATGTGGTGTTATAAATATTCAGCTGAATGGCCAATGGTCTTAGACTAAGAATCGAGCAGAAGAAGAAGCTATTTAGCAAAGATTGGACAAATGCTTTTGTAATAATGAATGGTGATATGTGTTCCCTGAAACTAATCTCTCTAATCTTCAGGTTGCATCTTTAGATCACTCCTTTATTCTTCTCTCTACTCACACTACTCTCTTTTCAGATTTAGACCTTGGTGGTTTGAAAATTCTTAGTTTAATTTTGCTGATTATTCCTTTACTATTCAAAACTCTTGGCTTAATTCCTTTTTAAGATCTTCAGTGTTCAAGGTGTGGTCCAAACTCTCTTTTGTTATGAAGGCTTTGCATTTGTGGAATAAAAACTCTATTGGCAATCACTCTCATAGAATCAGACATTTGGAAAGGGAGCTTAGTGTAGCTTTATCTAATTTTTCCTTTTCTAATGACTTAATCTCAGTATGTTCATTAAGATCTTGGTTAGAATTCCTCTATAATTGCAAGAAAATGCTTTAGGCTCAGAAAGCCAGGCAAACTTGGCTCATTCAAGGTGACAAGAACAAGAACTATTTTTGCACATTGGTAAAAGCCAAAAAATCTTCTTATAAACTATTAATGATTATGGATAATCAAAGGGGTTGGATTAAAGATCCATCCACTTTAGAGGAACATTTAGTCAATTATTCAAGTTAATCTTCTCTATTAATGGTGATGCCCTGGTCTAGGATATCTTCAACATGATAAATGAGGTGAACATTACCACTTTAACTAAATCTCATGGTAACCTTCATCTTGCTAGTTTTAGCTCTCAAGTAATTAAGAAAGCAACTTTTTAGCTACCCTCTAATAGTGCTCCTGGTCCTTAATAGTTTCAATATGAGTTTCTTCCAGCATTTTTGACCTATTGTTGGTAAGGACATTGTGAATCTTGTTCATGTCTTTTGCAACTTTGATTTTCTCCTAAAAGACATTAATGAATCTTTCATCTCTCTCATTCTTAAATGCGATCACTTTTAGTGTTTGAAGGACTTTAGGCCTATTAGTCTATGTAATGTGCTTTATAAGATTTATCATTAAAACTCTCTACAATTGACTAAAACATATTCTAGATGATCTTATTGCTCCCAATCAAGTAGCATTCATCAAGGGAGACTTATATTGGACAACATTCTCTTGGTAGTTAAGTAATGCATAATATTCACCCAAAAAAAGGTTGAAGAATAAATGATGTGCTTTTAATATGGACATTTCTAAAGCATATGATAGGCTTTCTTTGAACTTCTTTTAAATGGTCCTAAGATGAATAAACTTTACCCCTCATGAATTTCTTTGACTATGCAATGCATCTCTATGGTTTCCTACGAAGTGCTAATTAAGGGTTTCCCCTTTGGTAATTTCCTTCCTTCAGAGGGTCTTAAATAGGGCAACCTAATCTCTTCATACCTTTTTATCCTTTATGCAAATGTCCTCTCTTACATGATAGCTAACATGGAAAAAAGATGTCTTTGGTTTGGTATTAAAATCTATAAAGACTTTAAGCTGATCACTCATCCCATGTATGTAGATAATACAATCTTCTTTTTGAAGGATCAATTGAAGCCTATAATATTGTTTAGGGGGTTGTTGATATGTACAATAATCTTTTTGGGTAAGAGATTAATAAGTCTAAAATTTGTGTTGATCTTTAGCGCAAATATGCCTTATAAATTTTAAAAAAAAATTCTTAGGCATCTTCAAAATCAAGCATTCCTTTCATCTTGATACTTGAATTGATGTGGGTCATAATAAATCACAAATTTATAATGATTTACTTCTTTACCTAAGTCTTACATAGCCATGTGATTCCATATAGTATAAATGTATGGAACATTGATTTGGTTAGATCTCTCTTATTTTATATGCTCGTACTTACTAACACAATTTTCCTGTGTTCCTCTACATATACTTGATTTCCTACTATTTCACTCATGCTTTTCCACTTCTAATTATTCCTAGATACATAAAAACTCAAATTGGACTTAATTACTCAATTAAATCTTAAGAAAAACATAACAATTTTGCATTTATCAAACTCTTTTAAAAGTTAAATAATAACTTATCATCAAGTAAAAGAAAGCTAATATAACTAACTAGGCCCTTCATACTTGAACATGTCTATAATTCAAAGGTTTAAGACTAACAAAGTTTTTCAACTCATCCAATTTAATAGATTGGTTGAAAATTTAACTATGAAAATTATAGGAAATATCTAATTGCAATAACATGCCAATCACGTAAATTAATCTCAAAATTGTGTAAATCATTAACTAAGTAACGATCTAATTTATGTCTCTTTTGATACGAAAAGTAAGCTAATAGCAGAGAGGCCCTTCCCTAGGTCTTGTCACTAGGTGGTCATATCATTTACTCAAATTAATTTTTATATAAGCAACAAAATCGAGATGCTATGCATATTCATAATCTAGGCTATTTAATTCACACTAACATATTTATTTTATTTTACTTTATTATCACATTTTATTTTATTTTATTTTTTTCAAATTGAAATAACCCAAATCAGTGAAATAGAACCCTTATTAGTGCTCTAAGTACCTAAAGCTCAACTTCAAACTATGTAAGAGAAATTAATTAATTAGTTAATTTAAAATTTTATTTCTATTTTATATATACAGAGCATAAACCATTATGCAATGCATATCACAAATTTACCAACAATTTTCACAACTAAATCTAGAATCATAATGTTAAAATAAATAAATTTCAAAATTAAGTTAATTTAAAATTTTAGAAAGCAAATCTAAGCAATCAAGTCTAATTAACTCATATTAAAATTTTCTACTCATGATTATTGTATAAATTTTAATTACTCCCCCAAATAAAAATATTGCAATGTCCTCAATACATAAGAAATTCAAAAAAATAAGAGGAAAATAAAGGGGTGAGAATACTCCCTTACAAATACTACAATTCCATCAAGAGCAAGGGGAAAAAAGAGCCTGATTGATTGACAAAAACCCAAAATATATTAATAAGAGAAAAAAATTAGTCAAATAATAGCTATATGTCAACATAAAATAACATGAAATGGAGTTTTGAATACAACTAAGGAGTAAAAGAAAAATAAAAGTTCAGGGACATGTAAGATAAAATAAGGTCCAGGTCAACTCTTAGGTAGGAATAGAGAGGGTGGATGCCAAAAAGCATGCATGTAGGCAAATAGTGCATTTATATATCATTTTTGCTAATCTAAATCATAACACAGCTTAGCAAATCCCTGATGGACCTCATCTCTTAGACGTTCCATGCTCATCATTAGCTACTAAGACATTTCAATATGGGATAATAGAGCAGGAGGTGAAGTATTAGTCTAGGCAGGAGTTGGAGTATGCTGAAATACTAGTGGTGGGTCCTAGACCTCCAAAGCATCGTGTTGCTTAGCTATGTCATCAACTTTATGGTCTAAGAGAATTAGGTATCCATCACATTCAAGTAAGACCAGTGACCTACTACTTCAGCCATAAAACTTCATAGCAAGAAGTATTGTGACGTCTATCTACTCATTACCTTCAATATAGGTCAACTAAAGATTAAGAGAATTGAGTAAGTGCAGAGACTCCACAATGTAGTTGATATAGCCACCAATTGCTATTGGCCCTACAATGCTAATGGCAACTTATTGCCAATGTTTGAGTAGCCAAACACTAGTGTTAATCTTGGCCTCCATTGTTATACAAGGTAAAAAGAAAAGCTTATGATGATTCATAACTCCTCTGTTGTCCTTATGGCCAAATATAAAAGGAGCCATGAATTGATCAAGATATCGTGGACAAGGTTGTGCAACATAGTGGCCTTGGACTGGCTCAAAAACACAAACTTGAAATAGCTTGCTAAATGCTAGTCATGACTAGGTGAAAGGAAGCAAATCATACCTTATCATCAACAAACTCAAACATAACATTGATTTATGGCAAAGTTAAAGTGAACTCTTACTCGCATACATAGAAATGAACCATCCCTTAATCTAAAGTATTTGCCATAACAAGTGTTAAGGAGAATAAGCTGAGGAATTTTATTATTAGCTATTGATCAGTAGGCAATCGTATTTGTAAAACCCTATCCTAACCAACTATATAGGCTAACTAGCGAACCTTTTTTAAAAGACTAAGCTAGGCTAAGGTGGATTTATCAATGTATCTGTGAGGAACAATAGGTCACTTGGCCAACTGCTTTGGTTTTGTTGTAAAACACAATGCCATTTAGGTTGGAAGCAACAGAAGAATTAGTTGAGGCATGGCGTGAATTCTTCTTTGGTGCCATGGGATACCTAATGTAAAAGAAATAAGATCAATTAAAACACAAGCAAAAGAAAAGAACTGCATCCTAATAACATAAGAAAATAACCTAGTATCCAATATAGCAACAAGCATAAGAAGAACAAGTAAGGGCCTAATAAAACCAATCAAATAGATATAAACAACCTAGAAGTATATAATAATTTAGGCCTAATATAGCCATAAAATAAGTAACAAAGTTTAAGTCCACAAGGAAACTCATTTACACATAGTAAAATAGACTAGGGATTATAGAAGTACACCAACACATGAGGAATAAAAAAAAAAAAACCAAGCACTAAGAAACTAGTGTTACAAGTAGGTCCAAAAATGTGAATATTTGACCAAAGAATTAGTCATAGGCATAGAGCACTATTAAACCAAATGGTTCTACAAGTAGCAATTAAAGACATACCCAACTGACTAAACTCGAGCAAGTGCAATATGACATGGTCCACACAATTATAACTTCTAACCTATGGTCTAATAAAGCAGAAACAAATAGCATGCAATAAAAGACTAAGTAGCCTAAAGGACCTATAGTCAATCCAACAAGAATATAAGCAAACATGAATCCATCAAAAAGTAAACTAGTTTAGCACAAGTAATAAACCATCACACAACACATAAAAAATTGATGTATATGAAAAGACTAGCTGTGAAAAACAAGTAAAACCAAAATAAAAGGAAAATTATAGTTGTGTGTATAAGAAACCCAATTAAAAGTTTGAAACAATTACCAATAACCACAGCTCATTAAGATCCTAAATAAAGCAATAGAATAGGGCTTATAAGTATAAAGTTCAATCTTAGAAGTTCAATAGAGCAAAAATACTCATGATAGGCTAAAAATAAAATTAGGGACCCAGAGGACCCTATAACCAAAACAAGTAGCAGAAAAAGGCACAAAAAAAAAATTCAAAGTGGAGTCAATAAGAAAATAGGAAGTAACCTAACAGTAACACCACAACAAGGAAGCTAAAAATTAAAAAAAGAAAAGAAAAGAAAAGAAAATATAGGCCCAAATGGGAAGATTAGTCTTTAACTATGTAGTTGACAAAAATGAAAGGAAGAGGAAGAGCACAATTAAAGAGACCTATACTGATAGATTAAGGTGCAATAGATTCAAGAGATGGAGAATGGTGAAGGGAGGTATGACAGACTAGATAAGTAATGATGAAGGAAAAGGACCATAAAGGAAAGGTAATGGTAGATGAAGTTTGGGAATCAAATCGAAGGAAGGGTTTAGATAAGGAAAGGTAATGGTAGATGAAGTTTGGGAATGAGGGATTAGGGTTTAGATAAGGATGAGTTGATAATAATGTAGGTTGAGGAATTGAAAATGGGTCTATGGTAATGTGGATTTAGATTAGGTTGAGAATATAGGGATGGGTTAAGTTATGTGTATGGTTTGGGTAGGGAAAGTGGGAGAAAGGAATGGGTTTTGGGTTGTAAAAGAATGTTTTTTTTTACTGAATATGGGAATGTAAATTAACACACCCTACTCATGTCTACTATGGGCTAAATGTGAAAGTTGAAGAATTGCAGCACATGCCTGTGTCAGTGAATAGGCCAGCCTATATGTGTCATAGGTCACTAGATCCAACTCTTGCACATGGGCGTGTTCATTTACATAGGCTACCCCTATACAACACTAGTGATCAAACAAATATTAGAGACAAAAGACACATGGTCGTGTGGTTTTACATGGCTTGCTTATGTCCATGTTTGGTTTTAAAGACATGCCCATGTAAATAAACATAGCTTGCTTGTGTCTACCAAGGGTTCAAATATTATACACTAAACGAGTGTAGTTTAGTGTATAACTCAACATGGCTTACTTGTGTACATCTTTATTATAAGGATTGATACCCAAAGACCTTAAAATTCTAACAAATTCAACCCACACAAAATTAGAGCTTTGAAAACACTTAAAGAACCCATAAATAAGCCAATTAAACTTTAGATTTGTATGCTTAGCAACCTAATACAATGATCCATCACTAAATTAAAGTTTATGCAAAACTTCCTATCAATTCCTTGTCAAATTATCATCCAATAATCCCCAAAAATTAGCATGTGACTTGTCCCTAAGGAATTCAACGATAATCATGCAAAACAAAGGACAAGGAGATAGAAAACTCCTTGAAATGATGATGGTGCTTGGATTCATTGAAACCATAACTAATAACCATCTTGAATGAACATGGTACTTACAAAAATAAAAGGCAAAGTTAAAGAACAAAAGAACCTAGACAGGAAAAGAAGTAGTTTTAATTTAGAGTCTTTATCTTAACTTTCCAAGATTTGTAAAGTTAAGGGATGTCAAAATTGTAAATAGCTATTTTTTCCATAGCTTCCCTATTAAAATAAGGTTTCAAACATTGTCCATTAACCTTGAAAGTCCTAATGGTCTTACTTTCTATTTGGGGAAAACTTTGACTACCTTTAAAGAACTTGACCATTTAGATTTGAGCTTGCCTAGAAAGAGTGTTAGGTGTGAATTGAAAATGAGAACCAATTGGCCTTCATGGAATTCCCTTAGTTGAATGTGTTTGTCATGCTAAAATTTGGTCCTCTCCTTATAAAGCCTTGCACTTTCATAAACTTCCTAGTGAAGTTCATCAAGTTCATTCAATTGTACTAATCTTTTTTAATTAGCTATCTTAAGATCAAAGTTCAGTGCCTTGATTGCTCGATAAGCTTTGTGTTCTGATTCTACTAGCACATGACAAGCTTTGCCAAACACTAATCGATCAATAAGGAGACATCCTAATTGGTATTTTAAAAATAGTGTAATAAACTTAAAGTGCATAATCTAGTCTTTTAGCTTAATCCTTCTGTGATGAACTTACTATCTTTTCAAGAATTTGCTTTAACTCACAGTTGGAAATTTCAACTTGGCTACTTGTTTGAGGGTGGTATGGAATAGCTATCTGATAGTGAACTCTGCATTTCTTTAAAAGCATATCGAAGTACCGATTGCAAAAGTAAATGCTTTCATCACTAATTAAGGCACGAAAGACTCCAAAGTAGAGAAATATGTTCTTATTGAGAAAGTTAATCACTACCTTTGAATCATTTGAAAGCACAACAAATGGCTTTAACCCCTTTTGACATATAATCAATTGCAACCAAAATGTATTCATTATTGAAAGATGAAATAATCTTATATAATCAATATCCTAGACATCAAAAAACTTAACTTCCAAAATATTATTTATGGGTATTTCTTGCTTACTAGAGATGCTTCTTGTCCTCTAACACTAGTCATAATATCAAAATGCATTTGAACATGGTAGGCTAATAGAATCTAGATTGTAAGATCTCAGCAACAGTTTTGGATATATTGAAATATCCACCATACTCATGAGAGCGACATTGCTCCATAATGCTTCTAACTTTATCATGTGGCACTCATTGACAAATAACACTATTTAGATCATATTTATACAACAATGGTTCTTTCTAAAAGTAGTGCTTTACATTAGATAAGAACTTTCTTTTATAGTGAAACTCAAGTCAAGCAGTAGGATGTCACACACTAGATAGTTAACAATGTCTACATACTAAGGTGTGGTAACGACTAACATGAACAGTTGCTCATTAAGAAAATCCTTTTGGATAAGTACTTCAACATCTAAGTTTAGGTGGATTGCTCAAGCGAGATAGATGATTAGCAACTACATTCTTAGTACCTTTTTTATCCTTGATTTCCATATTAAACTCCTAAAGTAATAGAACCTAATAGATTAAGTGTGGCTTGGAATCCTTCTTAGAGAGCAAATAATGAGTAGCTGCATGATCAGTGTACACTATAATCTTCAATCCAATAAGATATGATATAAATTTTTTGAAAGCGAAGACAATAGCAAGCAACTCTTTTTTAGTTGTTGCATAATTCACTTGAGCTTCATTGAAAGTTTGACTTATGTATGCTGTCAAATGCAATTGCTTCTTTTTGAATTGTCCCAGAACCATTTATAAGGCTAGCATCACACATCAATTCAAATGGTAGGGACCAATTTGGAGCAACCATTATGGGTGTTAAAGTTAACTCTTACTTCAACCTATCTAAACACTCTTCATTAAAATAAAAAACATCATCTTTGTTCAACAAATTACAAAGAAGTTTAGATATATGAGAAATAGTCACTAATAAAGTGACGATAAAAGTTGCATGGCCTAGAAAACTTTTGATTCTTTTAACTAATATAAGAGGTGGCATTTATTCTATGGTAGCTATTTTCGCACGGTCTACCTTTATTCCTTTTCCATATATCTTGGATTTTAAAATGATGCCTTCAATTACCATAAAGTGGCATTTCTCCTATTTTAACATTAAGTTGGTTTTTTCACATCTTAAAGCATTTTCTAATAAACCCACTAGATGTTTAATGGATTTGTCTACTAATTGCAAGGTAACACTTGTAAGCTTTAAGTCTTCCAAGCTAAGTCTCTTGCAAATATATAAAGGCATAAGACTAACTCTTACACCTAAGTCACATAATGCATGATTGAAAAAGACATCACTAATTACACGAGGAATAGAAAAACTCTTCAGATCGGTCAATTATGGTACTAACTTTTTCTAGATGATAACATTACACTCTTTAATAAGTGCAATGGTAGTATAGTCTTCTAACTTCTTTTTACTTGATAAGATCTTCTTGAGAAATTTCACATGGTTGTCATTTGAGTTAATGCATATACAAAAGGTATATTTATGTGAATCTATTTAAAAATATTAAGAAATTTATCAAATTGCTTATTTAGTTTTTACTACTTCAGCTTTTAAGGAAATGGAATAGGAGCCATATATGCCTTGATTGGTGCTAATACTAGGTGGTTAGTAGTTTCCTTTTCATCTTTAATCTGAATCGAAGTGCTATCTAATGTTTCTTCAACCACTTCATCTTGCTCAATAAAATGCTCAGTTGGTACAAAAGTCTTACTTAATTATTTCCCACTTTTAATGTCACTATCTTGCATTATTCATTAGAATTAATCTTAGTCTTACTAGCAAGTGGCCTTGAGCTGTAGCATTAGATGATTCAATTAACTTACTTAACTACATTCATAAATTTTTATTATGAATAGCTATTTGATCTTACTTGGATTTCAATCTTTCAAATTTGTTAAAAGACACATTATGAAGTTTTTCAAATGTAACTTCTAAACCTTGCTTATTTTCATTATGAAATTGAATCCTTTTATTGTTAGGTTAGAAAGCTTGTATAGATAGTCCACCTTAATTTCCTAAGTTCCTTGTATGATGTTGATTCTGATTTCCTCAAGGAAGATTAGGATGATTATGCCATCCAAGATTGCATGTAGCCAAATAAAGGTTATTTTATGGTCTAGGATTGTTAGAGATATATTGTACTTGTTTAGATGTACAAGATCTCGAAGAGTTATTTTGGCAATCACTATATAGATGATGACCACCACAAAGTTTGCAACTTAAGTATGATAGAGAATTGGAAATTGCATTGACATTCATATAATCAAACCTCTTTATAAGTATATCAAATTTAGAATCAATTTTATTATTCAACACATGAATGGTCTCTGATTCCATAATACCAACTACTCTTTTGCGTCTTTCACTAAGCCAGTTATAGTGGTTTATAGCCATCTTTTCAATAATATCAATTACTTCCTTAATGTTAAAGGCCAATAAGGATTTGTCAGGAGTTCCATCCAAATTATTTCTGAGGGATTGCTTAAGCCCATTATAAAAAAAATCTACACAAGCATCTAATCTTGAATACTGTGATGTGGGTAACACCTTTGCAAATCCTTGAATCTCTTTGAAACATCATATAGAGATTCCCTATCATGCTAAGTAAATCTCTGAATATCACTCCTCAATCTTATTATTTTGCTTGTGGGAAATACTTTGCTAAAAATGCTTATGAGAGTTTATTCCATGTTGAGAAGGATTAAGCAGGTATAGAGTCAAGCCATAATGCAGCTTTATCCCAAAGAGAGAATAAAAACAATCTAAGTCAGATTACAGTGGCAAAAACCCCATTCATTTTGATGGTATCGTAAATTCTCATAAATCTAGTCAAATGTGCATTAGGATCTTTAAGGACTTTACCTCTAAACTCATTATGTTGATTCATTTGGATCAACCTTGATTTAATCTCAAGGTTGTTATCGTAACTATCGAGCTAATAATACTATTATTTAATCTAAGTGCCTCGGGTATAACATAGTTTGAGATTAGATGACAACAGCAATTAGGAGCAACTCTGATAGGAAAAGGTATGTCTTTCATTAGGTCTTCTTATTGATTTATTAGTTAAGGTTCTTGTGGAATCTCTGCTTACCTACATTTAGCATTAAAGATGCATTTTAGTTTAAACTTGAGCTCCAGCAAAATAACACTAAATAAGTGACTTATGATGCTAGAGCACCTGAAAAGAAATTATAGATTAACCAAAGCAAAAAATTGACAAAACAAAAGAAATTAATGAAAAATAAAATATCTATATTAATAGAAAAATCTTTTTAAATTGATATTGAATTTCCTTTCTCAACAACGACACCAAAAACTTGTTGTCTTATATGATTCTACAAGTATATGGGTGGCATAAGTAATAAATTGATAAGTTGATTATCATTCCCATAAGGAAAAAAATCAATTATCGATTATTATAATTTGTCCTATTATCTAAATTATCCAATTGAAAAGAAATTGATAAATGCAAATTTAATTGGATTAATGACAATTCTATTAATATAAATAAAAATTTCTCTCGAGATAAACACTATGTTCATATTAAGCTTATATCTATTTTCATGATCATACATCCAATATAAACCCATTACATATAAGGAATAAATGTAAATATTTGTAAGCTACTCAAACAAAATTTATATCTTTATAAAATTATCATTTAAGTATAATGCCATTGTGATCTATAATATAATTGACCTCTTGATCTTCTTATAGTACATCAAATAAATAATGGTCAACCATTTATAACTAAGAGAAAAATAGCAATAGATTAAACCCATTAAAATAGTTACAAGAGAATTCCAAGTTTAACTTATTTAGTAAACAAATTCATCTAAATTATAGATAAAAGATTTCACTACACATGATAGAATTCAAAAAACAAACAAGAATGAAATTTAATAGATCCATGATTCAAAAGCTAAGAAAAAGGGTAAAAAGAAATTATTTGCAGATCTAAGTGATTCTTTGATGTAAGTTTCAAATCTTCAATAATCCTAGCATTTTCCTCTGAATCTCTTCTCCTCCTCTGTATCTTTCTTCACTAGGTTTCCTCCTTGGCCTTTTCTACAAAAATCCCAACCTATCTTAACAAAAGCCTTTATTTTAGTTGAACATGGGCTGCCATGTCGAAACCTTCCAATTACACAATTTTCCTATGTTTAGCTCTGGTAATTTATTTCTTTACCTAAGTCTTGCATGACCATGTGATTCCACACAGTTTGTCCATGTGAAACACTGATTTGGTCAAATCTCCTTTATTTTACTTACAAATGCTCAACAACACAATTAGCCAGTATTCCTTGTTGAATATGCTTGATTTCCTATTACTGTACTCATGCTTTTCTACTTTTGATTATTTCTAGTTAAATCCAACATAAGATACATAAAAACTCCAAAATTAGACTTAATTACCTAATTAAATCTTAAGAAAAGCATGACAATTTTGCACTTATCAAGACTTCACTCATATCTTTCATGTTATAATTCTTGAACAATAACTATTTTGTCTTATGTAGTAGCCCTAAGTTACTAGATAGAAGCAATATGTCATCCACATACAACATCAAAAGATAACTTTGCTCCCTTTAACTTTATGGTATGCACATTGATCAATGTGATCACATTATAGAACTTCAAGTACCATTGTTATGAGGTTTGCTTAAGTCCATAAATGAACTTCATAACCTTGTATATGAAATTATCTTTAACATTTGAGATGAATCCCTTAGGGTGTTTCATGTATACATTTTTCTTTGGATCATAAGTGAGGGAGGTTATTTTCACATCCATTCAATGTAGTTCTAGGTTAAAATGAATAGCTAAAATCATGAAGATGTAAAAGGAATCCTTCTTTAATCTAGGAGAGAATGTGTCTTTATAGTTATTTCCTTGATTCTATGTGAAACCCTTGATAAACAATCTAGCTTTATAATACTTCTTAGAATCTACTTAGTCTTATTAACCTTCTTAAAATTAATTGCTTTGGCTCCACTAGGCAACTCTATAAGATCTTTTGTATTGTTGTTTTCCATTGTTTCCATCTTATTTGGCATGGCATCATACCATAATTTGAAATTTACACCACTTATTATCAAGGCCATTCTTAATATTTATGTCATAGTCAAATTTTTTAAAGTATACTATGTAATCACTAGGTATCACTGGTTTTCTAACCCTTGTTAATCTTTTTTATTTAACCTATTGTGAAGCTTTAAGTTACTTAACAAAAGTATCCTCAACATGATCTACTAGATGTTGATGCTCCTTATTTCTTGTATGATTAGCTAAGATTTTTGAAACTTTATTATGTTTTACATTCACTCTTATTAGATTAATGTGATGTAAAACTTATGTTTCACCATAACCAGTAGAAGTTATTTCTTGAATATGATAATCTTTAATGATTATATCATGAGATTGATCATTCTCACAAATTATGTCATTTTTTAGAATTTGGTATTCCTAAATTCTACAAATTTCATTGAAAATGAAGGATAGTAAAACTAGTAATCCTTGGACTTTATTTTGCATAGCCTATAAAACAAGTAGTAATGGTCATGGGATCTGACTTTTTTTTAATGTAAATTATATACTTTAATCTTTGTAAGACAAACTTATACACATATATTATTCAAATTGGGTTTTCAAGCTTTCTAAATTTGAAAAGGTGTTTCAAAAATTGTTTGTGTTAAAACCTTATTTAGAATATATATTATTGTCTTGAGTGCATCTCTACAAAGAAACAAAAAATTTAGAGTTGTTAAGCATACTCCTTACTATGTCCAACAATATCTAGCTCCTTTTTTTAACCACATCTTTTATATTAGTTGAGCTAGGCATGGTATATTAAACAATTATATCATATTTCTAAAAGAATTTAGCAAATAGACTAAGTGCTTGTTCATCACCTTTGTACTTATCAAAATATTCATTTCATCTATCTAACTTCACTATATTAATGTGTTTCCAAGATTACTTTTCTACTTTTACATTATACACCTTAAAGGCATCAAGTGCCTTACTTTAGTTATAAACTCAATAGATGTACATGTGGCATGAAATTTCACTAATCATGGAATTAAAATATTTGCTGACCATTAAAACATAAAATTAGAGTAGTAGATATTAGTATGTATAATCTCTAACAATTCAAAGCTTTTTGTAGTTCCTTTAGGTGACATGTTGGTCTATTTACCTTTAATGTAGTTCACATATAAACCAAAGTCAATAAAGTCTAAGGATTCAAGAATCTTTCCTTTACCAATCCATTGATTCTTTCAATAGAGATGTATCTCAACTTCTTATGTCACAAACTAAAAGAATTCTCATTCATGATAAGTTTGAACTAAATTAAATTCAAAACATACTATAACTAAAATTATATCTTTTTTTCTCTGGCTAGGCTTCTCTATTAGAGCAGTCCTTTCTTATATACCCCTTCTTTCATGACTTATCTTCTTAAAGTTAATAACTAGATGAACCTCATGTAAGATCCCACCACTTTCCAAAATGAACCTATTGTTTTCTTGTACACATTTGTCCTATAAGACATTTATTATACTCTTTTTCTTATGTGTGAAGAAATCTATAATGGCCTTACTAATGGGTAGCAAATTGATGATCTTTTACACCAAAAATAAAAAATGGAGATCTTTCTATGTCTCACATATATATTATATGCTTTTGCACACCCTCAATGCTAATTAAATTCATGAAGAATAACCATGTTATTATTATACTAGCTAGTGACTTATCGGTTGACTTGTATTGTTCATCCATAGCCTATATGTAGTCTTTGACCTTCTCACATTTAGAAATACATAACTAGCTCTTATGTGAGATTTTCATAAACATCATGCTGAGGCAATTAAATCGCTTCCAACACTTACACAATACAATCTTAGCTTTTATGCTAGTATTAGTAGGTATAGGAGGCTTTTCTTATGGTATATCATAGTTAAAGTCATCATAAATGAAAGAGGATTGCCTCCTTTTGGGACCTATAATTGTTTAGAATCAAAATGATCTTTTAGTAATTTTAGCAATTACAAGAGATAAAGATGTTACAGATTAAGATTTAACTTTAATCTTGCTTATAAACATAATATAAGGCAATTAATCATTAATTTTTTAATGTATACTTACCAATATAAGACATATTAAACATAAATTTTGTATTACTAACATCTACCTATAAGTAAAGACCTTAGCATAGCATAAATTTATGTATCATTTATTATAAAACTAGAAAACATTTATATTTCCTAATATTTGTGGGCTACTTAGAAACCATGAAGCAATTTCTATTTAATCCTAATCAAGTACATAATTATAACTACATACCTAATTAGAATTGATGTCTTTAAATTTTTATGTGATCTTTATGTTTATAAAACAAATCCAAAATGCATATTCACAATTATGTCAGGATGTTGTGTTTACTTTTTGACTAAATATGCTAATCACAAGATATCTAAGTTTATTATCTATATTAAAACACATATATGAACTAATATAATAATGACTTTATGTGAATTGTATAATTAATTAATCAATCAAATCATATATGACTAATTAATTAAAATTTTTCACTTTTATCCCAAATATGCCAAAACTTGTCCAAAAGATAATTTTCTACAATTTAGGCAAAATCAATTGGCACCAAAATAATTTTTACATAATTCCAAATGTTTCAAAATTGCCTAAAATAATTTTGCATAGTTTAGACAAAATTAAATTTGACAAAAATAATTTTCACATAACCCTAAATGTGCCAAAATTACTTAAAATAATTTTTCAAAATTAGAAAAAATTTAAATGGCACTTAAACTAATTTTTACAAAATTATTTTAGACTAAAAACTTAATTTGAGCCACCATTTAATGACAAAATAGTCCCAAAAGGAAAAAAAAAATAATTTTGCCCAAAGCCTAATGCTAAAAAAAATTCCAAAAGGTAGAAAAATGGCCCACATATGGTTTTTCACTCAAAATGAACAAAAAGGCCCAAAAAATATTTCAGACAAAAGCCCAAATGTTTTATTTTAAATTGCTTCCCTTTTTTTTCCCATAAAGGGCTCAATGACTTTGGCCTATTCATTCTATTAGGTGAAATGTGTGCTTCACTCTATAATGCAAAACAACTAGCCGTTTAGATTATCCCCAACCTTTAGTCAGGTCAATAAGGCTTGATTTTGACCTAGTTCGAATCCAAAAGTTAGAACCAATGGTTTCTCCTACTCTGGAATTATGTTTTGAATATTTCAAAAGCCAAAATTGGTATGAGAGAGAGGGAGAGAGGAGAATCCATTTATGGTGTCAAAATGGTCAAAATCCATCCAGGAAATTCCCAGTCTCTTCAAAATTAAAATAAAAAATTTTGGAAGTTTTTATTACAATTCTCCAAGCATATTCAGGCTTAGTGTGCAACTATGTAGGCACATAAGATCCATAATCAGCCATATAGCCATCAAATATTCTAATATAAACCATAAAAATAACAATTCAAACAGTGCAAAATTTCCTCAAAAATATGTTTGAAAAGTAACAAAAAAGTAGTTAAGTATAGACTCAAATACTAGACAAAGGTAAAATAGAGTTTCTAATACCACATAAGGAAAATTCAATAACCAAAATGAATTTCCTAAAAAAACTAAACATATAACGATCTTAGACGTAGGAGATTCTATAGCTGAAAAATAAAAGATCATAAATATCTCTGGCCATAATGTGATAGGAAGAGACTGTAAATAGTTTTCAAGTAGTCTGTGATCACAGTGATCGTCTTGAATTCTGGAAGTCACAGTTCACTTGGAACCCTCTCGCACACATTGGTTAGCCTTCACAAAATGATTCTTCCCATCAAAGAAACCATTTTGATTTATTGTGCAAAATAATTGACCGCACCCTATCAACCATCAGTAAATGCTTAGATGGTAAAATCATAAATTTTAAGAAAATAATGAGGATCACATTATTTTGAAAAAGGAATATTCTTTAATAAAATGTAATAGTTCTAATTCCAATTTTATCATATTTTAAGAGAATCTAATTTATTATTATCATGATAGGATTGTAAATTTATTCTTGAATATTTTTAATATCTTGAACAGGTAGTGTATCCAATCGAATATACTCAAATTGAGTCAAAGGCATGTGATAATTAATTATAACGAAATTATTTATATTAAAAAAAACTTCACATGGAAGTTTTCTAAAACTTGATCCTATCAAACTGTCAAAGATTCAAATTAGCAGCTACCTAAACCACACACCTTGTGTTCGTCTCTGTCAAAGGATCAACTCTCTCAGGTTTCCCTATGAAATTGTTTTATTAGGTTGGCAGTTGGAAAGGTATATATCTGTTGACTAAAAATGAAAAGAGAAGTCAATTAAAAAAATGCAATTTCATGACGGTAATTAAAAGTAGTAGCATATAATTCATATATGCAGTCAAGTTGTTCACTGTTTAGTTATTGTCCATAATTAATTATCGGAGACAAAAATCTCTTATGATATCCCAAAACTCTCTTAAATCATTTGAACATATTTCTCTCGACTTTATTTGGCGGATCCCGAAGTAGCTAGCTTGGATCACGTGCCAAGACTCTAATTAATTTGATATGCTGTAATTAGTCTCTGTCACACTAAACTCGGGAAATACCCTAGGATATAATATTTTAAAAGGCTTTTTAATTTTGAGGTGGTTAATTAATATAAAAGTTAATCATGCGTTTCTTCGACCATTGCCCGAAGTTTATTCAAAAGACTAAAATGAAAGATAATGTTGGCAGGGATGGACCCACGTTGCTGATTTAACGGGCAACACCTCCCTCCTTTAAAAAAAAAATACATATATATATACACACACACACAATATTTCTAAAATTTTTAATCTGTTTCTTTAAATATTTTTAAAGACATAATTGTATTTAATTATGATTATAATAATATATTTTATAAAACAACTTTTTTGGAAAAAAAAAAGGTCCAACAAAATGGTAAGTTTCCGTAAGAAGCTTTTATCCTTCCATCACAAGTCACAGTGACCGAAGGGCCAGGGGCGCAGAAGCTTTCATTCTGTCCTTTTCGCATGGCAACGACGCTTTTGTTTTATCCTCCTCCCTTTGCAGTACAATTACACAAAGTTTCTTTTCCTGTTGGGCGTCCCCACAGGCCAATCCCCAGTTCTGTTCAGCGTCCCCACACTACAGTCCACATATCAAGCCTCTCAAGGTTAACTATTTCATATTCTCTTTTTATTTTTTTTATTTTATTTCTCTAAAAATGTGATAAAACTTAACTATTTAAGAAAAATTAAAATCAAGAACAAATATTGTTGCTCTCTTCCTGTTCAGCGTCCCACAGTTACAAGTTGTCCTCTTTTTCTATTTTTTATCTTGTTTCTCTAGAAAGGTGATAAAACTTAGCTATTTAAAAAAGAAGACTAAAACTCAGAACAGATATTCTTGCTTTCTGTTCAACACCTCACAGCCCACTCCCCACATTTTTTTGGGGAATTTTCAAGCTTATCTATTAAATTAGTTGACTTCATTATTTGTTTATTTATCTTAATTGTCTTATTAAACAGAACAAATATTGTTGTTTATTTTAAAATTTTGTAAATGATATTTTTGTTATAAATGAAATATAGTAATACAAAAAGTTTTTCTTTCTTAAAAAAAAAAAAAGATGACATCAACTTTTAACTTGTTATAAATTCGCCTTCAAATGTTTTTCCCACCTAAACTATAAATGATTCTTAACATTAGGCGGGTATAACTACTAGTTATGGGCATCGATATTGGTAAGAATTAGAGTTTGACTATATGAGAACGCAGTTTGTAGACTTAATTTTTTAAATAAATTTAACATAAAATTTAAAACTTGATATTCCATTTGATATAATTAGAATAACACCACATGTTCAAATCTTAATAACTTAGAATTAGATCTCAACAAAAAAAAATTAATGCACTAATGAAATGACAATAGTAAAATATATAATAATGATCGGATACTACTAGCCTACACCTCGTGCACAGTTGCAAAGAGAACTCATGCTCACCCCAGAAAAAATTAAAAAAAAATTAAAGTAAAGAGAAAACATGATAGATAAAAAAAGGGAAGGCCACAAAAGAGCATGCAACTTTAAAAAGAGTCACACTATTTATAACTTATGAATGATATAGTTCATTTTAAAGTTTGTATATATATAATATTTAAGTGAACTCACATTTTAGTTTTCAAATATACATATATTTTTAATTTAATTTTTAAAAATTTGGTTATTTTAGTTCTCTAGACACAATTGTATTTACAAGAAAATAAGAAATTAGAGGCAAAATTTTTTCTGTCTCTCATTTGTGATACTTTCACTTCAAATCCATTTCAAAATGGCAATTTATCTTGAAAAGAAAAAATTGAAAGGAGAGATAGAATTTTCTATCTTAAAATTTTTTATCTTTAGTTACATCTCAAATATGTTGTAGAAGTTAAAAAAGAAAATCTAAAATTAGATATGGAATTTTTCCCTGTCTAATTCTACCTTAGAGTGGGAATTAACTTTTTGGAAAGGAAAAGTAATATTAGAAATGGATTAAGATACATAATCTTCCGCCTCAAAGTTTTGAAATTAGAGATAGAATTTTCTATCTCAAATTTCATCCTAGAATGTTTTACTTAAAAAAATCATTAAGATTTGTTGACGAAATTATCTATATTAGAATTGTGATTATAAAGACAAAATTTTTTATCTTCACTTCCATCTTAGAATGAGTAATTAATATTTTTTTTTACATAAGATTTGAGATAGATTTAGATGCAGAATGCTCTATTCAAAATATTCTATACCTAATTTCGCCTCTAATTCTATCTCAAAATTTTTTTGTAAAAAAAAAAATTAGACGAATTTGTTCCAAAAACATTCTTTTTAATTTTTCTCTAATTAACAAATGCCAAAGAATTACATTCTAAAAACAAACCTTAAAATACAACAAATATGCCACATAGATTCTAAGTATGATTGTGTTATGAAGGTGACTAGCTATAAGTAATTGGATCAACCCAATTCAGTCGAACCTACTTTTGATAGGCCTATATACAATGAGCATGTCAACCATTCATTGAGCCTTATGCAAGGAATTGACATGGCAAGTTGCTCAAGTATCTTTGAACAGGATGATTTCACACACAACAAGTAACCATGATCAAAGGGCTTTTGTGGCTCCATTAGATGACTTGATTATCATTATTAAGTTTTAAACACATTCAAGTCGAGCACAACTTATGATTTTAGTTATGATTCAACTAAAATTGTTAAGTTTAGGCCAAATTTGAATAAATTAGCTATTTTAATATCTAGCTAACTAAAACTAAATTTAAAAGGCCTTATTTTTTTTGTTAAAGTTGTTTAAATAACAAATGAAGATATAATTAATAGGTTCACTTAAATTTATTCCTATAAGACTTTAGGTTGAGTAGCCAACTGAGATTTTTTTTTCTGGTTGGAATAGAGATTTTGTATTTTTAAAATTTAATTATAGATTGGTAGGAAGAAAAATGTTGAATTTATTTTATGAAATTAAAGACAAAAATTTCTATCGCAAATTTCATCTTAAATGTGCCACAAAAATAAATATGCTTTAAAAACAAAAGGAATTTTGAAATTAGACATGAAATTTATTGTATCTAATTCCATCTTAAAATGGATAGATTATTTTTGGGATAGAAAACTAATATTAATGACTAATTCATATACGGAATGTTTTGTCCTAAAATTTATGGAATTAGACATAGAATTTTTTCATCTCCAATTCCTTGTTCAATAAATTAAAAGCAACTTCATTTATAACTTTACCTTAGAGATGAAAATTTTCATGTCAAATTTTGTGTCTAATATAGATACAATGTCACCCATTTTAAAAATTAGAGACAAATTTTTGTGCCAAATTGTGTTGTTTAGAGGTGTGCTAATCTTTCCTAAATTTCCCTTTACCTTTTGATACTTTATCTATCCACCAAAAACCTAAGTCTAGCACTTTGATTGAAAGCATGAGAAGTGCTTGTCTAGATATTTAGCTTGATAATTGTCATGTGAGGACATAATCCTTGTCATGGTCTGCATTTGATTGTCCAGAAATTTGCTTTTCTACCAGAGGTCAACATTTGACACCATCAATTCCTCAAGCATTTTCTCTTTAGCCCTTCCATTCTTGAGCTTCCAATTTGATTTGTCGATAAAGCTTTTTCTTTAAGGCTACAATGAGTATCAACTCTTACCCCATACTTTGGTTGTTGCTTAAAAATGTTGGATGCGTTAAAGATTAATATAGAAATTTGCTTTGTTATTATTAGTTATTTGAATTCTCTTTGATTTAGCCAAATAAAAATTTTTAGTGGAAGTTGTGGTTACATGTTTTTTAATGTTTTAGTTAACAAATTGTGGTAAGTTATTTCACTGTTAAAGGGTTAGTATTATGCTATAAGTTTGTTGTATTCTTCTTCTATTTAAAGGCAATGTCGAACATGAATAAAAGCAAAGTTTCAGTTCACTTTCTTATGCCTTTTCTATGTTTGATAAAGTTCTCTTAGAGTTTGTTGCTGATCTCTATTAATTTGTTTATTGTAACTTATATCTATGATGGGATGTGCCTAAAATTGCTTTTCCAAATTTTCTATGTACTTTTTTTTATTTCTCTTGACAAATATTAATAATCAATTAACCAACTTGAAAAATATTAAGAATCTTATATTTAGATGCCTCCTTATATGCCTAAGTCAATATGCCTCTTAAATGTTATCTTGATAATGCATACAATGGGATTTTGTCATGAGTTAATAAGTACATGCAGGGTGTGATTAGTGTTAGGGCTTTGAATGAAATCAATAATAGTAAAAAAAAGCTTGCTTTTGGATTGACAAAGGCGCTTTTGGCATATCCCATAGCCCTAGCAATAGCAATAACCACAAATATGGCCTATGTGAGCAACTTTTAATACTTAACTGCACATTGATAGTTTTGTTGTGGACCTCATCATATTTCACTATTTATCTTTTTCACGATTTGGACAAAAGAAAACACAAAAACTAAACTAATCAATATTGCTAATCATAATGAAAAGAGTTATATGTAAATCGGGAATTAAAGTATATACTTATTATCTTATGTAATCCAATAATCATAAGATGATTGTTGCTTGTTGACAATTTTCATCTTTCTTAATCTTTTAAGCATATTGGTAGAGATTATGGATGTGCCAAAAAATTGAAAATGGATGCACAATAGAGCAAGTCCTCTTAGGTAAGAGTGATAAATGAGTTGGCATTGATAAGTTTGTTGACCATGCTTATCAATTGTTAGCATTTTTTTTTTTTGGAGAAAGATTAGGTGTTCATGTGTGAGGTGTAAATGCATGAAACATTTAGTTCTTAATAAGGTGAATGAGCACCTTTATATGCATGGATTCATGCCTAACTATTATTGATGAACTTGTCATGGAAAAGCATTGCCTGAGCGTCCCCTTATGGTGTATCCAATGTTGAGTGAACAATTTATTTTTTATAGGGCTACTAGGGAATAAGCCAACTAGTTTAAGACCATGATGATAGATGCAATTGAACTAATATTTATGGATAAATTTCAACAAATGATGTATGAGTCACCAAAATTTGATACCTAAGTGTTCTATGACATGTTTGCAACACAAGCCTATTATGGGAGGGGTCTATAGCATTAGGACAAACTAAAATATACCTAAGCAATGCTATGACAACATTGCAAAACTCATAAGGGAGATAATACCCTCAAATAATCAAATGCTTGTGGACTTGTAGAACAAAGAAAATGGTGCCGCAATCGGGTCCTGGTTATATGAAGATTAATTGCTATTTTAATGGGTGTATCCTACATCACAAGAATGACTTGAATGGAACCCATTATTAGTTTATGGGTATGTTAAGTATATATCAAGAAAGACTAGTCATGGGAGGTGTAGAGAGGTTGCAAACAAGCAACTATGGTTCTTACCATTGATTTCGAGACTTTATTTATTTCTAAGATGATAGCTAAGGAAATAAGGTGGACTATGCTAATTCTTGAGATATTTTTGTATTATCCTACCCATCCAATAGAGAAGTGTGGAGAGTGTTTAATTGAACTTACCTTAACTTTACCACTGATCCAAGGAATGTGGGTCTCAAGCTGTGCATTAATGGTTTTACACCATATAGTTTATTTAGGAAAAATTATTCTTGTTAGCCTATGATTGTCACCCCATATAATCTTCCATCGGGGATGCATATGAAATAGGAATACATGTTCTTATCCTTGATTATCCCTAGATTGAGTAACTCAGAAAGCAACATAGATGATTATTTATAGCCATCAATTTCTCTATGAATTCCATTTTTAGCAATATTTTTAAAATTAGAGTGATCATTGAATTAGTAAAGGTACTAATTCATGGTTCAATTGTTCAAATATTGTTAAACTCATAATAATTAAATATTTTCTTAATTTTATATATTATAAATATAATATAATAATATTAATAATTTTTTTAATTTTATATGTTAAAATTTGTTTATAGGGCCAAGGAAAGGAGGATGGGAGTTATAGAGTGTGTTGAACTTAGATTACAAAGTAGGAAAGCCAAAGGGGAACAAAGATGATGATCCATTAGAGGTGGAAACCAGGGCGTAGAGTTTGCAAGAAAGAAAGAGGATAAATGAGTTTGAGTGATCAAGTTGAATTCTTAATAAACCAAAATTGAAAATGTCATAAATAATTTTCATCATAAACAACATCGTGAAATTTCTTTCTTTATTACAGAGAAAAACTTAAAAAAGGAATGGCATGCCTTCCTTATATTTTTATCCCCTTTCCTTATAAACATTACAAGAACATTAATTCTCACTTTGTCTTTAAACCATTTCAGATAGTCCAAAAATCCACTTGTTTCTCTTTTTCCCTAAATCTCTGTTGTAAAGAAACACATAATAATAAGTGAACCTTAATGATTTTCAAATCATCTTAGCCTTTTGAGAAAATAATGTTGAAGCACTACTTTGTTTCAAGATAGTGTTCAAGTTAAAAGTGGTAGAGCCATCAGAGGAAGTAAAGGATGTGTTTAACAAGTACTCCAAAAATGCCAAAAGCTCTTCTCTAATGCTCTTCCTCGTCTTCACATCTTTATAGTTTAGCATTGTCCTTTCCTCCTCCAAGGACTAGATGTGAAAGTGAAGAGCTTTCTAATCCCATATTGCATAAAGTTAAACAAAGGGATGTGAACTCTATTTATAAATAAACCAATGTAGCAACATATTTGGTATAGGATATTAGGTGATCAAGGCCTATAGTTTAGAGTTAAATAACTTTGAATCACCTAACTTGTTAAACCAGTCTTGTTTTGACCAAATTGATTGATTTTTAACTTATTTAGTCATTTTTTTTACCAGTTTTTTAGTAAGCTAGTTATCAAGAATAATTGAACTAGATCAATGACTGGTTCACAAGTTTTTCGATTGGACCAATTGATTTGGTCTAGTTTTCTTAATATTGATTTTTAGCATGAAGCCTTTGCTCACTTATTCTTTTAAATTCCTTATTTGTACTTCTATGTTCATAGAAAAGATTTTTGCATTATTTTGCTTATTCATCCTCTTAACATTGTTTTTGTAAGCAAAGTTCTTTTACATTTCTCGAGCTATTTATCCTTGTGCAAGTTGTTGACGATATAAGGATCAAGGCTCAAACATTGTCTAACATTAGCTTGGCTAGTTCTGATGCCTCTACTATTAATGCCACCCTCTGGTTAAAGGCTGTAACTGGTAGGAATTAGAAGGGGCGAATTTTTGGGGTAGGATCAAAGGCAACATCAATTCTTCTTCCACTAGGAATGACGATTGTAAACCTCAGTCAAGCCTCCATCTATATTTTAAGGTCGAGTTAAAGAGGTGTATATCCCAAGGGACTATGTCAATATCTTAGAAGACTATATCACTTGAGAAGATAATTGTTAAGTAGACCCAAGTGATAATGTCTTTCAAATGCATTGTTGACAAGGTTATTGCTTATGTTTATCTATACCTTATTGAGGAAGAACTAGCCACATATGAGAATGCACAATCACAGGAACCCTCCACCTGGCTTAGTAAAATGAAATTTGTTTTGTTTTATAGTTTTTTTCTTTTCAAATAATTTGAATTCCTACCTTGTGGGCACATTTTATTGTTACATTTATTATTAATTTTTCACCATATTATGATTCACATTTATTTTAAATTATATGTACCATTTTATTGCTTGTGTACATAATTTTCACATTATTGTGTGCTCATTATTATATTAGATAATTAAATAATAATGTGCATTTGGCTTGAATATGAAAAATTAGTCTTTGCTTCATATTTAGGATAGGTTGGACATATATTTAGATTGGATTAATCCATCCTTAATCAAAGACAGATTTAGGGCAAATTAATCCAAGCCAGATAAAAGATGGATTTAGAATACAAAAATCGGCCTCTAATAAAACATGAATTTATGGTAGAATTATCCATTGTTGTTAACCAATATGACAATTCACATGCAAATGTATGCAATGTTTCAAGAAATAAGAAAGCGAGTAAGGCATAGGTCCTTTGAGGACTCATCAATTGAGAATGCACTAATTACTAAAAATTAATACCCCAACTAAATCAAGCAAACTAATTATATGAAGAAGATGATTAACTAAAATTTTAATATAAAAAGATCTCATGAACTAAAGTTATCTAGGTAAAAATAAATGGATAAAAGAGTCTAGGAATATTAATCACTTTAGTACTTCTTAGGAACTCAAGTTATCTTCCGTAGACCTATCTATAATGGTGATATATGTTAGTTTAGAGTTCTCTATTAGTTATAAGAATTTTCCCAAATTTCCTATAAATATTAGCTTAAGCCAAACTCTTGATTCCTTATAGATTTGAACTGAAACATACACATTTGCATAGGCTTTATTGGTGTTATATAAGACTAATAAGTATACTTCTATCTTATTTGTAAAACAATTAACTCAACTTAGCAAGCCTCATATTCAATTCAAGGGATATTCCTAATTTCCCTTTCCAAGTCTAATTAGAAAACCAAAACAACTCAATTAAAGGCCAATTAATCAAGTAGCATGAAGGGCATAATTGAATAAACATATAAATACCATTAATTAATAGATCATAAATGATGAATAAGCCCTAATCCATATTAAGGTTCATAATATCTCTAGCCAAAAGTGTTTAGCTACTCATTACAAAGGAATTCAACAATAAAACCATAAAGTATATTAGATTCATCATGGATACAAGAGAAAAAAGAAGAAAAATTGAAGGAACAAAATGTGATATTGTATTCTCCACAATCTCCAAATCTTTCTTGCCCTTTCAAGTCTTGGAATGCCTCTTTCTCTTTTAAAAATCACCTAGAAGCCTGCTAATTGTCTCCCATTTCTTCCCATTTTATATTCCTTCTTAAAATCAAGTTAAAATTTGCATTTTGTATATCATATGTCTTGGCACCACAGCCCAAAATTCTAAGTCCACTACCTCGATTGTTAACATAATGTTTCTTGTTTTTAAGATAGCTAGGCCATGACTCAAAAACTCAAGGCCATGACCTAGAAATCTCATGTTTTATTTTTACTCAATTTTAGGTTAGAAATTCTACTTTCTTCACTTTCCATGGTTCAAATGCTTGGCAATCATAAAAACTTAACTTCCAAATTCATTTGGGTGCTATAAAAAGACACCAAGATCCACTTGATCATTACTTAATAACAGATAAACTAATCCTTACCACTTAAACTACTAAAAAAGAACCTAATTAAAAACTAACACAAGGCTAACAACTTTTAGCCTTAAAAACCAAAACTTAACTAAGCCTAAGGCATTATTGATAAGACCTTATGAAATGGATAGTTAACACATCTTTAAACTTAAGTTTTTACTCCTCTTTAAGTGAAATAGATCAATCACTAAAATTACAACTAAATTGCCAAGTATAACTTAGTAAATGTCTATTGAAACCCTTATTATTGCCTTAAGTAGTATAATTGATGAAAAGTTTAAATAATTTATCCGAACAACAAAGTTTAAGGAGTTAATATAGGCTTTTTCCAATAATTCTAAAGTGTGTGTATGTGTAGCCAGATAGTCATTATCATGTAAGGGTTAGGAGACAAAAGGAAATGCCTTTCAAGTTGTATAACACAACCTTAAACATGACTTTTTATGCCCTTCTGCTCATTCTCTCTCCACTAATGTAGGCATCACACAATCCCTTGATCAATTGGTCCTTAATGCTTGTGACATGGGCTAGGGATAGGGCTTGTGCAATGAAAGCTATGGAAGACTACAAAATATTTAAAAGAATTCATATAGAAGTACATGAATACAAGAAAACGCTCCCTTTTTTGTTTTTTCTTTTTTTTTTCTATATCAAATAAGCTGATTTTTATCAACCTTATTTTAGATCTTGCATAGCCCCTTAAGGAAACCAAAACCATATATTTACCACTTTTACCACACGTATGCAATTCATACACCATCTTAAACAACCACCAACAACTCATTTTTCAAAAAAATAAAAATATAATGTGCTAAGAACTCTCTTGAAAAGGGTTAGTCCTTGGTTTTTTAGGCTAAAAAGGTATAATGTCAATGCAAGTAAAAACAAACAACTATTTACTTATTTGGTGTTTTCTATACAAAGCTCAAAATAGGTGCAAATGACATATTATAAAGGGAAAATTATAATAAAGGACCCAAAAATAAAAAAAAATTATTCTTAAGGACCTGTTACCACTTGTTTTAGGATGATTACTACTGAATTTAGGAACAAATCGTTAAACCTAATGGTAAAGGTCCTTAAGAATAATTTTCTTTATCTTTTGGTCCTTAAACATAATTTTCCCTATTATAAATTAAAGCTTGAAAGGCATAGACTAAGCTAAAAAGTGTCTAAGTCATCACTCAAGATCATGTGACACCTAAGATTCCACCTCAAGCATTTAAACAAATAAGGTCTAGAGTCTTAAGTATAAGTTATATAAATTAATTTGCACAAAAGGTTATCTCTTAATGGCATCCACTCAAACTGTATCTAGCTTATTAATACGCAAATATGTCAAACAAATATTAAAAAAAATCTCGCATCAATTGAGTAAACTAAGCATTAGCATAATCATAAAAAAAATTCTCACCAACTATACCCTGATCATATAGTTATCATTATAAGGGTCAAACTAAACTAAGCAAACAAAATAGTGCTCAAACATAACAAACATAATAAAAGCTCATGCAAAGAGTAAGTTATACTATTGTGCTAATCACTAATGATTATTCTAATTCCTATTAAACTTAGAAGAAACATTATCCTCAATGTTTGCAAATAAAAGAAAAGAGAAGGCAATAAAAGGAAAAACTAGGAATAGAAACACCTATTAGCATTGTTTAAGCATTTTCATTGATCCTATTGTTGAACACCTTATATAGCGACATTGCATCTTAGGTTTTTTTTTTTTAATATCAAGCTCTAAAGTGATCTTTAGCATAAATCTCTCAAACTAATCATAATTTAAGCTTCCACTTGACATGAAAGGCATGTTTAAGGGACTTAGTTCCTTCTATGGTCTAGTTGAGAAATAGAAAGGGGATATACTATTTGAGAGTTTAAAAGAAGAAGAAAGGTAAGGTGAAGGCACTACAAAGACATAAAAGAAAAAAAATCAAATGAAATGTCAGGGAAAAAAATGCTTGGATTGCCTTTCAAGAAGCTTTAAGTTTAAAGTCGTTAGCCTAACTTTTCCTTAGATTCATATTGCATCCTCTAAGGTTACGGTAAACATTTGACAGTCTACCTCTACTTTCTAGTAATGTTTAAGCTTTTATCTATTAGCCTTACTTAGTTTAGGTCCCTTGAAACAATGGCTTTGAATTCTTTACTTTCGCTCTTGAAGGCATTGGCTATGTCTATATTCTTCAATCCCAATTTATACTACTTTAGCCTCCATTGATTGATATTGAAACTCTAACTTCTTATTCCTTTATCTTTCAACTTTCTTCTTCTTACCCTTAACTTTGCTTTGGGGTAAGCACTAGCAACTTTCTTCCTTTGATAAATAAGACACTTTTGAATGGCATATGAGTGACTTCATTAAAGACACACATGATTCCTCAATTGGTAGACCATAAAACTCCTTATAACACTCTTGGTTATCACTTTTAGATTGAACTTCTAAAAATTGCAAAGATTCAATAAAGTCTTCACTTTGTATCCTTTCCTCAGTCTCCATTAATTGCATTACCAAAAGATTTAATGGAGGAGTGATTCAATCACCCACATGTAGTCAATTGTCTATCATGTTAACCACATAGCATTCCTTACATTCATCAAGAGGTCTTCTGAAATACCTTAAAAGTCACTTCTTGCTTTTCAACCTTCATGGTTAATTCTCTTTTTTGAACATCTATCAAAGTTCTACTGATCGCTAAAAATGGTCTACACAAAATGATAGGAATGTCCATATCTTCTTTATAATCAAGAATGATGAAATTAGTGACAAAGATCTATTGATCCACTTTAACCAAAACATCTTCAATAACACCCTTAGGATAAGCTAGTGACTTGTCAACTAGTTGCAAAGTTATAGTGGTCGATTTAGCCTCCCTTAACCTAAGCCTTTTTAAAAATTGAAAGTGGCATCAAATTAACACTTGTCCCAAGATCACACAAGGCATTTCTAGCAAAGTGTTTCCCAATGTTACATGGGCTAGTGAAAGTTACCTGGGTCTTGCATTTTGGGAGGTAACTTCCTTTAGAGGATAACACTACATTCTTCAGTCAATGTTACCATTTCAAATTCACTAAACTATTTCTTTTCTTAAAAGCACATCCTTTATAAATTTAGCATAACTTGACATTTGCTCTAATGCTTTTACAAATGAGATATTGGCATGAAGTTACTTGAACATCTCTAAGAACTTTTGATATTACTTGTCCAAGTTCTACTTCTTAAATCTTTAAAGGAATGGCAAAGGTGGAACATACCTTAGTTAGTTCTTTTCTTGACTATTCTTTTCAATTTGTTCCTCTTTCTTATTCTTCTTTTCAACTATAACTTTATCTTACTTTGGCTTGTGTTTTTGGACTAAAGTTGATGTAGATACTTCAGGTAATTCCTTGCGACTTCTCAAGGTTATAACCTTGCATTCTTCTATACTGTCTCTACTTGGGTTAGGCATAGTGTCACTTGGGAGACTTCCTTGTTACCTTGTGTCTTTAAACTTGGCCATATATTGCATGAACATATCCTCTATGCTAAGCTTCTTCTCTTGCACTCGTGGCCTTGCTTATGATTGAAACCTTGGTGGATTTGAAGGTTTTGCCCCAAATGATCCATATTAGGCTTGGTTTTGATTTTAATTCTGAGAAAAATTTAGATTATTTCTCTATGTTGGATTATAAGTGTTAGAATATGAGTTATTTTGGTTCTTAGTGAAATAACCTATATAATTTATTGTCTAAGCATATGCAAGACATTGATCCTTGGAGTGACTTTCTCCATAACACTCACAAACAACATATGGAGTTTTTATGACATTCACACTTGTAGTCACACCTTGTGTCATCTCAAAATTGTCAAGTCTCTTGTTTAATATTGCTATTCAGGCAGAAAATGTTGTTATTACATCAAATTTTTGTATTCCTGTAACCTTTCTCTATAGAGTTCTATTGGAGGCCTATTGGAGAATGTTGGATGCCATACTCTCCAACAAATCATAGGCATCATCAACATTCAATTTACCTATAATGTTTTCATTAGCGGCAAAATCAAGAATTGTCTCTATATCTCCTAATAATCGATTATGGAAACTTGGAGTTGAACCTATTTGGGGAGCTTGTGGTTTAGGCATTTTCTCAATAAATCTTTGAATCTCTCCCATACCATATAAAGATGTTTTGAATTATGTTGCTCAAATGATGTGATATCATTCCCCCACTGCACAAATTTGTTTAGTGGAAAATACCTATTTAAGAACTTTTGCACTAAGTCTTCTTATGTTTTAATGAACCTATTTGGTAAGGAGTTCACCTAAATCTTCACCCTATCTTAAAGTAAAAGTAGGAAGAGTCTTAATTGAATTACATCCTAGCTCAATCTATTTTGTTTAATAGAATCACACACCTCCAAAAAGCTACAAAGGTGGATGTTTAAGTCCTCTACTAGTAAGCCTTCGAATTGTCCTACCAATTGAAGCATTTATAGGACTATTGGCATTATCTCAATATCATTCATTTGATTTGCTAGCGTTTTGATACTTGAATAAAGCCCATGTATGTTCAAAGCAGCAAAATCATTTAATGTTCTATTTCAATTACTATTAACACCCTCAACCGTGGTTGTTTTTTATTTAGAAGCCTTGGATTTCCCTTTAAGGAGTTTCATAAAAGTTCTTTGGAGCAAAAGGCTTTAATTTAAAGCTTTTAGACCTATGCATACAAAAATTCAATAACTCAAAGCAAAAATAAAAAGAATTTAAAGCCTGAATTCAAGTCAAGTATGTTTTGTATTAATATTGGCACAAATCAATTGCACAAATCCCTGACAACAAAGCCAAAAACTTGTTGCTAACAAATAAGACAACTTCACACAAGTATATGTATCATTTCAATTAATAAAAAAGTGGTTAAGATATTGTTGCTTAGAGGACTTGTCAAAAGATAATGCACTAATTACTAAAATTAACACCCTAACTAAATCAAGCGAACTAATTATATGAAGAAGATGATTAATGAAAATTGCAATATAAAAATGATTAATGAACTAAATTTATTTGGGTAACAATCAATGGATGAAAGAGTCTAGAAATATTAATCACCTAACACTTCTTGGGAACTCAAGTTATCTTCCTTAAACTTACATTTAATGGTTATATATGCTAGCTGAAGGTTCTTTATCACTTACAAGAATTTTCCTAAATTTTCTATAAGTATTAGCTTAGGCGAAACTCTTAATTCTTTATGGATTTGAACCTAAACATACACATTTATCCTGATCCTATTAAAGCTATGTGAGACTAAAGGTATATTCCTATACTATTAGTAAAAGAATTAACTCAACTTAGCAAGTCTTATGTAACACTATTTGTCACAACATGCCTTATACAACTAATTCATATCATTTCCTTCCTAAGGTGATAAAATTATAACTATTACAAAACCTTTGGTAGTGGTTTTTAGCCTATATCTATGTCAAATAAGTCTCTAAGGATCAAAATTTTATTTTCTTTCCATTTCAATTCATGAACTCTATAAACACATTTGTTTCAACCTACAAAATCATTATCTAAGACCAAAAAGCATAAAGGAGTCATATATCTTAATTTGGCCTTTTTGGACATAATATGAGCCAAATTTTAGAAATTTATAACTTTGGTTGTATAACTTAGACTTGTACAAATTAGGTATTTACATAAAGCTTATGAATTGAATTTTATGCCATACAAATTTTAACAAAAAATGAATCCATTTCGCCTCCGAAAAAGGCACAAAAATTAAGGCTATGACAGCATGAATAGTAATCATATAATTTTATAATTTTTTACTAGATTTAACAAACATTCTAGAGTTCAGAAAAATGCCATTTTTGACTTGTTAGAAAGCTCTATAAATTTTCTACATGTTCATCAAATTTCAGCCTCAAACTAGGTCATATGGGCTATCAAGGATAGAGATGCAATTTTATAGCTCATTTGGACTAAATTTTGGTTCTAAAGTAGTCCATTTGGACACTAATATACAATTTCTTCCTTTAAGTAACTTTTAATTTATTCATACTTGATTTCCATAAGAACTATTTCATTAAATATGACTCACAAGAAAAATTCACCATCTCATATTTAAACCGCCACATGGAGCTAACATGCAAAATGATATAACATGTTTTATTCTATTGCCAAGATACCAAATGGGCATATATTCATGATCATAAAGCTTGTTCATCAAGTTCTATTCCATTCCATCATAAAATACATTAAATTGGCTACTTGCTAGTTCCATAACATGCATCAAGTTACCATATGTCATATAAGTAATAAAACATATTCTAGTTACCAGCTTTAGCATCTAAGTAGTACACATATGTACATAAAATCTCAAGCTTGCACATGTGATATCATTATACATCACCATCATATACTTTATAACTACTACTAGCTTGTTTTATACACAAAACAAATACATATGTATATCAAAGCTTCCCATACAACTTCCTTAAACTTTAGTTTTTCTTTAAATCTATTTCCTTGCTAGGAGCACTTGAAATGGTTAATGGAAGGGAGAAAGGATGAGATTCTTAGAAAAATCTCAGTAGCATATCTTAATACATATCCATGCACATAATGAATGCAAACGAGAAAATACACGCATAGAGGCTATGTGCCTCAAGCAACTCAAACATGAGAATTGACATGAAACTTTAACTCTTATCTAGCCATGGCATAAAAACATATTAGCTAAACCTAACTAAACTCAACTCTAGGATAAGAAAAAGCTACTGCACTTAATTTCTAGCCATAAAGAGCTAGGAGCTAAATATAACATCATATATGTATAAAACTCATGATAAAAACCAATTCAAAACATAACTTATAAAATTATCAAACAACCAAAGATATAAGTATCTTAACTCATTTATACATTCGAATGCATGCAAGATATAGAGAGATAGCTACCTTATGAAAACTAAAATCCTTGATGCACCATTGACCCCTTGTACTTCTTTACTTTCCCTTTTACTTTTCTCTTGGCCCCTTCTTAATTCACACATACAAAATGATGGAGTTGCTTTAACTTGGCCTAAATACATTAATTTACAATGCAAGATAATTCATTAGAATCCATTCAACTCATTTTACTATCATATAGGGTTACTAGAACTCAAAAAGGCAAATTGGACTACTTTAAGTCCCTTTAAATAGAAACTCTTATGATTCCCTTTCTAGGCTAAAAACTTTTATTTGATATGAGCCAAATGACTCTAATGAAACTCATTAGAGTCATTATATGCATGGTTAAACAAGCCTAATAACAAGTTGCTTATTTAAGTCTTTTTTAAACCTTAAATTTTTTCCTTTCAAAATAATGCTCCTAAATTCATTCTGATAATTCCATTAGTATCCATTGCTGATATTTAGACCTCTTAAATCTTAGAACTCATGAAAACACTTCCTAAGTGCTTGATGTACCCTTTGGCCAAGACATGCACTCTAAGATCATAAGTAAAGCTTTTTCATTTTTGTGAGAAATTTGGTAGATGTAGGATAGTCTTGACTCTTTTCTAATTCAAGTTTGGTCTTAGATGGTTTAAAATATCTTCCTAAGGTTCCATAACTCCCATGGTGCAACTAAAACCCTAAGTGCTCTAACTTGAAGTCTATGGCTTCCTTTCCCTTCTTTCTCTCAATTTTTCATCAAGCTAGAGTCTCCTTCTCTTTTCCTCTCTCTAGGCCGAACGCACCTTGCCTTTAGAGTCCAAAGAAAAGCAATTTTCTTTAACTAATACATACCTTATTTGAAAGCACTTCCAATGGTAATTCTTATAGCATAATTAGTTGCTATAAATCTCCTCTTTTTTTGAAGTTTTTAGCTACCAAGGTCATGCTTTTAAGAAACTAAAACCACCATTAGAAAAAGTTTAAAGAAAAGAAGAGAATTGATAACCAGCATATCAAGAAATTAAGCATGTTTTCTTACCCTTTTCGCTTTCTTTTCCCTTCTCTCTCTTCTTATTTTCACACCATCTCCATGCTAGTTCAGAGCCTAAACATGTCAATTATGGGAGATTGAAGAAGGTGGCATGACCATATAAAGATGGAAGAAGATTTTTATAACAATTTTAAAAATATCGATTACGTCATTTTGTTTAACTTCTTTTGTCTGAGCTCATTTTGTATCCTTTTCGAAAACCATCTTTTTTATATGAAAATTTAGCTTTTTATTTTATTGAAAATGTTTACTTTGAAATTTTTGAGATTTAAAATTACCTAAAAAGATTTAATTAAAGTTACAGTCAACTGAAACCCTAAATCATATATCATCAGAGATTTAATCATTTTAACGGTCTATATAGTTTTCAGGGCCTCTGAAAACTTTCGTAAGTTTAATTTTAACATTTAAAAAATTTTTCTTTGAATTTCTAAAATTTTGCCATTTGTATGTCAATTTACTTGGTTTAGTCACTTTAGCCTTATTTCCACCCTTCTTGTTTTTTCTTTCATCTTACCTAAATTTAATCTCTCATTATTCTAGTTATAACATTTCCTTTGATATCTAAGGATTTAGAAAACACTAGGTATGATACTATTCAATTCAAAGGCTATTCCTAATCTCCCCTTTCTAAGTTCAATTAGAAAACATAAATAACTCAATTAGAGGCCAATCAATCAAGTAGCATAAAGAGTATAATTGTATAAACATTTAAATGCCATTAATTAATAGATTACAAAAGATAAACAAGCCTTTACCAAAAGTGTTTAACTACTTATCATAAAGGAATTCAACAATAAAACCATAAAGTATATCAGATTCATCATGGATACAAAAGAAAATAGAAGAACAATTGAACAAATAAAGTGTGATATTGTATCCTCCCTAATCTCTAGACCCTTTTAGCATTTTCAAACCTTAAAATGCCTATTTCACCTCTGAAAATCGTCTAGAAACCTGTTAGTTATCTCCCTTTTCTTTCCCTTTTATATTCTTTCTTAAAATTAGATTCAAAACTACTTTACATATATTAACTATGTCATGGCATCACAACCCTAAAATCCAAGGTTGCACCCTCGATTGGTTACATTCAATTTCTTCTTTTCAGAATGGTGAGGTCGTGGCCCAAAAAATCTCATGTTCTAGTTTCATTCATTTTTAAGCTAGAAATTCCATTTTCTTCACTTTCCATGGTTCAAATGCTGGCAATCCTAAAACTTAATTTCTAAATTCATTTAGGCCTTGCAAAAAGACAAAAATCCACTTGATCATTGCTCAATATCAAATAAACTAAACTCTACCACCTAAACCACTAAAAATGAAATTAAACTAAGTTAATGGCACCTAACTAAAAATTAACACAAAATTAATAACTTTTAGGCATTAAAATCAAAACTTAACTAAAATAAACTTAAGAAATTATGCATAAGACCTTATAAACACTATAAAAAATCATAGTTTTTGCTACCTTTTTTAATGGCTTTAGCGATAATTTTAACCATCACTAAATTGGTTCATGACATTTAAAAAGCCCATAGTTAAACTATCTATCAACAAAGGTTTAACTATAGTTTTTATGAACCATAGGTAAATTCATGGCTTGACCATGGTTCATCAATATGTTGTGTTATCCAACAACTAATTCCCAGTTATAAATTAATTTTCAGCCAACATATCTAGCAACAACAATCAATTTTCTATAACAAAAACTATATACTATTGAAATTATAAATAGATTCATATTCCATTAAATTACAAATAAGTCAATACAAATGTAATTATAAAATCTATTTAAACAATATGTCCATTTTTATGAGAAATGTTTATTATCAACTAATGGGTGCTCACTATCCCAATTACTTGGTGCCTAAAAATGAAAACAAAATGTTATTAATAATAAATTAAAAACCACAAATAAAGACATTCATTCATATGATTCAATAAAATAAAAAGTTTAGAAAATTATACTTTTTGCAGGGATGTAAGTTCTGGTGACAATGAACCCTAAAAAGTTTATAAGAGGAAAGCCATAACTGCTTTCATTTGTTGTTGTCGCGCATCCTTTACAACATTTTTAGCCTCCGCTTATTGTCGTGTCTCAATCATTTGTGCTTTAAGTTAAGTAACCTCATTTTGCAATTGTGTGTAATAAAGTTCAATCAATGAATTTCCATGAGTTTAACGTCCAAACACTTAAGACAAGTAAACACCTAGTCCCATTTCTTAGAATCAACCACAATGTTCTTGGGTTTCCAAAGCCCTAGCTAATGAATTGTCACTCAAAATTTGTTAGGATAAGGAGTCCTCAACCTAAACATAACAATCTATTCTTGTAAATTCAAATAAAAAGCAATAAATTATTTAAAGAATAAAGCCTTTTAGTAAAATAAAAAATCAACACCTGTATAATTTAAACACTTACATAAACACATTTAACTTCATCTTTGATGTAAGATATATCACCATATTTATGGACTACAGTCTACACATCTCCCCTTATGACTGGGCCTCTGTGTTCAATCTCCTATAAATTTGAAGACATATGTAACACATCGAATACATATTTAAAATTCAAATGACTTGTTCACTAACATGAACTTAGCATCTTCACCTTCTTTCATACAAAGCTTTTAGATCCACTAGTATGTAACATTTTTAACTTTCTGTTTTGTTTATTTTTCTCTATAATTTCCAAGTTATTGACAAAACATTAATAAAATGACGAACAATGGGTTCATCTTAAAAAATACAACTCATTACATAAGTCTTTTTGCTAAAATGGGAGTTTATAAGACTTGCCCCATGACCCTTATTTATGCCTTTTGAGATGTCTTAAATTGTCTGCTCTTTAGTGCAAGTCCTATCATTTATATAATTTTTATTGTGCTTATCTCCATCTACCTCTAATTGACATTAAAATAAACCTCTTACACATATCATCAATAAGAAAACCTTAGTTATAAGACAAATACAACGGTTAGTGAAAATATGAACTCAAGGTGCCAAAAGAAATAGATAATCAATTCTTAGATTACTTGCATAATAGTCTTATACATATCATCCTTGTATTCATGTGGAACACTTCTCCAATCCTTGTAACTAATAAGAAACACATTGAAGTCAATCCCAAGCTATCCCAAAAAGACTCCATGTAAACTGCCCTTCTCTCCAATTGATTAGTTTGAGTCATTAAAGTGTACTTCTGACCCTTTGCGCACTGAAAAGGAATCAAATATCACGCACTATCAATTGCATAAGCCTCCTTACACCTTTATCATCTATGGAATTAAAGTTAGTATACAAATGAGAAATAAACAAATTAACATAAATGTACCAATAATTTCAACCAACCAATTATGCTTTCAAGGGAACAATAACAAAAAATATACATGTACTTACACAACAAGAAAACCAATTGACAAGCTTTCTATAATCATCTTTATTTATCTTTGGTGGAGATCGTGCATGGCTTTTTAATTGTTTCTTAACATGGCCTTTAGATTCCCTATATGACATATATAAGGCAATTAGATTATTGCTTTTATGTAATGAACATAAAGTCCAATCACCATAATTTACTCACTGAAGAAAAAGGTCAACTTTTCTACAGTTGGTCAGCACATGATAGTGTGCCTAGAATTTCTGTATAGGAGAAAAAGTAACATATTCAAAACTACCCATTAGTTTTCCAACTAATGGAAACAAAGTGTCGACATTGAAAGGCCCACATTTGGATTGATTGTCTACACATCCAAGATAGTTGAATATGATTTCTATTTCATTTAAATACCTTGAGTAAAAAATTAAAACCTCTTAAGTGAAGTAATGCTCAGCTATTGAGCCCTCTGGCTATGTCATATTTTGTACATAAGACTTCAACTTCCCTAAGTACTTATTAAACACATTATATTAGATGCCATGAATAAAATTAAAATAATTTGAAACAATTCCAAAAAAATGCAGGAACTATCAACTACCTCTTTATATAATACATCCATTGATAATAGATAGGGCCTCCAAGTTTGGCTTTTTTAGTTAAGTGTGCAATCAAATGAACCATAATAGAAAAACAAATTAACGTAAAAATAACATCTCCAAATGACATAGTATAGAACAACTCTCTTATGTAGCTAATCAAGTTCATTCACACTCAATACTTTATTACATAAATGTCTAATACATGTGCACAAGTCAATTAAAACTACTAACACTTGCTTAAGAAGTACCTTTATCATGGCTAATAGTAGAAGTTGTACCATCAAAACATTTGAGTCATGACTTTTTAATCTTCCAATTTTATATTGCTTCAAATCTATACATCTAGAAATGTCACCAAAATAATTATCTGGCATAGTGAAATTCTTTTAAATCCTAAGAAAGACATCCTTGTTAGCATTTGTCAAAGTGAACAAAGCCAAGAGATATCTATCGTTGTCATTGAGCTAGAGATCAAGCCGAATATCCATTTCTTGTAAGTCTCTCTATGCATTGAAATGGTCTTTTAATTGTCTAGACTTATTTAGCAAATTGAAAATCACATTGTCATTTTTTTCAATGTGCATTATATCAAGACTATGGCATATCAAATGATTTGCTTAATAGGCAACTTTAAAAAATATACTTTTCTTATGCCATTGTCGAGTCTCACCATTTACACCATTGGCTCCTCAAGGTCTTTTTCCTTGGCCCTCATCTTCTACCTTTTTTCCAAATACAATGTCAACAGTATTAAGTTATCTTAAGATTTTTGAGCTAGTTATTGTTGTTGGAAGATTTCTTCTTCCTTTCCATCAAACTAACCAAGGACCAATCTAAATTTGTGTGCTAGGTCAAAAAAATGACAATGCCCCATAAAGCACTTCTTTTTACTATAAGGAAGCCGTGAAGGAATTGAATCAAATTTGCAAGATAGACAAGCTAACCTAATATGCATGTTCCACATAAACAATGTTTTGAGCACTGAAAAAATCACTAATGGTTCACATAACTACTACATGCATATTAAAAACTTCATCAATGCAAGAATTAAAACCTTTGATTTCCACATTCTAAAAATCTATCAACTCTTCTATTAGTAGTAGTTGTAGATAAATATCTATATTATTCACCAGTGCTCACCTTACTAGAATTATCATTAAAAGAAGGAATGAACTCTGTTTTATACATATCCATGGAAAAAAGTTTTAAGGCATAAGAATCATTGGCCATATGTTATAACTTGTACTCAAGTTGTCAAACATATTGAAACTGTCGATAGCCAACCCTAGACATACATTCTTAAGATCTATAGCTAACCAAGAATTCCCTATATCAAATCTCTTTTAAGCCTCGGAGTATCTTGGATGCCTCATCATACCATCATTGTTCTTATTAATGGTATGTCATTTCAATTGCTCAACATTTTTAGAGGACATAAATGGCCTTTACAACTGTGACTTTAATGGAAAGTAACTAAGTACTTTTGCAAGTTGTTTTGGTCACTTTTCACCTTCATACTTTCATTTCTATCTAGATGTGTTGCATTTTTTTTACACACATTCTAATTTTCATCCTCCCCCAAGTATAGCATGCAATCATTGGAACATGCATAAATTTTTGTGTAATTAAGCCCTAGTTTATTAATGGTTTTCTTTACCTTATAGAAAGAAGATGGAATAGTTGCATGTTCAAAGGCATCGGCCAACAACTCTAATATCATTGACATGACTTTATCACTTATTCCACATAAATATTTGATGTGATACAATTTAACTAAGAAAGGCAATTCTGAGTAATTCTCGCAACCTTCATACAAATTTTGTTGCCTATTCATAATTAATTCATAAAACTCTTTTGTATCATCATTTATCCATTACTTTAATGGTAGAACTAAACCCTTAACCTTATCCACACTTTCATTTTCATAAACCCTAAATGCATCATGGATCATATCTTAGATAAGACTCTTTATAAATCCTTTCATCTCTCACTTGTGGCCTTGATTGAGGTTCAACAGAGATTCATATCTAGGTCTCTCCCATGCCTAACTCAAAATGTATATCCTTGTGGGAATGGTTTAAGAATTAAGTAGTCACATAGCTCTTCTCTAATATGCCATTTCTTAAATCGATATTTAAGATATAGACATATTATCCTATCCTTAACACTCCCATTGACAAATGCAAGATCTAAGAATCCATTCAATCCATCTAAATATTTATGAGTATTCTAAGGTTTAACGATCTAAGACTTGTTTATTTCTATAACTAAAAAAAAAGGATATATATTCACTTCACAAAAACGTAACACCTAACTTGAAACAATGATCATGCTAAAATTTAATTATATTAAAAATTGGGTTAAAAAACTAATGCAATCATCTTGAAAATAATTTTAACAATAAGAAGATCATGGACAAGCCATAAGGATACAAAGAAGGATATTGCAAAATTTACCTTTAATCAACACATTCAACCATGCAGTAATAAAAAACAGTATTGCAAAATCTATCTTCATGCCTTCCAAATAACATAATATAATAAAAAAAATATTATAAAATCAATTTATAAAAAAGAGGCTTATGAATTTCTTCTTCTCAACATAGATGACAAACTTTTAGTTAAATTACTAAAAAAAATTGAAGTAAAGGACTATGAAAATTCAACCCTTGACTTAGTTTGTTTCTCAAGATAACTCCTCATATCCTAAACACCCCAATATTCCTATTCGTTACAACAAAATCCACAATTAGTCTTTTCATGCCTTTAATTGTTGATTTATACTCCACATCACTTGTTCTTGGCATGATAATAGAAATATGTAATGTGTGTTCATTCCTTAAAGCAACATACAAAGAACAGAGAACTAAAGGCAATGTGCTTTTAAAATTTAAATGGTTTCAAATTGCTTCTGAGTATTATATTTATGATTGAAGCAGTAGAAATTCTAAGAACGAGGAATTACATAGATGCAGAGCTACTGCTAGAGGACTTTTTCAACAAGAGAAACGAACTCCCGAATACAATATTCAAACAAACTTCTTTTTCCAAATACATTTTATCAGAAACTTACAGGTGAAAATGAAGGGGAGGGACAGCGCTACAAGAAGAGGAAATGAGGAGGAGGGACGGAGCTCGCGGGTCGCTACATGAAGAGCCATTCACATGTCGCACGACGCATGGTTAGATGCGTTAGACGACTCAAATTGGGTGACCACACTGAATCCTGTCATTTCGTTGACAGGAGAAGGTCCGAATCGTAACCAAACTTTACTTGTTCTGGTTTATTAATTACAATTGCGCATCAATTATGTGTGTGTGTGTGTGTATATATATCTCCCCTCCCCCCCCTCTCCCTCTCTCTCAGCTTTCATTCTTTTTTATCTTTCTTATCAAGTACTAAGCAGCATGAAGCATACTTTAATATACCACGCAGGTCTCCATCCATTAAATTCATCCTAGTAAAGAATGTCAAAAGAAACACTTAAGCAAGACTGAACTTTATATTATGTACATCAAGGATGACATGGGATAATGAACGTTATCCATTATCTTAAATCAACCAACTATAGGTAGTCAAGACTTCAAGAATTTGAACTTTAAAATCAATGTAAATATTTATTAAATAATATCCATAAAGTTTCAATATGTGAGATTTTTTTTTTCAGCTACTATATAATTTTATCTTTGTATTTTTTCTTTGTAAATAAATGATGATTGTAAAATTTAACATGTTCACCATAAATAATAAAGCACAATGCAGAGCTAATAACATTAATTTGTTTTCTCTTCCTAATATTTCACTCATTTATAATTGAGTTGCCCACTAATTGATTTATAGAAATCATCTTTCTCCAGTGAAGTCAATAGTATATTTCAACTCATGTATAATTGGTTTTACCTTCCTAACACTTCAACTCACGTACACTGTAGAGCTAATAATATTAAATTTATAATTTATCTTACAGAAATTATGTAATTAAATGGACAAGAGATGCCTTCTCCACTGAAGACAATAGTGCAAGTTTATGGTATGTATTGACTATGTACCCCTCTCCCCCCCCCCCCCCCCCCCAATTCTTCTTATATTTTACTTGTTATTAACTTATAAATTAATATTACTAAGTTTCTTTTTTTTGGTAGATGAAATGTTTGGTGGACCGACTTAAATGGCCATATTTAAAAATTCAACTAAAATTCAACACTCTTAAGGTTCAAAATTCAAAGCCACTTGCTAAGAGAATTTTGACAGTAAAAAACTCCAAACACAAAGAATCAATATAGTTGTGTTACGAAAACCACATGAACTTTCCATTAAATTTGACTAAGTAAATTAAAAAAACAATCAATTTCATTATAAGCAGATGATAAAGGAGTTCAAATGAAATTCAATTCATGGAAATACCTGTAAACACAAGTCAAATGTCTGTATATTCCCCGATTAATTCGAGCAACTTTGCAGCCTCTATTCACTTCTTTGTTCTTCCTTCTCAGCATTGAAAAGTCTAGCATTTGGGTGAATGGATTATTTGGGTTAATCAACGGAATATTTGAAGGCAGACAAGTAGAACACCCACCAACAAATCACAAAACTGAACCTATAGTTTAATATTTATTAATTTTTTTAAAAAATATATTTAAAATTACGAGTTCTTTTGTATAATTTAAAAATTAACTCACAGTGAGATTTTCACACTTGGACAAGCACTTGGGCTACAATCCTAGATTTTGGCCCACACACAGCCGAGAGATATCCTTTGGATTCAGGCAAAAACTTCTATAAGATTTAACCAGAATTCATCATACAATCGTAAACAAATAGCACCATATCGCCCATAATTTCGACCACAATTATCGTGTAAGCTGAAACCACATATGCGCAACTTTTAAAGCTAACATATTTGACAAAACCCATACACTAACAAGAAGATATTGCATTTACTTAACTATAACGAACAGAAGAGGCGAACATGGATTAAATTTTTAAACACCTAAAACTCACATAAACAAGTTGACATGCTTATATATTGCCTATTTCCACACAGAATTTAAACGCAGCGTGTTCATAGCTTACTCTATTTCACGCAGAGCCTACTTAATCTCACAAGAATCTCCACTAAAATGCCTTCGCAAGCTTCGAAAGGCGAGAAGACTGAGGTAAACACGATGATCTTAGCTGAAAAATGGGGCTTCTGAAGGGGGTTGGAAAATAATTTGTAAAATAAATATAATAAACGAAGGAAAAAAAAAACTATGGCAACCTCACCGACTGAATTTTAGTTGATATAATTTAAATTTAAATTTTATTTTTTAAATTCAATGCAAATTTAGGCACTAACTTATAAATTTAAATTTTTTATTTTTAATTGTTAATAAAATAATGGTTTTTTATTTATTTTAAGTATAAAAATATATATATTATTTTTTATCTTTTTATTTTAAAAAAATTTGTACTTATTATAAATATATTATTTAACATACTATATTAAAATTAGTTAATTATAAATAATTATTTTAAAAATTATTATTATTGTTATTAGTATTATTTGACTACTTCTGGAAGCTTCACATGAAGCGATCACAAAACGCTTCGGTGGAGCTTGCTTAGCTTCACGTGAACATTACATGAAGCGATGCTTCACTGAAGATGCTTTAGTGAAGCACTAATGTTTTATTTTATTATATATATACACATAACTCTTCTTTCGATTTTTCATCTCCTTCTTTTCCCAGCTACATATTTTATTGGCTCTCTTTCGTTCACTCATTAATTTGGTACTCTTCTTGAATTTGAAAGCTAATTCAATCGTCCTTCTTCTTTGTATCTTTTGCTAATAAATCTAAATGAAATTTTTTAAAAATTTTTTTATTTCCCAAGCCTCTAGAGAATCTAATCAAAGAGAGTGGATCGTATCATCGAGCAAGACAAGATAACTATTTCATTATTTTATAAATTAAATTAATAGATATTTAGTTTATATAATAATCTAATAATCAGGTTTTGACTAGTCCGCGAGAATAATGATACTGTTGGTTGCATTGTTGTCATTATAAAATATTATTATAATAGCACTTACAATTATTGGTCACAAGTTCTTTACCCAGTTAGAGACTTAAGCCTTATTTAGTAGATAAAATTTTTTTAACAAAATAAAAAAAGAATACTAAATAGAATATAATTGAATCAATTGTATTTGATATAACAAAAGAAAAAAAATGTATTTCTCTTTGTGGTAAGGCAAAAATAATAATAAAATAAAAAGTAAATGATAACAAATAAGTAAAATGTTCTTAAATTTAAAAAATGATTAAAGAATTTATTTTTATATATAGTTATAATTAATTAGAGTATTTATTTTATTTATTATATAATTATAATTATTTAGATTAAAAATTATTATTTTAATATAATAAAAATAACTATTTAGTTTAATATTTTACATAGATATATTTATTATATATACTCTATTAATATATATAATTCTTTTTATTACAATTATAAACTTACAACCATAAATTCCAGCCAAAAAATCTACAGCCAAAGTTCAAACCCTTACAAACTATGTTATAGATAGTCAAGTCCAATCTTCTTCTCATAATAGCCAAACTCAATCATACTAGCAAAAACTAACTAGCAATCTAAAGCCAAAAGAAGAATTCTAGTATCCTTCTAAATAACACAGTATCCACATAGGTCCTTCAGAACTAGAACAACATAAAAATATCATTCAAAAAATCATTAAAGCCATACTTCCTTCTCACCAAACAAAAGAAATGTGGAATTTTATTTCATAGGATTTTAAGAAAGATAGAAAATTTTATGAAGTGATATTAATTGACTTAGGTTCTATAATTATAAGCTATCAAAAAGATTCTTCAGGAAGGGAATACTCACAAATAAGAATTAATAAAGTCTTTGTCTCATAAAGCTTGGAAATAATATCCTTTTACAACCATGAAATTTTCAATGAAATGTCATAGTTTGAACTATAATTATATTGATTATAAGCAAGTCTAGTATAACACTCCAGAAATTATGACCATTCGTGGTTCATCTAATTTACCAGAGACTATTGGAATGATTTCCTAGACTAGTTCCTAGAATGGTTCCATGCTTTTAAGCCAATACAAAAAATTTTGCCTCTGACAATAGAAAAAGGTTATAAGACCTTTAAGATTACTACAAATTTTAAAGAAACAAAGAAGAGCCCCCCCTCATTTTTTTATCATTTCAAGGTCCCCTGGGTGATGTGTTAAAGCTTCTTAGTATAGATAGGAGTGGATCCTTGCCTGACTTTAAGTTTTTTAGTTAGAAAGATTAGAGTAAAATGGTAATATATATATATATATATATATATATATATATAACCAAAACTTTTAAATGTAAACCAAGTTAATAAATGGATTGCAACCAATACTATGGTTTTGAGAAAGGAAGACATGAAGAACATCTCCCCATTCTTGGCAAATAAAAGCAAAGTAATGGCAAAGGTGGCAGCAATTTCCAATCCAAAAGACTTCACCAAATAGCTTTAAGAGATAACCTCACAAATAGCCTCGTCTTCAAATGTGAGATCATCCACTTAAGGACTTGAAAATGAAGACGACTATTTTGGAATAAAGTTCAATCAAGAATTTTAGCTAGATAGTTAGCATTCATCTAGAGGTGCCAACACTTCTTTACAACTAAAAGATGCCTTAGTACAGCTATAGAAAAAAGGTGCTTTTTAAAGTAAGAAAAATCGAAGTGTATACAACCATTATTACCCTTTGTCTCAATAAAGGATATTCCTGTCAAAAATAATTATCTAGCCAGAATATGCTATAACAAATGAAATTCAAATTCAGTTGTAATTCATTGTAATGTTTGTATTTAGCTATCTATATAAAGCCACTCTTTACAATTGTTAGAGTAGGCTTAAAAAATACACCTTAAAAAAAACCCAAAGCTTGTTCCCTCCTACCTTTTGAACATTTCTCTATTTTAAAAGGATTTTTAAATTACAAGGTTTACTATTTTTAATCTCTTTATAGTTTATATTCAAAGAATTACTTTCAACCATAATTTTGTTTTAATTATTCTTTTGCTATATTGCTCTTTTGCTTAAATCTATATTGTTCTTTTTTTTTTGTTGGCTTAAACGATAAGCCTTACCTTGAAATTTATTAGCAAATTCGATTACTCTAGTTGTTGGTATTACAAAATAACTTCATTTTTGTTGCTGAAACTACTAAGCCACTTTCTTTAACTATATTAAAGAATTCCTATAAATGTTCAAAGTGTTGTTTGATCAAATTAAATAAGACTAAAACATCATCTATATACACAATTGTGAACCTTGTATAAGGATACAACTCAAGGGTGGAGTTAAAAGTTTTTTCCTATAAAAATTCTCTTGTAAGGAAATTAGGTAAATAATTATTTTTTCCATTAATAAATTCAATTTCAAAGTCACAATACAATAGAATTGCTTGCCACGACAAAAATATGCTTGAAACCAAATCTTTAATAGCTTTTTGCAAAACATCTTTAGCTACTTTACATCTATTTTCAAAAGAAATTTTTGGTTCATCAAATTGTTTTGGAATTTTGAAATACATAAAACAATTGACAAAATCTCTTTTCTTATGGTGGAATATTTATGTTAGGTTTCCATCCATGCTCCTAAGTGACACCTAACTATATTCTCTCATCCTTCTACCTTTTGTTCTAAAAATCCTCCATAGCCTATTTCTGAAGTATCTGTTTCTATTATCTTAAATGCTTTAAGGTCAAGTTGTAACACCTTAATCTACTACCGCTACCTAGCCTCTCACTGGGCTCAGTTTCATATGATTTCCAAAGAAACAATATATATCCGTGGCATTTTCATGCTATGAAAACGGGGTTTCATATACTTATTATCTGCCCCGTAGGTCCTGTGAACCCATCATCCGCATTTTCAACTCAAACTCCACTTATACAACTCATACATAGCATAAAACAAACCATAAGCCACGGGTATGGAGCCAATAACCCGAAAAATGCATTTTCTCACTTGGGCCCAAAAGTCATATTCTGGCTCTCACTTTGGAAAATCATAATTAATTGTAGAAAAATGGAAATTTAGCAAACTCTAGCTTTCTGGAAAGCTCTAAGTGTTAACTTTACACTAAAAATCATTCCCAACTACAAACACAGCGTTTGGACTATGTTTGATATTGAAAATAGGAGAAAGGTCTAGCTATCACTGTTTCTGGTGCAGCTTTCTGTCATGACTTTCAAAAATTCATAACTAAATCCACAAAAATCTAATCTGGGCACATTATACCAATTCAGAAAGCTACGGATGTCTACTAGAGGAGAAAAATAATTTCAGATCAGTAAACCGATGGAACAGTGACGGGGGTTAGATGAGCTTCCTGATGCTGATACAGAACTTTAGTCGGTTTAATCTCTCTCTACAGACCTCCGATTTAGGTGATTCCAGTTCCTATAAGTCACTGTGGCTGTCTAGTTTATGTGTATAAAATTTCACCACATTTGGAATCCATTTGGTCTAAGAGTGCCACAGATTTTATTTTCTGGTTTATATGAACAGTACATGACAAATCCATTAAATTTTCCCAAATTCGACAATTCACCAAATATTCTCTAGACCTCTGAATATTACCAACTTTAGCTTCTTAAAAAGCTTTCTACAAACTCTAGAGGCACGCCAAATTTCATGGCAAGAGGAGCTCATCCGGTCATACTTTGACGGAGCTCTCAAAAATACCGGTTTTGGCACCCAAGAGGTCCAAAATGGGTCCAAAAGGCCTCTCACACACTCTAGTCACTCATGGACAAGTTTGAAAGCATAAAACTAGGATATATACAAGTCCATGTGGTCCAAATCAATATACATTCCAATCTCGCTTTGCTACGGCCAAATATACACTACTTCATGCATTCAACAAAAAGGGCAAAACTCTCATTTCCATTAATTTGGCTATAAACATAGTTCATACATCATCTTTTCCTACATATACACATGTTACAACCTTTACATCTAAAAAATAGTGGGTACATATTCATTTTGCACCACTTTACATCAAAATATACAAAATAAGCTACTATCTAGCTAAACATGCTCATAGGCTCCTTGGTGCGTGCTCGGTTCTCCTTGAACTCCACCTAGCATAGTAAGTTGGGAGGGGAAGGGGTGAGATTCAGGGAATCTCAGTAGCTCATGCACTCAATCATGTAAGCAATCAAGGCATATAACAAGTCAAGGCATGTGAATAAGCATTTAGCCATTCTCAAACATCCATCACACATTGTACATGCTATGGAAATCACAACAATGCCAAAAATGGGCTCCAGGGACTTTTGGTCTAGCCTCACCCGAGTTTAAGAGACTTTTGGATGGCCTCACCTGAGTTTAAGGACTTTTGACTTGGCCTCACTCGTTTGAGACTTTTGGCCTTGTCTCACCTATCTCAAGGGACTTTCGGTTTTACCTCACCCATCTCAAGGGACTCTCGGCACTACCTCACCCGAGCAAATCTCACATTTCAACACACAAGCATATTGGCATTCAATGCATCAAAGCAATAGCATATGACATATTCCACACAAGAAGCATATACATAACATACAATGACTATCATATCCAAGAATGCATCAAGAAAGAGTGGGAAGAGAGAGCTACCTTTGGAGCCAATGCCAACACAAGCCTTCCCTTTCAATTTCTCTTCTCCCTTCTTAATTTCACACTCACACCTTGATGGAGGTGCTTCACTTGAGCCTAGACACAATTAAAGAGCATGGAATTACTCTCTTAACATGGAATCATCAGATCAACTCTCCTAACATACCAGAACCTAGAGTTCTCTCTCTCTCTCTCTAGAATGCCATCAACTCTTTCTCTCTCTCTCTCAAGCTCCTATGGTAGTGGAAATCACATTTTCAAAGAAATACAAAGATTCAAAGGTGTTTTCTACTTTCCCTCTTCTGACCCATGCCAAAAAATCATCCATTTTTACAAACAAAACCGTAGGAGAAGAGGGCAAAAAGAGGGGATCATAAATCTAAAGAGAAATGAGGGAAATTTCCTTACCTTTCCTTTGCTCTTCCTCCTTCTCTTGATCTCTCTCACTCTCCACGCCTCTTTTCTCTCCTTGGGTCGAAGTCTAGGGCAGAAATGAGAGAAAAAATAAGTTTGGGAGTTTAATGAAGTTTAATTCTCGCTATTTACTCTCTTCCGAACTGACCCTCGCTACGGCGAAAACTAACCTTCGCTATAGCAAGCTCGTGTAATCTGGCTTCGCTATGGCAAGGTGTAACCTTCGCTACGGCGAGCTCGTATCAGTTCCCTTCGCTATGGCGAGATTTACCATTCGCTATGGTGAACTCGCGTCAGTTCCAGACCTCACCCTCGCTATGGCGCACGCTACAGCGAGCAACTCCCTGGTTTTTGTATGGACTGCTGCCAGCACTCGCTATAGCTAGAACCTCGTTCGCTATTGCGAGAAGACATTCTCGTGACAGCGAGACCATTTCTCGCTATTGCGAGAAGACTTAGCAAAAATTCTGAATTTCGAAAATTTCCAGCTTCCTATTTTCTTTCTTTTCCTTTCCTTTTCTTTTTCCCGGTTGTTACACAAGTATTCCTAAACAAGGTAGGCTCTTGACTTGTTGTTTTACCTTTCTATTTAGGTCATCTTATTGTCCCAAGCTAGTTGCTTTTTTTCTAATCTCATAAATAAAGGTTTTAACTTCATTTGTAGATTTGTCATAAAATTTGACACATAATTAAGGCATTCTAAAAATCTTTGTGATTGAGTTTTATCTTTAATTTTATCTGGGAGTTCATTTGCAAATTCTATTACTCTACTTGTTGGTATTACAAATCTTTGATATATTTCTAATCCCAAAAACTTTGTCTTTACCTAAAATAACTTCATTTTTGTTTTTTTGTTACTAAAACTACTAAGTCACTTTCTTTAACTATATTAAAGAATTCCTATGAATGTCTAAAGTGTTATTTTATTGAATTAGAAAAGACTAAAATATCATCTATATGCACAATTGTGAACCTTGTAAAAGGATTAAATATATCATTCATTATTTGCTGAAATTCTAATTGTGCATTTTTTTAATCCAAATGGCATTACATTCTATTCATAATAACCAAAAAGAATTATAAAAGTGACTTTTTATCTATCCTTTTTATCTATCTGTATCAGGTAATTTCCTGGTTTCATATCAAATTTAGAAAATATTAAAGCATTACATAATCTTCTAATTAAATCTTTTTATTGGAATAAGATACCTAATCCATCTTAACACTTTATTTAATGGCTTATAACTTATAACTAATCTTGATGCTTTTTTTTTTTTTTTGGCATGATTTTAAACATAGAAAGTTGAACAACTCCAAGAAGACTTACTTGACCATATTAGACCTTTATCTAAAAGTTATTGAATTTTTTTATATAATATTCTAACAATTCTTCATTCATTTGTATATGTCTAACTTTAGTAATGATCTCCTTTTCATTATAATTTTCTTTACAGGTTAAATTGACTATATGTTTCTTTTTATTCCAAAAAGCATTAGAGTGTCCTACACATATTTCTTTTTCAAAGTTCTATTTTATTTCTTCAATTCTTTTTTGTATGTGAGAATCTTTAGCTTGTTCTTTGATTCTTTTATCTCGTATTTCCTGTTAAAGGAAATTTATCTGGTTTTGTTTTTGCTTTATTCTATTTATTTTATAAATAAATTCTTCCTTTAATCTTTTTATTTCTCTAGTTATAAGAGGTTTCATCCATTCAAAGCAAGTTTCTTTTCCTGCTATTTTGATTATTATTCTTAAAAGGGTTACTTTAAAGGACATTATCTACTGTAAAAATGGAGTCCCCCATATGACTAGTTCTCCTAAGTCTTTTGCCAATATAGAGATATTTTTGAAACATATTCCTTTATTGCAAATATGAATATTAGATAATTTATATAGTATGTTTAATTTTAAGTTATTAGCTATCGAAAGTCTTTCTAAAGTTTTCTCATAATATTTGGTTAGGATTAATCCTTATTGTGTGTAATTCATGTCAGCTATTGAGTCTATTAAAACTACCATGTTCTTAGAATATTCATTGTTTATAACTAAGTTCATCTAGTAATATCATTTTTGGTATTCCATTTTTTAATTCTTTATATAAATCTTTCTTGATATATTTCTTTCAACATTGCATTTTTCTCTTCTTCCTCTTCTTCTTCTTCAGAATTGTTTGAATTTTTATCTTGGCTCTATCTCTAGTATTTAAACTGGCTTTTATTTCTAATGTTTTTAATTCTTTATGGGTTTCACTTTCTTTTAATTCTTTTATTTCTACCTTTATATTTCTTATCTCTTGTTGTAATTCCTAAATCCCTACCTGTGTTTTATCTTTGTTCTCAAATCTTTCTAATATATCTTTCATTTTAATTAGGGGTGGCTTATCTATCTTTTGATCCTCTTAATCTAATATGTCTTATTTTTAATAAATATTGTTTCTTTATTTCATCATCATCTATCTTATCTATAACTTCTATCAAGAATTGAATATTTTCTTTTCCTATCATATTTATTGTTTTTATACAATTTTCACAATTGCAAATGCCTGTGCCTAAACATTCTTTTGATTCTAACTCTGTTGTTTTTTAGCTTGATTCTTCTTGAATTTGATAAATGTAATCTTCTTCTTTTTCTAAAGAGCTTTTTCTTTTAGATTCTAAAGTAAATTTTCATTATTTTGAAGAGATTTTCCTTATTTTCTTCACTTATGCTTAGTTCTTTAATTTTCTTTTTTCTTTTGCAAATGTTTGAATAATAACCGAATTGTTCACATTTATAACATACAATATTCTTTCTATCTTTCTTTTGGATAGTTTTTCCTTTTGAATTTTTAAATTCTTTATATTGCTTTTTATAATATTTGTAAGGCTTCTTATTTCTCTTATAAAATTGTTGTAGCCTAAATATTGATTTATTTTCTTTTTCCTTGATGGGGTCTTTATCTTTTCAAAACCATATTGTTCATAAAAATCACCTAATTCTAGTTTTTGTTGTTTCCTATCTAAATACTTCTTTCTTTGTGTTTTCATATCATTACATAGTCTGAGTCCTATTTTGTTTATTATGTTTATTTTATGTCCATATGTCATCAAATTGTATTTTATTGAACCACCTTGTCTATGTCTTATTTCATCCCTAACCCTTTTTGCAAGTAACTATGGTAATATTGCTATAAATTTTTCTTTCCAAAAGGATGAATTTTCATCTTGTCTTTAAAACACTTTGAAAATAAAGTTATTCTTGTACCATCTAAAATCTATAAGTGTTAGACACCTCATATTCATTAATTCTTTCAAATATCTTTCCTATATTCATATAGGTTCTCCTATAAAGGGTTTTATTATAGCATAAACTAGTTAAGCTATATTATTTAAATATCTTTCTTCATGTCCAAATTCATTTCTTCTTACTTGATGAAAATCTCATATTTCTTTTCTATTTTTTTCCATTAATATATTTTCCTATCATTCTTTTAGACTTCCTATAAATCTTTTGTATTAATATATCAAATATATTGTTGTCATTATTATTTTTCATTCTATAGGTAATTATTGCTATCATCATTTCTTGTGCTAAATCCATTATTTCGCATTCACTATAGCCATCTAGATTACACTCAAATAAACCTTCTATTATAATGGGAGGCTCCCATTAAAGGTCTTTTTTCAAACTATAGAACTGGTAGGGTTGGTCTAGGGTAATAATTGTGTTTATTATAATTGTATCCTTTATTATTTCTTCTAATTTTATTTATAGTGACTCCCACTTGTCTTTTAATAATTTTGTTATAATATTTATCCTAACAAAAAAACTTTTTAGGTTTATCTTTTATGTTTAACTTTTCTAATATTTATTTCTTTGCTTTAAGATATCTTTAGTTTCTTTTGCATTTTATCTCTTTTTTCCCATTTTACTAAAGTTATCTTTTTTGCCTCCTTAACAAGTATGACCTCACATCTAAAAATTGGCTTTTGGGGATCTAATTGGTTTTTTACAAGTGGGGTACTTAACTTTTATTTATCTTTTATTCTATTTTATATTCTTGTTAATTGTTGACTTATAGTGTGTAATATCTAGTTTGAATAAATATAATATATATTTATTATATATGTAAAATAAATAATATATATATATATAATCTAGTAATACATATATAATCCTTTTTATTACAATACTTTTAAAAAATATTTCAATTTTAATATCAAATAACGGTCTTATTATTTTTTTAAAACATAACTACAATTAATTATTTTTATAATTAACTTTTCAAATGTTATTATTATTATTATTATTATTTCTTTTAAAATTAAAATTTCTAGTTTTGTTCTTCTTTTTGTCTTTGGTATAAAAAATGAAAAAAATTTGTATTGTCAATATAAAACCTATTATTTTTTTGGCCAAATTAAGTCTTGCAATAAAATTATTGAATAAATTATTTTTATAATCCAATCATCGGTATTACATAGTTTTTTTTCTGGTAATAAAATATTTTTAGTTCAACTTATACATTAATGGAAATTTATTTTTTAAAATATTCATAAATTATTATTTTAACATAATAAAAATATTTATTTATTTTAATATATACAATATAAATTTCATATATATATATATATATATAATGTAGTGCCACAATGCATTTTGTGGTATGCATAAACTGATAATCAGTCAAAATTGTCTAATTGACAGTTAGTCAGACTAATTTAACTAATTTTCAATTGATTTTTTTAATTATTATTTATATAATTTATTAATTTTAATATCAAATAATATTTTATTATTTTTTAAAACATAATTACTATTACTTATTTTCATAATTAATTTTTTTAAAGTAGTATTTTTATTATTCTTTTATAATTTCTTCTAAAAGTAGTATTACTTATTTTTTAGATTACAAAATAATTAATTAAAAGAGTAATAAAATAATAATTTTCTTTTTTTAGCCTTAGGGTCCTTCTTGTTGAAAAAAGTAAAAAAAATTATATATTAATTAAAAGTAATATATAAAAATTATTTCATTTGAAAAATATATAAATTAAAATTTTTTTTAAAAAATAAAAATATAATGTATTAGATAAATATATTTCAAGTGTTTGTTTTTTTAAAATATAATGGTTAAATATGGTTGTTCTATTCAATTAATAAAAGATCTATTTCGCTTAATCTATACTCAACTAACTTCACAAAGGCCTACTTCACCTTGTACCATAGGAGTATCTTTTCTAATTTTTTACTCTAAAAGCTTTTTCTCTTCTTAAGCTATGGTGCCAAATAAACTTTTCATGACTTTTTCACAATTGATTATTGTCATACCTAGCTTTTTAGCTCATGTACGTATCAATTATGTGCATTAAACATAGAGTGTGCAGCCGTTACCATACATCTCAAGGTAAAATCGATTTGTTTACAAGTCAATTGGAATTATGGGGGTCAAATTTCGGATGTTTCTTTTCTTTCATTCATTTTTATCATAAACAAACTTGGTTTAACTCATTAAATCAGAAAATATACATCTAAAGCCTAAGGAGCAACTCTAGCCCAAATTGGTACCATAAACCATATTATGCATCAAATTTCAAAAATTCATAACTTAGGCCACATAACTCCGATTCACGCAAAGTCAATGGTTATGGAAAGCTTAAGATGTAAACTTTGTACTGTAAAATTTTTTAAGCAACTGAATTCATTTGATCCTTCAAAAGTATGCAAAAACTGGAACTAGACAATGTGAATAGTATCAAAGACCATTCTACATAATTTTTTAAACTTTAAAAATTCATAAAATATTCTACAGAGTTTTAAAAAATTTTAGTCTTAGCTTATTAGAAAGCTTTATTCAACGCCTAATTGCATGTTAAATTTCAACTCCAAATTAGGTCATTTGGGCCATTTGTGGTAGAGGTGCAATTTAAGACTTTTTAAAACCCATTTTAAGTTTAAAAGTGGCTTAAATGGAATCCGAATTGCGCTCTTATACTTTGACCAAATTTTAATCATCTTAGGCATGCAATCCATGTGGTCTAACACATAAAATAGGGCTTGTATAAAAATATGATGATCCTTTTGCATCCAAGATTACATATATACAATCTAGCTCCACATATGCAAAATTATGCACCAGAGGTCATATTCTACCATAAAATGCCATACATTCACATGCTTATACTCAAACATGTATTCTCATTACAAATATCATTAAATACATTAAGGTTCACCATACATGCATTAATTTTCCACCTATGTAAAAACATTTTGTACAATACCATTCTTTCCATTACAAAACATTGTTACATAGTCTCCTACGGTCTAATTCTTCTCTATCTCCTTCTCTTTTCTTGGAGAGCCTAAAATGGTTAGTGAGAATAAATGGGTGAGATTCCAAAAAAAATCTTAGTAGCTAATATTAACCAATCCATGCATACATGAATACCATGAAGAAATGCAATGCATATGGTGTATAAGAATGCCATTCAAATATCTCATGTAACTCAAATGCAACTTTTAACATGAAAACTCATTTCTTATCAAGTTATGGCATCAAAATAAACTAGTCAGACTTAACTAAACTCAACTTGGGGCCAAGGAAGAACTATTGTGCTCAATTCTATGCTATAGGGAATTAGGAGCCAAAAAACATGTTAAACTCATACATAAATCTCATAATAGAAAACATATCAAGATATAGCTTATGGATACATTAAGTAACAACATATACAAATATTTCAACTCAATTAAGCATTCAAATGCATACAAGATAGGGAGATAGAGCTATCTTAAGACTTGTGAGGCTTTAACATACCACTAACCCACTTGCTCTTCATTTTTTCTCTTGTCTTTCTTTCACTTGACACCTACACTTTGGTGAGCTTGGGGCTAGCTTCGCCTACACATAGTGTCATGCCATCAAAGAATAAGCATATATTTTATATTATCCCATGCTTATAGTATCAATTCTTGTCTTTAATACTTTTAATAACGGAAAATACTAATATTAAAGGCTTAATTTCTCCAAATAGGCATAATTATATAACTTTATCATATAAATCCTAGGATTTATACCAAACAAGTTTGTTCAACATGAAGCATTATAAAAAGAAGCATAATTTTAAGATCTCAAGCCTTATGCTCCAAACTACAACATTTACATAAGCCCACATATTAGACACTAATTTAAAAAATTCATATCTTGAGCTATAAAATTCTTATTCAGGCAAATTAGATGTCTATGGAAAGCTCATAATATAAGTTACATGCTATAAAATTTTAAGCTAAGACAAGTTCATTTGGGCCACAAAAATCTAATGGAACAATAACTACAATTGTTTTTAGACACAAACCAAAACCTAGATTTTAGACATACATATCTTTGGTTTTACAGCTCTAATTCATGCAAATCTAGAGGTTATGGAAATCTTATAATGTCAACTATATGCTTATAAAGTTTCATGAGCATTGAAATTCATTTGGCCCCTCAAATGCATGAAATATCATATCTAGACCATACGATTAGTGCCCAATAATTTCTTCAATTTTTAATCAACTTCAAAAAATCATAATAATTTCTACAGAGTTTTAAAAATTGTGTTCTTTGCTTCTCTGAAAAGCTCTAAATAAGTTTTAAATGTTTACCAAATTTCATCCAAAAATTCATTCATTTGGTCTAGTTTTGATTCAAATGCAAAAGATGGTTTAAAATGGTGTAAATTTAGATCTAGGTGGTTCAAAATAGACTCTTTCAACTCATGTGATCACTTGAGCATGTTTCAAATGTAAAATATGGCATGTATAACTAAATTATCATGTCCTAAATGTCATGCAACTCAAATCCACCCTTCCACTTGCTATTACATACATATATCTCATGGTACATTTGCATTCAAAAATAATATTTATATCATAATTTCATACTTTAACATTTGTAAATTACAAAATAATCATATACACCCTCTCATGTACAACAAAATACATAAAATTCTAAACTATTATCAAAGTGTAGCCATTTATTCTCTTTGGTCTCCATCTTTGCTTCCTTGTGAGTTCCCTGAACATGGTTAAAAATAGTATAGAAAAAAAGTGAGATTCTATAAATTCCAATAACTCATTCACTTTTCAAGCACACTTATAAGGTATATTTTCATGTTAAAGAGAGAAAATATGTATAGTAAACATCTAAATATCAAATATAACCATATACATGAAATCATATAGATCCATTAAGATAAAAACAAATTTTAAGAACTTTTGGTCTATCCTTACCTAATTATTTGGAGCTTTTGGTTTAGTCTCACCTGATTATTTAGGGGTTTTGGTTTGACCTCACTCATTTTAAAGGATTTTTGACTTAGTGTCACTCATATTTGAGACTTTTAGCCTTGTCTCACCCCATATTTAAGAACTTTTGACTTTATGTTACCTAATTCAAAGGACTTTTAGCATAATCTCACCCATTAATAGCCATTTAAATTTTAAATGCATTCTAATATGATACATTTGAATAAAATCATCAAGCTAATATAGCAAACACAACTTACAATCCATACACATATAAGCAATCCATAACATTCAAGCAACCAAAATAAGTATACAAGAATGGATGAAGAGCTACCTTTGTATAATAAACATTTAATTCTCCTTGGGTTCTTGATTATGCATCTTGACCTTACACAAGCACTTAAGGGAAGTCTTATTTTTTTGGCCTAGACACATCAAACAAGGCACAAATATATCAAAGGAACCATATTTAGACTCAAGTAAGCCTTACATAAGCTAGTTTTAGCTTTAGGTTTTCATATAATTGTATTTAGTGGCATAATAAAGCAATCTATATAATTCAATATCTTGGCTCTAATTTTTTATCACATATAAGTCATATAACTCCATTTAAACTTATTAGAGCCCTCACAAACTCAATTCAAAGAACTTAATATCAAGTTGCTTCTTTATATATAATAAAACCCTAAGCTTTCACTTTTCAAAATAAGACTTCTAAATTCAAACCAATGGTTCCTTTAGTGTTTATAATTCATATTTAGACAATTTCTGACTTTAGAATTAAAGAAAACACTCCCTAGGTGCTTTAATTGGTCTTTGGCTGAGACACCCTTTTACATGGCTTCCATGGAGTTTTTGTTTCATTCCTTGGGAAATTGGCATCTAAATGAAATCTTTAGCCTTTTCTTAGTTCAATTATACTCTTGCATAGATTGAAATATCAATTTGAGGCCTTATGCTCTTTAAGGTACAAACAAAACCCTATGTATAAAATCTTACAACCTATGCCCTTTTAATGGTTTCTACTAGTTTCATATTCATCTTCACACTCTAAAACCCTTGTTCCCATAATGATTTCATCAAAAACCAATTCCCTTCATACTCCTCATAGGCTGGTCGAACTCATAAAGGCCAGGATAAACAAGGAGAAGCTCATTTCATACCATGTGTCGTATACCAAATGAAAAGGCTTTCAATGGTGATTATTTTGGTGTATTTGGTTGCTTGTTAAAAGCTCTTTCCTCCATGAGTTTAGACCTAACACTTCATCTTTTCAAATGTTAAAACCATGGAGAAGAAAGAGTAGAAAGTAGGTTATATAAACATCATAGGTAAAATTCTCATAATTACTTACCTTAGGTTGCTTGCCTTTCCCTTAATCTTTGGTGCTCTCTTGGGATGTCCTTAGGTTTGGTTTGAAGCTTAAAATTTTTGGCCAGAAGTGAGAGAGAAGAAGTGGAGCATGATTTATATAAGGAAGGCTAGGGTTTTATGATTTTTTAATATTTCCATTTTACCTTTACATTTCACTTTCTCCATTTGAATTAATTTCAACTCCTTTTTTGGAACTATCTTTTCCATCATAAAATTTAGGTCCTTTAGTTTATTAAAAACCCTTAACCTCAAATTTATAGGATTCAAAACAATCCTAAATGATCCAGTTAAAGTTTAGGTAAACCAATAGTCTAAATTGTAAATCGAAAGGGTTTTAATCATTCTGATAGTTTATATGATTTTCTAGGCCTTTGAAAATCCTAGTGAGATCAAATTTATCATTTAAAGCTCCCTCTTTTGAGTTTTCAAAAAGTTATCTGAAATTATAATTTTGCCATTACACTTATCTTTTAATTTGTTTAGCCGTTTTAGCTTTAGTTCCGAGCCATCCATAGTTTCAAATCCTCAATTTTAGATACTCTAATTATGGTTCTTCCCTCTAGGGCCCTTTTCAATTATTAAAACATGGAATATTACACATAGCAATTACATGGCAAAACAATTCATTTAGATTCATTCTAGTTCTCATTATTTTCACTTAATCCCATTTAAACCCAATATGGAATTTAAGGCTAGTTTAGGTCCAATAGGAAGCAACCGTTGGTCTTCACTTTCTAAACCCTAAACTCTCACTTTTTATAAGTCTCATAGTTCTACAAAAACTCATTTGAATCATCATATGCTTAGTTTGAGGGGTTGAAGACTAACTTGTTTCTTTAATCCAATTTAGGCCTTAAAAATTCAATTTTGAATCTAAGGCTCCTAAATTCAATCCAATGATTCTATAATTATTTATTCATCACATTTAGGCCTCTCAAATCCTTATAATCCATCAAAACACTCCCTAGGTACCCTAACTTTAGCTTGGCCGAATCATGATGCAAGAAAGGCCTAATTGGAGTTTGGCTCTTTTTTTTTTGGGATTTTGATGTATGTAGAGGATCTTTAGCTTCTTTATAGTTTAATTATGACCTAATAGGGCTTGAAAAGTCCTTCTAGTATTCCATAACTATTAGGGAGCAATTGAAACCCCTAATTGTCATAAGTTGCCTTCTATAAGCTTTTAATGAATTCCATTAGTTCTATCTTGCTCTCTTCACTCCCAAACCTCTAGTTTTGCCATGTTTTAGTCCAAAAACAACTTCCCTTTATGAAGCCCTAGGTCTAGTTGAATTAATGAGGGAAACAAAAAGCAAGGAGAAGCAACTTTTCTAATTCAAAGCATACCTTCCTTAAATCCTTGTTAAATGGAGAATTAGATGCTATAATTTGTTTGTTTAAATCCTCTTTTTCTTCCATGAAACCAGTCACAAAAATGCTCTATTTAAGAAGCTAAAATCACCAAGGAAAGAGTTTAAAGAGGAGAGGAAGATTAATGAAGGAAAAACCATGAAAAAGAGCACGTTTCCTTACCTAAAACGGCTCCCATTTCTCCTTCTTCGTCCTTCTTCTTAGCGCATCTTGGAGGCTAAACCATAAGCATGGAAGTCGATTTAGAGGAGTTGGAAACATGGTTGACCTAATATAAAGGAGAAGGAGTGATTTTTATAACAATTTTTGTTACATCCTGCAACTTTAATCTTTTATTTGGGTTCATTTTAAATCTTCTTTTAGTGTCATCTTTTTCATATGAAATTTAGATTCTCTAGTTTGTTAAAAATATTTTCTTCTAAATTTAGGGGGTTCAAAACTATCCCAAATTATTTGGTCAAAGTTTGGGTCAATTGACAGCTTAAAATGCACACTGAAGGGGTTTTGGTTATTCTGACAGTTCTTATAGTTTTAAGGGCTTTTGAGAACCCTAAGAACTTAATTTTGTCATTTAAAACTTTCTTCTTTCAATTTTTAAAAGTTTCTTGAAATTACAATTTTGCCACTATCTTTTCGATTTATTTCGTTTAGCCATTTTGGTTTTGATTTTGAGTTATCTATAGTTTCTTATTCTCATTTATGGATACTTAGATTGTCATTCTATCCTTATTTATCCCTAATTCATCTTGCTTTAGGGTCCTCTTTTATTAATCTCTCAATTCTATTTTAATCTTTGAAGGACTAGATGTTACAATTCTTTTTCTTCCATGTCATCTTGCTATCAAATATAAGATGTAGTTGATTCCCTTTCATTTTCCATTTCCACTGCAATACCAAATAAGGCATTATGATTTGAGGAATTTGAGGTGGGGTTCAATGCTTAATTTATCACACATATGTGAATTTAGTATATTAATTTATTAATATATAGGACCATTAATTGTGTAAAAATATTACTGTTGGTTATCTAAAAATCATGATCAAATTTGTCATAATTTCAAGGATTGTGTATTAAATCATTTGAAGAATTTGATTAGTCAACATGATGTAATTAAAAAAAACTAGACTGGATAAGACAATCTATTTAGAATGAATTGTGTGTTAGTTGAGGTAGTCCACAATTCCAACAAAAAAGTAAGCATGTAAAGAAAAATAAAGCCTCCAGCTCCAACAATGGCACATCTCTTTACACTAAAGGTTCTACTTTGATGTTACAACACATTATTAAATTGGTATGTAATTTAATTTCTTAATGTATTCATCTATTAAGTATATACTTATGAGCTACTTACTCATATATTTTATTTTACAAACAAAAAAGGAAAAATAATTGGGTAGACTCCTAACACTAGCTAAGATATTCAATTGAACCCATAAAACATTATTAAATAATAGTTGGATTGATCAAAAAGTAAAAGTCATGTTTGTAAGTGTAATTTTGTATTCAATTTATATATTTCACTGTACGATAAATTCATCTATTTGACCTTTATTAGAACTAGATTTATAGATGAAAACTGTTAAAAGGAAAAAGAAAGGCTTGGTGTATGATCCAGAAGTTGTCTTGCATACAATAGTTAGAGATTCAATGTCAAGATACAAACACATTGAAATGCTTATTCATGACAAATATCTAAGTTGCCAAGAAGCTTTAATGCTGCAACTGAACAGTGTAATAAAGATATTCAACCTATATATATATATATAAATATGTGATTATCTCCTAGAAACTTAACAAAATAAGATGACACTCTAAGCCATGCAATATCAAATTAATGCATACTAGAGGTTTTATGACTAGTTTTCCGAAGAAAATGCTCTAGGTCTAAGTCAACTAAGAGACGAAGGGAATAATGATGATTATGATAATGAATAATTTTTATTAAATTAATTCATGTATGAATTTATTATATTTTATTATTGAGAATATCTAATCTTTATTGTATAACCATGTGAAGTTTATGAAGACATATGAAGCTTATGAATGATTGAAATGAAAGGGCAATCTTTTGATTATTTTATTTTATTTTATTTTTTCATATATATATATTTACTATGAGCTTCTTTGTCTTCCTCATTTCATTTCACTTTTCTTCTCTTTGAATTCTCTTTTCTAACTTCCATTGCATCCCACCTAACTTCCTTTCATGTTTATATTTTTAAAAGGTGAGTTGTTGAGTAGTGGTAATTATCTCACTAATTTATATTTTAATTACCTTAGGCCAATTGAATTTAAAAGACTTTTGTCAAAAGATATATCTCAAATTATATATATTTATTTATCTAGATTTCTCAACTATGTACTTCATCTTTATCAACCAGAGGTCAATCAAGAGCTTACATTCCTCCCTTGGTCCTTGAACTCAGGGATAATTGAGGAATGAGATTACTCTCGATAGCATGGGGTTACTATTTATTATTATGTATATTACTTAATGTAAATTTTCATTATTTATAAATTTAATTAATGCATAAATAATATATTTACTGATCAAGTTTATACTAAATCACAACAATGTAGTTACTTGTAAAGTTAATATTATGAAGAGTAAATATGAGGACCCATGGAATTGTTGATCAGAAGTTCCTAACCCCATGAAGGAATTATAATTTAGAGAATTACAAGTGCATTTTCATCACCATTTAGCATATAATTGTAATATTCTATTTTTATAATTTATTAATAGTTCAAAATTGTAGAAATATTATTATTGGGAACCTTAATATCACCATCAAATTTGGAAGAACTTATAAATTAAAAGTAATTAATCATTAGGTACTTTGATTTTTGCTTATCTCTACACATTGGAAGATATATTCCAATAACAGAGCATGCTAAAGGGTTGATAACTAATTTTATTTTCTTTAACTAATCATGTATTATTTGACTTTATACATAAAAGATAGAAGAAGTAGGTATGTATTTAACTACTAACATTTTACTTTATAGATAAATGGCACAAGAACCAAGTAGGCCACCTACATTGGGAGAGATATTCCTTTGCACCATCAAAATCTAGATAATAGTTAAGTTAATAAAAAACCAAAAATTATATATATATATATATATATATATATATATATATATATATATATATATAAGTGTAATTTTGTATCTAATTTATACGTATCATTGAACCTTTTCATATTTTGACTTTTTTTTTAATCAAAATGATTATATAAACCACACAAGAATGGGTGAGGCTTCTGGTTCCTAACCATTAGAGTTAGGTTGATGGATGCAAGTTACTGGTGGCAAAAAGAAAGATGTAGTGTATGGTTTAGGAAGTTACTCACATACTATAGTCAAGAATCTGATTATGGGATACACTCACAATTTAAAAGTGCCACTACACACTCACCTACCATATGTACAAGAGGCAATAAGAAATCAATTTGTTGATTTTGCAAAACAAACTTATGAGACTTAACTTCAAGAGTAAACTAAGGACACAAATGCAAAATCAAATTAATACATTAACAAGATTTTATCAACAATACTCCTAAAACAAAATGTTGGCCCGAGTTATCAAGAAGTTCTACATTCATATAGGCTAGACATATCTCATATTAAAGATAATAATGATGAGAATGAAGATGATAGTGTGGAGTAAATTTTAATTTTTGTAATTTTATTCCACTCTATGCATTTAATGTTTTTTAATTTAATGATTAAGTTTTATTAGAATTATGTGTTTAAATTTTAATTATTTATATAAATTTTATTTAGTAAATATTCCCACTAACATAACAACCATTCAATGTGGTTAAAAAATTTTATAATTAGATCTAGGTTAATATTTAATATACTATTAGAACATAATAATATATATTTAAAATAATATATATTAATACTCAAATATATCTAAAATTAAAAGTATTTCAATATGTTTTTAAAATATAAAAGATATAATGAAATAAATAGAAAAGGAAATAAAGAAAAATGAATAGAAGTTAGGAGGAGAAAAACCAAATAAGAAGGAGAATCAAGATAAGAAAGAGAACATAATTAAAATTACAAGGAATAAATTCATTATGTTAAACACTAATATAATATAGTTAGAGAAATATAATTAGTGATAAACATAAATAATACATGCAATTCTATTTTTTTTAAAAAAAGCTCAAACAATTTATTAAATTGAGAAATATTTAAAATTCATTAGGTGCCTAACTAATTTCTAGTAAGCTATATTTGCTAATTGAATGCTGATTTAGTAGGCCAATATGGTTGATTGAATTAACCATGTTGGTTGACTAGTATTGAAGTAGGCCTTTGCCTAATTGCCAGTTAGTTGGTTAATATGGTGGACTGATGTTTATATATTAAATATATAATTTTAAGAAAATGAAAAGTTTTTTTGGTAACTATCATGTGGGTCACCACTATAAGTGCTTATGCGACAACTTTACATCACCACAACAAATATTTTATTGGTAACCATCAGTTATCATTGCCAAAGCATCTTCTTGTAAGAATTAAATCTCGGTGGCAACACCTGAGTCATTACAAAAAAATAAAAAATAAAGGTAACCATAAACTGTTATCACTAAAGCATCTTTTATAGTAACATATTTGTTGCTACAAAACAGTTTTTAATGGTAATAATATTGTGTTTTCACTAAAACCTCTTTTTTTCACGATACTTAAGTCACCATAAAAAAATATTTTAGTATTAACCATTAGTTCTTTCTACTAAAATATCCTTTTGTTATGAGGTTAGGTCACTAGAAAATCAATTTTATTGGTGACAAAACATTGTTGCCAATAAATGTTTCCGTTCCTAAATTTTTTATTTTCTTTGTAAAGAAATTTATAAAACATTTGTAGCAACTCAAAAATTGCCATAAAATTTGTCATCACAAAAAGTATGTAGTAGTGACTTTTCTTTCATTATTGCTAAAAGTTTTAGCAAAAGAATAATGTTGTGACAATTTTTTGTCGCAACTTTTCTCTATCTTTATTAAAAGTGTACTTTTATTAATAACATTTTTAGGTTACCGCTAAAAATAAGGAGCAATTTTTACATGCACAAAAAACGCCATGTCATTTTTATACATTCAATAGTTAAGAGTTATTTTGCATGTGGACCCTAAACCCTAACTGTACTATACATAGATTCTATCTATACAAATTATTAAATTCTGACTATTGATTGCACATGGTGCACCATGCACTATGCACTTGCACTATGTACCAAGTGTACTTAAAAAGAAAAAAATTCAAAAACAAGTTCTATTTTTGGTAATGCATCCCATTTGTCATCCAATTTCCAACAAAAACTTTGTATGACAAAGATAACATATAACTTTCTTCAACTATAATATAATTATAATATACAAAATTTGACATAGAATATTTTTTTAAATTATCATAAAAATAAAAACATTTATATATTAGTTAAAATTAATATTTCAAAATTTTCAAATATAAATAATTATAGGTGAAAAATCATAGATAAAAATTAAAAAAATTAATATTGATATAGAATATTGCATAATAATTACATTCTTGTAACTTTTTTTATAAGTTAATTTTAATATTTATATATATGTATTTTAATTATTTAAGGATTAAATTGTTGCATTTTACAATTTGTGTGTCAAATTATAATGAGACTACCCCCAAATAAAGAGAGACTATATGTAGTTTCTTTTTAAAAAAATAGATGCCTTTAACAACTCTAAGACTTAAATTAAAAAAAAAAATTATATATATATATATATATTGAATTTTATTAAAATTATACATTTTTTTAATTTTTAAAAAATATATAATTTTTTTAAAACAAAAAATATATTTATAATTTATTCTAATTTTAAACTTTTGACTAAAATATTTTTCATTAAATTTTTACATATTTTTAAAAGAAAATTTTAATAAAAATAAAAAATTTTAAAAAGTATATATTTTAAAAATAAATAAAAAATATGTGTAATTTCAAACTAAAATATTAAAAAAAAAATCTCCGACGGCCGAGGGGGCATACGCTGCATGCATCCCATATTAATATATTAAAAAATAAAAAAATTAAAAAAATAAATTAAAATTAAAAAAATTCCCCACCCGCCCGCGGCACGCAAATTATTTCATTTCCCCCCCCATGCCTTGAGATTTTTTTATCAAACGCCAGAGGGGAAGGTCCGATAGGTGCAGCTTCGGCTCCTGGGGGGATCCTTGATTTCAGAAGACCATGGCCACCGAGTCACTGAGTTTCGTTCGTAAAGGTGAGTGCCAATGGATGAATCAACAATCCATTACTATTTTATTTATGAATTAAATTGAGTTATGGATTATTCAGACGGTTTTAGAATATGGGTTTTCATCTTGGTGCAGTGGTTGTTCATCTGAGAGCCAGTGGTGATGCTCCTATACTCAAGCAAGCAAAATTTAAGGTATTTCTCTGATCAGTGGATTTCGACTTCTTCTTCTTCTTCTTCTTCTTCTTTTTTAATGGGTAATTTTAATTTTGCACTCAACATTGCTAATTTTCCTGTCAGGTATGTGATTGAAACCCCATTTTTTATTATTTATTGTTTGTTTATTTATTTATTTATTGGGTGTGTAAACTGTTCTGCACCGTATATTTGGCATCTAAACTAGTGAGAAAGATGATGGTGTATTATAGTTTTCGACAAAGTGCTTGTGCCAAATTACACAATTGGTTCGACGAATCAGGCCATCCATTGGGTGTCAGGATTAAGATATGTCTAGACAGAAATAATTATATTCTACTATGGACAAATGTAGTGAGCTTTCCGGTGAAAAGATTGATGTGATTTAGGTCAAAAGATAATTGTGGTTAATCTTTTAAGCAAAAAGGTATTAACTGAAAGACAATGTAGTTTGGTTCAGGGATCCTATTCAAATGAATATTGATTCACTTGAGATTTTGAGGCTGTCATGGTATTTTTGAGGTGTTTATTAGGTTACTTAAGACAGTTTCATGTAAGTTTCTGGAATGACAAAGTTCAATTACAAAGGCAAGGCTTTTTTTTTGGGTCGGAGATACATGACCTTCACCAAACTACCCAAACCGCAAGGAAACAAAAGAAGTTTAAGAAACTGAAATAGGAATAAAGTAGTGGCTAATGGGGTTACAAAGGCACGCTGACTGATCGCTGAGCTGCAGTTGTACCGTCTCACACAATCATTACAGTGAGCATATTTCCTGGATAGCCATTATTGAATCGAATAATGAAGAAATAAGCAGTTTTGGCTAAATAAATAAACTTTTCCTGGATCTAGATTTGTACTCACTTTGGACTTCTACTGTGATACTACAACGGTGAACTTGTTAATTACTAAATTCTACATAAACCAGTGGCTACAGATTTAAAGAAGAAGGCTCTAGTGAGCCATTACAAGAGAGAACAAAAAGGAAACAAAATATAAGGGATAAATGGAGGATTACATGGAAAAATTAAAAAGGAAACAATTGGAAATGGCCTGACTTTTAATCCCTTAAAATCAATAATTAAAGGACAGCCAAATACACGAGTTAAATGCACTAAAATATTCGAACAGCAGGCAAGAATAATCAACCATAAATGGCAACAGCTAGAAGAGTAAATGGGTCAGATCTTGTAATAAACAACACTTCCCTTCAAGTTAGGGAATAGATGTTAATCATCCCCAGTTTGACTCCAAATCCTTCAAACCTGACCTTAGTGAGAGCTTTAGTAAGCATGTCAGCAACTTGAAGGCCAGTAGGAATGTATAATAGTGAGAATAGGCCATTATCCAATTTTTCTTTTATGAAATGATGGTCTATTTCAACATGTTTGGTTCTATTATTGTTGCAAAGGATTCTCATTGGTCTGTCACAGTTAATTTTTATTTCTCTAAGTATTTTTTGAATCCAAAATCCTTCACATATTCTGTGGGCTAAGGCCTTATATTCAGCCAAGACACTACTTCTTCCAACCACAGACTATTTCTTACTTCTTCATGTGACTAAATTTCCCCACACAAAGGTGTAGTAACCAGTGGTAGACCTTCTGTCAGTAATAGATCCGGCCTAATCTACATCACAACATATGTCAACATCTCTTTTAGAATTTTTCTCGAAGAAGATATCCTTGCCCGGGGTCATTTTTAAATGTTTAAGAATCCTATAAGTAGCCTCAAGGTAGACTTCAATTGGTTTATTCATAAATTGGCAGATGACACTGATAGGAAAGCTTATGTCGGGCTTGCTATGTAAATTAGTTTGTCCACTAGTTTTTGGTACTTTTAAGTGTCAATAGGAGGACTATTTTGCATGAATTTTGCTTTGTAGTCAACTTCCATAGGGGTTTCTGTTGGTTTGCATGCCAGCATCCCAGATTCTTTAAGGAGATCTAATGTGTACTTTCTTTGGAAGATGACAATGTCCCGGGGAAATATTTCAATTTCCCAAGGTCCTTGACCTCATATTGTTTAGCAAGAGCCTTCTTTAGGTTATAGATCTCCTTAATAAAGTTACTTGTGACAATGATATCATCTACATACACAATAAAAATAGAAAATTTTCCATTAGTAGATAACTTAGTAAACATAGTAATAGAGAATGGGAAAAGAATAGAAAGTTATTATTAATATTTGTAAATTATGGATTAAAAATAAATATAAGAAATAATATTTTATTAAGATTATAATTAGGATTAGTTATCTTTTTGTTAGGTTTTAATAATTATCTTTTTGTTAGTTTTTAATTATTTATTAAAATTAGGTATTTGTCTTTCAATAGGATTATGATTTTATCTTTTATTGTTAGAAGTTATCTATTAGTAGGATTTGAATTATGGTTCTATAAATATAAACCTTTGTAATTGTATTTGGGAAAAACCTAGTATTGAATAATAAGAAGTCCTCTCAAAATTTTCTCTCTATTTCTTCTAATATCTTCCCCCCTTTCTTTTATCTTCTCCCTCTTTTCTCACTTGTCCTACATCGCATAATATGATTAGCTTGTCCTTGAGTGTACGCTTGGTTTTTGATAGCTATAGTGAATCTCTCAAATATATTTTAGGAGATTGTTTAAGGACATAGAGAGGTTTTTTTAAACTTACATACTTTATTAATTTTTCCAATGTCAAAACTAGGAGGTATGGTCATGTAGACATCTTCTAAGTTATCATTTAGAAAGGCATTTTTAACATTAAGTTGGTACAAAGGCCAATCAAAGTTAGAAACAAGAGATAATAAAATTTTTATGGAATTAAATTTGGTCACAGGAGTAAAAGTTTCTTGGTAATCAATCCCATAGGACTAGATGGATCCTTTTGCTACCAATTTGGCCTTATACCTGTTTATGCTTCCATCACTATTGTACTTGATGTTGAAAAGCCATTTGCATCCTACCACTTTCTTATCGTTTGGAAGGTCCACAATATCCCAAGTGCCATTCTTTTGAAGGGCGTTCATTTTCTCATTGATAGCAAGTCTCCATTTTTCTTGTTTGGGAGCATCATGGATATTTTGAGGAACCTTTCATTGGAAATTTTAGCAATAAAAGCTTGGTAAGACAATGAAAGTTTATTGTAGGCAATGAAATTCCCAATGGGGTCCTTAGTACAAGTTCTTACACCCTTTCCCCATGCAATAATAGGCACATCTAAATTATAATCCAAATCATGAGGTTGAGGAGGTGTGCCTCCACCTTGACTTGTGTCAATGTCTTTGTTTGGACCAACATTAGAGGAGGTGCTTTCCTGAAGGTTTGGAATGGTCTTAGTCTCACGGGCCTTCTTTCTTCTAGCATAAATGATAATATCCTTTTGATTTTTCTCATTTTGACCATGGTCAGTTTCGGGTTCATCAGGACCAAAAGTGGGACTATTGTCACTGTTATTTCTATCCTACTCAGGAGTGGAAACAGTAGTAGCAGTACGAGGGGTAGAAACGGTGATGGGGTCAGAGAGGCTTTATTCCTTATGACAATTAGTGTTCTTCCCCTAAATGGATGTCTTAGAGAAATAAGGTTGATTTTCAAAGAAAGTGACGTCTTTAGAGACAAAAAATTTCCTTAAGGTGGGAAAGAAACATTTGTATCCTTTTTGATTTAGAGAATATCCAACAAAAACACATTTGATAGCCCTCTGGTCAAGTTTATTTGTGCTGTGCAAGCGAACAAAAGCCATGCATCCATACACTTAGGTGGGTAGAGAGTTGGTAATTTGAGTGTGTGGGAATACTTTGAGAAGGGCAATGCAAGGAACTTGATAGTTTAGAGTTTTAGTGGGCATCCTATTGATAATGTATGTTGAAGTTAAAATGGCTTCCCCCATAGAGTTTTAGGAACATGAGTGGTAAGCATGAGAGATCTAACTACCTTAAGAAAGTGTTTATTTTTTCTTTCAACAAGGCCTTTTTGTTGAGGGGTATGGATGTAAGAGCTTTGATGTTGGATACCATTTTCAGCCAAATAAGTACCAAGATAGTTATTAAAATATTCTTTGCTATTATTTGAGTGAAGGATTTTAATAGGAGTTTGAAATTGAGTTAGAATAAAATGGTGGAAATTTTTAAAAATAGTTGGTACCTGAGACTTTTCTTTCATTAAGTATACCTACAAAACTCTTGTATGGTTATCCACGAAGGTAATAAATCATCTGACCCCTGAATGTGCTTGAGATTTTGAGGGACTCCAAACATTACAGGAGAAGTACATTATACTATCAGAGTCAACTCTATTTCATCATTTATACTGTTAAATACATGAAAATGATAAATTCATAAAAAAAAGGGAAGGGCAGATAGCAAGAATCAAACTCACATCTTCTCTTGAATCAGACAGATCATTCCTTTTTCTGATATAGGAAATATGGGATTTCACTAAGTTAATTCTCAGGAAATCTCAGATCAAACCATTTGTACTTCAACAAAGGAAGCGCGGGTCTCTTCGATAGAAGAACTCTTTTTGTCTCAATCCCAATTCAAGACTAAACAAGTCTTTTTCAAAGAGAATCTTATTCCATCTAGGGAAGATATCCGTTTATTAAGTATTGGACCATCCAATAAGTCACATCAATACTAGTAAGCTATTCAGTAATTCCTTTTAGGTATAGCTTTATTTTAGCTGATCACAATATCTGGTGTCCTAGGCAAAAAGGAACCACACCAATCCATCCCTAACTTAGTGGTTAAACTCTATTGCAGTGACAATATTGTAGGGGAGGTCCTGCAGAAAAATAGCTTGGCGCCATGATGATAAAAAGCTTAACACCTCTCATTCTTGGATATGAGCTCATGTGAGTAGGAATAAGAAAATTTCTATTCTAGTTATATTATCAGCTATGGGTTCAAATTTAAGAAAAATTCTAGAGAATGTTTGCTACCCTAAAGTAGGAAATGATACTCTAAATCATAGAACTATAATGAAATACACAATTAACCAACATTTATCAAATTTGAAAAAGAGTTTGAAGAAATGGTTCGATTGGTTTATATGGATCTTTCTTGGTTGAGACCAAACATAAAAATGACATTGCCATAAATGGATAAGAAATGGAAGGGCCTACCCCCATTTCCGCTCTTATCAATGCTGCTACTATGGTAAGCGTGGGAATATTTCTTGTAGCCCGGCTTCTTCCTCTTTTCATGGTAGTATTAGGAGCTACTTTAGCTCTTGCTCAAAAGGATATAAAGAGAAGTTTGGCCTATTCTACAATGTCTCAATTGGATTATATGATGAATGGGTTGGAAGGGGTAAGTAGGTTTATAATGTTGTGGCTGATAATTGGATTTGTTATGCTCAGCAAATTGGCAAATTTCACATTCAAAATCTTTAGATTCTTTATTGAATAGTTCAGGATATGTTTCATGTATTGGATGTCCTATGTGATAATGCCAGAGGAGCAAATCAATACTTTTAACCCTGTACCCAGTTTTATTATGAGATGTCATGCCCATGAGGTAAAGACCATCAACTTCTTTAGCATTACTAATCATTCTCTTGGATGTCAAGTGTAACACCATAATATATTAACTCCAACTAATCTCTGCTTAGGCTCGATTTCATATGATTTCTAAAGAAAATGACAAAAGCCGTGGCATTTTTATGTTATAAATCGGGGTTCAAACGCTCATATTTTGCCCCATGGGTCCCATGAATCTATCATTCACATTCTCTACTCCAACTTCATTTATACAACTCATACATAGCATAAAACAACCCATGAACCACGGATATGAAACCAAAAACTAAGAAAGTGTAATTTCTCAAATGGGCCCAAAAGTTAAATTTTTGGCTCTAACTTTGGAAAATCATAACTAATTATAGAAAAATGGGAATCAAGCAAATCATAGCTTTCTAGAAAGTTCTAAGTGTTAACTTTACACTAAAAATAATTTCCAACCACAATTTTAGCGTTTGGACCATGTTTGACATCGAAAACGAGACAGAGGTCCGGCTGTCCCTGGTACTGGTGCAGCTTGCTATCATGAACTTCAAAAATTCATAACTAATTCCAAAAAAATCCAACCTGGGAAAACTATACCAATTTGAAAATTTACAGATGTTAACTAGAGGAAAAAAAATAAGTCCAGATCAGCTCAGCAGCCCTTAGATCTCGAAAACTGATGGAACAGTAACGAAGGTCGGATGGCTTCCCTGATGCTGACACAGAACTTCAGAAAGTTAGTTCTCCTTCTACAAACCTCCGATTGAGGTGCTTCCAGTTGGTATAGGTCACTGTGGATGTCTAGTTTATGCACATAAAATTTCATGACAATTGGCCACCGTTTAGTCCATGAATGACAAAGATTGATTTTCGGACCTAGTTGCACAGTACAATAACCAAAATTAGAAAATTCTCCAACTTCAACAATTCACCAAATATTCCCTAGATCTCCAAATATTACCCACTTTAGCCTCCCAAGAAGCTCTCAACAAGCTCTAGAGGCATGCCAAATTTCATATCAAGAAGAACTTATTTAGTCATATCTTGACAGAGCTCACAAATTTGGCGGTTTTGACACCCTTTATGGTTCAAAATAGGACCAAATGACCTCATATATGCTCTAGCACCTCTTGGGCAAATTTTAAAGTATAAACATAGTCTATATAAAATATCCAAGTGGTCCAAATCATCACACATCTCAAACTTACTATACTACGGGCAAAAATACACTACTATTGATAAGCCACGAGGGAGCCAAATCTTATAATTTCATTGCTTTGACTCTATACATGATTCATACATAGTTCTATACTTGCTCAAATATTTACATTTCAAAAATAAAAGGCACATATTCATTTTGGCACCTCTTTACATTATAAGAACCAAAATAGCTATACAACTCCCTAATCATGCTCAACTAGGCTCCTTGGTGTGCACTTTGATCTCTTTGAGCTCCACCTAACATGTTAAGATGGGAGAGGGAACGGGGTGAGATTCATGGAATTTTAATGGCTCCGGCACTCATTCAAGGAAGCAATCAAGGCATTTAAACAAGTCAAAGCATGCAAATAGGCATCTAACCATTCACAATCATACAATACATGATTTACATGCCATGAATATAATATCAATGCCAAGAATAAGCTCTAGGGACTTTTGGTCTAGTCTCACTCGATTTTAGGGAATTTTGGATGGCCTCACCCTTGGTTTAGGGATTTTTGACTTGGCCTCACTCAGTTATGAGACTTTTGGCCTTGTCTCATCCATTCTTAGGGACTTTTGGCTCTACCTCACCCAGCACAAGGGACTTTTGGCACTACCTCACCCGAGCAATTTTTACAATCCAACACATAAGCATATTGGTACCAATGCATCAAGGCAACATCAAATGGCATGTCTCACAATACAAGCATATACACAAGCATACAATGACTATATACATCCAAGAATGCAACAAGAAATAGTGGAAAGCTACCTTATAAGCCAACACAAACCTTCCCTTTCAGTTTCTCTTCTCCCTTCTTAGTCTCACAATCACAACTAGATGGAGCTGCTTCTTTTGAGCCTAAACACAACGAAGAGCATGGAATTACTCTCTCATAACTCAACAAGTATTCACAAAGCTATGGGGTTCTTTAAGCAAACCCTACAAAGCATACAAGAAACTAGGTGTTCTCTCTCTGTAGAATTTCACCAATTCTTCTTCTTCTTTCTTTTGTATTTTCTCAACTTCCCACACTCTAATTCAAGGATCTCTTGCTTCCTTCCTCTCTTAAGCTTTCAAGTTGGTAGAACCAACATACTCAAGGAAAGGAAAGGGAGAAGATGCAATAAAATGGGAAGAAGTTATCTTAAATAAAGCTCTTTCTAAGAGGCTCTTCCTTTGCATAAATCTTCTCCTCAAATCCTTACACTTCCCCCTCTGACTTAGGCCCAAAACAAAGCCAACTTAACAATCAAAACCATAGAAAGAGAGGGCAAAGAGAGAAGAACAAAACTCTAAGAAGAAAAGCTATGAAAATCTCATGCTTGCTTACCTTTTTCTTGTTTTTCCTTCCTTTTCTAGGTCTCTCTCTCTCTCCTCAGCCCTTTTCTCTGTCTTGGTTGAAGCCTAAGTCGGTTTCAAGAAAAATAAGGGATTTAGACGCTTTAAGAAGTCAAATTCTCTTTTTTCACGCTTTCCAGACTAACCCTCGCTACGGCGAGCACGTATCAGTCCCAGACCCCTGTTTTCGCTACGACGTGCTCTATTGCGAGGCACTCCCTGGTTTTTGTATGGGATGCCCGCACTCGCTATAGCTAGAAGCATTCTCGCTATAGCTAACAGGTACATTCGTTATAGCTAGGCCATTTCTCGCTATAGTTAGCAGATTTAGAAAAATTTCAGGATTTAAAAACTTTTCAACTTTTTTTTTTTTTTTTTCTGGTTGTTACATCAAGTCCTTAAAAATGGATTCACCATCCACAAAGTTAGCAATACACTTGTTATCTTTTAGGACTTTACTAATGGATAGTAAATTGCATTGAAAACTAGGAACTAAAAGCACATTTTTTAGGAGCAAGGGATCTGATATTTTGATAGTACCAAAACCCGAGACATGAGCAGGAGTTCTATGAGCAATTTTCACTTCTAAAAGTGCAGTGCATGGGTAAATATGATCAAATAAAGATGAGTCATTAGTCTTATGGTTGATGCTCCTGAATCAACTACCCATGTATGATTATATATCATGCTAGTGCTCAAGGCAAAGAGTTTACCTGACTGGGCAATATTCCCAGAGTAATGATTGTTCTTAGGAGTTTCACTAGTAGTGGTACTTTGGCTTACAAATAATTTTTGTAGAAGGTCCAGCTGCCCACGGCTAAAGAGAGAAGGATCTCTTAATTGGGCAGTTTTTGTTGTAGCATTGTACCCCTTGGCTTCACTCTTAGTTTGGCCTTTTAGATTTGTGGGCTTACTATGGAGTTTCCAGCACCTTTCTTTAGTATGCCCAGGTTTTTGGCAGTGTTCACACCAGGGCCTGCTGTCCCCCTTCTATTTATTGTTAAAATTTTTCCTTTGAGGGCCATGGATAGCTATGCCAGTGTGCTCAACACTGGTTTGGGTATTTTGAGTCCCATAAAGCAATTTCTTATGGCTTTCCTCCCTCCTCACTTCTGAGATTGCTTCATGAAGAGTGGGAAAAGGCTTGATTTCCATGATTCCACCATGCACCTCTTCATACTTGTCATTAAGGTCAAATTAGAACTTGAAGGTCCTCTTCCTCTCAACAATTTGTCTATAATTGCAGCACCGTCATTACAATTCCAAGTAGTTGTGTTAAAAACATCAAGTTGCTCCAATGTTTGTTGAGAAGGGAGGCCTGTTGTATCACAGTTAACTCTCCTTGCCTCAAGTCATGAAGTGCTTCTTTAATTTCAAATAACTCCACAGTATTTTCACTTGTGGAGTAGGTTTCATGGGTTGCTTCCCAAATATCTTTGGCAGTTTTTAGGAGAATGAAATTTTCACCAATATTGAGTGTCATGGAATTGATTAGCCATGATATCACCATATTAATCTATGCATCCCAAACCAAGAATTTTGGATCAAAGGGACTAGGTTGATGTGTGGCTCCAGTAAAGTAGCCATATTTTCCTTTACTTTTACATACATGAGGACACTAGAAGACCTATATATGTAATTATTTCCATTGAGTCTATGCCTAGTAATTTTCACTGGTGACTTGTTGGAGTTGGAATTGGAAGGCAACGCACCACTGGCTGAATCCCTAGCAGTAGTAGGGTTGCCAATGGTAGCACTTGAAGCGGAGGTGTTTTGCTGATCACTGGTTTCAGCATTTAGGGCCCTCATTTGACCAAATACACTAGGGTTGGACATGGTTCTGATACCATGTAGAAAATAAGGGAGGAAGACACTGAAAATTTTCTGTTATTTACATAAACCAGTGGCTGCAGATTTAAAGAAGAAGGCTCTAGTTAGCTATTACAAGAGAGAGCAAAAAGGAAACAAAATATAAAGAATAAATGGAGGATTACACAGAAAAATAAAAAAGGAAACAATTGGAAAAGGGCTGACTTGTAATCCCTTAAAATCAGGAATTAAAAGACAGGCAAATACATGAGTTAAATGCACTAAAATATTCGAACAGCAAATAAGAATAATCAACCATAAATGGCAACGGTTAGGAGAGTAAATGGGTCAGATCTCATAATAAACAAGACTTCTAATATGGATACTACAACAGTGCACTTGTTAATTACTAAATTCTACAATGAAGACCTAAATGGTAAAACCTCATTAGGCTCAGTTGTAGTCCATGATCCATCTTTGGAGAGTGTAAACATTATTGAATGCATGAGGAATTATTAGGGCGTAAGGCTTGACTAATGTCTGATAGGAATTGCGCATCCCCCCCCCCCCCCCCCCCCCCCCCAACAAAAACACCACCAAAAAAAAAAAGGTCGATGAGGGAAATGTCTTTGCTATGATGCTTGTTCAATACCATTACTTTGGGTGTTGGGGGAAGTAGGATGTTCGAAGGGTGGGTACTCAGTAGTCATGGGCAAGGAAAATGCTAGACTTTAGTTACTTTGAAGTGTACAAAATAATGCTCTTGTTTAGAATTGTACTTTTAGCATTGCTCTTATTTTTTCACATGGCTGCTTCAAAGGGCTATTCTTGTTATTGTGTATGAACAGAGATTAGGCGGTTGTTTTCCGGATTTTTGAATTTCCTCCTTGTTCTTTCTGTCCCTAGAGGACACCTTATCCCTATTCTTTGTTCTCTTATCTTTCTTCTTGTAAAATTTCTGTTTTTATAAATTTAAAATTAAAATAATGGTCTTGTTCCACATTTCTGTTTATTGACATCATTGATAAACAAATAGGCACAAAGTCACCAAATAATCTTGAACTAATCAAACCTATGAAATATTTATATCAGGCCCTGTCTCGATGTTAGTTGATTAAGTCATAGACGAATATTTCTTGCTTTCTAATCCTATTCTATTATTGGCCTTTCTGCTGCCTGCAGGAGCTGCAATGAGAAAAACTTTTCAGGAGAACATCAATGGCTAACCATCGGCCAACCATATTCTTTCACTGGCTCTGTAGTACGATATAATGATTAACAAATTTATAGTTTAGTTAGTCTACTATGCTAAGTTATTGTGGTCCCAGGTCTGTTTCTAATTGGGCTTATGCTCCAATTCTCATCCTGATAATGGGGAAAGAAGGTTACAGACATAGGTCTTCCATTTCTATAACTCTATGACTTCTATATGGATTTGCAGTCCTTGATAAACAGTTTCTCTTATATGAAAACAATAGGTTCAAGGTGTATGATTATGTTGTAAAAGGCTATTCAACATTGAATGAGTTAAATTATTGCACGCATGTTGGAAGGTCTGAAATTAATTTTTTGTGTGAATGCTGGCAAAATTTTGTAGTGAAGCCTTTTCCTCTCCATATAATGATGAATTCCTGAAAGATCAATTTCATATATTTATTATATGGCAGATACCTGGGACGGATAAATTTGCTAAAGTGATAGACTTTCTTCGCCGGCAACTCCACAGGGAGACATTGGTAAACAATCGCCATACTTATTACCCCATCAATTGTCAAATACTCTACAAATCATGAATGCTGCATTGTTATTTTATGGTTCTGCAGTTCGTATACGTCAATAGTGCTTTCTCACCAAACCCTGATGAATCAGTTATTGATCTGTATAATGTAAGATGTTAATGAATCCTATTTTTTATTTTAACTTTTATATCTTCATTATGGTAAGATTATTCATATTTCAGATACTGTTGCTCCAGTTTTTATTATTTTAAGCAATGAAAATACTGTTCTCATTCTTGTTAGAACAGAATTGGAGGAGAGATTGTAAATGGGTACATGTGTGTGCAATAGAATGCATAAGATTGTGGTAATATTTATTAAAATTTGGTCAGCGTTTCTTCATACTTAGAAAGTGAAGAAATGACGTTACTCTTAGTATGTTATGAATACTCACTAAGAACAAGAAAAGATGCTTTAGCCCCTTGTGGTGATCAGTTTGTCTTTCGAAAAGGTATAAGGCATTTTTAGCTCATATAAGTTGCATTTCAACCTTGGAAAAGGGAAGAAAGTCAGGGACATGATAAAATATTGAATAAGTAAACTGATGTCCACTTCCTTTCATTCCCATCTTTTCCTTGGTTTCACATGTTTGTTTATTTTTTAACCAAGATGATGGGTTTAAGAAGAAATTGGGGTGACCATGGGACCACGTGCTCTAATTCATGCCAAAATCAGTTCTCAATGCAGATGCATTTGTACTCAAAGAAAAAAGAAATAGAAAAAAATAATAATAATTTTCTTGTCTCTCATTTCACAAATTATCTGCTAATGCTATTGTTGTTTGTCTTCTCATCATATAAATATGCAAGTGTCCTATGTTGCAATATTGTAGCTTTCAAGTGCTAATTTTGTTGTTCATTATCATATTGCATCCTTAAGTAATGGTTTTTCTTGTTGCTCCCTTGTTGTCCAGAATTTTGGTATCGATGGTAAATTAGTGATCAACTATGCTTGTTCCATGGCATGGGGCTAGCTCTCAATTATGGTTGCTGATTTGTAAATGTTCATCGTGAGTACATAATGTTGGCTTTAATTTTTGGATTTGTTAGCTTTGTACTGCGTAGCATGTTGGTAGGGAAAGCTTTAAGTTGTTTATTCTTTAGCCATAATCATGTCTATAAATAGCTTCAACCAGTTAGTCTATCAGTCACATTTTGTTAATCTGAGACATTTCCATGTGGGGAAGCAGAATTAACCAGCAATGATTCAGTTTGTTTTCTATACAAAAACAGGGATACGAGCATGACTTTGCGTATTGTTGCCTTCCTTGTTATTATATAATTTTTTTAAAAAAAATTGATTTGGCTTTGATTGGAATTCAAACTCAGATCGTTCATCTCTAGAGACAACTCTTGTTCCGCTAAGCCAACGATCATTAGTAATATAGAAGAATTTTTATTGATGCTGAGACAAATTTTGGTTTTCTTTCCGCATAGAAGTGCAGAGATTCGTATTCTAAATGACTAACTACTGCAGAAATTATGCAGTCCTGTGAAAATTTAAGTATGGGGAGTAAGTATTGCTGAACAACTAAATTTATCAGCCATTAAATGCTTTTAGTTCTTGTAGGTGGGAACTTGATCAAAATTTCAAATCCTACTTGTTATAATACAACGTAGTAAATGATAGATTCTCAGGTAAACGCGGCGTAGATACATCCTATTAATAGGAGATGAATATTTAGGTAAGAGATTTATGGAGCATGTGTTAAAGAGTGCTGGGTGAGGATTTTCATCAGATACTTCTTTAAATGTGTTTAATACATTTATGTCAACGTATTTATTGTGTTAAAAATTATGAATTTAATTTATTCTAAACTTTTAATAAATTTATAGTAAATTTTGTGTTTATTAATATATATTTAATACAAATTTTATTTTTTTAAAACTAAATTATCTTTAAATTAGTTTATCTTAAAAATTATTTTATGAATCTGTCTTTTGATTTTTTTAATGATAATTTATTTTTTCATCAATGGTTTTACAATATGCTATATCTAAAAAGTGATTGGTCAAAATATATATAATTGTACCTTGTGAAGGGGAGATATCTTTTCGTTTTAGGATAAGAAAAATAATTTTTTAAAATAGAAAAAAGAATTATATAATTTGAATATTTTTTAAAAAAAGAAAATAATCTATTCAAAAATGAATGGCTGTTTTTAATTATTAAATATTATTTTTTTTATTATCAAGTATTTTAATTAAAATATTATAATTATATAGGTCTCTAATAATAATATAATAATAACTGTATGATTTTTATAAATAGATGTATAATTTTTTAATTAAAATATAATAAATATATAAGTTTTTAATAATAATATGTAGGTATATAGTTTTTACAAATAATTATATAATTTTTTAATTAAATCATACATTCGTTATATTATTATTGAAGAATTGTACATTTATCATGTAAAATTAAAAAATCTAATGGCAAGGATACAAAGAATTAAAAAAATTCCCATGATTATTTAAAAGACTTAACCAAAATCTTTGTCAACACAGAGAAGTTATCAGTTAATTTTTCAAAGCAAAGGGGAGAAAATAAGTTTATAAAAATTTAAGGCATTTATATGAGCATAACAATTTGGGAGTTGTGGCTTGAGATGGCAAATATACATTAAATTTGGTTTTCTTTTTGGATGAAAATTCACGTATCAAGCTATGAATATATGTCAGCTACTGCATAAAACAAGGACTGCTGAATTTCATGAAATAAGCAACTAATTAAATGCTTTCAGCATTTTAGTTGGCCACATTAAGATCTCAAAAAACCTTTTTTTCACTAAGTTACAATCATAAAATTTAATATGGTAGCGCAAACCAAAGGGAACTTTCACAATATATAAAGTACTTAAATAATAGAATGCCTGCACAAAAAGATGAAATAAATATTGCACAAATTAAGAGGGAGTTTATAAAGTTTGCAACCTCTTTACTGTGCAAGGTGTTACTTGTGGAATGCAGAATGTACTAAACCCACAAGGCATTGAGTTAGAACCTAAATCCATGCAAATTGAACAATTATTCATCTCAACTGAATCTCTGAGTGAGGGCCCTTACTATCTTAATTAACTACTAGCTTTTTGCCTTCGTGGGCCAATCCAAAGGTTACCCTCCTCTCTTTGATTTGGTTCATTTCACTTATTAACTATTACCATATCAGTTCATAATTTTAAATATTTTTTACATGAAAATAATTAAATCAAATTAATTATGAATATATATATATATATATGAACATATCAAAAGTAAGTCTAATTGAAAGCATATTTAGATTGATTAATTTATTTTATTTTTCTAAAAAAATCATAATCTTGTATCTTGAGACACATTATCTGTTCTCAGTTTGTCTCCAACCAAAAAGCTTTTAATGCTTTCTCACTTTCGAAGAGCCTACAAAGAACTTATACTTTTCTTTGCATGATATTTTATTAAAGGTACATTATTACAAGACTATTTAAGAAGGCTCAATATATGAAAAATTAATTCATTTTATCACATAACATTTCAGCGTCGTGTAATTTGAAAAAAAAAAAGTATACGTTTGAATTTTTCTTAAAAATATATAATAACCAAAAATTTAAAATATGCCGAATTGGGAGTAACTCATGTAACAAGGATGAAATGAGAATATAGGTAATATTAAATGTTCAAAGCCTTTAGCATATTTTAAATATATATATAATTACTTAAATTTTGTCTTTAAATTAATGCCGTGCATGTTCTTATACTTGATAAAGAAATAAGCTTTGGTAATGTCCAAAAAAAGTGACTTAGGTCATGGGACTGATAAATGGGAATCTCGTAAATAATGATTTTCGACTTTTTTTAATTTTTTCTAAAAACAGTACTACACTAATTTATACTTTATGCTTCCCAAAAAAATTTGCTTTACAATAAAATAATCAAAATTATTGCCACTTAACAAAGATGTTGTATTAAAAATTTTGTTTGAGCTATTTTTTAAAAACTTTAAAACATTGTTATATGCTTTTTCAGATCTATGAAGGATTATAGTAATTAATTGTATGGTGGCCAAAAAAGTAGTCATTAATTGTACAAAGAATATGATTCCCTCTTCCTTAATTCCCCTCTCATTCCATCTAATCATAGATCCTACATAAGTAAACTAATATACTTGTCAGTATTTTTTAATAGCACAATTTTAGGTGGACTCCTAAGTGAATTTTTTATAGACTTGAAGCGTATTAAAATAAAGAATTAGAAGTGGAAAATAGATTTACATAACAATTTGCTTCATATGCATGAGGATTGGGTGGAAAACATAAGTCCTTATGCTTGCTAGCTAGTAAGTATGAGGCAAATTTGGATACATATTCCAGGGTAAGAATCGTTGAAAATATATAAGTGCTTACTTAATTACGTTTGAAGAGGCAAAGGGTGTTGAATCTGCTAAATTTTGCAGAATACTGTAATATCACGTGTGTCTCCGCCAAAGTCAGATATTGGGTACCACATGAAACGCAATAATTATGAAAGCATTTCCCCGTCAACCGGCTTCTCAAAAGATGCTAAACTAGTCTCCAAAATATATTAATAAGATGGACTGAGAAGAAATTGCATAACTTGGTTGTTAGGCCATGCTCTATACGGCTAAAAAGTTATTTTATTTTTATATTCTACTCATACATTATATATATTTTTTCTATAGGCTCAATCTAGGTTATTGTTAATTTTCACTCACAAATAAGGAATAGTTACTAATAACATATTAAAATTTTGTAGTCTCCAAAGTGTGAGACACGTGTGGGATACATTTCAATTTTTGTATAGCCGGCTCCACCAACGCCCAGTATATCAAAATCTATTGTAGGTAGATATGTCTTGGTTCAAATTCTTTCTATGTCTAGAAAGTTTTATATAATTGAAAAAAATGATACAATAAATAGGATCTGATCAGATTTATTAATGTGGGTCTCCCACCCATTGTATCATTTTCTCTCTTATATCTACTTTGGCATTCTCTTTTCCACATAAATTTGCAAATAAGAGAGAATTTGGACTCTTCCCTACACACTTTATTCTAGGGTTGATTTTTTTTCTTTCCAACCACCCACGAAGGTTCCTAGTTCTCCAACTCAGGACTTGCATCGAAGAAACTAGACTTTTTGGCTCTAATATACCCAAAAAAAAAAAAATTAACTTAAATCCCGAGTCGTCAAAATTTTTTTTCTAAATGTTTTTTTTTTATTTTTTTAATGGGTCACAGCATCAAATTTAAAATTTTTCTTTTTTAATTTATTCTTAACAAGGATTGACTCACATTAATGTCATATGGGTTGCGACTCCTTAAAATGAAAATTATATGAGATGCGCATATGGTTTTTATTTTTTTATATATATAGTAAATGGGTCCTGGCATATCATTTGTTGTGACTTATTTATTGTTTTTCTTTTTTGTTTAATTTTTATTTCATACATTTTGATTTATTTTATTTTTAAATTTATTTAAAAAGACAATAAATTTAGATTTTTTAAAATATATATTATTTTTTAATATAATTTAAGGTTTTAATAAAATTATATGCAATATAAAATTAAAAGAACATAATAATGTTTTGTAACATTTATATTTTTATTAAAGGAAACTTAATAAAAGAATAATATAAAAGTATGAATAAATAGCAAGTGTAAAAAATATATATATAAAGAATAAAAATGAAATAAAATTTACAAGCATACAAAAATAAGATATAAATATTAAAATGAAAAAAAAAAACTTACCATTTTAAGTAATATGTCATCCAGTTCTGTATTGGAGTCTTCTTTACAACCGTTAGGGATAGCACTGTAATAGCTCCTTTTTTTCTTCATCATCATCAGCGATTCATTATTGATATTATAAGTTGACTGACAGGATTGAGCAAGTAGATTGGTTGATTAGGGGTGAAAAACCTCTGTTGAAAAGATGATCCCCACTGTTCAAAAGATGTAACAGCATACTCTGCGTTGAATGTAAATAGATCGGATAATAAAGTGGCGAAGGGGACGCCACTAGCTTGCATGGTTTGGGGTGGCAAGGTAAAAAAGTATAATTGAAAAGTTGATAATGTGAATGAAGATGAACTAATACTGACAAAATTTGTGAATGATGCACTGGGTGCTGGTGTAAAAGAAGAAGGACCAGCACCCCCAAAATTTGAAAAAGATCCACTTAGTGCAAAAGATGGTGCAAAAGAAGAAGGACCAGCATCTGCATAGCCAGCAAATGATGTAAAAGTAGAAGGACTTGGACCCTCAGTGTTTTCATAGACAAGCAACGGCATGTAATAAGATGATGGGGCATTTGTTTGATATTAACTATTATGTGTAGTATCTACTAATAGCTCTCTAGTAGATATAAAATTATGTCTCTATTTTTCTGGGCAAGCCTTTAGCTTTAGTGACCTCTATAGATGAGGAGGTGGTGAAGTAGGTTGAAAGACTATTATCTCTCGATATTCACTTAGGTTTGCAGTATCGTCCTAATATCTCAGCTTGTCCTCTGTAACACCATAATATATTAACGCTATCTAGCCTCCCTCTGGGCTCGGTTCTATATGATTTCCAAAGAACCAGTACCAACCGTGGCATTTTTATGCTATAAAATGGGGTTTCAAACACTCATCTTCTGCCCCGTGGGTCCTGTGAACCCATCATTCACATTTTCTACTCACAGTCCATTTATACAACTCATACATAGCATAAAACAAGTCATAAGCCACGGGCATGGAGCCAAAAACCAGAAAAATGCAATTTCTCACATGGGTCCAAAAGTCAGATTTTTGGCTTTAACTTTAGAAAATCATAACTAATTATAGAAAAATGGGAATCTAGCAAACCATAGCTTTCTGGAAAGCTCTAAGTGTTATCTTTACCCTAAAAATAATTTCCAACCATAACCTCAGCGTTTGGACCATGTTTGACATCGAAAATGAGACAGAGGTCCGGCTGTCCCTCACCCGATTTTAGGGACTTTTGGATGGCCTCACCCAATTTTAGGGACTTTTGACTTGGCCTCACTCGGTTATGAGACTTTTGGCCTTGTCTTACCCATCTCAAAGGACTTTCGGCTCTACCTTACTCATCTCACGGGACTTTTGGCACTACCTCACCCGAGCAATTCTCATAATCCAACACATAAGCATATTGGTACCAATGCATCAAGGCAATAACATATGGCATATCTCACACAATAAGCATATACACAAGTATACAATGACCATTACATCCAAGAATGCAACAAGAAAGAGTAGAGAGAGAGCTACCTTATGAGCCAACACAAGCCTTCCCTTTCAATTTCTCTTCTCCCTTCTTGGTTCCACAATCACACCTTGATGAAGGTGTTTCACTTGAGTCTAGACACAATCAAGAGCATGGAGTTACTCTCATGCAAAGAAACCGTCACAAAGCTAGGAGATTAAAGCCCTACTTCTTCCCTTCTTAAACTTTACTAGCCCTTCTCCTAGTTCTTTGCATTTCTCAACTTAACACAAGGGTTTCTTGTTCATTCTAGGTCAGACTTCCTCCCTCTCTCTAGAATTTCACCATCTCTTCTTCACTCTCAAGCTCTACTAAAGGAAAGCAAAGAAATGCAAGAGTGGTTTCCCACTTTCCCTCTTCTGACCCATGCCTAAATCCCAACGAATTTTACAAGCAAAACCATAGAAAGAGAGGATAAAGAGAGAATAACAAGATGCTAAGAAGAAAAGAGAGAAGCTTGCTTACCTTTCCTTTGTTCTTCCTCCCTTCTCTTGGTCTCTCTCACTCTCCACGCCTCTTTTCTCTCCTTGGGTCGAAGTCTAGGGCAAATAAGAGAGAAAGAATGAATTGGGTCGTTTAAAGAAGTCAATTTTTTCCTTTTTACGCTTTTCCGGACTGACCCTCGCTATAGCAAAAATTAACCTTCGCTGCGGCGAGCTCATATCAGTTACCTTCGTTATGGCGAGGTTTAACCTTCGCTACGGCGAGCACGTATCAGCTCCAGACCTCCGTCTTCGCTATGGCGCGTGCTACGGCGAGCAACTACCTGGTTTTCTGTATGGACTGCCCGCACTCGCTATAGCTAGAAGCCTTTTCGCTATAGTGAACAGGCACTCTCGCTATAGCGAGACCATTTCTCGCTACAGCGAGAAGACTTAGAAAAATCTCAGAATTTCGAAAATTCTCAGCTTCCTTCTTTCTTTTTCTTTTCTCTTTTTTTTTTCTGGTTGTTACATCCTCTCCCTAAATCCCACATAATTAAGTATGGAGAGTCAGTAATGGCAAGCCTATATAAGTCATCCAATATATCGGTCTGTGGAAATTAAAAAAAAAAACAAAAAATCAGCAATTATGTTGTTGGATGAAGTACAGAAGTATACAGAAAAAAATTAAATGCAAGCATAAAAAGCTTTACCACGAAGCCTTGAGAGCCACTTTCTAGATAGAACCGCCGTCATATATGTCACCAATACCAATGCATGTAATCAAAAGAGTGATCCAAGGGAGATACCTCAATATCCACTTAGGCAATAACCTGCTCCATGCATTCCATGTAGTAATAAATACAATATGTTTACAATGCTAATATTTATGTGTTTTTCCTCAAAATTGAAGGTTATGCAAATACCCTACATTGAATGGCATCTAGGGGATATGCTACTATTGACTGAATTGGCAGAGGACACGATCTGCATGGTGAAACTCAAGGAGCCAGAAGCAAACAATAGGAACAGGTGTGCACCATATATATGAAGACACTAAGCAATAGTCAAGAATTAACTGTCGGATACTTGGAGGGTCTATGGTTGCCAAATAAATTCATTATTCTTCATTTGATCCAATAAAATTCTATAGGTCCACAAAATCTCTGTGGTCGAATGAATATGTTGGGAGATATGCCTCCATCTGAAATCTAGCGGTAGACACAAGGGATATATCTCTATATGAGGGTTTGGCTAAAGGAGTGATGGTGGAGCTAGTTACGAAAAATGATCCCATACCCATAAGTACAATAATATCGGACAACCACTCATATTCATCTCATCATAATTTGTTGCATAGCACATTCCTCTGTATTAGTATGCAAAAACTACTAATCTCCAACTATAATAGATAGCCTCATCGAAATAGACAAGTAAGGGTAAATACATCAACATCAACCTGTACTCAATCCAATTTGAGATCAAATATCCTTCAATCAATCTCATAATATATGTCCCAGTAAATCACTATATAGTCATATTGTCGACATCATCCAGAAGGGCCGCAAATGTTTGGATAAGCTATGGGACATTGAGTTGTTGTCTATCCATTATCTCTAGTGGTGGAACCATGCCAAGTAACTGCTAAACACAGTCATCTAATTGTAATTTGTTTGGCCTAAAACAACCTATCCAGTGCAGGGGAGGCCAAGCTGAATAGCAACAGCTTGTAGGGTGATTGTTGCCTCCCCTCTAGTCAAGTTGAAAGTGTATGTTTTGGATCGCTATCTCTCCATAAGAGCTAAAACTAATGCTGCATTAAAGTCAAAGTGGCCAAGTTGGGACACTCCACAAAAATTAACCCTGATTAGGTAGGGAATGATAGCAAATGGAGGATCGAAGATGTGATCCTCCTATGCTACCCATTATATACATAGAATGCCATCAACCTATAATATACATTTATATTATTAACATATAACAATTTATAATAAGTTAAATAAAATAAATTTAATTGTGTTATCTTACCTGTCACAACCACATGACCTGTGAAATGTGGCAAGTTTGCAAGTATAAAAATGAGTCATCCTTAAGCCTTGGATCCATAACACTTAGATGAACAGTCATTGTACTATTATAATATTAGAATTAAAGTAAAAAAAAAATTTTCAAATTTGTATAGTTATAAAGCAACTTTTGTATAAGGGGACTACAAATCCAGTTCGAAAGAAATGACAACTATTACAAACAAACTAAGAAAACTACAAATGTTATGTAAAGGAACTACCAATGCAATTTGATAAAAATGGAATTATGTTACAAAAAAAATTTATTAATTGAAATAACTATAAAGTTACAATGAAATAATGTTAATCAAATAAAATATATGATAAAATGAACTATATCAACATCCACTCGAACGTCGAGATGGGCAAGTTACTTGGTTGTGACTAGTTTGTCAGCACAAATCACATCATTGTTGTTCTCTTGGTCCAAAATAACAAATGACAGTATTTTGTAATATAATAAAATAAAATAACAATTAAAGCTATATCAGGCTTCTTCCAAAGCTAATAGCAAAATAATTATTAATAATAGAGTAAATTACACTATTTTTTTAGGATTAGTTAAATATACTTAATACTCTTCTTAGTTAAAAATTATACCAGACTCTTATATTTTGATATATATATATATATATTATAGAAATGTTTGTTTTAATTTATTTTATGTCAAGAAATTTAACTGCATGTATAATATGAGATTGTGATTTTATATTTAATATAGTAACTGCAGTAGTTATATTGACGTTAAACTTCAATATGAGATTGCAATTTCATTTTTAATGTGATAGTAACATCAATTAAATAATTTTATTTTTAAAAGAAATATGTATTATGTAATACGTTAATTTTATTAACAAAATAAATAAATTAAAGGAAAGTGGAGTGTAATTTTTTTAAAAATATCAAATAACATTTAATTAAATTTTAAAAGAAAATAGTATAATTTAATGCTAAAGCTAAATAAGTGAATTTTCTGACATAGCATGGGGTTTGAAAACGAGAAAACTCAGGAAGCCATCAAAGGTGGAATAAATTCCAGCTTTTGCCTTGTGATTGCTGGCATAATAAAATGACCCAACTATCTTTCAAAAAGTCTTAAAACCAATTCAGGATTGCGAGATTCATAGGATTCTCTCAGAGTGCGTTGATCACAACGTACAATGGAGAGAGAGAGAGAGAGAGAGAGAGAGAGAATAATTATATTTTATGAATTTGTATTAAAAAAAATTGGCATGAAGCATATGGGCTTTGCAAGTGGTGAAAACGACATAGTTTGTATGATTCTAGTATTTTCTGCGCCTTCAATATAATATATGCATGTCAATTCATGAGATAGCAGTATTCATTCATTTCGCACATCTATTCATTTATTTACTTACATTATTTCTGCCGTAAGGACAAACGTATATTAGAACTGTCTTTTATTTATCAGTCAATCACTTACTAGTAGTCATTTGAGTGCTTGGAGGTGTGTATATTATAATTCCAAATATATATATATATATATATATATATATATATAAAATCTAAGATTTTAAATTAAATATATCTATATTAAAGGATATGATATTCTAAAATTATTTAAAATATTTTTTAAAAATTTTTTAATTTGACTCTTAAATTATAATTTTTTACACAACTTTAATTTTAATTTTACAATTTTTAAAATAATTTTAAAATTTAAAGTCCTTTAATATAAATATCATCATTTTAGAATAATATGTAATTTCTCTTATTAAAACCAGTTTGGCATCATTTAGAATTGTAAATTTAAATAATAAATGTTCTAAGGTTTGGAATTTACTGGATAAACCTAAAAGGACTTCAATACAATGGACAAACTGAATGTCTGGCAAAAAAGATGAAATTGTAACAGAGCAATTAAGTTCCAACCCCGCAGGATTGTTATTGAGGAATGCAGAATGTACCAAAACCTATTTCCTTGGTGAACAATTATTCATCTTCACAGTATCTCTCAACCCAAATAATAATAATAATAATAATAATAATAAATTATATTAATTTTCTTTAAAGTTTGACTAAATTACATATAATAGATCTCTTATTTTAAGAATTATATTTGATTCTCTTCTAATTTATTTTCTGTTAATAAAGTTGATTTTCAATATAATATGCATTTCTTTCAAACATAAAACAATTTAACTCTCAACTGTCATATTAAAAAGAAAATCAGAATTTCACATTAGAGCTTAGTGACTTTTATTGTTTTATTGAAAATCAAATCACAGCTTCATATTGTGCAAAAATTTAATTTTTTATTAAAAATAAATTGAAATACAAGTTTTTGCAATATATATCAAAATGTCAAGGAAAATGAATTTAATTTTTTAAACAAGAGGAATATCAAATGCAATTTAGTCAAATCTTAAAAAATATTTAATAAAACACTCAATTTATAAAAAAAATTATATACGCATTAGACAAGAAAGAATTCACAGTGCACAACTGTTTCCAATTTTTAAAAAATGCAGCTAGATTTTCATATAAGTAAGACTTGCAATATTTTATATGTATCTTGATTTAGTAAGATTTGCAAAGAAAAATAATTCAAAATGAAAAAAATATACATTGTACAATAATTCAAAATGAAAAAAAATTATTGTACAATGTATATTTTTTTCATCATGAATTATTTTTCTTTGCAGATAATATACATATAATATGTTATAGATCTTATTAATATAAAAATCTAGCTACATTAAAAGAAAAGAGTGTTCACTTCCTTACTCGTAATAGGCTCACTTTTTAGGTCAGAAAATAGATACACATGGCCTTGAGAGTACCTACATCAAAATTCCTCACTTGTATCCACAAAAAAAAAAAAAAAGGTATTACTTAAGTAGAGATTCTTTCTTACATATTAGATGCATTTTCAATCTCTAAACTTACCTGCACAATTATGTATACTTAACTTAATTTATAATTTTTTAAAACTGAATTTACATAAAAATTTTTATGTACTCTAAAACTGATATATAGATTTATAAGCCATCATAGGGCCAAGAGAACCTCACTTTATGAACAATATATCATTTTTGTTGAAATAACAAATTATGGAACTAGACAAAAAAATAAAGTAAAATGGGGAGAGAATGCCATTTGATTTTATTTTTATCATATATATATATATACATATATATAGACAAAAGTTTAACAATTTAAGCAAGCAATATTAAATACTTAATCATGCCCCTAAAAAATAAGAAAATAGCTTTATTTGATAACTTTATGGCAAAGCATAGTTCTAGACATGGAAAAATATGCACCAACATTACTTAAAATCATAAAAGACTAGTTTTTCACTTACTACAATAAGGTGGCACTACTTCGAGAAAGCCAGTACTCACATCATAAGATAAAATAAAATTATCAACATTTAAAGTTTACTTGATTGTAATTATATTGCATTTGGAGTTCACTCCATTACAATTGGAGTCGACTAGGCTTGGTTTGGAATTACAATTGGAGGTAACTCTATTGTAGCTATATTTGCATTTGGAGTTAACTCATTGCACTTGGAGTCAATTGAGCTAAATTTGGAATTAAATCCAATTCTCCTCTTTAACTCCATATTATCTTCTTCAAATAACAGCAAAAAATCATGACTCCTTCTTAATGCTAGAGTTAGATCTGATATCAAGACTTTCTCTCAATGATTCAAAGTTGTTTTTCTACAAAGCTTTAGTGAAGATATCTACAACTTGATCTTCGTTAGTATAATGAAAGAGCTTAACTTCATCTTCTTTCATAACTTCTCTACTCAAATGATACTTGATTTTGATATGTTTCATTCTTCCATGGAATGTAAGATTTTTAACCATTGACATAGTTGATTTGCTATTAGATAAAACTCTTATGGCATGATTTTGATGCATACTCAAGCCACTTAAAATTTGTTTGAACCAAATAGCTTTGTTTACAACAGCCAAAGCTACAATGCACTCTATTTCATCGATTGATTAGGCAACCATTCCCTGCTTCTTGTTACTCCAGCACACACTTCTATATCCTAGTGTAAAACAATATCCAAAAGTGTTCTTTATATCATCATGAGAGCCAACCCAATTACTATTTGTGAACCCTATCAAATCGACATAATATATCTTTTATATAATATCCCAAAATCCAAGGATCCTTGAATATATCTTAGCACTCTTTTGGTTATTGAAAGATGGTTGGAGCTAGCATAAATCTTGATAGCACACCTGTGGCATTCATTATCTCGAGTTTGGTAATGGAAAGATATAAATGCGATCCTATTAAACTCCTGTACACCGAAGCATTCATAAAATGTGACTCATTATCTTTGCTTAACTTGTTTCCTTGGATTGCTAATGTGCTCACATATTTGGATCTGCCTTGGCTAAATTGTGGCAAAATCTCCATTGCATATTCTTTTAGATATAAAAATACCTTTAAAGATTCGATTTATTTCAATTTCTAAAAAAATAGACATATTTTCCAAGTCATTCATATCAAACACTTCCTTCATTTGTCTTTTAAACCAGTTAAGTGACTTAGGATTGCTTCCAATCACTTACAAATCATCCACGTAGATTGAAACTATGAGAATTTTACCTTTTTACTAGTTGGTATATAAGGTAGCTTTATTGCAACCCCTTTTAAAACCTCAATCATTTAAAAAATTATCAATTTTGGCATATCAAGCTCTTGGAAGCCTGTTTAAGACCATAAAGAGTTTTTTTTTAATAGGTATACATTGATGTTATATTACAAAAGGCCTTTTGGTTGTTCTACATATATTTCTTCTTCTAGAATTTCATTTAAAAAGGCTAATTTGACATTAAGTTGAACTACTTTCCAAACTAGGTGAGCTATAAGTGAGATGAACAATTTGATAGTATTAAATCTTGTAACTAGAGCAAAGGTTTCAGTGAAGTTCACATCTTGCATTTGAGCATAATCTTTCACAATCAATCTTGTTTTATGTTTGTTTAGGGTGCTATCAAAATTCAATTTGTGTTTACAAACCCATTTTGTACCAATCACTTGCTTATTTTCAGGTTTTGACCCAAACACCCAAGTGTTGTTCTTCGTAATCATGCTTAACTTCTCCTCCATAACAACTTTCTATTTTGCTGATTTCAAAGTATTTTCAGCACTTGTGGGCTCTAGTAAAGCAACATCAAATCTAACATAGATATCTTTAGGTAATCTCATTTTTCTTACTACATAATCTTCATCAGAATCATATTCTTCCAAAAGGATAGTTGGTTTTTCAATAGTTTCTTCATTATCAAGAACTTGTTTGAAGGAAGCAAAAGTCATCTTCTTCCAATCATAAGCTCTTTTTTCATCAAATTTCATACTTCAAGTTATATAGATTGCTATGTAATAGGATTTAAAATCCTTTATGTGACACCTTAATCTACTACCGCTACCTAGCCTCTCACTGGGCTCAGTTCCATATGATTTCCAAAGAATCAACACCAATCTGTGGCATTTGCATGCTATGAACCGGGGTTTCATACACTCATCTCTTGCCCCGTGGGTCCTATGAACCTATCATTCACATCCTTAACTCAAACTCCATATATACGACTCATACATAGCATAAAACAAACCATAAGCCACGGGTATAGAGCCAAAAACCAGAAAAATGCACTTTTCTCACTTGTGCCCAAAAGTCATATTTTGGCTCTAACTTTGGAAAATCATGACTAATTCTAGCAAAATAGGAATCTAGTAAACTTTAGCTCTCTAGAAAGCTCTAAGTGTTGTCTTTGCACTAAAAATAATTCCCAATCGAAATCTCAGCATTTGGACTATGTTTGACATCGAAAATGGGAGGAAGGTCCAGCTGTCACTGTTTCTGGTGCAGCTTTCTGTCATGATTTTCAAAATTCCATAACTAAATCCACAAAAATCCAATCTGGGCACACTATACCAATTTGAAAAGCTACGGATGTCTACTAGAGGAAAAAAATAAGTCCAGATCAGTTCAATAGCTCCTACACCCCAAAAACCGATGGAACAGTGACGGGGATCAGATGAGCTCCCTGATGCTGATACAGAACTTCAGACAATCCAATCTCTCTCTACAGACCTCCGATTTAGGTGATTCCAGTTCCTATAAGTCATTGTGGTGGTCTAGTTTATGTGTATAAAATTTCACCACATTTAGAATCCATTTGGTCTATGAAGGCCACAGATTTCATTTTCTGGTTTATATGAACAGTACATGACCAATCCCTTAAATCTTCCCAAATTCAACAATTCACCAAATATTCTCTAGACCTTCGAATATTACCAACTTTAGCTTCTCAAGAAGCTTTCTACTCACTCTAGAGGCATGCCAAGTTTCATGGCAAGAGGAGCTCATCCGGTTATACTTTGACGAAGCTCTCAAATTTCCTGGTTTTGGCACCCCAAAGGTCTAAAACGGGTCCAAATAGCCTCTCATACACTCTAGCCACTCATGGACAAGTTTAAAAGCATAAAAATAGTCTATCTAACAAGTCCATGTGGTCCAAATCAATATACATTCAAATCTCGCTATGCTACGGCCAAATATACATTACTGCATTCATTCTACAAATGGGGCAAAACCCTCATTTCCATTAATTTGGCTATAAACATAGTTCATACAATATCCTTTCATACACTTACACTTGTTACAACCTTTACAACTCAAAAATAGTGGGCGCATATTCATTTGGCACCACTTTACATCAAAATTACATCAAAATTCCAAAAGAAAGTAATATCTAACTAAGCATGCTTCTAGGCTCCTTGGTGTGTGCTCGGTTCTCCTTGAGCTCCACCTAGCATATTAAGTTGGGAGGGGAAGGGGTGAGATTCAGGGAATCTCAGTAGCTCATGCACTCAATCATATAAGCAATCAAGGCATATAACAAGTCAAAGCATGTGAATAAGCATTTAGCCATTCTCAACCATTCAACACACATTGTACATGCTATGGAAATTACAACAATGCCAAAAATGGGCTCCAGGGACTTTTGGTCTACCCTCACCCGAGTTTAGGGACTTTTGGATAGCCTCACCCGAGTTTAAGGACTTTTGACTTGGCCTCACCCGTTTGAGACTTTTGGCCTTGTCTCACCTATCTCAAGGGACTTTCGGCACTACCGCACCCGAGCAATTCTCACAATTCATCACACAAGCATATTGGCATCAATGCATCAAAGCAATAGCATATGGCATATTCCACACAATAAGCATATACATAATCATACAGTGACTATTATATCCAAGAATGCAACAAGAAAGAGTGGGAAAAGAGAGCAACCTTTGGAGCCAAAGCCAACACTAGCTTTTCCTTTCAAGTCCTTTTCTCCCTTCTTAATTTCACACTCACACCTTGATGGAAGTGCTTCACTTGAGCCTAGACACACAAAAGCATGCAATTACTCTCTTAGAATGTAATCATCAGATCAAACTCTCCTACACACTAGAACCTAAAGTCCTCTCTCTCTCTCTAGAATGCCATCAACCCTTTCTCTCTCTCAAGCTCCCATGGTAGTGGAAAACAACATTTTCAAAGAAAACACAAAGATTCAAAGGTGTTTTCCACTTTCCCTCTTCTGACCCATGCCCAAAAACCACCCATTTTTACAAACAAAACCGTAGGAAAAGAGGGCAAAGGGAGGGGATCAGAAATCTAAAGAGAAATGGGGGAAGTTTCCTTACCTTTCCCTTGCTCTTCCTCCTTCTCTTGATCTCTCTCACTCTTCATGCCTCTTTTCTCTCCTTGGGTCGAAGTCTAGGGCAGATATGAGAGAAGAAATGAGTTTGGGCGTTTAATGAAGTCTAAATCTCGCTATTTACTCTCTTCCGGACTGACTCTCGCTATGGCGAAAACTAACCTTCGCTATAGCGAGCTCGTGTAATCTGGCTTCGCTATGGCGAGGTGTAACCTTCGCTACGGCGAACTCGCGTCAGTTCCAGACCTCACTCTCGCTATGACGCACGCTACGGCGCACGCTACGGCGCACGCTACGGCGAGCTGCTCCCTGGTTTTTGTATGGACTGCTGCCAGCACTCGCTATAGCTAGAATCGCCTTCGCTATTGCGAACAAGCACTCTCGCTGTAGCGAGACCATTTCTCGCTATTGCGAGAGGACTTGGCAGAAATTCTGGATTCCGAAAATTTCCAGCTTTCACTTTCTTTCTTTTCCCTTTTCTTTTCTTTTTCCCGGTTGTTACACTTTACCTTTTGGAGGTATTGTTATAACATATGAAAATTTTTATTTCAAATCTTTAATCAAAATTTTCCTTTTTAACTTCAGGAACATGAGTATAACATAGACTCTTAATCATCTTAAGATGACTTATAGTCAACTTTTGACCTATCCAAGCTTCAAGTGAAGTTTTTTTCTTTTAGGGATTTAGTTGGAAGCTAGTTTTGTAGATAGATAAAGGTGCTTGTAAACTCTATCCATAATAACTTTGGCAAATTTTTATTAAATATGAGACATCTAGCCATATTCATGATAGACTTATTCTTCTTCTCACTCAAACTAATTTATTGTGATAATTATATTACAATGAGTTGGTGACTACATGCCTTTTAAAGGAAATCTTTGAATTGGTTAGAGATATAGTTAACCTTTTTGTCTGTCTTTAAGCTCTTGATAAAAACTAATTCTTCCAATGTTGCCTTGAATTTTTAGAATTGAATAAATATCTTAGACTTGTGCTTGAGGAAGTAAATCTAACAATATCTTGTATAATCAATGAATAAGAGGAAGTACTTGTTGTCATTCAAAGATAAGAGACTCGTTAATCCATACAAATCTAAGTGGATGACCTGTAGTTTACTAGTTTCTCTTTAGACTAAACCAATAGGAAAAGATGATTTGGCCAACTTTCCCAATTGACATACTTCACATACACCATTGAAGGCACTTACAACTTGCAAATATAATACTAGCCCTTTCTTTTCAAGCATTAACAAAGAAAAATTAATATGCCCAAATCTTTTATGTTAAAGATCACTTTTATCTTCTGCACTAACATAGGCTCTTTTATTATCATTTTTCAACTCTAGAGGAAAGCTTCTATTATTCATTTTAATTAAAAAAAAGCTTCATGCTAGTAGAATAAAAAATTTGAATATTCTTCTCTTAAATGAAAAAAAAGTAAAAATTTTATTAAGAAGTTGTCTAACATTTAAGGGATTCTTACTTAACTTAGGTACAAATAAAACATTATCTATAAGTCTTATATTTGAGAATGTTTAGACAACCATAACACCTCTTCCTTTAATATTCACAAGTTTTCAATTTCTAAGTTTGACTTTAAAGGAGTAACCTTTATGCAAGGTTATAACATTTTTTAGATTTGTTATTATTTAATACTCACATACACTATCAATAAACCAGACATCAATATTCAAGATTGCTTTGCTGCATTCTTGAATGACAATGGTAGCAAACAATTTTTCTTTATCATCTTGATTGTTGTCTGGCACTTGTACAAGTTAGGTTTAAGGCTATTGACTTTGATTTGCCTTGCATACCTTGTTGATATGGCCAACTTGCTTGCAAGATTGGCATTAGACTCTAGGTTTATACCATCAATAGTTTTTAGCATAATTTGTCTTCTTACAATAAAGACAAGGTAGAAACTTATCCAGTTCAAACTTCCTTTTGTTTACCCTACTACTCCTTCTTTTCTTTGCCCTTTTCCCTATTGTTTTACTTCTTTGAGGTACCCATGTTGTGCTTTTGGCTTTTGTGTAGTTACAAGTCCAACCTTGTTAGCACTAAGCTCCTTTCCAAAAGTCTTTCTTTATTCCACAACTTGTAATGCATTTGCGATTTTTGTCATAAAGAGTTGTGACATGTCCTAAGTGTTTTCCAATGAGGAGATCTTTGCTTCAAATCTCTTAGAAAGAGTCATCATGACGTTCTCCACTATTCTCTTTTTTGCCATCTTTTCCTCAAACAACCTAATTTGATTCACAATAACCATAATTCTATCAATGTAGTCCTTTACTTTTTTGGTCTCTTCCATTCTTAGTACCTTAAATTCCTTCTTTAGGTTGTAGATTTGCATTTGCATTTGCCTTGCCTTGTCACTTCCTTGAAACTCTACTTTCAACTTATCCCAAGTTTTTTTAGCAATTTCACTGGTCATTATCCTTGGGAGGATGACTTATCAATAGCTAAATGAAAAACAAATAGAGCTCTATATTTATTGGCTATCTCTTCTAAATGGTGCTTGATCTAGTTTACAATTGGGTTAGTTGTCAAGGGATATATAAATTTATCAACTTTCATATAGTCCTAAAGATTAAATGATATGAGGTAGGTCTTCAATTTGATAGCTCATATTTGGTAATTTTGCTCATTGAAAATAGGTGAAATACTCCAAAAGAATTGGAAGGTGCCATAACAGAACAAAAGATAATGACTTAGAGGTGGGTTATGGTGAATTTTCTTACTTATTTTCTCTCACATAATCTCACAAAAGACCATAAAATACTCTAATACTAGATGTTGGGATAACAAGCAAAACACTATGTGGTTATGTTTCTATCATATATATATAGGCAAAATGTTTTACAATTTAAGCAAGCAACATTAAATACTTACTATACCCTTAAAACATAAGAAAACAGCTGTATATGACAACTTTACAGAAAGCATGATTCTAAATATAGAAAAATATGCACTGGCATTATTTAAAATTACAAAAGACCAACTTTTCATCTATTACACTAAGGTGACGCTATTGCAATCATGCCAATACTAAAACCATAAGACTCCATTGCAATTGTATAGTTGGAGTTGACTAGGCTTGGTTTGGAGTTGTAATTGGAGTTAACTCTATTGCAACTATGTGTGGAATAGGAGTTAATTTCACTGTACCTAGAGTCAGTTGAACCAGATTTGAAGTTAACTCCAATAATTTCATAATCTTGAGAATTTGTTTGTTCTGCACTCATTCAGTCTTTTCCTATTAAATAAAGAATAGTAAGTTCGTTGGTTTTACTGCTTTATCCTTTCTGAGTGGCTTGCTAGAATCTGTTTCTTTTCTTTATTCCGTATGTTTATATAGCGATTAACAAATCCATTTCACTGAAATGGGAAAACATCATATCTTTACATTCGATGCCTTTTTTAGAGGCAAGTTATATACGGAACTTATCATTATTCTTGCTTGAACGCTTTATGCTGTTTGATTCACTTTGTATTTTTGGCACATCTTCATTAATTGTGTGGACCGTGTTCTGATGCGACTGTTGTGAGTCAGTCACTTTTTTTCCAATTTCCTTTTTCGTCGGAGACAAAAATTAATACGCTACCAAAGTGGCAACCGAACAATTATTTTTTTAACAAGGTGTAGCTAAATAAATAGGTAGATTTATTGACTATGTTCAAGTCTGGAAATTAGTATCCTGAAAACTTCAACCAAGTTGAAAAGTTGAAACACGGAAAATCTTTGTTCAACAAATTAGATATGAAACCAAGCGAAGGCTTTCGTAATCATTATGTACTGACTTTTATTGTTATAATTGAGTATGCTAATCCTTCTCGCATTTTCTATGAACCAATGATATTTATAAGAAAATAATTAATATTAAACACAACATCATGCTTTAATATATATATATATATATTATTTAAAATTTTGTCGTGTTGGTATATGTAATGCTATCCTATGTTTATATGAAAATTATAGTTGCTTCTTAGCATGTCACCAACTTTAATACTTTGCTTTCATGGACAAAATGAAACTCAATACTTCATATAATGATGTAACTAGCAAATAGTGATACTTTATTCGCCATTGATCCTCAGTTCTCTCTTCATATATACCTTCACGTTTCACTATATTCTCAGTTCTTTCTGTGTTCATCTTTCTATCCATTTGTTTTACACTTTCCACTTTTTTTTACTAGTCTTTGTCATATTTTTGTTGTGGTGAAAAAAGAAATTAAAAATTAAAAAAAAAAATTCTCAACTCCAAAATAGAAAACACTATAATTAATAAATATCTACAAATAAAAGATGATCGGCAGAAATCGAACCAAACACCCTTTTGGTCTCATTTTTCTAACCTACTCCTTTCATCACCTTCCCGGAATGTCCATTATATATACAATATGGAACTAAGCATGAATTTATATAATTAATTATAGAATAATAATAATAATAATACTACCTACTCAGTCCTCTTAGTCACAAAAGAAAGTCACACTCCTATGAAGTGGCGACAAGTGATCCAATGATCAAAATAAAAGAAGGCTGGTCACTTCTGATTAACTACACTAAGACACCATGATGCCGAAAGCTTCTAGAATGTCATATTTTTCTTTTGACTACCATTTATTACACCGGAAAACAACTTATACAAGGAGGTTTATTGTGAGAAGAGTCCAAGAGTAGCCTCATCTAATTCAAGGAATTGGCTAACCCAATCCAGATTCAATGGACCTTCTTCGGAGAAGTCAAAGAACTCATCCACATCAAAATTGGGTTTTGATGTATCTTGATCAGCTCGCCCTGTAGAATTCTCTTCTCTTATTAACTCTCCCTCTTCTGGAATTACCTCCTCGAACACCAACCTTTGTTTCTCTTCTCTTGTTGAACTGCCACTTGAATGCTTCTCCCTTTGTTTTATTTTCTTCCTCAAATGAGAATTCCAATAGTTTTTTATCTCATTGTCTGTTCGTCCCGGTAGCCTTCCAGCAATCAAAGACCATCTAAAACATTTATCAAAAGATGAAATTATTAATTAAAGACTCCTAAATAATTTTATTATAATATCTAATACATTGTTTATATAAAAATCATTGGGTTTGAAGTTTACACAACACAGACCCATCATGCCTATTGATTGAAAGCTATTTTATAATCTTTAAAAATAATGCTAACCTGTTTCCAAGGAGTTTATGAAGTCGAAGTATCAAATCCTCTTCTTGGTCTGATATGTTTCCCCTCTTTATGTTGGGTCGAAGATAGTTTAACCATCTTAGCCTACAACTCTTACCACACCGATTGAGGCCTGCATATACTAGAACCCATCAAGTATTCTCATGCTTTGTAACCTATGACGTTCTTAATCATTTCTGCAGCTATCATATAACTTTAACTCAAAAATTTAGACTCAACACGCATGGAAAATGTCCCTTGGCCCAAATAATCTTGGACTAAAGCTTGATTTTGATTAAGAGAATGGGAATGACAAAGATTGAGCTACTAATTAGTCACTTAGTTGTAGAGGTTCTGATATTATGTTAAATAAACTTAAGCTATTAAGAAAAGGTCTAGATATAATTTTATTATAATCTCTAAGGAAGGAACGATACCTGCTTTGGCAGCGATGCACTTCCACTTTTTTGCCCCATGAACTGCAATAACCTCAGCTAGTTTCCTATCTTCCTCTGGTGTCCAAGCTCCCTTGCTGAGAGCCACGTTCTCCGTGTTTTCATTTGGCTTCACTAAGCTCTTAATATCATCAGTCCTAGAAGCCATTGGCTTTCCCTTCAGAACTTTATAAGGGAAACACGAGAGAGAGGGAGAGAGAGAAAGAGACAAGGATTTTGTTGAGCTTTGGAAAAGCTTTGTTGTATGAGTGTGTGAAGTGTGAAGCAGTAACGACTAAGAAGACTAGTAAACTTCTCAGTGAAGAAGAAGTTCCTCAACTTCCAGTTATATATATATGCAACGTGCTTGTAAAAAAGGGGGAGAAATGAGGCCCTTGTCAGTGTTAGGAAAAGAGACCTTGTCCATGAAATTGATGATTGAGCAATAGAGTCCTACAACCTCTACTTTCTATTTTTTATTATTATCCTTTTTTCGTTCGTAATGTTGTAAAGAATGTCTACTGCTATAACGCTAAAAAGAGGCTCTATTGTACATGCATTCCAAAAGAAAAAAGGCAAAGTGGATGATTGTGACATGCAAAAAGTTAATGAAACTTTTAAAAGGGAACTATTACAAAAAGGTTCCATAGTTGCAAGGTATTAAAAAAAATTTAAACACATATAACGTAAAAGTTGATTGTGTAAATAATCAATCAAAACTCACAAAAATATCCATTTTAAGAAAAATTTTTAGGTAAATTACTTGCGCATAATCAAATGATGCAAAGAGCAATAATAATTTGTTACCATATAGGTGTCCATGTGGATCCTAAACCCTAAACCCTACAATAAATGAAACCTATTTTAATAAATTTTTATTGGCTTCTTATATATACTATTTAGCCACAATTAATATACTTAAGAATATGTCTATCAAAAAATATATATACTTAAGAATTTCTCTCATTTTAGATAATGGGTCCACTAACACGTATATTTTGATAAATTTTCGCTGATTCTTTCCGTACGCTGGTAGTGCAAAGATTATATTTAAGAATATCTTATATAATTAAATGAAGCCATATACATAAGTGGGTAGAATTGCTTTTGTCATCTAGCTGATAGAGTCAGTAAAGCTTGCAGTAATCTGCAATTTTCATGTTGCTTTGCATGTGCTAATTAAAGTATTATAATGAGACAAACGAGGTGAATATATTATAGTGCAATAAGTTTGAAATTATTGTCATGAGAGAATACACTTTTCGAAGTATCTATGATTGAGGAGGAGAAAGCATTGCCGTGAGTGTGTGATAGCATGAAGATCAAAGATAATTGGTTCTGTTCCTGCATTTCTTTCTGTTTCTCTTTTGAGGACTCTAGGTCTCCATCTTTTTGTACCCTTCTGAGGACACGTATTTTATTGTGTAACTTCTGCACAGCTAATTCATTAAATTCCAATTTCTGCAATATCCCTTGGGTTTTAATTTATTTATTTATGCAGGTACTATTTTCTGTACGTTATCTTGCTTTACTAAACTGAAGTATTTAACGGACCAGCGAAGGTGTATTATTACGTGAGAACCAAAGTTCTTAATTTCTACTTCCACTTCAATATCGATTAAAAAAATCAATTATAAAAATTAAAATAAATAACACGAAAACTGATTTACCCATTGAAGTAAATAATTCACATGTTGCTGTTTGGCAAAGTATTTAATTTGATTATAAAGTAATTAACTTGGTTATGGTTTAACTTCAGCTGACAGATTACTCTGCATACTGTTAAGTAACGTAGGTCAATTGTGTTTAATTTGGTTTTAAAAATTGGATTTTATGAATTGTCAGTATATGTAATCCCTCTTAAACTTGACATTTAGACATTTAGTGAGCGTAGATTTTATTATTGATTTCGTGGAGGACTGACTCATCTCCAGTGTAATAATACAAAACAAAGCACAAAGAATTTCATAAAAAACGGAGAGGGGTTTTGCTAGGTGATCATGAGATATGAATTACATAACTACAAACGTTTAGTCAAAAGAAATCATTTAAAGTTGAAATTTTGTACCTCATTTGACTTTTCTTTGTTGGGGGGTAATTTTTTCTTCTTGTTACTCCCAAAACAAAACAAAGAAAGGAACCGTCGGGAATAAAACAGAGCTAACAAGGTAAATAATTATTTAACGATGGCGCGAGAGTCTTAGTTCAACACCTTCCTAGACTTTTCTCCTCGTTTAACTCTCATAGCCGTGTCGTTCCTTAGTAATTAATAATAATAATAATTATTATTATTATTTACCAGTGAACTAATAAGTCACATGAAATTAATTTTAATTTCTCAAATTGAGATAAATTTAATATCAATGAGTTTGTTCAAATATAAAAGATATATAACTAATTGTCTTATCAAAGATATCCATTAAAAATAGAAAAATAGAGCAATTTATCAAATAAAAATAAAGTAAATAAATATATATTTTGCTACTCAAATTTCTTGTTGATTTTCATTCTTTTTTTTTTTTTAATTTATATTGCCCAAAACGCTTTGAATAATTAAATTTCAGTTATTGTGTAAGATCAAGATATGGAGAGTTTGACCTCTCCAAAAGTCAAGTTCTCTATAATTTCATAGTTTTTTGAGATATGTGCTTAATTATAAAAAATTATTTATCATAAATTTTGAGACAATTAGTTAAATCTTTAAATGATTGGACAGTAAAATACTTGATGGCCTTAAACATCGAAGAAGAGCCCTTATTGTCTCTATCACATGGATTAACCATGTCGCTTCGCACGTTCCGCCAATCTTTAAACCACTGTGCACCCTTGCTTCTTAGTCAATTTTTAGTTAACATTGGGATGACTTTTATAACCAAGGCTTGAATTTCTTTTTTTTTTTGGGATAAAAGAAAGGACTTCAATCTTAATCGACAATGTCTTGAGGGGTCTTTGTTATTTGGGTCATAGTAAGGAAGTTTGATTACCACTACCAGGCCCAATTCTCCAATAATGGGCCGAGGTCCTTTTAGAAATGGCATTAATTTTTAAGAGATATGCTATTTAAGTCCCAAATATAATGGATATCTCGATTGATTAAAGGTTAATACTTTTTATAGGAAAAAATTACACATACTTTTCATAGCTTGATTCATTTGCAAACACCCATCATATTCTTTGAAAACTGGATGATGACCTTGTATTATACTTGAAAGCACATCCTTCTATCCACTTTTAATTAAAGAATAAAATTTTATTTTAGTCCCATATAAATAAAATATTTTTTAATTTAATTTATTATAAAATTTTTTTAATTTAACTCTTTATACAATGATCTTATCAATTTGACCATTTGTGGATAAGATATTTTTTAATTTTATCTTTTGTAGGTGGATATTTTTTAATTTAATTTTTTACAAATAAAATTATTTTTAATAGTGTCTTCCTATTAATTTACTGTAAATGAAATTAACAGTAAATTAATAAAAAGGCATCATTTATAACTTAATAAAAAATAATATTATCATATATTTTAATTTTATTTATAGTGTATTGATAGAAAGACACTATTGATAATTATTTTATTTATAAAAGACTAAATTAAAAGATATTATATTTGTGTGAAATTAAAACAAAAAATACTTTTTATTAAGTAGTTACCATAAACTCATATACACGTGGATGGAAGAACACGCTGCATGTTCTCATTAGCCAACAGTTTTAGCATCATTTTTTTTAATCAAAATCTAATATGTCTTTGTAATTTATATTTTTTAAATAAGTAATAAAAACGATTGAATAAAATTTTTGAAAAAACGAAGAGAGAGAGAGAGAGAGAGAGAGAGAGAGAGAGAGAGAGAGAGAGAGAGAGAGGGAACCTCACATTACGCTTGACAGTTTTTTGTGTGGAAATTTCAGGGAAGGTGTCACTCTGAATCCATCACGGTAATTCTTCTGCAGCTCCTCTTTCATCTCTCTCTCTCTCTCTCTCTCTCTTTCTCTCTCTCTCTATATATATATATATATTATAAAATAATAAATAAAAATACGTTTACCAAAAAATATATTATGTATTATCACAAATTTATCTGTTAATAATCAATTTATTACAAATCAAATTAACAGTAAATTAATAGAAAGATATTATTTATAACTTATTGAGAAAGTAATTCTATGAAAAATTAAATTAAAAAATATTTTATCCATGATGGACTAAATTAAAAAAAAATTATATAAATGATTAAATTGAAAAATACTATTTTTGTGTGGGATCAAAATAAAATTTATTTTTCAATTAAATATTTAACATTAAATTCATATATTCATGTATGGCAGAACGTGTGGTATGTTCTCATTAGCCAATACTTTTAACATCCTTTTTTTTCAAATAAAATATGTCTTTATAATTTATATTTTGTAAATAAATAATAAAAAGACTGGATAAAAATTTAATAAAAAAGAAAAAAAAGAGAGAAGGTTTCTGTTTTTTTTTTTTTGTGTTGTTTGGGGGGGGGGGGGGGGGGGTGACCTCACATTAGGCTACACGGTTTCTTGTGTAGAAATTTCAAAGAAGATGTCACTCAAAATCTATCACGGTAATTCTTCTGCAGCTTCTCTTTCATATTTAATCCTCTCTCTCTCTCTCTCTCTCTCTCTCTCTCTCTCTCTATATAATTGCAATAACTAAAAATAATTCACCAAAATATATATTATATATTATCATAATGTTAGTTTTATTAACACTAGGTTAATAAGCACTGTTCAATAATGTCATACCAACTGTACTGTTAATGTATCATTTTTTTATGGGACTCACCTTTTTTTCCTTTTTCTTTTTTCTTGTGGGATCCATTGAAATTTCTTTAAGTCTCCTTACAAGATGAAGGGGGTAAGTTCTAATTTAATATATATATATATATATATTAAATTACAATCACAAAAATGTCTAAATTACATAATTATTTCTTCTATTTAAAAAATATATATTAATTCTCTTAAAAACTAAGATATAATTAAAATAATATTTATTTTTTCTGTTAAAAATATATTTTTAAAATTTTTATTTCAATGTTACTTATTTTGTATTAAAAATTATAAATTTATTTTATTTTAAAAATTATCACTTTAAGAGCCATACTTATTTTTATTAATATATATTTAATATAAATAATATTCTTAAAATAATATTTTTTTTTATAAATTAATTAAATTTAAAAAATTAACTATTTTATATTGGTCATGTAGATATAAGTATTTTAATAGGATTTATCGTGATTTTTTTATACACTACGTACGTTTTCTTTCGAAGGAGAAGCGCACAAAACGAACGTAGCAGCGTTATTTATATCATAAAGGTAATCGAGGGGATGGCGGTGTCTATTAACGTAGCAGCGCCAAGTGTGATGGCTGGAGAACAAAACGAACGTGAACAATCTATAGAGGAGGACGATCTTATAGGCAGGGGTATTAAATTAAAAGCTGCGAACGGAGGAGATGGAAGGCAACAACCTTGAGGATAACACGATGGAGGACGCCTCGGATATGCACATTATTGATCAGAGTATGGAAGGACCCATAGCTTCAGGTATGAATGATAAGGAGGCATCCACTATGAATATTCAGAGTGGAGATAAACCCTAGAGGTTATGCAACAGACCATGCATGTCGAACAGGGACTCCCTCCTTGGTTACAAAAGTGTTGCTAATAGTGATATGAATCTGACGAAGACGAATTTATGCTTTCAGAAGAGGAAGAAGAGGTACAAATCTCTGACGAGATTAAAGAGCTTATGAAATTGCATCCGGTGATCCCTCTCTCTGAGGAGGAGTGGAAGGAGTATTGTCGACCGTGGAAGAAAGCCTTAGTCCTTACGTTACGAGGGAAGCAGCTTAGTTATAGAGTCTTAAAGGCTAGGCTTGTTAAGTTATGGAACATTTTGGATTTTGAGCTTATCGATCTTGAGAACAACTACTTCCCAGTTCGATTCACCGATCACCAAGGATTACTGCTTTGTTTTGGATGAAGGTCTGCTGGTAATAATGGGACACTATCTAGTGGTTCAGTGATGGACTCCAAAGTTTGATCCTACTATCAATAGTATCGACGACATTGCCATCTGGGTTAGAATTCCGAATTTACCGATTCAATATTATAATATACATTTTCTCTAGGTTAGGGAATAAGACTGGAAGAACCTTGAAGGTCGATCCAAATGCCCTATCTAATAGTCAGGGGGATGAGATCAAAATCGAAAGAGGTTGCTTTGCCCGTATTAGCATTGAAGTCAATCCGAAGAAGAAGCTTGTGTCTAAATTTGTAGTCCCTAATTCTTTAGTTACAGTGGAGTACAAAGGTTTGAACCAAATTTGCTTTGGTTGTGGGCGGCATGTCATAAGAAGGAGATGCGCACTTCTTCCCCTAGTTAGGGTGTAGTTGAGGAAGAAAGGAGGGAAGAAGGCGAACATATATCCAGCAATCTCTTATGGTTACTTAGGGATGGCAACCTATTCCGGCTGGTGAAGAGTGTAGCTCGTGGATGATGGTGCGTAAACCATAACGACAGCAACGACAGAGTTGGAAGGTTGCTGCTTTTTCGGATATGGGGACTGCAAGAATAGGGATGCAAAGCAAGAAGGCTAGACCTCATATCACTCCTTCCGGATTCTCAGTAATCGCGAATTTGGAGGAGGTTGTAGGGAGGACCAAGATGCTTGCTAGCGGTTCAGTTACGGAAAATATTCAACAGGATGAGATGCAGATGCGGCACGATAGTATGATAGAGAATATTCCAAACGATAAGCATTCATTACCTCGAAGTCAACCAATCGTGGTGGAGAGGGATGCAAACTCTGGGATTTATTCAAAATGAAAACTCCAGTTTTGGATAAATGAAAAATGGAACCTCCAAGGAAAACTAATGAGTTTTTGACTCAGGTGCAGCAGGTATTTTAAATTTTCCGTACATATGACCTAATATCTTATTTTCCCAATGCATTAAGTTATTATTTTTTTAAAAAAATAGACCCTTTAATCTTTTTAAAAAAAATTTTGGAGTCACGGCTAAGCATAAAGCATGACCCCATTTTAAAAAAAATATATATTTTTTTTGGATAACGCCCCCAACATATAATAATGTAATTATTTTTAAAGATATTAAAAATTTAATTATAAAAATTTAAAGATATTAAAAGTGTAATTTATTTTTAAAAACAATGAATAAGTATTTTAAATTTTAAATTTTTTTAAAACTTAATAATTAATATTAGTGTTAAGAAATTTAACAAATAAATAAATAAATGTGGTAAATAATATTGAACATAATATTAAAATAATAAAAACTATAACTATTATATGAAATATATATATAATAAATTAAATTTTTGGATTTATCATATTTGAGGCATAATTTATTTGTTTACTAATAATATAAATTTATTCTATTATTAGTTGAAGTTAGGACTAATTATGATTTCTAAATTAAATTATGTTTCTCATGTAATTGTGTAGGTATATTTTTTCAAAAATTGTTGGGAGTAGTAGGTCATAGAATGAAAATATTAATAAGAGAAAAAAAAATTATTTGACAACAAAATCATGAAATTAAACAAAAATATTAATAAGAGATAAAAAATTATTTGCTATCAAAATTATAAAATGAAAGTTAATTGAGAAAGTAAATTTTTTTTAAAATTATATAAATAAGTAAAAGTATTAAAAATTTGAATGAGAAATTAATCAAAATTAACTGCTGAACTCAATATTGAAATAAAATAGTTATAATATGTTATCATGATCTAAAAAATAAAATTACAAATACAAAAAAAAGATAGAACGTTCAAAAGAAATGACTTGTACCAATTGTTATAAGGTTAAGTGATAGCAGTTTGTACCAATTGTAATATATAGCTTTTTTAGCCATTGCATTCTAAATTTTTTGTTGATATTGCTAACCAAATATCCAAGGCAAAACACATGATGAGCCTGCAGAAGTTGCCACCCAACGTTTCGATTGGCCACAGCTACCAAGATACTAGCGTGACGGTCAGAAATCAAATAAAGCCTATTTTTATCTTTTATCACGTGTGTTCGGAGGTTAAATAAGAACAATGCCCATGCCTCATTTGTTTCTCTCTTTATTACAGCAAATGCAAGTAGGACAATATTCCTCTCGCCATCTTGTGTACTTGAGATTAAAATAGTCCCTTTATATTTCCCATAAAGAAAGGTCCTATCTATTTGGACCATAGGTTTCAAGTAGCTGAATGTCTCAATACACGGCCTAAACGTCTAAAATACCTGATGAAACATAATCGACTCACCATTAGCTACACTAGTCGGTATATGTTCTTTATGCATAAAGTCATAGTATGAACTAGGCATGAAATATTGAACAACAGCTAGCCACCTGGCTTGTACCAATTATTATAAGGTTAAGTGATAGCAGTTTGTACCAATTGTAGTATATAGCCCAATTCCCAAATGCATGTGAGATGGCTCGATGTTTTCTCCTCCAAGCCTTCTTGTATGTGATATTGTACCCAAATATAGAATGCACCCGCTTAATGACCTCTCTGATGGACACACAGGGATTTTCAGTCACCATCAATACAATATATATTAAAATGACATCAGAGTCTAATTTTGGGTAATCTTGTGACAATGATGCTAAAACACATGTATGGGGCCCATTGTATTTTATTATCTCCCAATGATTTTCCTTCTTTCAATAACAGGCTCTGACTTTCCATTTGTAGGATCCCTTTTCATATTGAACATGTCGGTATTTTTCATACTTATTTGAAGAATGGTACACCTTAAAAGTATAATGTGCACGTACTGAATATATCTTTAATGCCCGATGAAAAGATCGCTGATCATTATATAGCATGCCTACATGTAACTCTTGGCTATTGTTTATGTTTATTGCTACTTCTTCCATTTCAGCATAATCAAGAATCCGTGCACCATCTGCATCCATATGTTCAAGAAATGCAATCGTTGAGTCAGCATAAATGTTAATGAGGGTTGCTGGATCAACGGTGGCATCCATGCAATCGATATCTTCATCATCATCTGTATTATCACTATCATTGCAATCATAAGGAGCAGCATCATATTCATCATCTTCCTCGAAGTCATCCATTATATCCTCTGTCTCATCTAAATGAGAAAGGGGGCCACTAATTGGTGCATGTGTCGAACTTAGTTGGGCAATATTATCGACATGCAGACGAGATGAACTTGATTGAGCCATATAGTCAACTAAACCAACATGAGAATACTGATCATCTGTGATGTTGGCATGGCCAGAGGATGAGAGTGGGTCTGCCAAATATTCAACTATAACTTGAGTTGCTGCATTTAAATCTATTTCCTTTAACGCTATTTTTGCATACAATTCAATTGAACCAAATTGTGATGAAAACTTTGCATTCGCTATCCACATTACTTAGACATTGGCATCCCTCCTTAATTTACACACTCAGTATTTTGTGGGCCTTCGTGACACTGGATGCTTATATACTAATTCAAATACATATTGATTTGAATCTAACTGTAACTGATCTGCTACCTCTTGTTTCAACCTTTCTAATGAAATGTCACTGTCGACACTTATTACATCAATTGTATCTGCAATAAACATTGCACCTTCTTCGGTTTCGCATATTTGTCTATTTGAATATAAGCATATAACTTCTTTCCTGTTGTTCAGTTCGCCCAACTACGCAATACTGTCACCAATACCCAAAACATTGTACAACATTTATAAACAACTAAAATCCTTTATCCAACTGATATATTTTTTCCATTACCAATTAATATAATTCTAACAAATCCTTTTATAAATATTCTTTTACAATATTTGTTCGCTATATTTTTTCATTAAACAGTTAAATATTTTTTATGTCTTTGACATCTTTTATTCTAATAATTTTGTTCATCAAATTTTATCTAATTTTATCATATTTTACTATAATGTCATCCAATATTAAAAATTTATTTAAAGATACTATTTTCATTTTATTATATTTTCTATTTTGTTTACATTACAATTTTATTATATTTTACTTTTATAATTATGCTAAAAAAAATTTATTTATGTTACTATGTTTCTTTTTTTTTTTTTTTGCTTACATTATAAAAATTTATTCATTATTCCATTTTTATAGTGTTATACCTTTTGTTATTTTTTACATATTATTCTTTTATAATATTTTTTTTCCCATTGTTTAATTCTTTTCTAATATATTGTTCACAAAATTTTTCTTTACTATTTCGTCATAAATTTAACAACTTTTGATCAATTTTTAATTATTTTTTATTATCATTACATTATTAAATCTTTTTATTTTTATACAATAATTTTTCTCTTTGTTCACATATTATACTATTGACAATTTTCTATAATTCTTTTGTATTTTTTTCATCTAATATTTACATAGCATTTTTATAAAAGAATTTGTTCAATATATTATATCCTACTTACAATATTTATTTAGCATTTTTTCCTTTCTTCATTTTATATTTTTTTACTAATATTTATTATCACATCATACAATAAACAATCCTTTTTATTTTTTTCACATACATTTTTTTTACTTAAAATGTTTTATTTTTTTCCTTATTCAAACATTAACCACTTCTTTTTTTTGGCATCTTTACAAAAGTCCTAATTTTACCTATAATGTAACTTCATTTTAACAAAAAAAATTTATTTTTTCTACATGTATATTCAAATCACTAACAATATATTTATTTTTTAAATTTAAAATTCAGACACAATATTAAATAATTTCATATTTTACCTATAATATAATTTTATTATAACAAATAAAATTATTTCATTCACAGCTATATTTAAATCACTAACAAAATATATATTTTAAATTTAACAAGTAATTACAAATAATCATATTTTTTCATATGTAAAACATACCAGTAATTTTTTTTTTCTTGAAATCCTCTTCCTCACTTTCTTTGTTGAAAAAGTTGGTTTCTGTAATGGAATGCTCCACTGGATCTCTTCCTTTTTCTTTTAATCGAAGATATAAATGGTAAATATGAGAGGATGGATGACGTAGATGAAGAAAATAGAAATTTTGAAGAAGTAGAAGAAGCAAAGAATGGTGAGACAATGAGAAGTGTGGGGACAAGAAGGGAGAAAATGAAGACGCTTTAAGAAGAAGAGGAAGAATAAGAAGAAAATGCAACGGATATAAGATAGCGTTTTTTATCTTCCACTTAAAATTGTCCATGTGGCAACACAATCTTTATATTCCCTGTCCCTCGCTGCCATGTGTTTTGCTTTATCCATGTATCAAGATTAAATTTTGACCCTGACCCATGGGACAAGGGTCACACCTCATGTTGAGGCGTGACCTATAAATAAAAATATTTTTTTTAAAAAAATTTTGGGGTCATGCCTCAACTATTTTTTTTTTTTAAAAAATAACTTAATACATTCGAAAAAATAAAATGTCAAGTTATGTGTATGAAGAATTTAAAATTTCTGCTACTGCACCTGAGTCAAAAACTTGAAAACTAACACTCGGAGGCCTGAGTGGCATAGAGATCAGCGCCCCAGTGGGCCAGCTGCAGTTCATTTGAAGGCCCATAGCTCTAAAGGCAGAGCAGAAGCGGCCTCCAAACCCAAAGTAAGAAATCTCATCCTAGGCTTCACGAAGTCGTGCAATGCAATATAGCTAAAGTGGGCTCGAAAAGTAAGGGAGTGAACAAAGGGGTCGGGCCTAATAAAGTGTTTGGGCATGGTTCTGAAGCTGTGAACGGCGGGGCTAATGGATAGCGATGACTCACCCAACCCAGTAAGCCTCTTGATCCACATGACGCTTAAAAGCTTAATAAAATGGCAGAGCAGTCATTCTTTGGGAATGACCCAATGAAAGCGTGGAGCCACTTCGGTGTACACAAATGATTTGTGAGTTTGCTGGAGACTCCTGTCTTCTTTTTATTTTCACATTTTGTTTATGGATATTATCTGTTGGAACTGTAGAGGTGCAAGTTCTAGAACCTTTCCTATTCGAGTAAAGGACTTAATCTGTGCCTATAACGTCTATCTTGATTTTTGATGAGCCACGTATTAGCGGTGTTAAGGTCGATCGAGTTGTTTGTAAGTTGGGGTTTTCTAATTGGATTAGAGTCGAAGCTACGAGGACTTGCAGGTGGCATTTGGATCATGTGGAAAGAGGATGTAGTGGAGCTTGAGTACATTACTTCTCATGTTCAACTTCTGCATTGTCAAGTGAAAATCATGGCTACTAAAGTGGAATTTTTTCTTTCCTGTGTGCATGGGGATCCGAACCCTTACAACAGGGATGAGCTTTGGGACATCATTTCTTATATTGGTAATAACATCGAAGGAGTGAAGACGTGCTCGATTAATGCAGAGGAAGGGAACAAAGCTAAGGTTGGTAATGTTTCTTATAATGAAAAAGTATTGAAGGGGTTGAGAGACGTCATATCACTATGGATAATCCTTATCTTCGCCTCCTTGAAGCTCAATTGTGGGAGGAGTATGATAAGATTGTGATTCAAGAAGAATTAATCTGGTACCAGAAGTCTAGATGCAATTGGCTTAATTGGAGTGGTCGGAATACTTTATTCTTCCATCCTACGACAGTCATACGAAGATGGAAGAGTAATATTGAAGCTATAAAAGACAATACGGGGAATTGGGTTTACGATCAAGATATCATGGGTGATTTGGCTATTGATTATTTTCGAACCTTGCATACAAAGGATGATGGCGTCTTCCTCACGTTACCCATGTCCAACGGGCTTCCTTCTTTATCTACGGAGAAGCTTCAATTTGTATAATGGGATGTCTCTGATATTGAAATCAAGAATGTGGTGTTTAGTATTGCAGCTTTTAAAGCACCTAGTCCTGTTGGGTTGCAGGCTCTTGTCTTTCATAATCAGTGAGTATAATTGGCCCGGCTATATGTCAGTTTGTGAAGGGTTTTTGTGATCCTAATGTTACTCAAAAAATCAATATTCATGTTGTTCTCATCACCAAGATGGAGAACCCTGAGACCCTGCAGGTCTTTCGCCTTCACGGGATTTGGGATTGCTTTCGCCTAGGTCAGTGGCTGCCAAAATACTTTCTGTTGGTCCTTTCTAAAATCACTCCCCTTCATCCCCAGAACGGTAGCAATAAGGTGATATGGAGACCTTCACATGATGGGTCTCTTACAGTTAAATCTGCTTATTTTTATTTAACTAAGAGTGACTCTACAGAGAATGAGAGAGTGTGGAAGAAAGTTTGGAAACGGCAGGTTCCAGAAAAAATTCGCAGCTTCTTATGGTTGTTAACGGGGGATCTTCTTCATACCAAAGCCATGAGATTTAAAACTGGCCTTCTGGATGATCTCTCGTGCCCATTTGGGTGTGCCGAAGCTGAGTCCTCTATTCATGTGGTGCAGGACTGTGATCGTGCCGTTCAATTCTGGAAAGATGTCAATGCTCCTGGTGTTCCAACTTCCAAGACTGCCGTGGAGCAAGCTTTTTGGGCATGCTTGTGGCTACTGCGGACTTCTCGGTGCTCCCGCATCTTTAATGCAGAGTCTGAAGCCTCTGCGAATCTGACCCACGAATGTGTGTTTAAAACCTAGGAGGACATTCAGTTAACTCAGTATAAGCACCTGATCGTGCCTTAGCCTTCGGAGCGTTTAGTAGATGGCATGGAGACCCCCGATGAAGGGTTCGCTCAAAGTTAATGTCGACGGGTCAGTGTCCCAGGAGGGTGCAGCGTCCTGTGGAGGTGTGATGCGGGACGATCAAGGTCGTTGGGTGCAAGGTTTTGGCTGCAATCTTGGATTAGGCTCCGTGCACTACAAAAAAAATTGCTTTTAGCGGCTAAAAGTATAAAAGTCGCCATTAATGAACTTATAATGGCGACAAAATGTCGCCGCTACATTGCGACTAATATAACTGTAGCAAAAAGTATTTAGTAGCGAGAAATAAGTCGCCACAAAAACATATAATTAGTCGCAATGTTTGTCGCCACTAAAACATATATAGTGGCGACAAAAGTTGCCACTAAAACCAATTTAATGGCGCCAAAGGTTACAACTAAATAAAAAAAATTAATATTTTTTTTAATAAGAGTTGTCGCTAAAAATAATCATTAGTGACGACTTTGTCGCCACTAATTACTCATGTTTTAGTGGCGACAAGTGATTGCCGTCACGAAAAAGTTATTATTAGTTACAATATGTAGGCGTTGCCACTAAATAATTATCAGTGGCAAGTTTTGTTGCCACTAAAATTTATTAGTGGCGACTCTATCGTCACTAAAAGTTCATTTAATGAGGTACTATTACATAGCTTTAGTGGCGACAGGTCGCCACTAAGTTTTTAAATTAAAGGAGAAGAGGAAAAATTTGTAATTGAAAATGATTATTTTAATTTCTAAATTTTATAAATGGTTGGAAGAAAGCCAAAAATCAAATAAATCCCTATTTTGTAATTGTAATTTGTAATGATCTATTTAGAAATTAAATAACTATAAAAAATTATTTATTTTATATTTTTAGATTTGATAAATGATTACTTTTTATATTTGACAATTAAATAGGAGACCACCAATAATTTAGAACTACTATATCCAAATATCTTCATAGAGCTGTTTCAAAATTTACTAGATTAATTAAATTGAAGATAAGTTGTGAGCTCTTAAGATAATTTGAAAAAAATTACTTACTTTGAGCCAAATTTGGAGGTATTTTCATTATTAAAAAAATTGAATGATACCCTATATAACCAATTAAGGTGATTACTCAGCTATATATTCATTATCGTACATTTTTATTTTATTCAATTCATAGCATTGGTTTAGTTTGTTATTGCATCATCATGTTAATATCAATATTATTAAATTTCATAGAGTCTTATTCAAATGACATTTAAGTGATAGAGATTTTTTTTATAATAATAAATTTTATCTAGACTAGATTTAAGTATACTTTTTTTATATTTTTGTTATTAACTTTTTTAAGTAAAATATTATAAGTATATTGATATTTCAATTATAACTTGATAAGTACATAATTTAATTGGAGAATTATATAGTTATCTATAAAGATTATACATTTGTTGTGTTATTATTGAAAAATTATACAGTTGTCATCTTTTAATTGAGAAATCTAATTATAAAAATGCAATATATATATATATATATATTCCATTTTATTAGTAATTCCTTTTTTTTTTAACTGCATACCTTTCAAATCTTTCTCTTGAAAAAATTACATATCTTCTCATATATTTTGTGTGGTGTAGGGTTGAAATCGTCATAAGCTACTTGTTTATAAATAAAAAGGTATGAGTATCTTGTTTTGTATTCAAATGTAGTGAGAAAGTCAGAATAATAATGAAGAAACCTTGGACTGTGATTATAGTTTGGTTTCAATAGTGTTGCAATAATGTCTTCACCTAAGAGAACCATTAAGAAAACAAATAAACAATTTAACTTCATTAAACATGTATATATATAATAATAAATAAAATTATCTTTTATCCATTTTACTGCATTTACTAAATATGAAAGGATAAATGCATTAAGTAAATTTAGGAAATAAATGAGAAAAAAGAGAAATTTCATGATTACCACCCAAATTCTCTCTTCCTCTCTTTATCACTCTTTAAATTTGCCTTATGCATTTATCCTCCAAAACAAAAAAGATCTAAATTAGTCAAAATCCATACCACTTAATGTTACATTGTGCGAGGCACATTAATCCTTATTGAATGTTATGCAAATAAAATGATACCATATATTATGTATAAGGAACTTTCATCTGTAAGTGGTTATCTTGCAAAATTAGTAATCATGCTTCTTTTCATTGAAAAATTTGTGGGTCAAGAGTTAAAATTTGATCTATACATATGAAACTATCATATAGATAAAATCCTTATTTCGACCCTTTGGGATATGTGTATATGGTGAATACAATAATTTTTTTCCCTTTGTCTATAGGTTTTGTTGATCACTTAACACTTTATAATTAAAATTTTAATTTATAATTTTGTTACTTTTCTTTATAAATGAGTAAAAAAAATAGGTCATCAAAAAGCAAAATTTAAAATGAGAGTACTAAGTAGGATGGGAAGGTTAATAAGAAAAAATGAGTTTACTTTTGGTTTGGTTCTACAAATCTTGATGATAATTTGGCATTTAATAAAAACTCTTCCCAATATAAAGAATGTTGTTTATCTTTTTCTCATCTTGTTATTGCCAAAAGCCGTGATTGAAGGAAAGAGGTTCGAGTTTTTGTTCCTGCATTTTTTTCTCATTATTTCATTAATTTGACTTCATTATTTTCCTCCTTCAAGCAAAATTTTATATTATTATTTTACTAATTTATTATTCTTTTCTTTATTGTTCTATTTTTTTAATATTTTTTTTATAAATATGTTATACTTTTAAAATTCTTTAAGGTAAGCTCGTTATGTATGTTATATATCAGAAAATTTTATTTTATTTTTACTTATTCCATTATTAATTGATTAAAATTTCTTATTAATTTTTACAAAAAATTACCTAAGATTATAAATTAAATTCTTATTAATATTTAACATTACTAATTGATTTAAATTTTTTTATTAATGTTGAAGTCCTTCTTTTAATGAAAAATAAAAATAACCTTTATTTAAAATTTAAAAATACTTAAAACTCAACTTCTATTATTTCTAAATTATATTGAACTTTCCTTATCATAAAATAAAATAAAATACAAAAATCTTATAAATAATAAATAAAAAATATTAAGATTGAAATTATAAAAAATAATCAAGTTTAAAATAAATTTGTGCTTATAAATAATATTTATTAGTTTTATTGTTTGCTATATTATATGTGAACCACATATAATATTTTGTTACATTATTGTCTTTAGAAGTATATACGCGTGGATACACACACGCGCGCATAAACACAAACACACATACATAAACAGTGTATAATATGAATATTGTCAAAGTTTTTAATGGCGACAAGCTTAGGCCGTTACTAAAAGTTATGGTACAAAATTTTAAAAATTTTGAGCTAAATATTTTAGTAGCAACAAAGAATTAAGAGTCTTTTAGTGATGACCTATTGTAATCACTAAAAATTTTGTAAAAATTTTAAAATTTATACACTAAAACTTTTAATGTTGACTTAATAAAGTTATTGCCAAATGTGTTTCATGATAACTAAAAGTCACTTTTAAAAATTTATAAGAAAATTTTTTTATATTTTCAAAATTTTTAGTTAAACTTTTTAGTGGCAACCTCAATTTAGTTGCCACTAAATATGTTTAGTGGCGACAAAATGTCGCCACTAAATGCATGCAACTTTTAGTGGTGACAAGAGAAAGTTGCCACTAAAAAATCTTTTAGTGGCGACAAGAGGAAGTTGCCACTAAAAGATCTTTTAGTGGCAACAAGAGGAAGTTGCCACTAAAAGATCTTTTAGTGGCGATTTTCTTTCTCCGGTCGCCACTAAATGCATGCAACTTTTAGTGGCGACAAGAGGAAGTTGCCACTAAAAAATCTTTTAGTGGCGACAAGAGGAAGTTGCCACTAAAAGATATTTTAGTGGCGATTTTCTTTCTCCTGTCGCCACTAAATGCATGCAACTTTTAGTGGCGACAAGAAAAAGTTGTCATTAAAAGATTTTTTTAGTGGCGACAAGAGAAAGTTGCCACTAAAAGATCTTTTAGTGGCAATAATACGTCGCCACTAAAAGATTAACAAAAAAATTTTAAATAATATTACAAGTTAGCATCAAACTTTTAATGGCGATATTATACAATCGCCACTAAAAATATTTTAGCAACGTGATAAGATCACCACTAAAACATTTTTACAAAATTTGTGGCAATATCATGTCGCAACTAAAACTTTTTATTTAGTGGCGACTATATTCTTTGTCACTAATAATTTTGCAAAAATAAATTAAAAATTTAACAAGTTCATCAATCATTTAGTGGCGAACAATGTTGCCACTAAAAGTAACTTTTTGTGACAACTTTTATATAGCGCCACTAAAAGGTTTTTAGTGGCGACCATTTATTGTCACTAAAATTATGACAAACAATATATTGTATGAAAGCATTAGTTTCAATCGCATGTCACTACTAAAGGGCATCACTAAATATTTTTAGTGGCGACTTTTTTTTGTTGCCACTAAAAATTCTTTCTAAATACTATATATTGTTTTAGTGACCATAATTGGTGACAATTTTTTTTTCGCCGCTAAAAGTGTGCTTTTAATGGTGACATTTTTTTAGTCGCCACTAAAAATCAATTTTTTTGTAGTGGTGACGATGGCAGAGCTCTGGGCTATCCTTTATGGCTCCAGGAAGGTTTATGAATGGGATATTGGCAAGGTCACAGTTCATTCGGACTGTGTGGAAGCTATTAAGCTAATCACGAACGGTTGTAATACGCATCACCCATGTTTTCAACTTGTGTCGAAGATCAAGAAGCTCATGGAGTGGTCTTGGAATGCAGTGCTGATGTATTCTCATCGAGGAAAAAAAAAAATTCTTGTGCTCATTGGATTATGAAAGTATTAAGTCAAAAATAATTAAATATTATTTATTACTTATTGCATGTCATTAAATTTTTATAGGCAATAACACTTATTTACAGAAATAAAATACATTAAAATAAATATATAATATAATATATTGTAGAAATTTAGTAATTTTATTTGATAATTTTCTACTCAATCCCATGCAAAATAGCGATACAAATAAAGGGAATTGTTGGCTGTAATTCAGCCTATCAAATCCCAAGAAATCAGCAATAACAAACAAATGCATTCTTAAAATACCAAAATAAAAGAAAATAACAACAAACTAGAGTTGACTAAAATTTAAAAAACAAATATAAGAAATAACTAGAGGTAATCTCTATCTAATCACACCATCATAAAATACATGACGTTCAACACTTTTCTTCAAATTGGGGAGTAGATGTTAATCATTTCCAATTTAGAGTTTAATTCTTCAAATTTAAATCTAACAATGGCTTTTGTCATCAAATCTGCAACTTGAGAATTAGAAAGAACACAATTTAATACAAGCAAGCTTATATCAATCTTCTCTTTAATGAAGTAGCGATCAATTTTCACATGATTTGTCTTATCATAATGGATAAGATTTTTTACTATTCCAATAATGGCCATATTATCACAAAATTATTTTATAGGTAAGTTATTAAACAATTTGAACTTTTGCAAGAGTTTTTATAACCGAATTCCATCACATATTCCAAGTGCCAATGCACAGAATTATGCTTCTACACTATTTCTTGCAACAATCACTCTTTTAAGTAACTAAGTTGCCCCATAAAAATGTAGAATAGTTGGTAGTGGATCTTCTGTCAATCATAGACCCTATCCAATTTGCATCGAAAACACTTCAATGCCCTTATAAGTACACTTTTTGAAAAATAAGCCTTTAGTAAGAGTCATTTTAAGATACTGAAGAATTCTATAAACCAATTCTAAGTATTCTTCATTAGGATTGTTCATGAACTGGCTAACTACACTTACAGGAAAACTAATATCTAGACAAGTATGAGACAAGTAGATAAGCCTTCTTACAAGTCTTTGGTATCTCCTAGGGTCAACTGGAGGGCTTTTCTTCTTAAGTTTCAATTTGTAGTCTACTTCTATTGGAGTTTCTACTAGTTTACATCCGAACATACCTATCTTTTCAAGGAGGTCCAAGGTTTATTTTCTCTATGACTAAAAAATGCCAATTTTTGTTCTAACAACTTCCATTCCTATGAAGTATCTTATACTACCAAGATTTTTTATCTCAAACTCTACTATAAGAGATTTTATCAGCTTATTAATTTCATCATTATAGTTTCCTGTAACTATAATATCATCTACATAGACAATCAAGATTATCAATCTTCCATTAAAACTATGTTTGATAATGTTTGACACTGAGTATACCCTTGATTTTTGACAACAATAGTGAATTTTTCAAACCAGGCTCTTGGAGATTGATTGAGTTCATACAAGGATTTATAAAGTTTACATATCGTTTTACCATTGTTTGGATTCTCTATGCCTAGTGGCATTTCCATGTACATCTCCTCCTTAAGGTCTCCATTTAAAAATGCAATCTTTAGATCTAGTTGATGTAGTAGCTAATCAAAGTTTACAGCAAGAGGAAGTAAGATTTTAATAGTATTAACTTTTGAAAATGAGGCAAATGTCTCTTAACAATCAATGCGTTAGGTTTGAGTAACCTCTTTGGCAACAAGTCTTGTTTTGTGGAGATTAATATTGTCATTTGAATTGTATTTCACTATAAATATCCCACTTGCAGCCCACAAAAGCCTTTCGAAGAAGGAGATCAACAACTTCCTAAGTTCTATTCTTCTTAAAAGCATTCAAATCCTCTAAAATTATAGCTTGCCATTCTGGTTTCTTAGCTGCCTTATAGACTTTAATTGGGATTTTTTCCATGGAAACATTGTGCACAAATGCTTGTAGCTTAGAAGACAATTTGTCATAGGTAAAAAAATTATTAATGGGATGTTTTGTGCAACTTCTTACCCTTTTTCTTAAAGCAATAAGAACATTTAAGGCCTCTTGGCATTCTGAACTTAAAGTAAGAGAATTGAACTGACTTTACTAAGAGTAGTGCATTCATCATTGTTTTATTATTTCTTCTACTCATCTATCATATGGTTCTTCTCCACCTATTAATCTGTTACAAGATTGCTATAAAGCAGCATTTCTTTTTCTTACATAACATTTGGGTAGGTTTTATTTGGTTCAGGTTTAGATGGAAATGTTTGGGAAATTATTGTTTTATTTTGGATGAAATTTGGTATAGTAGAGTTTGGTTCATGATAGGAAGGCCTAAAGTCACTTCTAAATAGTCATTCCTTTTATATGTTAGAGCTCTCCCCTTAAATGGGTGTTTGAGAGTAAAAAAGGTGGTTTCAAAGAAGGTAACATCCAAGGTGGTGAATGTAACACCCCAAAATTAATTAAAGTGTTAATTATGGATTTGGGTTAATCAAGAATAATTAATATGAAATAATTAGGCAAGATATATGAATAGGAATTTATAGAGAAATAAGTGATTGATATGGGTTTAAGATTCAATTAAGATAGGAGTTTAATTTTGGGCTTATAATTAATTTAAGTAGGCCATGGTTAGAGACTAATTAAAACCCAATGATTATTGGTGTATATCCAACTTCTCTTTGGGAGACTTGGCTCAAGAGAAACCACCTAGCAATGACCCAATTTGGTTTAAGGAGATAGAGGCCCAAAACTTAATTTATATGAACTCTTATAGTTGGCCCAAGATCCCTTATGCTGACCGAAATAAAATGAATTCTTAAAATTTGGCATAACCCAACTACCATTCTACAGCCCAACTCATGAAATTTAGCCCAACAAAACTTAAATCTGAAACTCACTTGAAATTGGACCTTTGAGTCAACTCATAACCCATTTAGGATCTAACTTAAACCCAATTAAAACCTTAAACATATGCAGCCCCTCTATACTTTGCTAAAACACAAACATAAAGAGCAAATTCGGAGGTCCAAAGGGGAGGCTAGGGTTAGCAGCAAAATTCCATCATTTTCCATTCCTAGAGCAAAATTTAGTCAAGGTAATAGTTATATAACTTAATCCTCTTCTCTTTCTTTTCAATTTGACTCGATTGGTTTCTCATTTGGAGCACTTTCACCTATACCCAAAATCTAAAACTTGCTATTTGATATTTCCATGGTGAAAGTTTGTAGAATAAGGCCAGAGGTGTTATTAGGTAAGTATAAACTCTCTATTTTGATGTTTTGTTTGCTAGTTTGGGACCCCTAGAGCTGATTTATGATATGGGTGTTATTTTTATACAAATGTACTCAAAATTTGAAGTGTTGTTTTGAGATTTTTAGGGTCAGCTCAATCAAATTCGAATTTGGTTCTGGTGGTAATTGGGTAAGTATTTTCTAAATAGTCCTATATAGCTTAACTCTTTAAATAATGGGTTTGTTGATATAAATTGTGATTAAGGATAGTAATGGCTTAGTTTTATGCTCATAAGTTGAAGTAGCATTCCATTGGCTCGTAAAAAATTGGCTACAAGTGAGGTAACCAGGGATTTTGTAATTCCTTGCATATATCTGTAGAGCTATAGTGCGACTGCTACTCGTGCATGTGTTTCGATCGGGCACCGAGTTATGATCAGACCCAGATGCACTAAGCCCTGGTTGCGCTCATTAGGGAGTGGATACCGTAGACGGGCCTTTCCAAGTGTTATTAGCCTTTAACATGTGAAAATATTATTACTAGTATGGGATGGTAATCATAGTAGCCTAATCATTTCATTTGCTGATATGACTGATATGATTCTAATGATTAATTTGATTCATACTTATATGTTAATTAAATTGGATTATATAAATGGAAATTACCTTAGTTACTAAGATTCGCATCTCACCCCATTTTATATGATCATATTTTCAGGTGAAGGCTCTTTGGATAAAGATAAGGGAAAGCAAGTTGATGAAAATCCATGAGCTCTAACCATGTGTAGATGAGACTACACTTGGGCTGATCTGAGTAGAGTAGATGCAAATTTTATTATTCTTTTATACAATATCATCATGTATTTATGTTACCAAGTGTAGGAGTTTATATTTTGACAACATAGAATGTATCTATTAAGGAGTTAGGCCTCATATTAAATAGATATTTGATGTATGAGTTATAATGTCTGACGTAGAAATTTTATGGATCCTATAATAAGGTTTACTTTTGGAAATGTAATCACATGATATACTGGATGTTGACTTAAGCTAGTGATGCATGGAACCTTTAATGGAATATGTGTTTGAATGATAATTGTTAGTAGTTCATGAATTCTTGCTGTCTTTAATTTATGAACTTACTGATATATGGTAGTTAGATGAGTAGAAATTAACATTTAAGGCTTGGATTAGTAATGATAGATAAGCTCGATAAATTAGGCAAATGAAAGCTATTAGAGTCTCATAAATTAAAGTAGAGTGATTCTAGGGTATTATTAGAGAGAAAGTTAGAGTGTATGAGACAAAATTTTAGAGTTGTAGGACCAGAGGATGTTTTACCGTGAACAAAATAGTCTTAGCTGCAGCCAATAGAGGCGAAATTATTCAGGGAGAGTACCAAAGGGCAATTCACCGCGACGACAAGTGGAATTCGCCGTGGCGAAATATGAGAGGCCAAACTAGAAGTCGTCTGGAGAGTAATTCACTACAGCAAAATAGGGAATTGGTCGCGATGAACTTTATGAAATTATGTAAGGCATTCCAGAGAGAAATTAACTGCAGTGAAAATGAAAATTGGCTGTGGCCAATAATGAAAAGAGAGTGAGGTACGTTCCAGGAGGTCCTCTCACTGCGGCGATACTGTGAAGATGTAAGGAGTGAATTCGAGAGCAATTGGTCACAGTACGAAGTCATTTAGCCATAGCGAAGGTTCTAAAACTCTTATATTAACCTAGAAACCTTGGTTTTTCCTATGACAATAGTAAATGATGACTTAGAAGTACTTATAAGGGGTTCTTGAGAGTTGAAAATCAATGAGTAATAGATTGAAAGGATTTTAATTAGAGATTTGTTTCACTTATGTACATAAATGCTTGTAAATGTTTGGTTAATGATTCTAATAATATCGAGGTTCAAATTTTTTCACTTTTCCCTAAATTGATTAATTTAAATAGTACTAGACATTGATTTATGACTATCAATTGCATGTTTAAACTTAATTACTATGATTAGAAGTTAAGGTCATCATAGTGAACACCAACACTATATTCATGGAGGGTGAATAACATTTATAGCCCTTCTTGGTAGAAGAGTATCGAATGAATTTGCACTTAATAGCTTTGGACTCAAGTTTATCCCCAAAATTGTTATGTTCAAATGATGTGCATCCAAATATTCAATAGGGAAGAGTAAATGATAGCCACTATTTTTGCAATAAATTCCACAAGTGTACGGATCACTTTTGTAATATAATGAATCAAGATCATCCTACTGAGAATTGAATTAAACTCAATTAAACCTAAGAAAATTCGCTTTTATTTAAGTCAAGATGCGTAACTACCAATATAAGAAATTAAAATAAAATAAAAGTAAACAAATATTGAGCGTCAAGATAGTTCTGATGAGATAAACCACTAAAGAGTATCATAGGTTCTTATCCCCTGATTGCCACGAATTGAGATACCCGATTAAGTGTGTGTTTGGGAGTGCGTTAAAGGAGATGAAAACGTGGTTTAAGAGAAGCAACAAATTGTTGCTTTTGGAAAACACAGGCTTCAAAACGTGGTTTTGCTTCTTTTCACCGCGCTGCCAAACACAGGCTAATTGGTTAATCAACAATCTAAAGGTTAGGAAGGTTAAATGAGCCCAAATGTCTCTCGAACCACTTAGACTTCTATTCTAATTAATTGTAGACTGCTCTCACAATTAATCAGGTAAAGTATATTCAGTCCCTTTCACCATTTGGGATCTTTGAGCATATTTCTATACCTAAGAACAAAACTAGTGTGATTTAATTTCAATCCTAAGTTGCTTAATCAATTGATCTATTGAGATTTCCTTTTTTCAAGAGCCAACCTCAAACCCTCCAATTCAACAAGAGATGGCCAAACTCTGACATGAAACATAAAGGACAGATTAAGCTCAAATCATTAATCAACTCAATTTAACCTTGCAAAATCCTCAGTACATAGTAGTAGGTTCAAGTAAATCTAGGATCAAAGAAATTTAGCTATACATAGCTCTACATAGATTCAAAAATTCAAATAGACAAAGAATCATGAAAGAGAAGATGGAGGATCTAAGAAAACTCAGTGCAATCGTGTTGATTCGGCCTCCAATTTTCAACCCAAGCTTCTCCTCCTCAAACCCTAGCTCTTCAGTATGTTTTCCTCTTCAAAATTTCTCCTCCCAGCTCAGAATGACCAAACCCTAACAGCCTTTTGCATTTTTAGCTCGTAAATCAAAACTGTGTGTTTCAGTAGCCAACCTCGCTATGGTGAAGGGTGTCTCTTGCTATAGCGAGAGTTTATAGGTGCCCAGATTTTTGCTGATCTCACTACTGGTTGCACTATAATTAGAAGCTCTCTGGATTTTGTATGAATCACGATTTTGCTATGGCAAATTAACTTCCTCGCCACAGCGAACATGCATCCTAGCTACAGTAAATTGCGTTCTTGCTATAATGAGTAGACTTGTTAAGCTTGCCTTTTGACTTTTTAACTTTTCTCCCTTTTCTCATTCCTTTCTACAATCTTCTACCTTTCTCCTGAGATGAAAACCAACATCAAATAAAGCTCAAAACTGATAAAGATATTGCAAATGAGGTATTTTCTTCATTTTGTTTGATTGAATAAAGATTTAAACCAGATTACTCAAAAAATAGGTGATTTGACTTCCTAATCTATCATAAAATATACCTTTTTCTTACGGGGTAGTGTTCAACGAGTTTTTGGTAGGGTGAGATAAATTTTAAAACCTTTAAAGGTATCCTATTGATTAAATATGTGGTCATTAATACAACCTCTCCCCAATAACTTTTAGGAGCATTAAATGTAAATAAAAGAGACTGGGCCACTTCTAATAGATGCCTATTCTTCCTTTTAGCCACTCCATTCTGTTGTGGGCTATTTTCGCATGAACTTTAATGGATGATCCCATGATAGGCTAGGTAAGATTCAAATGTGGTATTGTAGAACTCTCTTCCATTATTGGTTTGTAAAATTTCAATAAAGGTTTGGAATTAGGTTTGAATTAGTTTATGAAATGTCAAAAAACTAATGGCAACTTCAGATTTTTCTTTAAGTAAATACACCCATATTAATATAGTGTGGTCATTTATAAAAGAAACAAACCATCTTGCACCATTGATGTTTTTAGTATTTGAAGGACCCTAAACATCACAATGAATAAGAAAGAAGGTTGGGAAGGTTGGTGAGGACAAGAGGGGTAAGTAGATTTGGTGTGTTTAGAGAGATGATAGATTTTACAATTGGGAAAGGAAGAATCTTTATTAATCAATTGAGTAAGCAACTTTTTCATATAATAAAAGTTTAGAAGGCCTAGCCTATAGTGCCATAACAATATATCATTGCATTATTAGAAGAAATAAAATTTGACAGGATAGATTTGTGTGACTTTTCGGGTACCTCCATCCAATAAAATCCAACACACTCTCTAGCATTGCCAATCTTGTTCCTTGACTCTAAATCTTGAAAATGACAACCAAATACATTAAACTTAGTCTTACAATTTGAATCCTTGGCTAATTCGCTTATAGATAGCAAGTTGTATTCAAGTATGGGTATAAGAAAGACATCCTTGAGGATCAAATGGTCTAAAATTTTTACAACACTTTTACCAGTAGTTTCAGTCAAGGTATCATCAGCTACTGTCACATAACATTTATTAGAATGGAGAATAGAATCATCCAAGAGAGATATTACCAATCATATGATCTGTGGCACTAGATTCAACTATCTAAGTATTGGATTTCTTACGGTGTGCCATGAAAGAATTATCTTTTTGAGCCATAACTCCAATGCTAATGACTTCGTCAGAATTTTGGCGTTGGTCAGTAAACATTTTCTATAAGATGGCTAATAGCTCTTTGTTAGATAGATTGGGTTTATTGTGGCTTGGATTCTGCTCATCAATAACTATCAAAAGGCCAAGTGACTCTTTTTTAGTGATGAGATTTCTAATCAACTAGCTTTCCATGAAGTTTCCAGCATTTGTCTTTTTTATGACTAACCTTTTTACAATGATCACACCAAAGTTTATCGCCTTTCTTCCTCTTATATGCCAAAGCAGTGTTGCCATAAGCAACCATGGTAGAAGACTCCGAGATAGATTAAGGAATAAGAGAACTTTGGGTTAACTACTTTTAACTCTCTTCCCATTTAGTTTCAGCAAATACTTTGTCAAGGAAGGAAGTGGCCGTCTAGGCATTACTATGCCCTTAACATCTTTAAACATGACATTGAGTCATAAAAGAAGAGAATAAATACGTTCTTTTTTTTACAATTTTCTTGTAGTGTGCAGAACCCTCACTGCAATTCTAGTCATGAACTTCATATAAGTCAAGTTGTTGCCAATACTTAACAAGGGTATTGTAGTATTGGCAATAGGAGAATATGACTTCTTCACAGCATTTTACACATCCTCAGCAGATTTATGAAGGAGGAAAGTTTCACCAATTTTAAAGGTCATAAAGTTAATTAACCATGACTTGATTATGTTAGTTTTCAACTCTCCATAATCTATATTGTGGATTTGTAAGTGCAGGTTTAAATGCTTTTCCAGTGAGATATTCTTTTTTTCCTTTATTGATAATGAATATGAAAGCTCCTTGGAACCATTGTAAATAATTATTCCCATTAAATCGATGATGGATAATCATCATGAAGGAATTTTCTAAGTTTATGGAGCTAAATACAGAGCTGTTGGAATTAGAAGACTATGAGTTCTAAGTTGAGATGCTAGAAGACTTTGTTCAAGAGTCTGAGCATCAGTTTGGAGGGCTCTTATCAAGCCAATTGGAGCATCAGTGGCATAGGCCCTAAAGGCTTTGATATCATGTAGATATTTAGTGATTTTATTTGATAATTTCCAAACAAAATAGTAATACAAATAAAAGGAGTTGTTGGTTATAATTAGCCTATCAAACCCCAAGAAATCAGGGATAACAAGTAAAATAAATTTTAATCCTAACATATCAAAAATAAAGGAAAATAACAAACTATAATTGACTAAAATTTAAAAACAAATATGAGAAATAACTAAAGATAATCTTTATCTAATCACACCACCATAAAATATATGACTTTCAATATATATCATGCACTTAAATTGATGTAGAGTAATAAGCTTTTGAAGGAATATAATTTTAGAGAAAGCAAATAAAAAAAGGAAAGAAAGAAAATATAGCATTTATTTATTATAGGGATGGTTGAAAAATAATATACTCATTTCTGTTATTGCACATCCATATTGTCAAAAGCATTATTGCAAAAAATATCTACAATACTTATTTGAAATCATGCTAAAGAAAAAGTAAATGTTAAAAGCAATATTTATATTATATTTTCCTTGAGAAATGTAGTATATCTAAAAGTATCATATTGATTTCCTATTCTAATATCTTTTCATTTCTAAAGTCAACCATGCTTTGCACTTTTACTAATGCATAAATGTTATAATATATAGAAAGTTTGTCACCAACTAAGAAAGCACTTTTCATTTCAAATATCAATTATGCTATAGTATTTTCTTTAAAAGCTTTACAGAACTTTTCAGAAGTTATGCAAAAAAAACTTTCACTTCCTCTCTTATTTATGCACCAAAGCTCGAATAAAAAATTGAAGTTAATGGTCTAAAGTCTCCCTTTGCCTCAAATGGTCATTGAAGCATTTAATGAGAAATGAAAGCTTAGTCAAGAAAAACACCTCTCTATAGCCTCAATTATAATGTTTTAGCAAAAGGAAATTCTAAGCAAAGAAAGAGGTTCTATCCACTAAAGCAACTCTCTCTCTCTCTCTCTCTCTCTCTCTCTCTCTCTCTCTCTCTCTCTTTCTCTTAGACAAAATCAAAGACTTGCAAGATCAAACTTTTAGCCTTCTCGCCATCCTTTGAGCTCCCAACATCATAAAATTAAAGAAATGCTATAAAATATAAAAGTTGCAGTAGCAAAACAAAAGCAAGTTTTCATTCTCCATATCCAATGCTATATAGGGAAGGAAGCAAAGAGAAAAATGTTCTCTTTATGCAAAATAGAAAAGGAGAGAAAAAATATTATATTTACTTCTCCATATCTCTCTTATCTAGAGCACACAACAAAAAGAAAGAACAAAAAGAAAATTTTGAACATTGAAGTTACAAAACAAATTCCAAAAACAAAGAAGAATATTTTTTTCAAAATAGTCATAGAAAGACAACTACATTTTGAGAGTATGAAAAAGGGAACTATACTGAGATGTGAGTAGCTAACTAACCAAAGGAAGAGAGAGATTGGAAGAGTAAAACAGAGCTCAAAGCTAAAATATAAAGTTTTAAAACTATGCAAAAAAACAAATGGCATAGTAAAAAAAAAATAGTATTACTTTATTCTATTTTGTTTTATCTTCTATTATAAAGTTCAAAGCATTTATTGCTTCCATTGATTGTCATTCATTGAGAAGAAAAAGATTAAACAAAAGTAGAGTTTAGCATATTGGTCCAGCACAAGTTTGTCTTGTCTCTTATTTGTAGTGTGAAGCAAAAGTGAAGAAAAATGAAAGAAAAAAGGTTGTGACTTGCAAGTCAGAAGCATTGACTTTAACCTCCATAGTTATTCAAATTTCTTGATAATACTCCTTCTCTTGCAATGGCTAACTTAGAAGCTCTACTTTCCAATGAATATATTTTCTAGAGCTTTATATAACAACAAGAGGAAGGACAGTAGAACAAAAAGGCACAGAAGAAAAGAAAGATAACCTTAGTGTATTATAGTTCTCCTTATTTTCTTTATCATAATTGTTTGAGTTTATTTTATAGTTAAATCTAACTAGTGAAAGCTTGAAGAGTAAGTCTATTGTATCCCTTCTTGATAAAGGTTTCAATTATATTTTCATATCATTCTATATATTTTCTTAAGTGTAAGAAAAGTGAATCTAAGGTGAATTTAGTAAAAACCCCTTATATAGAAAAGTTTTAGGTAAACTTGTGTGAAACTCAAGAGTTGCAAAGTTTGATGTAAGCTTAAATTTTATATTGGTAGTGAGCATATGTAAAACAATCCTATTATAATTTGTGATTGGATTGAATTGAAGAAAATCCCCTAAACTTCAGAAAAACTGGATGTAAGACAAGAATATTCAAACTAGGATAATACATGATATATTTTTTTTCCCTTATTTTTATTTTTGTTATTACATTTTGTTAAAAAACCTTGTTGGCAAGATCTTGTTGTGTCTTCTTAATCTTTAAAATATCTACTTCCTTTGACAATATTTTATCGATAAAACCTTTTTGAGTGTACAAGATTTCTACTTCTGTATATTTACTTAAGAATTTTTAAATTATTTTATATTTCTACAAAAATACCTATTAACCCTGCTTTAAATGCATTCTTTAATATGTAATTTTCCACTTATATTTCTGCAGATGACCCAACACATCTCAATTTTTGTATAACTGGGTTGCACAAACACAAGAACAAATCAAAATGTGCTTGTTACCGCACTTTATTGGTTATAATATTTCCAAAGTTATATATTCAGTCACCCTCAAAGATTCTTTATTACTTCTCTAGTGCAGGACCTGCACAACTAACTTGAACAATCTAGGGCCAAAGAGGGGGGAAACAAGGCGGTATCTCATAGTATAATAAAATGAATACACAAACAATCCAAGGGATCGAGCTTCTAAGAAAGCTAATGGTAATAAAATAATTAGCGGATTAACGATAATAACGACAATAATAAGGCAAAATTACCACACAACGAAAATGAAACGCAAATGCTGATAAGTAGATTTACACTTTTTAGCAAGTGGTTTGAAAAAAAGAGAACCACTAAAAAAGTCATTAACGGTCGACAAATTTACAGATTTTGCCTTGTGATTGCTGGCATACAATGTCGTCAATGTATTTGTCAATGGTCACGTTCTGAAAATCTTGTCAACTATAATTTGGTATCCTTCTACTTGAATTATATACTGAATTTGCTTTCTTATATTGAGACAGACAACAAATAATTCGTTTACCTAGACATCCATGATTTAGGTTCATTGTTGAAACATATCATATTAAAATCACTCCACAAATCAATTTTACTATCAAATGTGAAATATTAATTAAAAACTATTAGCTTTATATAAAATTAATATTCTGTGTATGTAATTATAGTGTGTAAACCAACTATTATCCCAACTGTTCAAACCAGTTGAAGATTGTGAGATACATAGGATCCCTTCAGAGAGCTTTGAGAGGACAATGGCAAATGGAAATGGTGAAAGAGAGAGAAAATAACTTTTTTGTGTAATAAGAAAAGATCCTGAGCGGAGCATATGGGTTTGGTATTGGTGAAAACGACACTATAATTTGTATATTTCTTAAAAATGTGTTGTCATCCAATTTAGTAATGCATGTCAATTCATTAGATAACCCTATTCACTGATGCAGATTTATTTTATTTTATTCCTTTTTGGCAAGGACACACACACACACACACACACACACACACACACATATATATATATATATATATATATATCAGAACTGTCATTTGCTAATTATTAATAAATCACTCGCTAGTCGCCATAATGATTTAAGTATACTTTTAGACAGGTACATTAACATAGTAAAAACCCGTTTGTTATCATTTCGAAGTGTAAATTTAAAAGATGAAAGTACTAAAGTTGGGAGTTCGCTGGACAAAACCGAAAAAACTTCAATACAAACGACTTTTATAAATTCCTATCCATTTTCCTACTGAATGTCTGGCCAAAAGAATGAAATTTTAGAAGAAGAATTTAAGTTCTAACGCTGCAGGATTGTTATTGAGGAATGCAGAATATACCAAAACTAAATCCTTGATCAACAATTATTCATCTTGGCAGTGCCTCTCAACTAAGGACCCAAACTTTCAAAAAAAAAATCTAAATAAATTTGGCTTATAAAAAAATTATACTTACCTAAGTTAATAATAAATAAACATGTAAATATTTTAGATGCACTTTTTAGTAGAATTAATCTCTAATTTATATACCTATATATTTATTTATAATTAGTTTAATTTATAAATTTCTTTTAAACTGAATCTACCTAAAATATTTTTAAACTGATAGTCTTTAGAACCTTGAGGCCAATTCATGATCACCATATCGTTTCACAATCTTATAACTGTTTGTTCTGGACTCATTGAGTCGTTTCCCGAGTCAAGAATTGTAAGTTCGTTGTTTTTCCTACTTTCCCCTTTCGGAATGGCTTGCAAGAGTCTGTTTCTTTTCCTTATATTCTATATGTATATATGGTGATTAACAACGACAATTCACTGAAGTGGGAAAATATCTTACCTCGACATTTGATGCCTTTTTTAGGAGCAAGTAATATAAAGAACTTGTCAATATTCTTTAACTCTTTATGCTGTTTACGGAAACAACCCCCCCCCCCCCCCCCAAAAAAGAACAAAAAAAACTCCTGATTATCTTTTTTAACAAACATAAAGTGTAGCTAAATATATAGGTAATTCATTGACAAGGTTCAAGTCACTGGATCTCGAGTATACTTAGTATCTTCAAGACTTCAACCGAGTTGAAAAGTTGGAACATGGAAAATCGATTCCACAAATTGATTTGAAACTAATTAAATGGAGACTTTCGTTATCATTATGCACTAAATTATATTGTTACACAAGTATGTTTATCTTCCTTTCATTTTTTTTAACGAAACAACGATATTTAAAACAAAGACAAAAACAAAAGCAAAACACTTATATTAAATATAATGCAATACTTTAAATTACATGCAGACATGCATTTAATTAAGATTTTATCATGGTATAGTCTTTATTATATTATTATGTGCTTGTGTCAATATTTTACTTGCTTTTTAGCTTGTCATCAACTATAGTGTTTTCCATGGACAAATTGAACTCAAAACTTCATATAATTATATTATGCATTTGCTAAATTTCTCACTTTTCAACTATCAACACCCAAAAATTTTGGGAGAATTATAATAAAAGATTAAAAAATAAAAAAATTTATTCTTAAAGATTTGTTACCATTTATTTCAAGATGATTATTATTGAATTTAGTAATAAACAGTTAAATCTAATGATAATATATCTTTAAAAATAATTTTTTTTATTTTTTAGTTTTTAAACATAGTTTTTCCAAAAGTTTTTGCCTACCTCCTTGAATAATGTAACTTGACGGAAGACTTTTAGAGCAAATAGTGACACTGTGCTTATAATTCTAGGGTGTCTCATCATAGCTTCCCATTCCACTATATTGTCTGTTCTTTCTCTGTCCATCTTTCGATCCCTTTGTTTTGTTCTTTCCACTTTTTCCCCAATCTTTGTCATATTTTATTTTGATGCAAAAAATATTAAAAGTTAAATAAGTCGTTCTAACCCAGAACAAAACACATACTACAATCAATAAATACCTTCAATAAAAGCAGAAATCGAACTGATGGCCACCTTTGATCTCATATGTTGCCATACCCTTTTCCATCGCCCTGCTAGAATGTCCATGTACAATATGGAAGCAAGCATGAATTTGCATAATTAATACTCTCTGCACACTCCTTTTTGTCACAAAAGTCGAAATATGGAGACAAGTGATCCAATAATGAAGAACACAAAAGAAGGCTTACATCACTTCAATAACTACACTGATATTCCATGAAACTGTGAGCTTATGGAATAACACGTTCGCCTCTTGACTACCATTTATAACATCAAATGGCAAAATTTAGTATACAAGAAGGTTTTATTGTGAGCAGAGTCCAAGAGTTGCCTCGTCTAGTTCAAGGAATTGGCTGAGCCACTCCAGATTCAATGGACCTTCTTCTTCGGAGACGTCAAAGAACCCATCCACATCAAAATTGGGTTTTGAAGATGAGTCTTCAGCTTCCTCAGTGGAATTTTTTTCTCTTACTAGCTCAGCTTCTTCAGGAATCTTCTCCTCTACCACCATCCTTTGATTCTCTTCTCTTGTTGAACTCCCACTTGAGTGCTTCTCCCTCTGCTTTATCTTCTTGCTCAAATGAGAATTCCAATAGTTTTTTATCTCATTATCTGTTCGGCCTGGTAGTCTCCCGGCGATCAAAGACCACCTAGCACATTTATCGGTGTACTATTAAGTGAAAGATCATAAATAATTTTACCACACTTTCCCACGAAAGGCCATTAGATTTTAAGTACGGAGAATTTGATTATAGGCTCAACATGCCATGTGCTGATACCAGGTCAAAGGTTATTTTAATTTGAAAGTTTAAGTTGTTAAATGAATAAAGTTAATTCTATTATATTCTCTATCAATAGTACTAACCGATTTCCAAGGAGTTTATGAAGCCGAAGAATCAGATCCTCTTCTTGGTCTGATATGTTTCCCCTCTTGATGTTGGGTCTGAGATAGTTCAACCATCTTAACCTACAACTCTTACTACAACGATTGAGACCTACATAAATTAACCAAAACCCATAAAGTTCTTGATCATTATTGTGGCTATTATTTTCTTCAACACAAAAACTTTAACATGCCTCTTGAGACAAAAGTCCTTTGGGTTTTGACCCAACATACCAACAAAAGTTAATATTTTAATTAAGAGATCAAATTAGAGCATCAAGGATTGAATTATTATCTACACAGAGTAATATCATATCAAAAATTATTTTAATTTAAAAATTTAGAATATTAAATGAAATTTTATAAATAGTTTTATTATAATCCCTCACAAACGATATATACCTGCTTTGACTGCAATGGACTTCCACCTTTTTGCCCCATGAACTGCAACAACCTCAGCTAGTTTCCTATCTTCTTCTGGTGTCCAAGCTGCTTTGCTAAGAGGCAAGTTTGTCATGGTTTCAACCGGCTTCACTTTGCTCTTAATAGAATCATCACTCTCAGAAGCCATTGGCTTTTCCTTTAGAGCCCTTTAAAAGGAAATAAGACAGAGAAAGAGACAGATATTTTCTTGAGCTTTGGGAAAGCCTTGTTGTATGAGTTTGTGAAGGGTGAGACTACTAAGAAGACCATAACATTCTCAGTGGAGAGAAGAAGCTCCTCAACTGCCAGTTATATATATGCAATATGCTTGAAAAAGAGGGAGAGAAGTGACCCTTGTCATCAGTGTTAGGAAAAGAGTCATGGGGTTGATGATTGAGCAATAGAGTCCCACAAAGCCTTCTTTCTTTTTTATTTTTTGTATCGTCCTTTTTTTTTTTTTGGTTTGTAATGCTGTATAATGAATGTCTACTGCTTTAAATGCTACAGAGGCTACAATGATACATGCATTATTCTAAAAGAAAAGGGCAAAGCGGGTGATTGTGACGTGCACAAATTTATTGAATTTCTCTTTTCAAACAAGGTGCCAATTGAAAAAAGATTTATAATAAAGTTTTTTACCGTCAAAGTTTTTAGAAACTTATAAAAACTCTAGAAACAAGTGCCGTTTTAGGGGATGAGATTCAGTATTATATATAATTCTTATTTTAGTGAGTTTTTATGAATCGAATATACATAAATTCTATAGATATTTTTAATCAATTTCTCCGATAAACCCAAGATATGCGGAAAAACCTTTTGAACATTGTGATACTAGTTAAGTTATAAAAAAATATTTACTTGTCTTGCTTTTTATTTAAAAATAAGATCAAAATTACTTAAAAACAATTTTTGTCCAATTGTTATTGGTTAATTTGTTACCCAATAAACTGGTGAAAAGAATGTATTTAAGAATCTCTTGGATTTACAAGAGTATGACTATTATAATCAAGTGAACGGACAGACAACGTAGGTAGAATAGCTTTTGTTATCCAGCAGATATAGTAAGTAAACTTGTAGGAATCTGTCGTAACTTACTTTTTGCATGTGCAAAAGTATTATAATGAAACAAATTAAGGGGGTGAATGTAATACTGCAATAAGTTTGAAATTTTTGTCACGAGAGAATACACTTTTCAAGAAAGTATCTATGAAGTAGGAGGAGAATACATTGTAGTGAATGTCTGAGTGCATGAAGAACAAATATAATTGGTTCTGTTCCTGCATTTCTTTCTGTTTCTCCTTTGAGGACCCTAGGCCTCCATCTTCTTGTACCCTTTCTGAGGACACCTTTTATTGTGTAACTTCTGAACAGCTAATTTATTAAATTCCAATTTCCGCAATATCCTCTGGTCTTGATTTATTTATGCAGTTATTATTTTCTGTGCTTTATCTGACATCACTAAACTGAAGTATTTAATTGACCAGTGATAAAAGCTGCATTTTCGCATGAGTAATCAAAGTTCTTAATTTTTACTTCTACTTCAATATTGATTAGACAATGGAAAAAAAGAAAACTACATTTTTTCAATTTTAAAAGCAGAACCCAAAAGTTGTTTTACCCATTGAAGCAAATCCACATGTTAGACAAAGTATTTAGTTTGAGTATAAAGTAGACTTTTATTGTTCAACTTCGCTGACATATAATACCTTGATAAATATATATATATATATATATATATATATATATATTATACGGCAATTTTATACAGCTAACAACCCATGTGTTAAAGAATATTCATAGTGACTAAAGTGAAAATTAGGCACAGTGAAGTTCAGGTAAGGTACGGTAAGAAAGTTCTCCACTGTTACATATACAAAAGACATTTTTATATTTATTATAAGGTAGTGAAATTTTGAAGAGGAAAATTGTATAAAAATTATTTTTAAGTTTTTCTTATCAGATTATTTAATAAAGTTATAATATGTAAATATTTTTTATAATTCAGAAACACACTTTTTACTCCTTAAAAAGGATTCGTTTACATGCTATAATTTTATATCAAGTCTTATAATATTTAAGACCAAAAAGGAAAAGCTTCAAAATATAAAGCTTGTAGTTCGTATGTTAGAATCTCTTACTAGTAGTTAAGAGTGGTAGATGGTTGAACATACTTTGGTGGACCCCAGTGTTAGGCATCTCTTAGTACATCAGTAATTACGGAACAGACATTAATATGCTACATTAATTAAGCTACCTCATGTCATGAACGAATTAATTAAGCTATATAGGTGAGATTTTGACATCCATCAAGTGGTGCAGTAGAATGATGACTTATTGTCACTTTGGAAGAAGAATCTTAGAGGGCTCTGAGTGGAAGAAAGATCACCTAATTTTGTTGTTACGAGAAACAACCAAAATAACTCAAAGTAAGCCATCATGAATTTAATTATACAATAGTTTATAAGGCAGATTAATCTGCATAATGCAAAACAGAAATGGGGTTGTTGCGTACATAAACCTTTCTTAATAGAAAGTGCGGCCTTTTTTTAATTTCTTTCACGGATTTTCAACATTATTAAGCTTAACAACACTTCTCTCCTAAGATTAGACCTACGCATCTTAGCCATGGTCAACTGTGTTTAATTTGGTTTTAAAATTTGTATTTATAAATTGCCAATATATTTGTCATCTCTCTTGAGATATTTCGTGAGTGTAGATTATATTATTGATTTCATGGAGGAATGACTCAGTAAATGATACTAAAAAAGGCACAAAGAATGTAAAGTTGAAAGCCTCATTTGAATTTATTTTTTTCTTCCTTTTACACAAATTGAAAAAAAATGAAATAAAACTTCGTGGATGAAACAAACAAACTAGCAAGGTAAATAATTGTTTATCAACGAGTTAATATAACTCAAAAGAAATCAATATCAATTTCAATTTTTAAAATTGAGATCAACTTGATATCAACTAATTTGTTCAAATATAAAATAATATCACAGATATTTAGTAAAATTAGGAAACAAAAAAAAAAAACAGGGTATCATATACAGAGAGAGAGAGAGAGAGAGAGAGAGAGAGAGAGAGAGAGAATGTAGATTAGAGTGATCCTCACGTGAAGAGATTCTCAATCAATCCTTTTGTATTTATATGTTCCCAAAATCACCTAAAATAATTGAATTTTATTTACCATGTATATCACACGGTAACTCCTCATAAATGTTGCTTTCCGCATTCCTCTGATCTTTAATGCAGTGTGCAGTGTGCACACTTGCTGCTTATACAATTGTTAGTTAACATTGAAATGACTTTTATAACCAAACCTTGACTTAACTCTTAATCATCTCGTTTGTTAAGCAATAATATGGGTCCAAATGGCCCAACAACAATGTCTAGAGGGTCCTCATCTTTTGGGTCATTGTAAGGATGTTTCATTTTCACCCCCAAGAAAGAGGAAGAAGAAAGAGGAGGCAGAGAAAAAAAATGGTGAGCTGGCGATGAGGTGGTGACGGTGGGTTTATTTTAGGGGACATGGATGGTACAGAGGATTTTCTTTCTTTTTGTCCCGTCAATATTTTTCATCATTGATTTAAACAGAATTGACTATTGCGGAGAGATTAATTTTTTAAAAAAAAAAAACATGCAGCATGAAATTGATTAAAAACAAACATTTAAATGAAATCAAAACATATCCCAAATTTAAAGAAAAAATTACTTTTGCCTATTGATATAAAGGTCAATTTTACAATATTCTTCCTTGCAATTTTTTATATGCCTTTTTTGCATAACTAATGCCTTTTAAACTAGTGAATTAACATATCAAATTAATTGTATCATTTAATAATTAAAAAAATGCTAATTAAGTTTCAAGTACAATGGACAGAATATTAAGAAGTGGCCAATCCAATTGGTGAACTGAATGACATAATGATCCAATCAAATAAATCAAACCATTTTGCAAGGATACTAATGATGACTTGATTAATATTTTTTTTTTTTTTACTCGCTGACCTATTAGCTTGTATTGCCCTTTTTTTTTTCTTTTACTTGCATTGAAACACTATGTTTTGATCCAACCCCCAGCTGTTTCCATTTCTTTGCAAAATAAAGGCCTTCATTGTAGTTTGCAACACACTTCTTTTTTCTTTTTTCTTTTTTAACTTAATCACAATGTCATAGTAGTTTTCAAACTCTTTCTTACATCTTAATTTCATAAGGATAAGAAAAGAATAGATTGAGTAAAGAAGAGAAGAGAAATAAGAAAGAGAATATGGTAATAAAGAAGAGAAATCCACTATCATTCATGACATTCCCATGCTTCCTTCAACCAATAAACTAATTGTTGCCTTCCAATGGCTAATATCGACCAACTAGCAACCAAGACTATTAATACAAATTCACAACGTTGTCCTTACTTATTCATGTGACTTTACAATAGTACCCTTACTTATCTAATTAATTCTTATCAATATCAACAGTTAAAATGATCCTTGTCCCCATGGATATCGAGATTTAGCAAACTCAAGAAAATCCCTTTGAATGTCAAAACCAAATTTCCCAAGTAGCTTTTGTTGCTAGTTTGTGCTTCTACTTGATTAATGCTTTGTAATAGCTTAGTTTTTTCTATAAATAATCGCTTATCTAGAATGGTTTCAAGTTCCTCAAACCTAATGAAGGCTACCATGGGTCAAGAAAATGTTTTAGAGACATAGCAAGGTTTGAGCATCATTTCAACATAGAAACATGGAATGTGGGGTGGATTAATGAGAAAGCAGGTAGAAGAAATGTGCATGCCATTGATCTTACCTTAGCAATAACCTTATGTGGTCCATAGTAGTGAGTTATTAGTTTTTCAATGGTTCTTTTTCTTTATTGATTGTTGTCTATAAGCTTGTAACTTGAGGAATACTTAATACTTCAAAAATTCTCTCTAATTGATGTTTATCTACTTATTACTTCATATAATTAATGACTTTAGTAAACTATTGTTTTAGGCTACAGACCATTTCTTCTTTAGCTATAAAGCTTTTGTCAATTAAGTTGATGTTGGAATCTTATGGCAAGTAAGGAAGGTGAAGGGGTGGAGAATATCTATAAACCACCTTATATGAAGTGGCATTAATGGAAGAATGATAGATGGTGTTATACTACCACTTTTTTAAATGGTAAGCAACTACTCCACTCTTACAATTTTTGCTAAGCCAAACTTCTTAAGAAACCTTCAAGTCACACCTAACTGGCTAATGAATTCTTGCCAACATTTGTTGACCAATAATGGATCTCTATTACTAATTATATTGACTGGTGCCCTATGAAATTTGTCAACATTACCTAAAAATATCTAAGCTAAGTGGAAAACTATGAAAGGATGTGACAAGGCCCCCAAAAAAATGCTCATACTTATTAAATCTATCCACAATGACTTAAGTGGTGTCTTTGCTAGATGATATGAGAAGTCCCTCAATGAAATCTATTGCTATGCTATGCCACACTCTATAAGAAATGGATAGTGGTTGGAGTAAGCTTGCATTAAGGATTGTTTCATATTTGCATCTTAAACAAGTCTTACATTTGCCAATGAAAATCATAACATTAGTTAGCAAACCTTTCTAATAGAACAAGGCCTTGACTCTTGCAATTTGCTTTACACTTGACTAACCCCTTGTGGAGAAGAATGCAACCATTAAAATATGTTATCTCTTGCTTAAAAATCTCTTCCCACACTACAATTTTTCTCTCTTTTATTAAAACCTCCCTATTCCACTTATGTTTAAGATGTAAGGCTACATTCTCCTGTAATTCAAGTACCAACTACTAAATATAAGGTTCTTCACTCTAATTGTACTTGATTAAGTCCTAAAGTTCTATAGAAACAAAGGATACTACCATATGGAATAGCTCCATATGTTATGCTAAAGATAAAGCATCTACAACTACATTTTCTCTCCATTTATTATAACATATCTTATACTCAAGGCCTATTCTATAATAACCCAAGAAATAGGAAAATAAGATTCAATATAAAATTAAGCAAATAGGTTAAAACCTAATTTAAAGTCATATTAAAATCAATTAAATCCAAAAAACTAAAGATGGCACAGATGATCATTATACTAAGACTAATAATAAAAGGTCTTAGTTATTTTTAAAGTTATAAGCCTGATTAATCTCATTCAAATTCCATTATTAGATTTAAACAATCCCACTTGATGACTTCCAAAGTTCTTAATCACTGCATACCCAACACCATATCATAGCCAGCCAAGGATATTAGCATTATGTCACTTATGAATTCCACTCCTTATATGATCCACTTGAAGCCTTAAAACATTTTCTTCCTTTGCATCTTACTTCTATTTACAACTATGAAATTCATATCTTTTACAGGAGTGGTCCCCACTTGGATTCCTTTGCAAAAGTCTTCATTTAAGAAATTGCGAGTGCTTTTTGTATCAATGAGGATGTATAACAAGCACTTCCTTACCATGCCCTTGATTCTTATAGTTGGGCAAGTAAAAGTGTCATTTAAGGCATTTAGAGAGATCACTTGTTCCCTTGTCTCTGTTGTTAACCTTTATTTTACCTCTTCTCTTTGTGCCTCTTACTTTTCTTGCTCTCCTTCTTTTACTTCCATAAAATATATTTGTATTCTATTCTTTTGAGGACAATCATGATTAAGCACATATTTTTCAAGGCAAAAGTACTATAGATTATTACTCTTGTGCTCCTCTACTTCTATTAAGTTAATTACCTTTAAAATTTTATGATGAGTTTTCTAATATTCCTTTTTGATTATTTCCCCTCACTATTACTTTCTCCTTTCATTCCTTCTAGAATTCCTATTTTTTCTCCTTGACCGCCTACATTCACCCTACTCAATCCATTTTTCATTTTGTAGTTATTATTTTATATATGCATTCCAACATGTAACACCTTAATCTACTACCACTATCTAGCCTCTCACTAGGCTCAATTCCATATGATTTCCAAAGAACCAATACCAATCCGTGGTATTTTCATGCTATGAAACGAGGTTTCTTACACTCATTATCTGTCCTGCGGGTCTTGTGAACCCATCATTCACATTCTCTACTCACACTCCACTTATACAACTCATACATAGCATAAAACAAGCCATAAGCCACGGGTATAGAGCCAAAAACTAAAAAAATGCATTTTTCTTACTTGTGCCCAAAAGTCATATTTTGGCTTTAACTTTGGAAAATCATAACTAATTATAGAAAAATGGGAATCTAGTAAACTTTAGCTTTCTGGAAAGCTCTAAGTGTTAACTTTACTCTAAAAGTAATTTCCAATCATAATCTCAGCGTTTGGACCATGTTTGACATCGAAAATGGGAAAGAAGTCCGACTGTCACTGTTTCTGGTCCAGGTTACTGTCATGAACTTCGGAAATTCATAATTAAATCTAAAAAAATCCAATCTAGGCACACTATACCAATTTGGAAAGCTACGGATTTCTATTAGAGGAGAAAAATACCGCACACCCCGAAAACTGATAGAACAGTAACGGAGGTCAGATGGACTCCCTGATACTGATACAGAACTTCAGACGGTTCAATCTCTCTCTACAGACCTCTGATTTAGGTGATTCTAGTTGGTACAGGTCACTTTAGTTTTCTAGTTTATGTGTATAAAATTTCATGACATTTGGCCACCGTTTGCTCTATTTATGCCATGGATTTCATTTCTGACCTATAGGAACAGTACATGACCAAACCATGGATTTTTCCCAAATTCAACAATTCACCAAATATTATTTAGACCTCTGAATATTACCCACTTTAACTTCCCAAGAAGCTCTCTACAAACTCTAGAGGCACGCCAAATTTCATGGCAAGAGGAGCTCATCTGGTCATACTTTGACGGAGCTCTCAAAAATATCGGTTTTGGCACCCAAAAGATCCAAAATGGGTTCAAATAGCCTCTCACACATTCTCACTCTACATGGACAAGTTTAAAAGCATAAAACTAGGATATATAACATGTCCAAGTGGTCCAAATCAATATACATTCCAATCTCGCTTTGCTACGACCAAATATTCACTATCACATACATTCAACAAAAGGGGCAAAACCCTCAATTCCATTGATTTGGCTATCAACATAGTTTATATATCATCTCTTCATACATATACACTTACTACAACATTTACATCTCAAAAATAGTGTGCGCATATACAATGTGGCACCACTTTACATCAAAATGACCAAAAATAAGCTAATCTCTAGCTAAGCATACTCCTAGGCTCCTTGGTGTGCACTTGCTTCTCCTTGTGCTCCACCTAGCATGTTAAGTTGGGAGGGGAAGGGGTGAGATTTAGGGAATCTCAGTAGCTCATACACTCAATCAAGTAAACAATAAAGGCATATAACAAGTCAAAGCATATGAATAAGCACTTAGTCATTCTCAAACAACCAACACACGATGTACATGCTATGGAAATCACAACAATGCCAAAAATGAGCTCCAGGGACTTGTGGTCTAGCCTCACCCGAGTTTAGGAACTTTTGGATGGCCTCACCCGACTCTAGGGACTCTTGACTTGGCCTTACTCGATTATGAAACTTTTGGCCTTGTCTCACCCATCTCAAGGGACTTTCGGCTTTACCTCACCCATCTCAAGGGACTTTCGACACTACCTCACCCGAGCAATTCTCACATTTCAACACACAAACATATTGGCATCAATGCATCAAAGCAATAGCATATGGCATATTCCACACAATAAGCATATACATAAACATACAATGACTATTACATCCAAGAATGCAACAAGAAAGAGTGGGAAGAGAGAGCTACCTTATAAGCCAAAGCCAACACAAGCCTTCCCTTTCAATTTCTCTTCTCCCTTCTTAATTTCACACTCACACCTTGATGGAGGTGCTTTACTTGAGCCTAGGCACAATCAAGAATAAGGAATTACTCTCTTAAAATGTAATCTTTAGAGCAAACCTTCTGACATACCAGAACCTAGAGGTTCTCTCTCTCTCTCTAAAATGCCATCAACTCTTCCTCTCTCTCAAGCTCCCATGGTAGTAGAAACAACATTTTTAAAGAAAACACAAAGCTTCAAAAGTGTTTTCCACTTTTCCTCTTCTGACCCATGCCCAAAATCCAACCATTTTCACAAACAAAACCGTAGAAAGAGAGGGCAAAGAGAGGAGATCAGAAATCTAAGAAGAAATGGGAGAAATTTACTTACCTTTCCCTTGCTCTCCCTCCTTCTCTTGGTCTCTCTCACTCTCCACTCCTTTTTCTCTCCTTGGGTCGAAGTCTAGGGCAGAAATGAGAGAAGGAATGAGTTTGGGCATTTAATGAAGTCATTTTCTCACTCTTTACTCTCTTTCGGACTGACCCTCGCTACGGCGAAAATTAACCTTCGCTATAGCGAGCTCGTGTTATCTGATTTCACTATGGCGAGGTGTAACCTTCGCTACGGCGAGATCGTATCAATTCCCTTCGCTATGGCGAGATTTAACCTTCGCTATAGCGAACTCGCGTTAGTTCCAGACCTCACTTTCGCTATGGCGTACGCTACAGCGAGCTGCCCCCTGGTTTCTGTATAGACTGCTGCCCGCACTCGTTATAACTAGAATCTCTTTCGCTATTACGAGAAGGTACTCTCGCTACAGCGAGACCATTTCTCGCTATTGCGAGAAGACTTAACAAGAATTCTGGACTTCGAAAATTTTCAACTTTCTACTTCCTTTCTTTCCCTTTTCTTTTCTTTTTCCCGGTTGTTACATTTCTACCCCTCTTAAAAGAAATTTCGTCCTCGAAATTTAAAGACTTACCTCAAGGGAATAACTCTGGATATTTTTGCCTCATTTCATCTGCCAATTCCCAGGTTGCTTCCTCAGATGTCAGACCTCTCCAGATCACTTTCACCAGAGAAATGTTCTTGCTTTTCAGCTGTTTTAGCTTAGCATCCACAATTCTCTCTGGTCTCACTACATAGGAAAGATCTTCCTACAATTGCACATGCTCATATTCTATGACATGTGAGGAGTCTGGTAAATACTTTTTCAATTGGGAGACATGAAAAACATTGTGGATTTGGGCTAGGTTAGGAGGTAAGGCTATTCGGTAAGCCACGGGTCCAATTTTCTCAAGGATTTCAAATGGACCAATATACCTAGGACTGAGCTTCCTTACCCTCATTGACCGACCTACTCCCGTCATTGGAGATATTCGAATGAACACATGGTCTCCAACTTCAAACTCTAACAGCCTCCTACGCTTATCAGCATAGCTTTTCTGTCTACTCTGGGCAGTGAGGAGCCTCTTTCTAATCAATTCTATTTGTCGGGTGGTCTGGTCCACAATCTCAGGTCCTATTATACTCCTCTCACTTAACTCAACCCAACACAAAGGGGATCTGCACTTTCTCCCATACAAAGCCTCATAAGGGGCCATCTGGATACTGGAATGGTAACTGTTATTATACGCAAACTCTGCTAACGGTAAATACACATCCCAATTACCCCTCATCTCTAGCACACATGCCCTCAACATATCTTCCAATGTCTGGATGGTCCTTTCAATCTGACCATTTGTCTGGGGGTAATATGCAGTACTAAACCGCAACCTGGTCCCTAAGTCATGCTGCAATGACCTCCAAAAGTTCGATGTGAACCTGGGGTCTCTATCCGAAACTATGCTATTGGGTACTCTATGAAGTCGCACTATCTCTCTGATATACAACTGGGCTAGTCTATCCAGTGTATGAGTAGCCCTGATAGCTAAAAAGTGTACAGACTTCGTCAGTCTATCCACAACTACCCAAATAGTATCGTGTCCAGAGGATGTCCTGGGTAACCTCATGACAAAGTCCATGGCTATACTATCCCACTTCCACTCAGGGATATCTAGAAGTTGCAATAACCCAGCTGATTTCTGATGTTCAATCTTTATCCTCTGACACACTAGGCATCTAACCACATAATCCGTCACATGGCTTTTCATCCCTAGCCACCAGAAAATCTTTTTCAAATCTTGATACATCTTGGTGGCACCTGGGTGGATAGTATACTTACTCTTATGCGCCTCTTCTAGAATGCTTTCTCTCAACTTATTCTGACTAGGCACACAAATTCTATCTCGATATACTATCATGCCATCCTCAGACAACTTGAAATTTGAGGTCTTACCTTGGGTAATCTCATTCCTGATCCGTCTCAGGAACTCATCCTCTCTCTGGGCATCTAAGATCTGGGTTCTCAAGATATTCTCAACTCGGGTTTCACTCAGATACAATCTATCCGATACCACCTGACAAGAGAGGTTCAAATCTCTGAACTTCTCTAGGAGCTCCTACTCCCTAATCATCATATGGGCTACATGGATGGATTTTCTACTCAGGGCATCCACCACCACATTGGCCTTACCCGGATGATATTTTAACACATAATCATAATCTTTCAAGAATTTCATCCATCTCCTCTGTCTCATATTAAGTTCTTTTTTATCAAATAGGTATTTCAGACTCTTGTGGTCACTATAAATCTCTATGGTCGCACCATACAGATAGTGTCTCCAAATTTTAAGAGCAAACACTACGGCGGCTAACTCCAAGTCATGTGTGGGGTAATTCTCCTCATGAGGTCTCAACTACCTCGAGGCATATGCCACTACTCGACCCTGCTGCATCAACACACATCCTAACCCTTTGCCCGAAGCATCACAATAAACCACAAATGGTTCACTAGGATCAGGGATAATCAGTACAGGGGCAGTGGTCCAACAGAGTTTCAACTCCTGGAAACTCTTCTCACATCTCTCATCCCACACAAATGGTGTATCTTTCCTAGTTAGCCTCGTCAGTGGTAAGGCCATTTGAGAAAAGTCCTGAATAAACCGTCTCTAATACCCTGCCAAACCTAAGAAACTCCTAACCTCGGTGATCGTTCTAGGTCTATCCCACTGTAACATAGCCTCAACTTTATGGGGATCTACCGCAACCCCATCTCTTGAGATCACATGACCTAAGAATCGCACCTCGGTCAGCCAAAACTCACATTTACTAAGTTTGGCATACAACATTTTCTCTCTCAAGGTGCCTGGGACTAGTCTCAAATGCCTCTCGTGCTCCTCAAAAGATCGAGAGTACACTAAAATATCATCAATGAAGACTACCACAAACTAATCTAGATACGGTCTGAATACCCTGTTCATATAATCCATTAACACAGCAGGCGCATTCATCAATCAGAATGGCATCACAAGGAACTCATAATGCCCATATCTCGTTCTGAAAGCCGTCTTAGAGACGTCTTCAGTCCTCACTCTCAACTGGTGGTAACCAGATCTAAGATCTATCTTAGAAAACACAGATGCCCCAGCCAACTGATATAACAGATCATCAATTCTAGGGAGAGGATATTTATTCTTGATGGTAACTTTATTCAACTCTCTGTAATCAATACACAACCGCAAGATACCATTCTTCTTTTTCACAAATAACACCGGAGCTCCCCAAGGTGAAACACTAGGGCGGATAAACCCTTTCTCTAACAATTCCTCTATCTGCTCTTTCAACTCAGCAAGCTCAGCGGGAGCCATCCTGTAAGGAGCTTTGGACACCGGTCCAGCACCACTATGTCTATAGGAAACTCTAATTCTCTCTCAGGGGGTAGGCCACTAAAATCAAACTCTCTAGGGAAAACCTCCGGGAATTTCCTGACAACTGGAATCTCCTCTATCCCTTCTTCTACCTCAGCCTGAATAGAGAAAAAGACTAGAAACCCTTGACATCCACACTCTAAATATCTCTCAGCCTGAGTAGTAGTCATAAAGGATAACTCAGCTCCTACCCTAGGTATGGTCCTACAAGCAGGTAGGGAAATGGTTCAGTGTTCACAATCAAGTATTGCATTATTTGCAGCCAACCAGTTTATACTAATAATCAAATCAATATCATGGAAAGGCATACAAACCAAATCAAGAGTGGTATGACAATGGTTAAATTGGACAGTGATATTTAAGCAGGTATAGGAAGTAACCACGTGGCCTCCAGTGGGTGTAATGATAGACAAGTCAAATGGCAAGACACTAATGACCAGACCCAATTTCCTCACACAATCATAAGATATAAGCGTACCTCGGATCAAACTGGGAGATGCGCTGGCTTCCTGCTGAGTAAGGGCGAACACTCGGCCCTAGGTCTGTGGTCTAGGAGGAGGCGCTGTCTCCATTTGAGGACAGTGTCTAGCAATGTGCCCCGGCTTCCCACACTTGTAACATGTCACCGGAGACTGCTGGAAGGATGACTGGCCCCGCGGAGGTGACACACCTCGCTGTGGCTTTCTATTCCATGGCCCTTTGCCTCTCCTCTTAGTACTAGGGGTCAAACTAGAACCCTCTTCCGGTTTCGGCCTTTTCAAATCCGGAACCCTCTTCTGACTAGCCATAGTCACAGTAGGTATAATAACTTGCAAGTTAGTCTCAATCACCCTACTGACCTCCACAAGGGTATTGAACTTCCTGATCCACTGTGGGGTGACTCTGTCGCTAATCAAGGGCCTCAAACCAGTCTCAAACTGCTCACATCTCCAGAGTTCATCATCATACCTCTGGAGGTAAGAGGAATACCAAGACAACTCAATAAACTTGGCCACATACTGATCCACAGTCATCTTATCCGTCTATCTCAAGCCCATGAACTCCATCTCTTTCTTTTTCCTCACTGAACTTGGGACATACTTCTCATAAAACTTGACCAAGAAAGTCTCCTAAGTTATCTGTATATTCTTAGTCTCCATCAGGGGTTTCGCACTATCCCACCATCTATCAGCTTCCTTTTCTAGCATGAAAGTGGCTAGTTGGGCTTTCTGCTCAGTGGTACAATCCATCACCGAGAATATCTTCTTAAGCTGCATCACCCAAGTCTCCGCCTTACTTTTCCTCTTCTGACCCATGCCCAAAATCCAACCATTTTCACAAACAAAACCGTAAGAAGAGAGGGCAAAGAGAGAAGATCAGAAATCTAAGAAGAAATAGGAGAAATTTACTTACCTTTCCCCTGCTCTCCCTCCTTCTCTTGGTCTCTCTCACTCTCCACGCCTTTTTCTCTCCTTGGGTCGAAGTCTAGGGCAGAAATGAGAGAAGGAATGAGTTTGGGCATTTAATGAAGTCATTTTCTCGCTTTTTACTCTCTTCCGAACTGACCCTCGCTACGGCGAAAATTAACATTCGCTATAGCGAGCTCGTGTTATCTGATTTCGCTATGGCGAGGTGTAACCTTCGCTATGGCGAGGTGTAACCTTCGCTACGGCGAGATCGTATTAGTTCCCTTCGCTATAGCGAGATTTGACCTTCGTTATGGCGAACTCGCGTTAGTTCCAGACCTCACTTTCGCTATGGCGTACGCTACAGCGAGCTGCCCCCTGGTTTCTGTATAGACTGCTACCTGCACTCGCTATAGCTAGAATCTCTTTCGCTATTGCGAGAAGGCACTCTCGCTACAGCGAGACCATTTCTCGCTATTGCGATAAGACTTAGCAGGAATTCTGGACTTCGAAAATTTTCAGTTTTCTACTTCCTTTCTTTCCCTTTTCTTTTCTTTTTCCCGGTTGTTACACAACACCCTTATCATCAACTCCACATTTGATTCTTGCAATTGTGCTAATTTAGTTACATCAAGTATTGTATTAGGATGAAATAATTTCACCTAAATGATGATTTCTTGCTTTAAGCAAACCAAATCGTAACTTAACTTATGACTTTCTAATAACTCTACTTTGCAAGGAAGATGTGAAAGAATCTTAATAATCTACCAGTTTGTCTATTTGTTTTAATTTCATCATTTCTAACATAGGGTCACTAAACATGGAACTAAACCTAATCTAGATTACTTTTACTAATTTGGCCCATGTGAATCTGCCATTCTTACTCCTCTCAAATCCTTAGTACCATCTGAACACTTGTTTGTCTAATGCAAGGCTACCAAAGATGACCTTATTTTCCTCTAACTATTGTGCTATCTAAAGGGAAAAACTACTAGCACTTCACTATTCATCTAATCACGTCTCCCCTTATGAATCTTGGGAAGTCGACCTGCATAAATCTAATAGGTATGTGATACTTCAAGGCCATTTTATTCACTTTTACTCTACCTCTTATATCACTATTTTTGTTCCTTACTTTTGTAAATTGAAAAGTAGCTAGACCAATTCTTGAAATCCATTTAGATGTCCTACTGTCATCATCCTTTAGTCCACTATAATTTGTATATGCTTGTCTTATTGTTCTATTGTCGCATGCTTCATGCCTATGGATATGTAACCTTTGCCATTGTGAAAGATTGCTTGCTCTGATACCAATATTATACCTTAATTTTTTTAATGATAAGAGAAAAAAAAAAGATTAAGAAGAGAAAAGAAGAGAGAAAGAGAAGATGGCAAAGAAAAGAATTCCACTATCATCTATGACATTCCTGTCCTTCCTTTAGCCTTTTAATAGACTAGCCATTGCTTTCTAATAACTAGTAACAACCAAGTCTATTAATATGAATTTACAACAATATCCCTATTTATTTGTATGGCTTTATAGTAAGACCCCAATAATTATCTAATTAATTCCAAACAATCCTCTGTCACAGTAACCAATAGCTAGCAACCACTGCTCCTTCATGGCAGCAGTGTCTACTAGAGCACCATTTATTATTTTAGTATTCCTTCTTGATTTCCATTTATTGTCATAATTACACTATCATATTATATGTAAAGTCAACCTCTCAAGAGATCCAACTATTTATATCTTTTTCCATTCCAATATTTGCTATTCCTTCTTGCCTTGATTGATTCAAGCAGTTGTAATATTTTTTATGATGTATCTTTGACTACCCTAAAATGCAACAATTAATTGCATTATCACTTAAGAACAAAAGTAATTAATTTTTACTTCAACTTGAATATTGATTACATATTGAGAAAACCTTTTTTTCTTCAATTTAAAAAATTACTAATTTATGAAAGGTAACCTTGAGATAATTAAATAACACAAAAGTTGTTTTACCCATTGAAGCAACATAAAAACTATCTTATTTCAATTTTAAGTGGCTTAGTGGAAAAAAGATCACCTAAGTGAAACAACTAAAAGACCCAAAGTGAGCCATACATAGATATGAATTTAATTATACAATTTGTTTATTATTGATATGACATATCGATTAGTTTGCATAAGGCCAAATAAAAATAGGCTTACTCTTATGCATGAACCTATCTTAATAGAAAATGGAATCTATTGCCTTATTTTAATCTCATTCATGTACAGATTTCCAACTTTATTGAGCATAACACTTGATTCTCCGAAGATTAAGCCTATGAAACTTAACCATGGTCAATGGTGTTTAATTTGGTATTAAAATTTGTATTTATGAACTGTATAATCTCTTTTGAACTCCACATTTATACATTTTGTGAGTGCAGATTATATTATTAATTTCATGCAAGAATGACTCACCAAATGGTGATTCTTCAGTGCCATTAAAAAAAGCACATATAATTAATTTTACCAAAAATAGAAAGAAGTTTTGCAAGGTGATTATAAGATATATAAACTACAAACGTTCAATTAACACGTTCTCAAATATTATTATTATTATTGTATAATACTTTCTCAAATCTTGAAGTATAAATTGAAGAAACTGTTGCCTGTAAAAATAGGTTAAATAAGCATACTTAAACACTAATTTTTATTATTCTATGAGTAACACTTTCTCAAATCATGCCATATAAATTGAAAAAACCATTAACTATATGATTAGACCACACAAGCAAATGCTATGCCGTAAAATACTGTGGTCAAATCCTAAAGCAATAATTTTTTTAGAATTGTTATTTTCTTTAAAAAAAAAAAAAGTTATAGTGACACATACATATATAAGAGACTGCTAATATACTCACGGGTAACAAGAAAGTTAGCAACCTTTATATTTATGTTTTAAATCAAAATATTTTTATTTTTTACAAAAAGATATAAAGGTTTTCAAGTCATTTCTATCCTCGAGGTGCACACGCGACTAGGTCGGCTCTAATACTAATTCCTTACATCGAATAGAAAAATCCTGTGCTAATGCTTTATAAGTAGGAGTGGTGCTCTCCCTCTCGACAGTGCGCTTTTATGGGACAAAACCTTGGACATAGATCACTGGTTGAGGCAAGGTGTCTAATCGAGGACAATACCGTCGAGGGCTCTGTGGAGAATTATAAAATGACCTACTCACTAAATGTAGAGTAATTATAAAATGACCTCAATAGCTGTGTACATTTTTGTCTTTTAGTGAAAATGAAATGACTTATTAGTCCAAAACACAAATGTAATTAAGCCCAATTTTCTTATAATAGGCCTAAGCCTATTTTAAAATAGGCACTAAGTTTGTCGAAAGATCCATTTCATCTTTTTCCTTATCTTCTAAGCTCAATCTCTTCACCCAAAAAAAAAAGGTTGTATGTCTTCATTTCTACAGTAAGAAGGCCTTTACTTCTTCATTTCAATTTATGTGAAGCCTAATATATCGTCATTAATGATTTAAATTATATTATTATAAAGATGAATTTTACAACATTCTTTTTTACAATTTCTTAGATGCCTTTACATGCATAATTAATGCCTTCCAATCTATATATTGGATTAATATATAAAAAATTAATTGCTCTGTCTAATAATTTTAAAAAATTCTAATTAAGTATCAAGTACAATGGATATGTTGATCAATTAGAAGTGAATTGTACTTATTAACTTTCAATGATACTTATTTTGTCATAAATTAAGAAAATATATAGAATGTCCCTATTATTTCACTAACTTTATTATTATTTCAATTGTGTCAAAAAAATTAACCTTGACAAAATTGGAATAATATTTTGTACCCGAAAATATCTTTGCCCATTAAAAAGGTACATTACCTATTAACTAAGCTTATAACATTTATCAACTATAATTGAGCTTTTAATCAATTATCTGTTAACTAGGCTTGTAATTGACGAATATTTAACTAGTAGGCTTCTACTATCCTTAATAAACTATGAACTATCACTATTTATCAATTCGTAATTAACCACTATTCAATCACTAAACTTTTACTATCCTTAACCAACATTGTTCATCAACTAAGTTTACTTTAATCAATAATTGTTATCAACCAAAGTTGACCTTGATCAATATTTGTTCATTAACCAAGGGTACAGTATTCATTAATTACTCATAAACTAAATTTGTAATTAAGTATTGTTCAATTGCTAAGCTTTTACTATTTGAAAAAACTTTCTATCGATTAATCCTCAATCCTAATACTATTCAACAACTATTTTTCAATGGCTATAACATATATTTTATTTCTCACTATGGTGAGTATTTTTTATTACTAATTTTCCTTTATCACCAATATGTTTATCACTAAAATGCTAGTTCTACCTTTAATACCTTGCTTATCAAATCCTTATCCAACCTTATTACTTTATTGCATTACTAATGCCTAAGTGCTTTTTAATAATGGTAATAAATCATCTTGTGTAGGAACTTGTAACCTGTTTGGGAAATCTTTTCCTAATATTAACCATATCAGTAGTATATGATTCCGTAGCTCATATGCATGTTAATTAAGGGGCAATATCATACTCAAATATTTAAATAGTTACCTAAGGGAGCAAAATTTTTATTTGCAATTATTTTCAAAACATAATAATGCTTTTGAAACTAAGTAATTACATTAAGATAGGACTCTAACTAAGCTGATTATAATTGGAAGGATAGTGAAAGAAAATAGATATCCCAAAATAGTCCACACCATAACTAATCCTTCCTCCATATACTACTTTGATTAGAAATTTGGAGAATAAAAAATGATCAATATGAAAAACTATAACACATGACTCCATGATATGATTAGGTGATATTAACCTCTTGCATGTAAACTATGTTGGCTAGAGACATAATTACAAACAAGATTATACTACTCTCTTATCTTATGGCTTACTAGGACCAAAATAAACCTAAACTTTGATATCAATTTTGTCACAACCTAAAACCCCTAGTCGTGACCGGCACATAGGCTAGGCTAATCCAATATTAGCTCAACCTAACAATCCTAAAACAATACACTCACTTCACAATGCTAAGACTTAGAAGACTTCAAAAATTATACCATGCTCTCAAAATACATAATTTATTTGACAAGGTTACATGGGGTTACCTAAAATCTAGCAAAACTTCTCCTAAAGAATGAACGTTTCTTAATTTGTACAAACATTCACAATTTGGTAATAAACACTTTTCGTAAAGTAAACTCAAATAACACAAAGTAACTATGGTCATACAAGGCCTATAGACATCACAACTCCTACACTACTTAAACCAAATCGACATTTAATAGCCAAGATGTCATGGCGTCTTATATCACCAAATATCTAGAAGGAGCCTACCCAATGCATCGAAGAGGTAAGCTAGTCCTAGAGCACCTCACTTAACTACTTGATGATTTGAAAAAAATAAATATAAGGAGTGGGATAAGTTTATCATTAACTCAATGAGTACATAAATAACAAAGTATATGGAAGGAGAAACAAGTTTTGCATATGAATTTTTCATAATCAAGTAATATTACAAATAAAATGAAATACTACTTCATAAATATTCAAAGTGTTAAACACATTCATTTACATAATAACCGACTCCTAAAAATATGATTTTTAAATATTTAAAAAAAAACTTATTGGATATATATATATATATATATATATGAGAAGGCATATCACGTTACTGTTCACAATGTCACCACATTATACTTGTTTCACATCTCAGTGCAACTGCACTTTATTTCTTAATTTCTTTCTCAGTGCCATTGCACTTTATTTCATAAACTTCTAGTGCCACCGCCTTGTTTATTACATCTTATAGTGCCTCTACTCTTTTTATTGCATTTTAATTTAATTAAGTACATCCAAGCTATTACCCTTGCTAATGGCTACAAGTTTCACATTTCTAGCTATGATTTTTTATTGATACGATAAATTTTCTTTTACCTTTTACATGATTTTTGACTAAATTTAAGTTAGGTAAAAAAATTTTAGTTACTAAATAGTGCTAAACAATAAAAGATAAACAGGTTTATGGCAAAAACTAAGAAAGTTACACATTTCAGGATTTTATCAATCTTGGAAATTGGTTGATTGATGTAAGTAACCAATCAGTCCAACCAATGAACAAAAGGTAGATTGATCTAGTCAAATAAATCATACTACTTTGCAAGTAACCTAATCATGACTTGATTGACTTGTCATTTTTTTTCTTTAACCTATTAGCCAGTATCGACTTGTTTTCTTTTCTTTTTTCTTTTACTTATATCAAAACACTATGTTTTGATATGAGCCTTAACAGCTTCCATTTCTTTGCAAAATAGAGGCCTTTATGGTGGTGTTGCAACATCCTTTTTTTTTTATTTAATTGCAACATCTAGCCTTTAAGCTCCCTGTGACACCTCAATTTCAAAAGGGTAAGAGAAGAATAGATTAGGAAAAGAAGAGAAAAGAATATGGTAATAAAGAAGGGAAATTCACTATCATCGATGAAATTCACATGCTTCCTTTGGCCAATAGGCTAATTGTTGATTTCCAATAGCTAGTAACAACTAACTAATAACCAAGATTGTTAACATAAATTTACAATAATATCTTTACTTCTTTTTATGACTTTACAATAGTATCTCTAATTAATTCTTATCAAGATGATCTTTATCTCCAAGGATGTCAAGACTCAACAAACTTAGGAAAATGCCTTAAAATATCAAATCATATTTCCCCAGTGGCTTCTTCTATTGGTTTGTTCTTTTCACTTAGTTAATACTTTTGTAATAGCTTACTTTTTTTCTTTGAATAAATTGCTTAAATAGAATGGTTTTAGGATCTCTCAAGCTTGATAAAGCCTACCATGGGCCAAGCAAATGTTATAGGGACATAGCAAGGTTTAAGCATCATTTCAACATAGAAACATGGAATGTAAGGGTGGATTAATAAAGAGGTAAGTAAAAGTAAGTGCATGCCATTGATCTTACCTTAGCAATAACCTCACATGGTCTATAATAATGAGTTGCTAGTTTTTTTGTGTGGTTCTTTTCTCCATTAATTGTTGTCTATAAGCTTGTAATTTGAGGAATACCTAGTCCCCTACCTTAAAACTTCTCTATGATAGATGTTTGTCTACCAGTTGCTTTATACAACTAATGGCTTTAGTACATTGTTTTAAGGCTGTAAATCATTTCTTCTTTCACTATCAAGGTTCTATAAATTGATTAAACATTCAAATCTTATGGCAAGTAAGGAAGGTTAAGGGGTGGAGGATGTCCATAGATTGCCTTATAGTTAATGGAAGAATGATTGGTGGTGTTGTATTGCCACTTTGCAAATGGTAACTACTTGCTCCACTCTTATGGTTTTTGCCAAGTCAATTTCCTTAAGTAACCTTCAAGGCACCTCTTAAAGACTTCAATTTAACCATTTATCTGTGGATGATATGTTGATGACAAACTCTGTGTTACACTTAACAGGCTAATGAATTATTGCTAAAACTTGTTGACAAATAGTGGATTCTATCACTAATTATATTGACTAGTGCCCTATAAGGCTTGTAGACATTATCTAAGAATATTTAAGCCAATTGGGAAGTTGCAAAAAGGTGTGATAGAGCCAAAAAATACATGCATACTTACTAAATCTATCCACTATGAACTAAGGGGTATCTTTGCCAAAAGATAGGGGGAGTCCCTAAATGAAATCCATTGCTATGCTATGCCACAATCTATAGGGAATGGGTAGTGGTTGGAGTAAGCTTGCATTAGGAATTGTTTCATATATATTTAAGTCTTAAGCAGGTCTCCATTATTTACTGATGAAGGTCTTAATATTAGTTAGCAAACTTTTCTAATGGCACAAGGCCTTCACTCTCTTCCAAGTTGCATTACACTTGAATGACCCCTTGTAGTAAGGAATACAACCATTAAAGTATGTTATCTTTGGCTTAAAGGTCTTTTCTAACTATAATTTTGTTCTTTTTCATTATTACCTCCCCATTCCATTTGTGTTTGGTGTGTAAGGTTGCATTCTTTTATAATTCAACTACTAGTCATAGAAATTAATGTTCTTTACTCCAACTTTTCTTCATTAAGTCCCAAAGTTCTATAGAAACAAAGGTGAATACCATATGAAGTAGTTCTCTATGTTGTTCCTAGATTTGGATCTTTTCAAGAGAGTAAATGTGATGTTTTCCTCAAGTGGAGAAAGATAGAGGAAAAAAAAAAAGAAGTGAATTTTATACACACTTTCACTCTTTGTAACATTTTGTTTTTATTTTAAGAGACACTTTACCATCTACTCAATTGAGGGGATTCAAATTCTACGTAATAACCCAACAAAAAGGAAAATAAGATTCAATATGGAATTAAGCAAATAGGTTAAAACCTAATTTAAAATCATATTAAAAGCAATCAAATCAAAAAACTAAGTGTGTCAAAGATGGTCATTATACTAAGACTAGTGATAAAGGGTCTTAGCTTTCTCAAAGTTGTAAGCTTGATTAATCTTGCTTGAATTCCATTATTAGATTTAGACAATCTCATTTGATGACAAGTGCTTCCCTGCCATGCCCTTGATTCTTATAGTTAGGTAGGCATAAGTGTCATTTAAAGCATTTAAAGAGATCATGATTTCCTTTATCTCCTTTGCTAACCTTGACTCCACTTGCTTTTCTTATGCCTCCTACTCTTTTTGCTTTCCTTCTTCTATTTTTATTAAATAGATCTATACTCTTTTCTTCAGGGGATAGTCATGATCAAGCGAATATTTTTTAAGGTAGAAGTTGCATAGAATCTTACTCTTGTGCTCCTCTACTTATATTGGTGTTAGACTCTTTTGGAATTTCATAGTGGGTTTTTTGGATTTTCCTTTCTAATTATTTACCCTATTATTACTTCCTCCCTTCATTCTTTTTGAAATTCCTATTCTTCTTCCCTCTTGACCACCTACATTCACCTTACTCAACCGGTTGTTCATTCTATAGTTATTATCTTATCTTTGCATTCCAACACCTTCCTGCATCTATTCACATTTAATTCTTGTAATTTTGCTAATCTAGTTGCCTTAAATAATGTATTGGAATAAAATAACTTTACCCTATTAATGATTTCTTGCATCAGGCCAACCAAATAGTAACTTAACTTGTGACTTTCTACTAACTCCACCTGGCTAGGAAGATTCAAAAGAATATCAATAATTTGCTAGTTTGCCTTTTCGTTTCATTTTCATCAATTCCTCGATAAGGTCATTGAACATGGAACCAAACTAAATCTTGATTACTTCTACCAAATTGGTCCACTTTATTTGCCATTACTACTCTTTTCAAATCCTTGGTACCACTTGAATTGAATGAATGAAAGGGAATCCGTTCTATATAACATCTTTTTTTAATCACACGTCATAAACAGAGATGCCATATGAATTCTTATTCAAATTATGGTCCCTAATATAAATATATATAATCTTATATATATTATATATAATGATATAATATATATAATCTTATTTAATTTTAATAATTTAACATTTATTTAATAAAATGTTATAATTGAATGAACAAAATAAAATGCAACAAAACAATCCAAATCCATGGAAAAAAATTATGGATGTTTTCACTTAGGGCAATGGACTTTTTTTTTTTTAAATGGATTTTGTTGACACAAAATACCATACCTAAAAGCCCATTTACTCCAAAATTTTGACCTAAAACAAATCATGTATCAGTTCAAGTAAATCCATTAGATGTAAAATTAAAAAAATCAAAAATCAAAATTTCACAATGGAATTTCTATGAATTAGATTCACAAAAACCAAAATGCAAGACTAGCAAAGATGACCTCATTTTCCTCTAGTGTGCCATTCAAAAGGAAAAACTACTTACATTTTGCTATCCATCTTATCACGTCATCCTTAGTGAATCTTGGGAAGTTGACCTTTGTAAGTTTTAGTTTTATTCACTTATACTCTACTTCCTTTGTCATGATTTTTGTTCATTAATTTTGCAAATTGAAAAGATAGTCAGACCAATTCTTAAAGTCCATTGAGAAGTTGTTCTATTGTTATCATCCTTTAGTCCACCATAATTTGTAAACACTTATCCCATTATTCTACTATCACACACATATGCCTTTCCACTTCCTTCAATGATGCTTGTAGATGTAGTCGCCTTTTCCTTCACCAAAAGTCATGTACTTTGATACTAATATTATGCCTCAATTAAGAGAAAAATAGATTGAGAAGAGAAGATGGTTAAGAAGAGAATTCCACAATCATCCATGACATTCTTGTGCTTCCTTTAGCCTTTTAACAAATATGCCATTGCTTTCTAATGGCTAGTAACAACTAACTAACAACCAAGTTTGTTAATAATATCCCACTTAATTATCTAATTAATTCCTAACACTTCTCCATCATAATAGCTAATAGTTAGCAACTAATGCTCCTCCATCGTAGTAGCATCTATTGATTGAGGCGCTGTTTTGCTTCAAGTATTCTTGCTTTCTATTTAGCTACACTACTTTCTAGAATAAAAAGGCTTGATTTTTTTGTCATCAAATTGTATATTTTATTTGAACAAAAGGATGTTGATGGCATTGTTCAAGTAATTGCTAAGTGAAGATTTAAGTTCTACATACAAAGTTTTAAACTTATTAGCTATAGAAGGCTATTCTAGATTATCATATATGTATCAAATAACAAAACTGTTATTCAAATCCAATTTTTTATTCCTTTTAAAAGACATATGCAAATGCATTGTTTGGTTTAGCATGAATTTGTGCTTATTTGACTTCATAGTATTATTTATTCCTTATGAGTATAACTTATGGTTTTATTGATAAAATTATACCAATTTTTTTTAAGTTTGGTTAAATTATATATGATATTTCTTTTAAAAATGGCACTTGACTCTCTTCCAACTTATTTTCGATCAATGAAGTTTTCTACATATTGTACATTTCTTCCAAAAATGAAATTATTTAAATATCTTTACTATTTTATTAAGAATAAAATCACAATCTCATATTGGAATTTAACATCAACTTAGTCATTGTTACTATTACACTGTTATGTTGTACATAACATTAACCTTTTTTTAGAAAAAATAAATTAGAGAAGAAATTTTTGTAAAATATATAAATATCAAAATGTTAAAAGAGTCTAATATAATTTTTAAAATAAAAGAAGTATCAAATGTAATTTAGTTAAATCATCTAAGAAGTTATCATAATTTATTATGCTTTTATCTAATGGTAGATGTACATGGTTTGAGCTTTAATTATGAGTGAGTTTAAGATGCAATTTTACTTTTAATTGCATACAACCATATGATGCTTGCACTAGATCTTTGCTAGTGCCAAAGTTGACTAATTAGCCAAAAATGCTACATATACCTATAAGTTTTATATAACTGCAAATTTAGCCTCACATTTTTATTTTAATAGCACATTATGGCATGCATCATTAGCCTTATTTGAGCAACACCATTATGTAACACGAAAGAGACATATTTTTTTAAATATGTTTCATTTCATCTAGTTCATCTAATCTTTTTATAAAATATATGAATGAAGTCAAGTAAAAAGGAAAAGATAAAACCTAGTGATAAATTGATGATGATGATGGTGATGATGATGATAAATAAAAGCAATTTATCAAATTTGAATATCAATGAAGTGAAAATTTTTAGAGAAGGGGCAAAACAAAAAGCAAAGTTAAAAAAATTATATAATAAAAGAGAAATATATTTTAACGAAAACAAAAGGTAGATATTATGTGGAATGAAAAAAGAAAAGGGAGAACAAAAAGAAAATAAAAAGGTTCAGAGGACCATATATAATTTAATGTGGAGTTATATGAAAACTTGATGTTTAGAGGGAGGCTAACTTTTTATGAAGCATATGAATAATTTTAAATAAAGATAAAGTAAAATAAAAGCTATCAAAAAATTGATAAAAATAAGCAAATAAAGTTATTTATTAAACTTAAAGTTAAAAGAGGCTAAAATTTTGACAAATACAAAGGCAAGTAAAGAAAACATAACATTATTAAATGGGGAAGTATTTTAGAAGATAATAAAGAAAAAGATTGAGAGGGTTACATGTAATTTATTATGGAGTTATATGTAAGCTTGACCTTCTGAGGAGACCATTTGTAAATTTTACCAAAGTTCCTATATCTTAAGTAAAATCCTTCCAAATGGCAGGGGGTTTCATTTAGCATAGCTTTAGTAAGCAAAACTTTGTAATTTTTGTCATGAGAGAATATACTTTTCAAACTACATCAACAAAGGAGGAGGAGAATATCTTGTATTGAGTGTACGAGTGCATGAGCAACAAACATAATTGGTTTTGTTCCAACTTTTATTTAGATATGTTTCTCTTTATAGAACTCTAGGCCATCATCTTTTCTAACTTTTATATTTTTATTGTGTACTTTGTGAACAACATACTAATTAAATTTCAACAAGACTTTCTCATATAAAGTTGGATTTTCTAGGAAATTAAATTTTACATCATTTAACTATTTTAAGCTTTGAATAATCGTTTGAAAATTTATGATAAATAATTGTTTTTATAATTATACACATATCTTGATACATGGTAAAATGTTGGGAAACTCAACCTCTCAAAAGATTCAACTATTCACTTTTTTTTTCATTCCAATATTTACTATATCACTCTTGCCTTGATTTATCCATGGAGTTGTATTATTTTTTGTTCTTTATTTGACACTCTAAAGTGCAACAATTAATTATATTATCATTACGAGTGCACACAAGTTAAACTAAATTTTACCTTGACTTAAAGTTTAGCCTAATATAAAGCCAAATAAAAAAATAAAAAAAAAAAAAGACCTAAGGCTTGATGTAGTCAAAAGCCAAGCCTGGTTAGCCAGATTGGGTAACCGAGCTAGACTCTCTTTTTTTAAAAAAAAAAAATTCAAAACTTTGAACACATATATCTTTATAATCACTTAACTATTTTAGACATATAACTATTTGTTTTGATATGTTTTTATGATATTTGGGCAATAAAAATGAAAAATGTATGTTTAATGGAGGTTCCAAGAAGAAAACACATTTATAAATAGTAAAATATTAAAAAGTGATAACTCAAAGTTTGGTGGTTTAATTTGGGCTTTTTTGTTATAAGATATTTCTTCCGAGATGAAAGTGATACAAATTGTAGTTGCTGGTTTGCCAACTTATTTTCTTCAAAAAAAAAAAAAAGCTCATTTACTCTCTTAAATTTGAGATTTTAGTTTTCAAATTAAAAAAAATGCATATTTTTTATCTTTTTTTTTTTGTTTGAATATGATAATCATATTCAGAAGGAGCCTAACAAAATCCTTGATCCTTGACCATTTGTAATTTATAAAACATATTACATATTTTTTACTAAAGTTATAAAATAACTGTTAAAAAAGAATTCTTCTCATTTTAGTTCCTATATATATATATATATATATATATATATATATATATTGCCATAGCCGAACTTTGACAATATTGGGCTAATCAGGCTATATGAGTCGAATTAACACTCTTAATTATCATACGAGGGCAAAAGTTATTAATTCTTACTATTGCAACTTGAATATCGATTATCTATTGAGAAAGACATTTGTTTTTCAACTTTAAGAATTAGGAATTTATGAAAAGTAACTCTCAAATCTTGAGATAATCAAATAACACGAGCTATTTTATCCATTGTAGCAATTCGAAAACTATCTTATTTTAATCTCAAGTGGCTTAGTGGAAGAAAGATTGCCTAATCTTTCTTAACAGGTGAAATAACCAAAAAAACTCAAAGTGAGCTCTCTCTCTCTCTCTCTCTCTCTATATATATATATAAAATTATACAATTGTTCATTATTAATATAACAGATCGAGTAGTCTGCATAAAGCCTAAGAGACATAGGGTTATTTTTGTCCGTGAACCTGTCTTAATCGAAAATGGAGCCTATTGTCCTATTTAATCTCTTTCACGGATTTCCAACATTATTGAGCATGACACTTGATTCTCCGAAGATTAAGCCTGGGCAACTGAACCATTTTTAATTAGGTTTTCAACTTTGTATTTATGAATAGTATAATATCTTTTGAATTTGACATTTATATATACATTTTGTGTTTGTAGATTATATTATTAATCTAATGGAAGAATGACTCACCAAATGGTGATTCTTCAGTGCAATACTCAAAAAAGAAAAAAAGAATTTGACCAAAAATAGAAAGAGGTTTTGCAAGGTGTGCTCATGAGATATGAATAATAAATACTGCAAACATTTAATCAACACTTTCTTAAATATGGTTATTATCGTACAAGCAATACTTTCTCAAATTGCGAAGTATAAATTGAAGAAATTATTGCCTATAAAATGGGTCAAATAAGCATATAATACGCCATAAATAAGTCTGATCGAATTCTTAAGCAACGATTTTTATTATTTTATAATTAGTACTTTCTCCAATCATAACATATAAATTGAAAAATATTTTGGCTATGGGAGTCGGGCATGCAAGCAGATGCTACGCCATAAAAGACTATGGTTAAATCCTTAAGCAACAATAAGTATTGTCATTTTTGGAAAATGACAAACATCTACAACTGCTAACCTACACACAAGTTATTGTAGAGGTTAGCAGTCTCTATATTTATGTTTTAAACTAAAATATTCCGATTTTTCAGTAAAAAAAATAAATATTTCTTTTGATTTTTTTTATAAAAAAAATTTTTAGATCTCAAAATATAAGAATATGGTATATTTTTTATTTTATTAAATACTAAATTTTTTTTACTCTTCATTTATTATTACACCTAATACATTTAATAATGTATGACATTTTTTTATATAAAATAATTATGGATAAAATAGAAAAGAATTATTAAATTTAAATTTAATCAATAAGTTAAACTAATATTAATTATTTTTTTAATATTAATAAAATAATTTTTTATTTTTAATAAATAAGACCATATGGAGTATATATAAAAATATTTAAGTTATTTTTATATAAAATTCATAATTAATGAAAAGGTATTAAAGCATTTTCATATACTACTTAAATGTATGCTAATAGAAACATGACCTAAATAGCTATTTACATTTTTGTCTTTTAGTAAAAAAGTAATGATTTATCTGCCCAAAACATAGATGTCAGCAAAGAGACTGGCAATTTACGCACGCATACATCCACATACTACCTAAATAGCTACGTACCTTTTTGTCTTTTAGTGAAAAAGTAATGATTTATCCGTCCAAAACACAAATGTCGGCGAAGAAAACGCGCTCTCTCTCTCTCTCTCTCTCTCTCTCTAGAGAGGTCTTTGTCGGTCATTGTAAAGTTGATATTCAGCAGCGAGGCCAACTTCTTACATACAAGACATTTGGTTGTCACCAATAAGCCCAATTTTCTTATAATGGGCCTAGGCCCATTTTAAGACAAGCATTAAATTTGTCCCAAGATCCATTTCATCTTTTGTCGTATCTTCTAAGTTTGATCTCTTCATCGGCTTTAAAAAACAAAAAGGAAATTTCTATCTTACATATCTACAGTCGGAAGGCCTATAGTCTTCATTCCGATTTATACGAGGCCCAAAATGACATCATTAATTATTTAAATTATATTATTATAAAAATAAATTTTACAATATTCTTCTTTACAGTTTCTTAGATGCCTTTACGTGCTTGCTTAATGCCTTCCGAACTATTGAATTAATATATAAGAAACTAGTCCTACCCCTACAAGATGCAGAAAAAATAAAAATAATGATCCGTGAGTTTTACAAAACAAATTCAGAAAGAAGAAAAACAAATATGTGTGGACAATAACTGTACAGACATATATTGTTTCATGTACTGAAATCAACAGTGTCATAACACGCAACCTATCAAAATCTCACTATTTACAAGCCAGAGCTGCAATATTCATAAGTTACGGCTTGCACGGGTTTTATATTGATATATTAATTAGTTGCACTATTTAGTAGTTAAAAAATATGCTAATTAAGAATCAAGTACAATGGATATGTTGATTGGTTGAAATTAATTGAACTTATTAACTTTCATTGATACTTATTTTGTCATAAATTAAGAAAATATATAGAATGTCCATATTATTTGCTAACTTTATTATTATCTAAATTGTGTCAAAAAATTAACCTTGACAAAATTGGAACAATATTTTGTATACAAAAATATCTTCCCTCGGTTAAAATGGTACCAACATTATTTCAATACTAATAATATCATTAAATCAGTTATTACAAAAATTTATTCAAGCACTATCCTAATGTGTGATTACAAGGCAGGTTAAATAAATGACTTTTATCCAAAAAAAATTATAAAGCATAAGGCTATAAATGAATCAATTTGTTTGTGATTTGTTCAAGTTCAGTATAAAATGCTTTGTTTTAACTTGATTCATTTATTAAATAAACAAATTTGAACATAACGTTAAGTTCATTTAATGAAACTTGCCAAACTAAAATATCTGATGCTGGATTTGTTTGGTTTATAAACATTTTATTTTAAAATAAAAAATAAAAGTATTCAAAAAAAATGACATACAATTAGGAGTGTTTATTAGCCTGTTAAGTCTTAGGAGTCGGCCTAATCAGGTCAGGTTGAGTTAAGTTAAAAATATAAATGTGTATAATTTTAAACAAAATTATATCAGATCGGGCCGAACTACAGACGAAAACATGTTTTGTCTAACCTGCTCTAATAGTTATTTTTTTTTAGTTATTAATATTTTACCATCTTTATATTTTTTTTATTCTTATTTTATCTAATTTTCTCTGCATACTGCAACTTTTATACCTATGCAAACCTTCCTTTCTTCTTAATTATTTTCATTATTAATGCGCATACTTACTAATATTTTTTTTATTAAATAATGAAAAAATATATATTTACCTAAGGCTAATTATGCTAGTTAACTTATAGTTTGCTTGATAATACTAAACTATTTATTTATTATTGATAAAAATATAAAAGTTCTAAAAGTTAATTGTTTTAAAATATATGCCTATAAGTTTGTGAAAAAATATTTTTATATTACAAGTATTAGTTTATAAAAAAAAAAAAGCTTAGGGACCTTAACTCGCCTTAACCCAACATAAAATCGGGCTTGTTCGAGTCAGCTCGAGCTACAAATATAAAAATAAACCTGATATTTTAATCGGTCCGGATATCAGGTCTACTAAATGTCTTGCTCGATCATACCTATAAACAGCCCTACATATAATTATATATGTTATATAATTTTAAATTATTATAAAAATTATTCAATTTATTAGACTCATATAACTCATTTATAATTTTCAATGAATTTATACAAGTGATTTCCAAGTTTTCAATTAATAAAGCTTTTTGAGCTCGGTTAATTTTATGAGCTTATCTCGAACAAATCATCAATATATATATATATAGATATAAAATGTTTGGTACTGTTTTTTATCGTTGTTTATCACTATTCATGTCTTTTTTTATTTATTTCCTGTGGGGGCCGCCTGTATTGAAATTTTTTTAATTTCCCCCACATCTTGAAAGGCGTAGCTCCTAATTATTTATTAAATGAACTAGGCTTGAGAACATTATAGCTCTACTCGCTCACGCCGATAGTAAAGAACAATTAATTAAGTCTTCAATATAATTTTTTAATATATAAAAACCCTATGGCCGAAAGGAGACAATGGATAAAGATAAAGGATAAACTAGAATTTACTTCCATCTAATTTAGTCCAAAATAAGTTTGTCCTATGTTGTTTCATATTCATAATTTGTTTGATTACTATTTAATTATCATGTAATATTTTACATATAAATTTTAACTAAATAATAATGTGAATATTAAAATGATAAAAGATTTTATTATTGAGTGTATTTTTTTAGTGCACTTTGAATATTTTCACACTCTTTTGAGTCTATTACTAAGGTTAAGTAAAACAATTTAATTTTGAAATGTCAAATTAATGTCAGTAAGTGTTTTAAAAGATTAATTCTTTAAGGTATAAGTAAAACATGCTTTGAACAATAAAAAATTTATTATTATAACTTTTATATAATTATTTTGACCAAAAGTAAAATCCGAAAAAGCTGTACAAGTGTTGATAACTAAAAAATATAAAAAAAAGCCAAATAAATTAAGAGAGTGTTGAATAACCTACTTAAATTACAAGAAAATAAACTAATAATACTATTTAAATTTTGAATCCATTGACAAAATCCATAATAAGTTGAAATTAGTCGTCATCCATCAATTCATGTATTGATGAATCCCGACTAGCTTTTGTCTTATACTTCTTAAATGAACATAAAAAACCAAGGAGTTTTCAATGTTGTCCCTCCTAAATTACCCTAAACACCTTCACCCTTCTCACTATTTACCATGAATTACGCTCCCCATGCTACAACTTATCAACAATGCAATAACTCATGAAATTGGTTAAAAATTGACACATATTTTATGATACTTGATTTTTTTTATGTGATATAATGATTATGTAATGAAACGAAAGTACGAGTTTTTTTTTTGGTTAATTAAAGGTTCAATTTAACTAACTATTGATAAAAACAAGAGAATTGATATTTTAGTTTTTTTTAAAGATATATCTTATTTTAATTTAATCTCTTAAAATTTTAGCGCTTCACTTCAATCTTTTAAAGAGTATTTTTTCAATTTTGTTATCATATTAAGTCCCCTTAAAAAATAATTAATAGAAATAAATAATGTGACTTAATATGACGTTGATAATGTTATTAAGTATTTATTTGGCCTTAAAATACTAAATAATTAAACACACTATTTTTCCAATAGTCACATCAATTTTATACTATAACTTATTATTTTTTAACAATAATATAAAAAATGCAATCTTAAAAGTTTCAAATTTAGTCTTAAATTTTGTCAAACCAAAATCAAACAAAACATATATTTGGAAAACTCAAAGTATCCATTGAGTAATAATACTAATTAAAAAAAAAAAGGCAAGTATAAATTACGTTAAATTTGCTTGGGATTTGGTCAAATTGCATTTGATATTTCTTTTCTTGAAAAGATTATACTTGACTCTCCAAATACCTTGATTATATTACAAAAAAAGTTCCTCTAATTTATATCGTATCAAAGGAATTAGTTTTATGCATAATAGACTATAATTTTATTTTTAATATAACAATTAAAAATAATTAAGTTGATATTAAGCTTTAATATAAGATAGTAATTTTATTTTTTAAGAAAATACATATTTTATTAAAAAATAATTCTATTAATAAAAATTAATTAAATATAATATTTAAAAGAAGATGAGTATCATCTCGAACACAAACACAATCCAACAAGCATTTCTGCTGCACTTTGGGCCATCCACATTCTCCTGCTTCCCATCCCACACTATCTTTCCCCTTTCTCCAATCGCAATCGTTGACTTACTTCGTATCCAGATGATAGTATGGTCTATACAGAATGTGAGTTTACACTATAACGTACTTGATCACAGCTCGATAAATTTTGGCACCTTCAGTGTCTTTAATTTTTTTCTCCTACATGTCATAGCAATTGCCTTGATTTTCATTAGAAAACAGAGACAGAGCTGTGAACATAAGACGACACAAGCTTCTCTAAAATTTTCCCCCCTCCTTCCTTCTTCAGCTGCATTCACCAAGAACAGCATCCTATAAACCAAAAAAAAAAAGAAAAGGAAAAAAGATCACAGTCCTATGATATCCAAAAGAAATCAAGTCCGTATGATGATTTTTATGATACACCCAGAAGAAATACAAAATCAGAACCAGAACAGCATTTCCAGCAGAATCAATGTGAATGCGGCCCCAAACAGATTTTTCTAGTTAATCAACTATATAATAGCTTCTTTGTGTTTCCATTTTTCCCTTTTCTATTTTTTTATTTTTTCCACTATGGGTTGTTACCCTTGCAGATGAAAAATATAAAATTTATGACTTTGTATTGGAATATAATCACCCACTTCAATCTCTAAAAACTATTCTTATGCTCATTTCACAATGAAAATTAACTTAAGTTCAAGCACACAAATTTGATTTGGTAGAGGAGTGTATGGGTTGTACAGGTAGTAATAAAATGAGTACAGTATTTCTCTCTTAAAGGAAGACATTTGATTACCAATTATCAAAATTAATTCTATTATCTAAATTATCTAATTGAAATTAAAAATTGATAAAGGTAAAATTTAATGGCAATATACTCACTTAACAAACACTGATTATATATATATATATATATATATATATATATATATATATATATATATATATATATAAAGGCTTTGGAATTTAGAATCTCCTATTTGCTTTTCTAAGCATTACTCATAATAGACTCTTACAATTGCATCCAAATGAATTAATGGCAATCCCATTAAAATAAGTGAAATTATCTCTTGAATAAGTCATTGTACTCATATATCTCTACTCTTGTGATTATAAACATAGTATAAACCATTTACATATAAAGGATTCAATGCAAATATTTGTAAGCCACTCAAATGTAACTCATATTTTCATAAAATTACTATCTAAATCTATTACTTTAATGATCCATATTGTAATCAACCTCTTAAACTTTTTGCAATGCATTAGATAAATAGTGGTTAGTCATTCATGAACAATAGAAAAAAAAAAGATTAATTCAATAAAAAGTGTCATAAGATTATTCTAAAATTAACTTAATTAGTAAATAGGTTTATCTAAACTCTAGATCTAAGGATTTAGCTACACATAATGAAAATTAACAAAGCAACAATAAAAATAAACAAATTTATAGTTAAAAGCTAAAGAAAAGAATGAAGAGAAAATAAATTTGCTAAAGTGACAATCCATTAGTAAGAATTTTAGATCTCCTCCTATGTTTAATGGATTTCCAAGGTACTCTTTTAGGGTGTTCCTAACCTCACTTTGCATCTCTAGGTCTCTTCTCAACCTCGTCTCTCATAAATTCAAAGTTGCCTTACAAAAAGTACCAAATTTAGCTATACATGGGCAGCCTATATCGAAATCACCTTACTACATGAGTTTCCCATGTAGCATTAAACATATCACATTGAATCAGGGCCTCTTCACATACCTATGTAAGTGGACATGGTCAACTTGTGTTTGCCTTTAGTTAGCTTAAAACTTCTCCCTTTTACATGCCAATACTCACCAACACAACTAGCTTATATTCCTTACCAAATATGCTTGATTTTCTACTGATTTACTCATACTTTTCCATTTTCACCTATTTCTAATTAAATCATATAAATAGCACATAAAAACCATATAATGTAGATTTAATTACTCAATTTTATTTCAGAAAAAAGTATGCATATTTAACACCCATCAATTGCAATAGAAAGCATCTTTTGAATTGATAAGTAGGCATGCCAAAGGCAGAAGTAATCTTGGCTTCACTTATGAGAATGCAAAAAATTATCTCAAATCCAAAAGGTAAAGAAACATGGGGTATGGAAAAGCTTATTATTTGTTGTTCTATTTCTAGAAAAAATTATCTAAAAAATCCTTTTTTTTTATCATGCTTATAGATGGATATAAAAGAATAGATAACATATTTTTTAGGCCAAAACCAAAATGTTGCTTAATTATGCATATTTTGGTAATGTGGTGTCACTCAATACAACATATAATACCAACCATAATCATAGACCATTTACTATCTTTTTAAGAATTTAATCACTACATAGGATTGGTTATTTTTAGGGTGGCATTACTATATGATGAAATCATCAAGTCTTTTAAATGATTGTTTAAAACATTCTTGGAGGCACATAAGCAAAAATGACCTCTTATTATTTTTTCTAATCAAGATCAAGTAAGGGTAAGATCATTATGTAAGGTGATCCTCAAGATGAAGCATGAAGTATGCATATGACAATTGTCCTAAAATGGCATTAAGCACCTTGGAAACTTGATGAAAGAAGGCTCACATTTTTTGACAAATCTTCAAAAGTGTGTGTATGGGTACAAGGAGGAAAAACATAATTTGAGGCAACATGAAGTAGCTTGCTATCCATGTGCTATGTGCATAAAAACACATGGCTGAGTTCAATTTATGATGTTAAGGAGAAATGGGCTATTTTGTATATGAAGCACGTGTTCAACTAGGTATATAGAGCACACAACTCAATGAAAATGTTAATGTTAATGTCAAGAGTTATTAAAAACCTAGCTTGGATATCAATCAATTCTTTAAACACTTTGATTGAAGAGTTGGCTTGAGTGTCTACCAAATAAGAGATGAAAAATAGCTTTCACCTCCAAAGATTCACAATCAAGTCAATTTATAGTATGGACTGATGTGCTTTTATTTATTTTAGCAACCTGTTTCATGGTTAATGTATTAGAAATCTAAGCATTGCTTTTCTCTTTCAAGATAATCAATTACATGATGGAGTATCATGCTTAACACCTCCAATGCTATATAGACCCCCAGCACCACTAGCATGTCCATAAATAGATGGAAGTGATCTTAGCTATACTAAGATGTTAATGGTAAGAGTAATTGATTTTTTAATCCTTAGTTAATTAATGCTTTTGGTGTGATTAATGTTCTTTTATTATTTAGATGCCTCTTGATTACCCTATGTATCACTTGAAGCATTGGACTTTAGTGGAGATATCTCAATAGGTATATGATTATATTGTAATTATAGATTTGTAAAGCTAACCATAAAAGAATCATATTTATTGAAATAAATATATCCACTATAATCTCAATTGCAACATATTGACTTATCACAACTTAAAGTAATGCGTTACAAATTTAATTGCACTTCAAAGTTCTTACAAAGTCAATCCTTAACACATATCTTTCAATTAAGGCACATCATTGCCTTATCGGCTTTCAATTACAATACATGCTTCATTTGGCTTCCTTCACGTGTTAGTAACTAGGTTGTTATAGTACTTTTCATCCCTATAAATGTAGGTTTAGAAACCAGACTGAAATGAAAGATAAGTCATAGAGCTTGCCACTTGACTATAATTCTTTTTGGTGTACAATATAGAATGAAGCTTGCCTTTTTGTACATGGCATACTTCTATTTTGAAAGCTTGCCATTGCCCAATGAAGCTTACCTTTTGAAAGCTTCCATTGTAATTCTTTTTTTGTATCTAAAGCATGTATGGCATGAGGCTTATGTAAAGGAAAGGAAAGGAAAGGATTATGGCCTTCTTAACTTTGTCTGTTTAGTACTTAGTGCATCTTCCCTTAGTGTTGAAGATTCTTATAAATGAAGGAAACATATCTCCTTAGTTGTAGTGATAGAAAGTGCACAGATGCAAGGTAGAAGCACTTGAGATAACCATTCTACCCCTCAATTATCTGCCATTCATATTGTTAAGTTCATGCCTATACCCAAGATCAACTGGAGAAGGAAACCACAAACGTGAGAAAACTCTAACCTTTCCTGTCGAGTCTTCCTCTTCCTTAAGCCATTGGTGCTTGTGCACATGGTTAATGAACACGGTTTGTGGCAATTATTCCCCTAAAGTGTTCTTCCTTGAGGTTGAACAAGGTTAGATGCACCTTTTTTCCTTTGATTTTGTGGGCTAGTTGTATTGTGCAAAATGTTTGCAATTTGTATTGCGTTCCTCCAATTATTGACAAGGGGATTCAATTTTTAGGTGTTTAGGAGGTCAAAAGTTCATTTCATAACTTTGTGCTTTGATCTGCTATTCATTTGGAATTGCTTAGAGCTATTGATAGGTAACTAAACTTCTATAGAAAATTATTAACCGAGAAGCCAAAAATTAGCTTGGATTTGCTAATCAAAATATATTCCAACTCATTGTCATCGCAAGTGTTGTTTAAATCCAAATATCTCTTCAAAAAAATATTATAAATATTGAACTTGCATCTTTTTTTTTTAATATCACTTTGGTTTCATTGCATTTTGTTTAAATCCAACTCATCATGGGTGAACTTAAAAAGGTCAGCAGTTGTTTATCTTAATTTACCGGTTTTCACTAAAAAACTCAAATCTGGCCTTATTATCCACATTGTTATAGCAAAGAAAAAGAAAAAAAGAAATTGCTATAGCAAATTGCATACCCTACGACAGAGTTTAATCATATCATCTTATTGAAAAATAATAGTTTTTGTAGCATTTATATAATTAATTCCATCTTATTTATATAACCCTCAAGTTACTTTTTAGTTTTCTGCATCATTTTCTCACTCGTACACTATAAACTTTGAGGCCAAAAGTCAATTCCTAAGTAATTTAGTTTATACTAGTGACATTACTTGTTATAACAACCTAAGGATATGTAGATCAATGTTTGATCGACTATGTTCAATGCTAGATAATATTAAAGGACTTAGACCCAAAAAAATATGTTAATAGATGAGCAAGTATCGACTTTTTTTAAAATATTTTAGCACACCACATAAAAGAATGGAGTTATATAATAAACTTAGGAAGATCAATGGAAACCATAAGTAGGCATTTCCATCTAGTGTTGAATGCTATAATGCAATTGCATAGACAGCTGTTTAAAACACCAAAGCTTATTCCAGAAGATTCAGTAGATGAGAGATGGAAATGATTTGAGATAAATAGTCATTAATGTTTCACTATTCCCTCCTTATGACATCCTTCATGACTTGTGTCTTTTTGTTAGAATTAACTTGATGCACTTGGCGGAATACATATTCGGAGAAAGGAGCGACTAGAAGAGAAACACCAATATCGTAACAGGAAAAGGGAGATCACAACTAATATCTTAGATGTATGCTCCCAAGATAGCCAGTTCATATATGTTTTGCCTGGGTAGGAAGGGTCTGCAGCTAATGGACAGGTATTACATGGAAGGCATAGTCTAAGAGTACCAAAGGGTGAGAATCCCAAACCTATTTTGTAACATGGGTTTATATTGGGAGAGTATCCTTGTTGATTGAATGTTGATTTTTTATCCTAGGATGTTACTATTCAGTTGATGCAGGCTACATAAATTGTGAAGGTTTCCTTGCACTATACAAAGGACAAAGATATCACTTAAATGAATAGACAGAAGGTAGACAACCAATGACACCACATGAATGCTTTAACATGAAACACTCAAGGGTAGAAAATGTTATCGAAAGGTGTTTTGGGATGTTAAAGTTATGTTGGGCAATCCTTAGAAGTCCACCATTCTACACAATCAAAGCCCATAATTGTGTTATAATTGCATGTGCATTATTGCATAATCTCATTAGGCAAGACAATGCTGATGATCCACTAGAAGCTGAGCTTGATGACACGGGTGATGTCCCTCTAAAAGATGAGAGCATCCTTTTATTGATAATAGAATCTACCGATGCCTAGAGCAATTGGCGGGAGAGATGAGCAACTGAGATGTTTAATGAGTTTAGAGGGAACATAGAGACAAATTGAATAATGCTTGTATTGATGTGATGATGATTGTTTATATCTGTATTTGATTATTGTTATTATGGTGTTAATAGTCAGATCTTTATATATTACTTAGAGTTTGTAATTTAGGTACACCAACTCTAGACATTTAATTTATTATTTTTGTCCCTGCATCTTATTTTGATGTTAATATTCATGGTCCACATTTTAACTATTGTTTTTATTTGCTGACTTGATAATCTTGACAATTAGTTATGTTTGCTTATTAGTTGATATTAACTATTAATTACATTTGTTGATTAGATTGCACTAATGGAGCAACAACTTGAGTTTAGCATCTAAGTTTTGAAGCACATGTGGATAGTTGATGAGGATACATTGCTAGTGCAATGCCTTGTTGACTTGCGGATTAAAAGGAAATTCTTAGGGTGAAAATGGGATCAGACTTGGGCATCTTGGAGCATTAGAGATGAAGATAGAAGAAAAATCTCTAGGGTGCGACTTTAAAGGGATTCCTCACATTCAATCCAAGATTAAAACATTTAGATTAGGTTAAAGCACAATATATGATATGGTATACAGACTCAACATAAGTGGGTTTAGCTAGGACCCCATCAAGAAGTACTTGACAGCTAAGAAAGTTGTATGGGATTAGTATGTGAAGGTAATTATAAGTTTGGATATAGTTTTTATTTAGGGTCTATATTACAATTTTATTTACAGTGAGTCATCTGATTTTGTTTAAAGTTGATGTGCAAGTGTTATTTAAAGTGGTTGTAGTTGATGGATAAGTTGCTATGATGGTTAATCAAAGGGTCTGTGATAGTATAATTTATAAGCTACTCCTTTAAATTTTTATGTAATGGTGTGGTTATGTTTACTACTTAATGGTGTGATTTTGTTTAAAGATGCCAAGGAAATTAATGAAACTTTTATAGTTGAGTGATAGTTGTAGTGCGCCATTTGCTATTACAGGGTCTACACTTGAACTTTTTAAAGTTGTTATTAAAGGTAGTCGTCACAGGCCTTGAGCAATAGACTCACGTTAAGGTTAACCTCTTACGAGAAATCGATTGTATGCTCCAACGCTCTTGGGATGTTAGTGTTAAACACATTCACAGAGAAGAAAATCGAGTGGCAGATTGTCTAGCTTGCCTCAGCCATGAACTTCCTTTGGGGGTTCATGTGATGAGTAGGCTTCTAAAAGAGATTCTTGAGGTAATGAAGGATGATGCATGTGGAGTCAACTTACCTAGAATGGTAATGGTTTGTTTTTTTTTTTTTTTTTGTTTCTCCTTTTTGTACCAAAAAAAAGGGGTAGTTAAACTTTCTACTTTATTTTAAATTTAAAGTTGTTTGATTTAGAGGATTTGTAGAAATATAACAAGAAGTTGCTATACTATTAGCACTAACAAGGCTGTTTAATTTTTGTTTTTGTAAAGTTGCTACAATTTTGCTTACAACTGCTATTATAAATTTATTCAAAGTTGTCATATCTTTGCTTATGGTTCTTGTTTAATTATAGGTTGCTACCATCCTAATTAAGGTAGATCCTTTATTTTTAATGAAGGTTGTTGTACTTATTTATTTATTTTTTTCTTTTCAGACTTAATACACAATCTCTATCTATATACCTTTAACTATAAAAATAGACCTATGAGTTTTAATAATATAAATAAAAAAATTAATTTATATAATTATAAATATAATTTTTTTAAAATGATAAGATATATGTTATTAAACATGAAAAGAGATTTTAAGGAGTCATTCCTTAAAAATTATAAATATCCACATAATTATATCATTTATAACAAAATTATCTTTAATTATGAAATATTGTCTTTTCACAATTACATATAATTAAATTTACGTAAATCCAAAGAACTTGTCTGATGGTGGAAGTAAGCACGTGATAATTAGGTATTCTATTGTAGATTCAAATTATAGTTATAGCAATTTGTTTAGATGAATTAACTGAGGTGTTTATTAGTTGATTTGATCATTGCGTGATCATAATATTAAAAAAAAAAAAATTTGAGGCCAAAGTAAAATATATCAAAGTTGGGTGAGAGAGCATACTTGAATGCAAACTCCTATTTCGAGATACATTTTAGATTCAGTCCTACATATTTGTAGGGAAAAGAAAATTCCCATGATTATTTGAAAGGCTTTACCAAAATATATGTCAACATAGAGAAGTACCAATTAATAATTTTTCAAAGTGAAGGGAAAAAAATAAGTTTCTAAGAATTTAAGGCATTTATATGAGCATAACAATTTGGAAGTTGTGGCTTGAGATGGCAAATGTACATTAAATTTGGTTTTCTTTTTGGATGAAAATTCACGTATCAAGCTATGAATATACACATGCCCCTACATGCTAGCTGCATATAAAGGACAGCTGAACCTCATAAAATAAGCAAATAGTCAAATGCTTTCAGCTTTTTAAGTGGCCACATTAAAGACCTCAAAAAAGGTTTTTTTTTTTTTTTTCCTCTCAACAAGTTATGATCATGCAATTGAATATGGGAGGGCAAACCAAAAAGGAACTTGAATATATACAAAGCACTTAAATAATAGAATGCCTGCTCAAAAAGACGAAATAAATATTTTACAAATTAAGTGGGAGTTTATAAAGTTGTAACCTCTGCCCTGAAAGATGTTAATTGATGAATGCAGAATGGGCTTTCTGATTAGTGTACTACAGTTGGAAAAGCAAATGACAAAAATGTTGAGTTGCCAAAACTTATTTTCCATATACTTAAATATTTTCTTTTTTTTTTAAATTGGAATGCAGAAAGGCTCCATCCACGTTCCAATTAATTTTTTTTTAATAAAAATAAGGTCTAAGCAGCGCAGGATGCTTCGTGTTCAGGTTATTTATTTAAAAAAAATATATGAAACGCAGAGATTATGTTATACATTATGTTATAAAAAAAATATTTTTTATATTATATAAAATATATATAATATTATATATAATATTATATAGTATTTAATTTTTAAAATATTAACATATCATCAATAATAATAAATTTATAGATAATGATTTTATTGATAAAATTATATTTTAATTACAATTTAATTCTCTTTAACATATTTGGATAAAAAATATATTTTAGTCTTATAAAGCATCTCATATAAAAAAAAGAAATCATCTCTACTTATAATTTTTTTGTCTTTTATAATTTGAAGTCTTATAAATTCAATCAAGGTATAACATATAAAGAATTTTAAATATAATTCAATTATTTGACATTAAATCCTAAAAAATTATTATTATTTTAATTGAAAAAACCAATAACCAAATTATAAAAATTATATGCAATTTTTTTTAACAAATCCATGATTATAGAATCAAGAGAGTTCATGGGCAAGTTATGTGCAAAGAAATAATATTATTGCATTTTAGGAAATTTATATGGTTGTTTATGATTTGTTGGAATAATTTAAATCATCTTATTTTCATAACAAATATTTTTTATGTACTAAAACAATTTTTTTAGTATTATTCAAAATTAAAAAATATTTAATCTTATGCACGAAAATATTTTTTTAAAATTTTGAATAAAACTAAAAAAATATTTTTATTATATTTTTTAACAAATAAAAAATATTTCTACGCAAATAAGTTAATTTAAAAAAATCATAAACAACTGTATAATTTTGCTAAAATGTAATAGCATTATTTGTTTTCGCATAACTTGCTCATAAACCCCCTTGATTCTATAATTATGGATTTTTTTTAAAATTACCTTCAAGTTTTAAATTTTTGTTATTAGTTTTTCAATTAAAATACTACTTATCTTTTACAATTCAACAATAATTATTTTGAAAAAAATTTCTTTTACATTTTATACCTTTACTAAATTTATAAGACTTCAGATTATACAAGGCAAAAAGATTTATAATTTGAGAGAATTTTTTCATATGAGGTGCTTAATAAAACTAACAAAATATTTTTATGCAAATAATTTAAAGAGAATTAAATTATAATTAAAAATATAATTTTATCAATAATATCATTATTTATATATATATATATATATATATATATATATATATATATATATATATATATATATATATATATATATATATATATATATATATATATATATATATATAACCATCCCTCCTCCCCTCATCCCTCTCTCCCGTCACCCCTCCCTCCCCCCTCCCTCCTTCTTTTTTCTTTTTTAATCCGTCCTTCTCTCAATTAGTTTACTTGAAAGGCGGAGCATCATGCTTTGTGTTTCATATCTTTTTTTTCAAATAAACAAATAGCCTAAACAGGAAGCATTTGGCTCAATGTTTAGGCCTTATTTTTATTTAAAAAAATTAATTGGAATGTGGATGAAACTCCTTTACATTCCTATTAAAAAGAAAATTTAAGTATATATAGAATAAATTTTCTCAACTGAGCGTTTTTGTTATTTGGTTTCTTTAATTGTAGTACAGTAGTAAAAAAGCACGTAAAACGTACTACCCCTTGAGGCATTGATTGAGTTAGGACCTAAATCCATGCAAAATGAACAATTATTCATCTCAACCGAATCTCATAGTGAGGGCCCTTGCTCTTTTAATTAACTACTAGCGTTTTGGCTTCATTGGGCCAATCCAAAGGTTAGCCTCATCTCTTTGACTAGTTCATTTCACTTGTCAACTATCTCCATATCATTTCATAGTCTTTAAAGATTTTTAACATGAAAATAATTAAATCAAATTAATTATGAATATATATATATATATATATATATATGTGTGTGTATATATATATATATATTGAAAGCACATTTAGATATCTATTCATAATTTATTTAATTTATTTTTTAAAAAAATTATAATCTTTAGATACATTGATATCTGTTTTCAGTTCATGTCCAATCAAATAGCTTTGACTGCTTTCCCAATGTTGAAGAGCCTACAAAGAACTTATCATTTTCTTTGCATGATATATTATCGAAGGTCCATTATTACAGGACTAGTTAAGAAAGCACAATATATGACAAATTAATTTATTTTATCGAACTCTTGATAAAAATATTATATATATATATATATATATATGTGTGTGTGTGTATACACAACAATTCAGAATTTTATAATTTAAAAATAAAAGTATACGTTTCAAATTTTTATAAAAAAACAAAATAACAATATGCGTCACTTGGGTGTAGCTCATGTAATCAGGGTAGAAAGAAAATATAATTAGGATTAAAAGTTCAAACCCTTTCACACACACACACACATATAAGTACTTAACTTTTGTCTTTAAATTAATGCATTGCGAGTTCTTACTCAATAAAGAAATGAGCTTTGCCAGTGTTCTGACTTAGGTCATGGGACTGATAAGTGGGAATCTCATCAATCATGATTTTCTCTTTTTTTTTTTAACAGTATAATTTATACTTTACGCTTGCAAATTTTGTTTTTACTTTATTATAAAATAATCAAAATATTGTCACAAAGCAAAATATTTTTTATCAAAATTTTTGTTTGAGGCATTTTATAAAAATTTTAAACCATTGTTATATACCTTTTTAGATCTCTGAAGGATTATAGTAATTAATTGTACGAAGAATAAACATGATTCCCTCTTCCTTAGTTCCCCTCTCATTCCCTCTAATCATAGATCCTACATAAGTAAACTAATATACTTGTCAGTATTTCTAATAGCACAATCCTAGGTAGAGTCCTAAGTGATTTTTTATAGACTTGAAGCGTATTATAATAAGAATTAGGAGTGGAAATTAGATTTACATAACAATTTGCTTCACGCGTGCTAGGATTGGGTGGAAAACATAAGTGCTCATGCTTGCTAGCTAGTAAGTATGGGACAAATTTGGATACATATTTCAGAGAAGAATCGCTGAAAATATATAAATGCCTATTTAATTACCGTTTGAAGAGGCAAAGATTGTTGAATCTGCTAAATTTTGCAGAATACTGTAATATCACATGTGTGTTAACCAATGTCAAATATTGGTGACCACAGGAAGCGCAATAATATACAATAATTATGCAAGCATTTCACCATCAACTGTGTTCTTAAAAGATACTAAACCAGACTCCAAAATATATTAATAAGATGCACTGGGAAGAAATTGGCTTTCGGCTTCTCTCCCGTCCTTGGCGGGAATGGAACATCCAATCTCACTATCTTAGACTTTTTTAATCTTTTTATTAATAAGAAAAATTGAAGAGGCCAACTTCTCTCCCTTGGACTAGATGTCCTGTTCCCGCCAAGGATGAGAGAGAAGCTAAACCCAAGAAATTGCATAACTAGCTAGGTTGCTAGGCCATGCTCTATATAGCAAAAAAGTTATTTTATTCTATATTCTACTCATACATAATGATTTTTTGTTCTATGGGCTCAATCTAGGTTATTGTTAATTTTCATTCACAAATTAGCAATAATTACTATTAAGATATTAAAATTTTAGTCTCCAAAATGTGTGAGACATGTGCAGGATACATTTCAGTTCTTTTATAGCGGGCTCCACAAACACAGGAATATATCAAATTTTGTTGAATTAGTGATGTGTAAGTCCATATGCGTTTCCTGTACACTTTATTCTTGGTTACAACTCTTCTAAAATTTTTTATTGAATCATTCTCGAAGGTTCTTAGTTCTCCAACATAGGACTTGCACAGAAGAAACTAAATTGAAAAATCTGGGGCCAGAAAAACAAAAGGTAGTATCTCATAGTATAATAAAATAAAATAACAATTAAAGTTATTATCAAGCTTCTTCCATAGCTAATAGAAAAATAATTAGTAGTGGATTAGTAATAGAGTAAATTATGCTAATCTTTTTTAGGATTGGTTATATTACACTTAATACTCCTTATGTTTTAAAAATTATAGTAGACTCATGACATTTTGATATGTATGGTAGAAACCATAGTAATGAAAACTAAGTTCAATCAGTTAAATTAGAAAGCGGCCTACTATCTTGTCCGAAAGTGGCTAAGAATCAGTCAAAAACTGGGATGAACCAAGCTAATTCATGTGAAAATCGAATATCAAACCAATTCTCTCCTTTTGTCTATGTGTGAAGCAATGAAGTAGCAAAAGTGGCTACTGCAAAGATTCGAACACATACCAAGGGGAAAAAGAACATTTGTCCTTCCCACATTTGGCACAATGCTTCCTTTTAAATATAATGCAAACAAATATATATATATATAAACATCTAATAAGATAATATAATAAAAATTATATATATATATATATATATATATATATATATATATATATATATATATATATAATTTGGTTAAATTTTTTATTTGATAAATGACTATTTTAAATTTATTATTTCTAAACATTTTATTTTTTAATTACAAGTAGAATCTTAAAAAAATATAATTAATAATTAAATATTTAAAATTTATTAATACTTATTTGTTATATTAGAATTTTAATATATAAAATTTAAAAATATATATTTAATTTTCACCGATTCGACCACGGTCAGATCAATAAACTGTAAATCAATGTCTTTACCGATTCAATAATCAATCCAATTTTAAAAACATTAGTAGAAACTTCCATTTCAATTTATTTTATGTCAAAAAATTTAAGCTATATGTATAACATGAGATTGTGATTTTATTTTTAATATAACAATAATGGTAGCTAAATCAATATTAAGTCCAACATGGGATTATAACTTTATTCTTAATATGATATTAATAACAATTAAGTAATTTTATTTTTGAAAGAAATTACATATTATGTAATAAGTTAATTTTGCTGACAGAAAATAAATTAAGAGAGTATAGTGTAATTTTTTCAAAAAAATAATATCAAATAAAATTTAATTAAAATTAGTATAATTTAATCCTACAATGAGAATAAAATGCAAGAGTTGATCAGTGAATTTACTGACACAGCATGTGGTATAAAAACGAGAAAACTCAGGAAGTCATCGAAGGTCGATAAAATTCCAGCTTTTGCCTTGTGAATTGTGGTCGCTGGCATAATAAAATAAACCAGCTATTTTCCAAGAAGTCTTAAAACCAGTTGAAAATTGTGAGATTCATAGGATCCTCTGAGAGTGCGTTGATCATATTGTGTAATGCCGCGCGTGCGCGAGAGAGAGAGAGAGAGAGATTACATTATATAAATTTGCATAAAAAAATTTGGAGTGAAGTATATGGGCTTTGCAAGTGGTGAAAACAACATAGTTTGTGTGGTTCCTAGTATTTTTGGTCTCTTCAATTTAATATATGCGCATCAATTCATGAGATAGCAATGTTCATTCATTCCCTTTGATTTATTTACTTAAATTATTTTTGCGCCATTGGCATACATATATTAGAGAAAAAATGACATTGAAGGTTATTAAAAATTAAAATTTTTCAAAAGGTCCAAAGGACCTAAAATCTGTCTTGTAAAGACAAAAAGACCCTTAATATAACTTTAAAAAGTATGAGTGATAAGTATTGAAAGAATAAATGACAATTTTGTGATGCATGAATGGTAACTAAATGGTGGTAATTTTCATATCTTCATTTAGTTGTTGTAATCAACCAAAAACACTCTCATAACTTTAGGAAGATTATGTAATTTTAGGAAACATGAATGATAATTTTAAGAAGTGTAAGTAATAACTAAATGGTATTACTTTTCATGTTTCTATCTAGTGGTTATAATAAATCCAAAATACCCTTGTAATTTTAGGAAGGCCTCTGTGTTATAACTCTAAAAAGCAAGAGTGATAACTTTAGAGAGCAGGAGTGATAACTTTGGGAAGCACTAAGGGTATTTTCATCCTTGTAAGTTAGATTTTAGGTCTTTTGGGCCTTTTGAAGAATTTTAGTTTTTAAGATCTTTTAGTGTTAATTTTACAAAATTAAGATCTTTAAATGTCAATTTCCATACATTAGAACTATCATTTATTTATCAATCAATCACTTACTAGTCAATATAATAATTAAAGTACTTAGAGGTGTGTACATTAAAATTATAAAAAGAAAAAATTAGTTAAATATCTCAAGTTGAAGATATTTATACTAAAAGACTTTAAATCTTGAAATTATTCTAAAGACCTTAAGACAAAAAATTTCAACTTGGAATTCTAAATTGTAATATTTTTGCACAGTTTAAATTTTGTCTGATGGTCCTTTAAAATAATTTTTAAATTTAAGGTCTTTCAATATAAATATCTTCAACTTAGTGTAATCCATGATTTCCCTTATAAAAACCATTTGGTACCATTTAAAATTGTAAATTTAAATGATAAAGGTACTAAAGTTGGGAGTTCACTAAAAAATCGAAAAGGACTTCAATACAAGGGACTTTATCAATTCTTATGCATTTTTCTACTAAATGTTTGGCCAAAAAGATTAAATTGTACAAGAGGAATTAACATGACAAAAAAAACTCTTTTAGTGACAACCTAAAAAATCATCACTAACAATTGACTTTTAATGGCAACAAGGAAAGATTACCACAAAAAGTACTTGCTTAAATAATGTTATTATTTTGCTAAATCTTTTAAAAGTGATGAAAGAAAGTCTCCATTAAATTTTTTGTTACATTTAAGGACTAATATTATATAAAATTTATAATGAATGACTTTAAAAATTGAAATTACTATTAAAAACTATCATTACCAATGGTTTAAAAGGATTTACTCTTAGTTTTAAGGAATCTACTATTGAATGTAAGAAAATATTAAACTTTTCTATACTCAATAGTAAATTCTTTAAAATTGGTAGTAAATCCCTTAAAACCTAATGGTAATAATGGTCCTTGAAAATAATTTCAATTTTTAAAGTCTTTTATTATAAATTTTATATGATATGGGTCCTTATATGAAATTTTTTTAAATTTTTTTGTGGCAACAAAAATTTCACCACTAAATATCTTCTATAGTGACTTTTTTTTAATCACTATAAATGCTTTATAAATTTTTTTTTTTTAAATTAGGTGCCAAAACTTTTAGTGGTGACAAAACAATGTTGTCATTAAGGCTGATTTTGTGGTGACCCAACATCGTGAGAAAATGATGCTTTAGCAGTAACAATTAATGGTTGTTACTAAGATGTTTTTTTGTGGTGAATTAGGTGTCACTACAAAAGGAGGCTTTAGTGGTGACCAACCATTGTAGTCACTGAAAGTTATTTTGTAGTAACACCTACATTGCTATAAAAAGATGCTTTAGTGACAACCAAGCAGAGTTTCCATTAAAAGTTGTTTTGTGGCAACACCAACATCTTTGCAAAAAGATACTTTGGCGGCAACAACTCAAGGTCACCATTAAAATATTTTTTGTTACAACATGAGGTTGCTACAAAAAACAGTTTTAGTGGTGACTATACAATAGTTGCCATAAAAATATTTAAAATTCTTTTTAAATGTTTTTGCCAAAACTTTTAAAATTCACTTAAATATTATTCATATTTGATTAATTTTATTTAATGTATAATAATTATTATATATGACATGAAGTATTTAGGTATAGAGTTTATAGATTGGACTAAGCAACAAAAAAGCCTAAATGTAAGGTTTAGTGGTTGGCAAATATTAAAGAGGCCATAGCTTTTGATCTGGTTGGAGTTTTAGCCCATATCATACCATTTTGGAAAGCTCATTTTGAGGCCATGGTCATGGCGATTGGGTTTCAATAAGAGACTTGGTTGTAGTTGACCATGTGCACAAGCTATGCAAAGTCTCAATAAAAGGCTATCAATTATTGATTAATTTGGTAGTCTTTGATATAATGGATAGTTGAAGCATATGATTTAAATATTAGAAGATATGTGTGATAAGTACCTTTAACCTTTTCAAATCTCGTAGTGAGTTATTTATCTAAAAATTGAGGATTGAATTTCTTAACAAGGAGAGAAATGCAATTAGAAATAATTAATTAATGTTAAACGAATTATTTTTGGATAAAAAATATTAATTAATTAATGTTAACCAAAATTTTAAAGCCTAGAAATTATCTTACGAAGCCATTTAGATATTTGTCTTATACATAATAAGATTCTTTTATATCTCAAAGCTTATAGATAGACTATCCTTATTAGACCTAAATATTTACAAGACTTTATTTAAATTTTTTTAAAAAATAAGTCGCATTTTATTCTAATCCCAATAGTAAGAAATCCTAGATCCCTTTCCTTTTTTTTTTTTTTCTCCTTTACCTATCCATTTGCATGATGCAAGCACCCCTCTTTTTCCATTGCTCATGTAGTTTTAGCACCTTCTGTTTCTTCTTCTATAAATATCCCTCTTTCTCTATCAATGTTCATTGCCACCATTCGTGTAGCCACTATTCAAGCTACCACTATTGACATTATGCTCCAGTGCCAGTGAGTACCCTTTCACTACCTTGTCATGGAATGCCATAAAGGAAGCCATAGATGGGAAGCTTTATCTTTTACTCCTTTTTCTCACCCTTTCCACCATTTTTCATTTTGAATGCTTCTCTCCCTCATTATTCTTGTATTTTTGTTGTATTTTAGCCCCAATAATTTCTTGAATTTTTAGATTTTCCTTCTTTCAAGTTTGACCATTAATGAAGCTTTGATTCCAAGCTTTCAAGTGTGAACTTGACACATCTATTCTTCAATTTCTTGCTCTATAAAGTAATTTCTAAGTTCAGTTTAAATTTAAGAAGCTTAATTTGAAAATTCTAAATAGGGTAAATGGAGATAATAGAGTATTTATATTAAAATTAGGGCTTTAGTTATTATAAGATATGTTTAGTTAAATTAATAGTATACGGTGTCAATTGAAAGTTAGTTGTTAATTTATGCTTAATGTGGTTTTAGGCATCACCAATGTTATCCTATCGACAAAGGTTACGCTTTGAGTTCGTAAAAGAGACTTTCATTATTGGTCATTATCAATAAGTGTATAAATAATAAGGTGGCATGTTTCATTTATATCCTAATTATATTTCCATGCCTCAAATATTGTTTTAATAATTTTAATTCTATTATGCCATGGGAAAGCAAATCTTAAACCTTCAAAAATTTTCAATTGCAAAATTTGTATATAATTGTGAAATTTATGTATATGTGATATGATACTCTTGATGTTCTCATATGTGCAAATATGTAAATGATAGTAAAACCTTTGATATATTATTCTCTTTCTTTTTCTTGCTATAAGACTTTATTTAAATTTTCTCCTTTATTTATTTTATAACTTATATTTCTTGTTTTAATTTTTCTCATATAATTTTTTTCTGTTATTATTATTATTATTTTAAAATTGATTTTCTTCTTATTAATTAATAATTATAAAAACATATACATATATATATGAATTATCTTTATTTTTAATTCCATTTTTTATTATTGATGATGATGTAGTATTTATTTACTTTACCATTAGTGAGGGTAACAACTTGGATGCACTTAGCTAAATTGAAATTTGATAAAAAAGTGTGGAAGCCTTATGAGATATGATAAACAGAGTGGCAATGCTATGATGTTGTGAAAAGTGCAATGATACTTGGATGTGAAATAAAAAAAGTGCAGTGACACTATGAAATAAAGTGTTGTTGCACTATATATGATGTGAAACAAGTCAAGTGTGGTGGTACATTGATCGGTAAATGATACCTATCTAATGAGCTTTTTATTTCTTTATCATTAAAGATCATATTTTCTGAAGTTAATTATTACTTGAATAAATGTGTTCAACATTTTGAATATTTATGAACTAGTATCTTGTTTTATTTTTAATATTACTCGATTGTGAAAAACTTATGTATGTGTCTTGTTTCCTCTTCCACATACTTTATTATTTATACACCAACTTAGTCAATAATAGACTTAATTACCCCACTATTTATTTATTTATTTATTAGATAAGTAAGTAGTCGAGTGAAGTGTTTTGGGACTAGCATATCTTCCTAGATATATTGGGTGGGCTTATTACAAGGTCATTAGTGATGTAGGATTCTGTGACATCACGACTACTAAGTGTTGGGCGAATAGTGTAGAGTTGAGTAAATCTCATAATGGCCATAGTCTTTTAATGATGTTTATTTTTCTTTTTCTTTTTCCTTCTTTTGTTTTATTTTGAGAAACTGTTGAATATTGAATTGTGGCTGATTGGTTAGATTAGGAAACATCTATTTTCCAAGGGAGGTACCATTGAATTCTTGGCAACTCCTAAGTGATTTTGTTTGTGGAACAAAATGGACATTTTTAGTTTTGTGACAAAAACTTTAATATATCTTACTCTTTATTTTGGTTAAGAGGCTATGCTCTTTTAGGCTTGCTGGACCAACTTAGACCAAGTTGCTTAGTTTATACGCGTGTCACAACTGGGGATTTTGGGTTATGACAAAAAGGAGCGATTTTGACATTGTGAGCATGTTTCGTCTTCTTTGCTTAAAAGACTAATTTCAATAGAATTGTGAGTTAATGTTTTCGTTGAATTGGCGATTTAGTTTTTCTTTCTTTGTTTGATTTCAACTAATGTAAGGACTTTTTACACATTTATGTTTTTTTTATTTAATGTCCTATTCAAGCATCCTATCTGTTTCTCTAATGGTCTGAGGCTATAAGCTTGTCTAAGATAGTTTGATAAGCTTTTCTAGCGGCTTTATGAGATTGCGTGCATTTGTTTTAATATTGGGGGCTTTTTTAGAGCTAAGTACATGATTAATTGTTGCTTATTGGAAATTTGGGTTTTGAAATATCATTTTTTTCCTTTTTCTTTCTATGCAAGTTATTGCTTTTAACTGGCTATCGAAAGAGTTTAATTCTTGCTTTCAACAAAGTTCTTGCTTATTGGAATTTGGATTTTGGAAACATGGGTGCGTTTTAGGAAATTTTTGTACATTTGGCTTTCCCCTTTCATTTTAGGCATTTGCTTGAATTGGCTGGAGATATTTCACAAGAAATATCTTGTGGAAGGATATATAGTAGAATGCTTTAACAATTCTTCTAAAATGCAGATGATTTAAAAGTTGATACTTACGTTACGTGTTCAATAAAGTTGTGGGAGTGAGTAATATTTGCAATGATACTATCCTACTTTCAAAGATACAAATGTTTCACTATTTTATATTCTCAAATGTTGATAAATGCAGTAACATGGTGAATGAGCCAAATATGGATTTGATAGATAATCCAGAAGTGGACCTCCCTCCAATCTTACAAAGACACCTGTCTCTTGATTACATGTTCATGGAATAAGTAACTTAGCAGAATTTTTTTTTTTAATGTTATGCTTTTTATGTTTGTGGATAGTAGTTTTCTATTTGGTTAGTTACTAGAGCATTTTATATAATTTTGAATTCTATTGTAAATAAATTAAAGAAAAAAAAGGTCATTGAACTATGCAATTAGCTTTTTAGGATCTTCATTTATCTATGCAATTAAATAGTAACTTTTTGCTTGGTGAGACAACTATAGCCTTGCTTCTAGTCATGATCAGTTTTATGTTATCTAAGGGAAAGTTATGAATCACTAGTGTAGAAAGGTGGTAAGAACTAAAATTTGGTTTGTATTCACATGCAATAGAAGTTTTTTTTTTTTTTCGTTTGGTGTGTTTTCTTCTTCTTATCCTTTATAAAGTTATCTTCCCATCTTACTTGTGGTTTTTTATTTTGCCTTCTAAAATTCTGTTTAAGGTCTTCAATGTTCATCTTCAAGTGAATTATGATTTTTCTAAGCACTCTTAATGCATTAATTATTTTTTTGGCTCATTAATCATATACTTGAGAATTGACTATGCTTTACTGTGAGTATAATTTAAAATTATTAAATTAATCTTGTTTGTGTTAAGCTAAACCTGAAATAGATGAAATCTACGCATAGATAACTTTGTTTCATGAAGTTGATGTAAGTACTGTTTTAGTTTTTATTTTATTTAGCAAATTTATTTTTAGATGAAATCTATGCGCAGATAACTTAGTGTACTGAGTATGATTTGTTTGTCTTACATGCTTTATTCCAGACATGAAAATGGAGAGTTGCGTCTTGGAGTTAGGAGGCTCATAAGGCAACAAAGCAATATGCCATCTTCTGTTATATCCAATTATAGTATGCATCTTCGTGTTCTGGCACCAGTGCACCTCATACCATTGCCACTAGGACATTGTTTTTTGTGTTCTACGAGCCCAAGTTTTGAACTCAACATCATGCACTTATTATATGTTTTTATAATTTTTAGTTCATGGGTTGGTGTTGTGTGTGACATCTCTATCTTTATTACCTGATTAATTTCAAAAATTAGAGTGTTTCAAAAATATTATAAAAATGTATTCTTTTATGCCATTTATTTTAATTGAAACAAACAATGAAAATTTGAATTAGGCTAGGGATTGTCGCTTTTCTTCTCATATTATTATTAAAAAAAAACTAAAGAAATAAGACATAATTGTGGTGATCATATCAAACTTTTTCTTTCATATTATTTAGCAGCAAGGATTTCAAAGTACAGTATCCACAAAAATATACATACCAAAAAATATTGTGAGAACCTTTTACAAAAGTACCAAAATATCCCAATTGCTTGTTTTACACTGGCCTAGTCTACAATTAGCCAAGATGAAGGTCTTGGATTACTAGGGTGAGGCCGATAAAAGGTATGTCTATCTACACAATTTCAACCTTCAAAGTGAGTTGGATGGTGGTCATCTTGATTTGGACACATAATGAAAATAGAGAGAATTTATAATTCCCAATAAATAATAACAATAACAATAACTCACAATAGCACTAGTTGTATCAAGCTACAAAAATTATTTTCATGGTTACATTGTATTTATAATAATAAAAGATATAGGAAATAAAAGAATATCTTATAATAAGGCATGCATAATCATGGTAAAAAGATATCAACATGATTATGACATAAGAATATCATCATCTTTGTCATTTCTTTTTAAAAATGTCTGCCAATTTGCTTATCATTATAAATTGAAACCAAATTACTGAACACTTTTTTGTAACTAAGACATCCCCTATAATGATCCATAATCAAAGATCCAAGCAAAGGTCACCTCTTTCTTAGGATCATCCCTCGTAGTTCTTTGAGATCACTTCCTTATATATATTTTTTATTCTTTAATGATTATTTCTTGTTTCACATCTCTTCTGAACTTTCTTTATCGTAGACAAAATAATATATATATATATATATTCAAATTTTTCTTTAAGTCATTTCCTTTTTTGAGGATTATCCCATAGTCACATAAAAGCAATCTAGATACTCAAGTATAATTCAAGAAAATTCTAACATTAATAATATGATTAATCTATAGAACAAAAATTCTTGAAATAAAGCACATAGTTACATATTAATTTAGGCATTCTAATATATTAAAATAAAATTTCTACAATAACATCATAAATAATAAGCATATCTATGAATGCTATATTAATTTTTTTATCAACAATTCCAAATTAATTCATGTACAACCTAGTAGAATTGCATAATTATAATTATAAAATATTAATAGCGAAATACTAAAAGAGGATAAAATTCTATGTTAAAACTATTATAACTATATTATAACCATGATAAAATATTAATAATAAAAAGAGAAAATTGTTATTGCTACATTAACTTAAAATATTTTCTTAAAAAATATCCTCTTTTTTCTTCTCTTCTTTCTCCCTCTCACTTTCACCTCTTACTCTATGCTACAGATCCTATTTTTGGTGAACAAGTGGTAAGTGTTACATCTATTTGTAGTGGAAGGTGGGAAATGAGGTTGTGCCAAATTTTCAATTCATAATTTCCTATGAATTTTTTTTTAAATCCTTAAGTAAAAAATTTTTTTCTATATAAATTTTATCCAAGCCCATTTATTGCCAACAAAGTGTTAGGTTACTCTAATTTCACCAAATAATTAATATTTGATTCATTTGTTATTCATTACATTCTTTACTATATCTCTTCAAATTTGAACAAAGCATAATAATTACACAAAGCACAAAAACATCATAAAATCAAATAAATGTATTTTCTAAATCAACTACATGTCATATAATTCACATAATTCATTTTAGAGTAAATTACACAAACATTTCTTGAGTTTTGCTAAAATTACACAAACCCCTTTTCTATTTTCAAAATATACACAAACCTCTTTCAAAACAAGAAGTTACCCAACATTTTAGTCAACTATTAAATTTTTGACTAAAATATCCTTCATTTAAAAGAAATTTTTAGTTTAAAAATATATATATTTAAGTTAATAAGGGAATTTAGGTCAACACAATTTAAAATTAGACTAAAGTGTAAGATAACTTTTCTATTTTAAGGGAGATTTATATATATATATATATACATATTGAAAATAAAATGGAGATATATGTAATTTTACCAAAACTCAAGGGAAGTTTGTATAAGTGACCCTTTATTTTAATAGCAATAAATGAGATTGCTTCTTACATTTTGTATCAATTTTAACATCTAAATAATCAACCTATTCCTTTTCAATAGGCATGTGAGATATATATATATATATATGTGTGTGTGTGTGTGTGTGTGTGTGTGTAAGTGGCACTACAATATATATTAATGTTTGATATTTTCCTTTTCTTGTGCCACTTAAACTCAACTACCTTTATAGTTCAAACTAGCCAATATTTGTAAGATGTTCAAATTATGGAACATTTAATATGTAGCTTAGAAAATTATCATTTACATAATTTTTTTATATCATGGAAACTCCTATTATGTTGGATATATTTCAATGTATACAACCTTCTTCATTTATATATTTTGCATTTGATTTGTTATTTCTATTTAAAGTTTCACTAATGCTAATATAATTTCAATGTACGTAGTTCATTTCAAAATAAAAAAATATATACAGTTTTAGTGATGACTTTAATCACAACTAATGTCCAAATTTAGCAATGACCTAAAGTTCTCCCCACTAGCAATGACGATAATCGCTATTAAATGTCTTATATTTAGTGATGATAGCTCTTTAATTGCCACTAAATTAGGCTAGTCACCACTTCTCTACAATGTTCCACTTCTAGATCATGTCCCACGCTCTGTCACTACCCACTCTTAAGCTAATTGTGAAAAGATCATAGACAAAATGTACTTAGAAGTTACCATCATGAGAACTCTTCCAAGAAATTGTGTCATCTCTATTTTGAAAGGCATAAGGCAAAGTACTCATTATAATATTATGGATGTTCGTAGGAAGGAAGCGGTTGAATCTATCCCAACTTTAACCTCCTAAAGGCAAGATAAAATCAATAACACCTACTTGGGATATGTCCTCAAGAACCTGTTTTAATGCATAGCTAATAAAAGGCTAAGGCAAGGAGGTCCAAAGATCATGTTAAAAACTAATAAAAGACCTATCACTAAAGGCCAACCAATACCCTTTATAAATGAATCCCAAACTTCTAAGATACCCTTCCAAACATAGGAAGAGTTGCATACTACTTATCTTTAAAGATCAATAACAATATTTATCTTAAGAACTCTCAACCATAATGCATCTTGGTGGTAGAGAAGACCCCAATAGAGTTTCATGGTGAAGGCTTTGTTTTGTTGTCTAATACTTTTAAGCTTAAGCCCTCCAAAAGCCATGTGCTTACAAATGTCCTCCTATGAAATAAGATAGATTCCTCTGGTCAGTAGAACCCTAAAGAAAGTTCCTACACATTTTTTCAAACTGAGCACAAACACTATTAGAAAGGGACACTGTTTGCATGACATAAGAGGGCATAATTGAAATAATGGCCTTAATTAACATAGTCTAACTTGCAAAGCTTAAAAGCTTGCCTTTCCCAAAAAATGTTCTCTTGTTAAATTTGTCCATAATAAACTTATAGTTGGCCTTAGATATCCTCTTATGGAACATAGGAATGTCAAGGTACTTTTTTAAGGCTCTAAAAATCACAATATGTTTAATTCTTAAATGATGAATTGGGATTTTAGATAAACTGATAACATTTATATTGTCACACTTAATGGGAACATGATCAAAATACAAACCATAGTCTTGCAACTATTGTTTTTCCATAAAATTTGAGTACATCAGCTTCTTGTTAAGACATATTCAGCTTTAGCTATAGATAAAGCAATTGAATTTTGCTTTTTGTTAAACCATGAGATAGGACAATGTTGTATAAATTGACATGCACTACTAATGTTTTTCTTTTCAATTTTGTCACCCCCAAAGTTAGCATCACAATAACCGGATAGATCATAAAAGTCACTCTTATGATACCAACTTCCTAACTCTCGAGTTCCTAAAAGATATTTAAATTTTTTTTAAATAAGATAAATGAGATTTCTTTAGGTCAAATTGAAATCTAGCACACAAACATACTCTAAACATGATATTTGGTCCACCAGCAATCAAGTATCCTAAGGAATTGATCATATCTTAAAACTTCTTTTGATCTAATAAAATACCTTTTTCATTTTTGTTAAATTTAAGGGATGAGCTTATAGGAGTTTTGCTTGGTTTGGTCTTGCCCATCTCAAATTTGTTTTGCAACTCCTTTACATAGTTAGTTTGGTAAATGAATATTCCTTCCTTCAATTGTTTTATTTGTAGCCCAAGAAAGAAAGTCATCTCCTTTATCATGCTCATGTCAAATTTGCTAGTCATTAGTTAAGTAAATTCCTTGCACAAAAGCCCATTAGTAGATCCAAATATGATATCATCCATATATATATATATATATATATTTGAACAATTAAAATATAATGCTTTAGATGCTTAATGAAAAATATAGTGTCTATTTTTCCTTTAGAGAACCCATTTTCAATTAAGAACTTGCTTAATCTTTTATAGTATGCCTTAAGAGCTTGTTCTAGACCATATAATGCCCTTTTCAATTTATAAACATAATTAGGATACTTAAAGCTTCCAAAACCAAGATGCTATTACACATATACTTCTTCATTTAAATACTTATTTAAAATGCACCTTTTATGTCCATTTGGTATAGTTTAAATCCTTGGTAACATGCAAATACAAGTAAGATTCTTGTAGACTCTACTTTAGCTATTGATGCAAATGTTTTCTCAAAGCCTATACCTTCAATTTGATTATAATCTTAAGTAACTAACCTTGCTTTATTTCTTACCATATTACCTAATTTTTTGAATTCGTTTTTGAATATCCACTTTGTGCTAATGATAGATGGCCTTTCAAAATTAGGACTTAGAATCCAAACTTCATTCCTTACAAATTGATTGAGTTCTTTTTACATTGCTTAAATCCAAGGATCATTTGCCAAAGCTTCATCAATATTTTTGGGCCTTATTTGAGGCATAAAAGATATATGGTTTGTGCTCTTATAAGAAGATCTAATTCTCTTTCCTTTGTTTAGGCAATAAATTCATTTGAATAATATGTAAAATGTCTAAATTCTCTTGGTATTTTGTCTTTAGCAACTTATTGCTGATTAAGAATATTTCTTGATTTTCTTTCTATTGACTAGCAAAAGTTCCTAATGTTGCATTAAGCTCTTACTATACCTTTTAGGTTCTTGAAACTTAGATTATCTTATACAAACATCTTCCTTATCATTAGGTCTACCTTTACTTAGCATAGAAATATTATATTTATAAAAATAACATTGTAGACTCCTTAACAGATCTTTTATTGTATACTATATAAGCTTTACTTGGTTTGAATAACTAATGAAGATTCTTTTATCAATTCTAAAGTCAAATTTTTCTAAATTATCTTGGTCGTTATTATAAATAAAACCCTTACATCTGAAAGCATGGAAATAATTGACATTTGGTTTCCTTCCTTTCTAAAGCCTCATAAGGAGTTTTATTCAAAATTGGCCTTATTATGCACCTATTCAAAGTATAGCAAGAAATATTTAAGGTTCTTAGAAAGGTTGCTTTCATAAAGTACCGTTCTAGCCATTTAAATTAAAGTACAATTTTTTTCTTTTCACAACTCTATTTTATTGTGAAGGTCTAAGAGCAAAAAAAATTGTGATTTATACCAAGTTCATTGTAAAAGTTTACAAAGGATTGATTTTCAATTTTTTTTCATAACCATTTTGGATAAAAGAGATTAAATACCATTTCTCATTTTAAACTTATGCACAGTAGGTTTTAAAATTTTCAAAACAATCATTCTTATGACCTAAGAAAAATACCTAAGTAAATCTTGAGTAATTATCAACAATAACTAAACCATAATATTTTCCTCAGAGGCTATGCGTTCTAACTAGACCAAGTAAATCCATATAAATCAATTAAAATGATTTGTTTGTTTAGACAAATTCCTTGGATATGAAAGAGGATCTAACTTGCTTTCCTTGTTGGCATGCTTCACATATTTGATCCTTTCATACTTAAACTCAGACAAATCAACAAAAATATCTTTTGATGATAATTTAGATAACAATTTCATACTACCATGACCTAATTATGCAAAAGCCAACTTTGATCATGCAATGATGCAAGACATGTTTGCAAAGATATTGCCACTACATAAAATATAAACATTTTCATGCATTTTTCCCTCAATTAAAGTTTCACTCTTTTCTTCATTATAGATTGTACATTAATAAGAATCAAATGCAATTGTGTCCTTTATCACATGATTAACTAATACTATTGAGATTATGCTTAAGACCATCAACAAGATATACATGGTTAATTATAAGAATTGCATTTATTTTCACTATACTTTATCCCATGATTTTATCTTTCTTATTATCACTGAATGTAACAGTAATAGATATCATAGAAATGCATGACAGAAAATTAATCTTTCTTCTAATCATATGATGGGATCATTTAAAATCCAAGAACCATAGGCCTTATACAATTCTAGCCTTTAGAGAGGCCTGTATACAAGATGTAAGAATTTAAGTGCCTAAGAAACTTTGGGTCCTTGTCATGTTAGCTTCAATTCCTTGTATGTTAGAGCATCTTTAGGAATCCATTTTCGAACAATCCTTCTTAGCTTTTTTAAACATTGATAAGGTAAATGACCTTTTCTGTTGCAAGTATAGCACATTTTAGGTGATATACTATTTGAAGCCTTTGCAAAAATAATCTTCATTTATTTTCCACTATCTTCATCTTCTTCATAACCCAATGCCATTTTTGCCTAAAGACTGCTTTTTAGTTCCTAGAATCACTTTTAAATTTTCATGCCCTTTCATAAATTTTACTAGATTTTCATTAAGACATGCAACATTTTCTTTTAGCTTTTTGTTTCAAATAAAAGAGCTTGCATAAAATACTCTTCTTTGATTAACTGAAGCTTTTCTTATAAAACATCCTTTTCATTTTTTACCACACTAAAATTTTTCAAGATCTTCATATGAGCATTTTTTTTAAATTTTATTATACTTTAGTGTAATCTTATTAAAATCTTCTACAACCATATCAAAAAGATGTAATAACTTACCATATGTGAAAGGAGTATCATTTATCTCTTTTTTTAACTCAATATTGGTAGATTTCTCATTCATCATAAGACAAAAGTTTTCAATGTCTTTTAAGAGGTAGAGATTTGTTATTTCTTACTTCTCTCTTTCATTGGATTCATCTAAGTGGTCATCATTGCTTTATGTCAAATTAGTTGTCATATCTTTTTTTTTTTAGTGTTTGACTCAATTTGTTTACCGTATGACTAGTTTTTTTAATATTTGTAGCACTAGAGTGTATCTCTGGTTCCTTCATGCTTTAATAAGCTTCCCTTTCTTTGATTATTTTGGAATCTTTTCTTATAGAAGTTGTACATCCTTCTAGTTAACAACATTTATTTGTCATCAAACTAGTTAACAAGAAACTCTTCTTCTTCATCTTGAAGAGAGGTTTTTAGTGCAATAGTCTTTTCTTTATTTAAGTTTACTATGTTTTTATTTAGGTAGCTTCCTTCATAGGCAGTTAAAATTCATCTAAGTTCATTAAATGTTATTCTTTCTAGTTTTTTGCTTTCTTAAATGATAACAACCTTTGCATTTCAAGGCAAGCTTTGACTTCTAAGGACCTTCTAGATAAGATCTTCATTGGGATAGCACTTTCTGAAAGCATTGAAGTCATTGATGATTTTTCCCAGTCTTTAAAATATTTCCTCTCTACTTTGATCATCCTTTGTTTTGAATAGTTCTTATTCATGCACCAATATGTCAATCCTTGATTTCTGAACTTCTGTGGTTCCGTCATATGTTATTTACATCTTGTCCCATATTTCCTTTATAGAGTGGCAGCTTTAAAGCTTTTTGAATTCTTTTGCATTTACAATAAAGAAAATTTAGTTAATTGCTTTACAATTTATTTCATACCTCTTTTTATCGTTTTCATTCCATTCTATTCATGGCTTCTTTACTATCTCATCATCTACTTTCTTTGTGGGAACAAAGGGACCATTTTTAATCACATCCTACACTTGTAATTCAATTGACCCAATAAAGATTTTCATTATGATCTTCAAGTGTGAATAGTTCATTCCATCAAAGTATAGTAGTTTGTTGATCAAGTGCCCTTCAATACTAGGAAACTTACTCATCTTTTAGATAAGATCTTTTTTTAAGGAGATTAATCTTGAAAAGCAAGGACCATGCTTTGATACCCATTGTTAGTCTAGAAGTAATCTAAGAAAAGAGGTTGAATTGGATTACAAAATCATTTTTCCCTTTTTGAAAAACTTTGATTCCTTTTGAAATTGTTAAGTTCTTGATTAACAAATTCCAAGTCAGTTAAAAGATACTTTAAATAGAAATTAAGGAGAATTGGAAAGAAAGCAAGCACACAACCAATTTATCTAGTTCAATCCAAAATGTCCAATGTTTAATCTTTAAGCATACAAAGGGATCTTTATTAATTATGGGCAATCACCAAGGATACAAAGAAATCCTAAAACACAGGGGCTAAGCATAAAATTCTCTAAGAGTTCTCTCTAATACAATGCTAACTGACATAAAGTAATAACACATTAAAGCACAACAAATGGAACTTCAGATGATATGCATAAGTGATCTTTTTCTCTCTTCTAATCTTTCATCTTCAAATGGTCTTCTTTAAATAGTTCAACCTTTAACAAATGACCATTAGATAGCAACTTCTTTAAAATGCACACATATACTTTAACATTTGGGAATATGTGTCTTTAATGCTTCAAATCAACTCATAATCATATCAATGACTTGTTTCCATAATGAGTAGCCTTTAATGCATATGTCATTGACTCCATAAAGTGTATCTATTCTGGAAGTTAGAAGACTCAAATAATCCTTCTTAATGCAATTTTATCTCTGTTTGCTTTAGACAACAAGTGTCCTTATTCAACTTCCTTAAATCTTAGACTTGCTTGTTTCATTTCCTAATCAATGATATCTCATTAAAAGCATGAAAATCATCTATGAGTATGATTCAACTATCATCAATATGCATTATACTAAAAGGTTTCCATAATAGAGTTAATAAATTATTTTTTTTCATATTTTACAACCTTGACTCTATCAATCAATTTTAAAACTTTTCATATGAGAATCCTAAATAACTTTCCTTATATATATCATTCAAAAACTTTCTTTAATTTTGTCACTCAAAACCTTTGCTTAAATTTATGATATTTCAATTAAAATTGTTTGAAAGATTTTCATATAAGATCTTTGACTCAATTAATATTATTTTTGAATACTTTCCAAAAAAAAAAAGCTTTAACTCAATAAATGTATCCTTTTGAAAACTTTCCTTAGTTAAACCAAATCATATAATAATCTCATTTTAAATAATTAAAACACAATTTAGGCCATGCAACAAGATTTATTCCAACAAAACAACTTTGGCCTAAAGACAATATTTTCATAAATTACAATTTTGGCTCATTAAACCATTTTTCAAAAATCACATCATTTAAAATGTTTGTCATAATTAAAACTAAAAAGCCTTTGACTCAACAATATTTACTTTTTTTCATCAAAATATTTTTCTCTTTTATTATTCAATGTTTTTCACGTTTTTTTATTTTGACCCTTTTCTAAAAATTTTCACTTCTTAGATATTCAAGTTTGATAGATTACTTTACTTTATTATTATTTTTTATCAAATTGTCACTAGGTTTTATCTTTTCCTTTTAACTTGAAGTTATTCATATATTTTATAAAAAGATTAGATGGACTAGATGAAATGGGACATATATAGAAAATGTCTCCTTTCATGTTATATAGTGGTGTTGCTCAAATAATGCCAATGGTGCATGCCATAGTGTGCTATTAAAACAAGAATGTGAGGCTAAATTTGCAATTACATGAAACCTAAGGGTATAAATGGTATTTTTTGTTGGTTAGTCAACTTTTTCCTATAAAGATCTAGTGTACCCATTATATGGTTGCATGCATGCAATGAAAAGTAAAATTGTACTTTAAACTCATTTGTAATTGAAGTTCAAACTATATGTACCATTAGATAATTAAAAACATAATAAATTATGCTAACTTCTTATGTAGTTTAACTAAATTATGCCAGACACTTCTCTTGTTTCAAAAATTACATTAGAAACTCTTGATGTTTATACATACATACATATACACATACATACATACATACATATATTACAAAAATCTCCTCTCTAGTATATTTTCTTTACAAAAAAGTTAGCTTCATACAAAGTGTGATTTTATTCTTACTTAGATAGTAAAGACATGCAAGTAATTTCATTTTAGGAAAAAATGCATATTGTTTAGAAAACTTCATTGATAGAAAATAAATTGGAAGAGAGTTTAGCATAATTTTTAAAAGAAGTATCACTTATAATTTAGTAAAACTTCAAAGAAAAAAAGACTAGTGTAATTTTATCAATAAAAACAAAGTTATACTCAAAAGGAAAAGATAATACTATTAAGTTAAATCAACACAAAATTGTGCTAAACTAGACAATGCAATTGTACATGTCATTTAAAAGGAATTAAAAAAATGGATTTGAATAATAGCTTTGTTAGTTGATACATATATGTTGGTTTGGAATAGCCTTCTCTAGCTAATAAATTTTGAAACTTTGTATGTAAAATTCAAATCTTCACTTAGCAATTACATGAATGATGTCATCAATATCATTTTGTTCAAAGAAAATATGTAGTTTGATTATAAAAGTATCAAGCCTTTTTATTCTTGACAGCAATGTAGCTAAATGGAAAGCAGGAAGCAATACTTAAATCAAAATGGTGCCTTAATGGACATTGTTACGATGAAGGAGCAATGGTTGCTAGTTATTGGCTACTGCAACAGAGGAGAGTTTAGAATTAATTAAATAAGTAAGTGGGGGTACTATTGTAAAGCCATACAAATAAGTATGAATATTTTTGTAAACTTATATTAATAGACTTGGCTGTTAGTACAATACTAATGTCAGTAAACCTAGTCATGCATGTTAAGACAAAACACATTGAACTAGACTTGTTCTATGTGAGAGAGAAAGTAGTAAGGAAAGAAATCTTCACCTACTATATTCCCTCCATTGATCAAATTGCTGACATACTAACTAAACCCATTCCAAGTACAAGGTTCTGCCAACTAAGAGAAAAACTCAAGGTGAAAGATCATCAAACTCTTACCTTCAATTTGAGGGGGAATGATGAGAGGTATTAAGTTTGTTATCTATAATTGTCAAGTTAGTTAAGTTGCTACTATTCTGTTAGATAGTTATAATTATTGTGGCCTTCTATCTATATATCCATAGTCCAAGCCTCTAATGAATCAATGAAAGAGCTTTCCTTTCAATTCTGCTATCTTTTTTGTGTTCTCTCTATTTCTCATCCTCTCTTTGTTACTTATATAAGTATATTTCGAATTATCTATAAGCATGTCCCTAACTAATTTATAATTCCCTTTGCAATTGAATTAGAGGCTTAGTCAATAATAGGTCTTAATATGGCTATGTGAGATTGGCAATTGTATTCTTATCCCAAAAGTGAATTAATCCATATAACATTACAAGTTTCATAATGCCACACTATCAAATCCATGGTCTAGTTCTAAAATTCCTTTTCGAAATTCATTTAAGTTACCTAAATTATTTAATAGTTTTCACACACTTAGAAGTAATCATACCATTAATTACAAATAAATAAAGTAATTACAATATATTAAAGCTAGAGTTTATCATAATCCCAAATCAATAAGTTTAAGTCATAACTGGAAGAAATGATAATATTATGAACAAAGCATAAACCAAATAAGTAAAGAAATACAATAAAAAATAAGGAGAAAAGAGAAAAATTGATTTAATTAGTGAATCTTTCTTGAACCTAAGCTTTTCTTATGACAAATAAAGCTTCAAACCCTTAACCTTAACATGGCGACGTCTTTAAATGTTGAAACTCCCTTAAAACCTTAAAAAACATGCAATAAAAAACACTACATTTTACATTTTCTATGACAAACATTGTGATAACATTATTGAAGTTTTTTTTTTTTTGGGTAATGGTCAGGAGTGCCATGGTGCTAAATTTTGATGTCACGGCATTAAAGTCTTTATAGTAATGGGTTTAAGTGTCATCTTTTATTTTTTTTAAAGTATGCCTTATATTTAGCATGCTAACTTGAGGTTCTCATGGTTTTAGCGCCAATATGACTTTGGCTCAAAATTTCCTATACTGTTCACCTACAAAAATGGTTAAAACATTATCCATTCTTATTCATAGCAAAATTAACCTAAAATATATCATTTATAGTGTTAAAGCTTAAATATGGATCTAATTATGATACAATGCACATTTTTGTTTAAATACCTATTTTCAAGCAAACAAATATGCAAAATAACAATAATAATTGGAAGTTAACATACCCCAAACTTGAATTTTTACTCATCCTTGAGTAAAACAAATTAGAAAAAGAAGCCAAAATGTCTACATGCCCATTTAAAATTCATGCATGCTGAAATCTTCAAGTGTTACAACATATAATATACCTAATAGGACAATCAAGGAATATATACTAGTAATAAAGTTCAAAAAGTAATATTAGTTTTTCCAACAATTTTCAAGTGTGTGATTAGCTAGACAATCATTCTCGTGCAAGTGTTACAATCAACTTTTTACACTTTAAAATGTATAAAACAGTCTTAAATTTCCTCTCTCTCTCTCTCTCTCTCTCTCTCTCTCTCTATTAAAGTAGGCAATTCGATAACCCATTAATCAATAGGTCTTTTAAGATTGTAATAAGGCTAATGACTATCACAAGAAAAATGATACAAGGGAAATTATGAGCAACATTCAAGAAAATAACCATTAAGCATAATAATAAAGGATAGAATTCTCCTATTTCTCTTATTTTCCTTTTCTTTTTATATTCCCTTTCATTTTTATTTTTTTCTTTTCTTTTTTCTTTTAATTTTTGATACCTCTAGACTTAGTTCATTTTGATCCATTAATTTTGTTTTTCTTAAGGTTAATTCTTTGTCCACTTTATCTTTTTAGTTCCTTTTTCTCATTATCTTATTTTTCTTGTCTCTTAAGAAATAAAGAACCATACAATCATTGTTTTCACTCTTTTAATTTACATGTCTCTCATGAGAAAATAATAACTATTCACATCAAACTCATACTATACCTTATTTCACCCTAGAGCTTCTTTTTCACATAACATCACAAGTTGATTATCCTCTTGAAAAAGGTAAGAACATTTTTTAAGGCTAAAACTCATTAATATGGTTTTAAAAAAATATATCTAATGCAATTATATGCATATTTTACTTAAGGCTCAGATATACTTAGGAAAAATTAGACTTAAAAGTTCAAATATAACCAATAAATGCCTAAATGACTTTAATAGATTATGCAAAGCCTAAGATTTTGCTTTGAGAGGGTATAAGACATATTCTAGAGCCCTATGGTTGAGATAGTATATACAAATTAAATTATAAAAAATTTTCTCCTAACTCATGCATTTGAATGATGTTTGGCCAATTAGTGTACAAATTTTTTAAAATTTCCAGAAAAATAACAATGTTACAAATTTGAACTTAGCATAAAGCCTAATTAACATTGCCTTCCTACTAAACATATCATGGTGACAAAACAACATATCATTAGAAACAGATATGCATCACAGTAAGTAAGCAAGCAAACCAGCATAAATAAAGCTCAAAAAGAAAAATGCCAAGTTAAAAGTTTTAAGTACAAAATTTCAAGTCCTTTTACCTTATTATCTTATACTACCTCACCAGCAAATTTAAATTCAACATTGTCCCCAATATTGGAAGGTAAAGAGAAATAAGTCTTGCATTTTTAATATTTATTTATTTATTTTGGCACTAATACGAACCCCAACTCATTTTTTATGCCCCCAATATGCAATTCTCACAACATCTAGAACGAGAAAAGTAGTAGATAAATATAATAATTTATTGGAAAACTTCCCTTTTATCAAAATTTTGCTCTTTAAGCTCTTGTCTCAAATTTTTTATGCATGCTTAAGGTTTACAACTCTTTTTTCTTAATCAACAAAGGTAGTTTGAAGGGTTTCTCACTTGATATAATTGAACACAAAACAACAAAAAGTACTAAAACTAAAGATACACAATTATTGCTAAACAAAACTATAAGTAAAAAAAAAAAAAGCTCGGGTTACCTCCAAAGAAGTGCTAAATCTAAAGTCCTTAGCCTCATTTTATAGCAAAACCTAACCATAGGTATCAAAAAGGATAATTGCCTCACTTCCATTCTTCCTTGGATACGTAGGCTTTAAATGCATTAGGTGTCTCTTCTATTTGAGAACATGTGACTCCTCAACCAAAGATTTCATCAAGACTCATGCTTTGGCAACATAGCTAGAAGCTCTAAATTTAATTCTTCTTAAACAATTTTAGGAGCCTTAAAATACTTCAAACACCTATAAAATCTTATTCGTTCTCTTCGATAAGAACCAAGGATTCAATTAGAGGATTCATTAAGTGATTGCTTAGAACCACATTGTCTACTTCCATCTCACTGTAATATTTTTTTGATTCATCAAGAGGATCCCCTACCATGACCACTTGGAAGGTTACATTTTAGTTTTTTAGCATCACCATACTTTCTCCTTCCTCCATTATTTGCTCATGTTGTTCACTAGAGACTTTTAGCAACTCCTTCTCACTCATTGAGGTTAATGATCCCCACCTTCTCTTCTAAGAGTGATTTCCATATCATTGGGAAGAACCTCTTATGCTTTACTAGAGATGACATTGGCTAGTTTGTCTCTTTGTGTAACAACCGGGAAAAAGAAAAGAAAAGGGAAAAGAAAGGAAGTGAAATCTGGAAATTTTCAGAATCCAGAATTTCTGCTAAGCCCTCTCGCAACAGCGAGAAACGGTCTCGCCACAGCGAGAGAGCTAGTTCGCAATAGCGAAGGCGATTCTAGCTATAGCGAGTGCTGGCAGCAGCCCATACAAAAACCAGGGAGTTGCCTGCTGTAGCGGCACCATAGCGAGAGTGAAGTCTGGAACTGACGCGATTTCGCCATAGCGAGTGGTAAATCTCGTCATAGCGAAGGGAACTGGCACGAGCTCGCCGTAGCGAAGGTTACACCTCGCCATAGCGAAGCCAAATTACACGAGGTCGCTATAGCGAAGGTTAGTTTTCGCCGTAGCGAGAGTCGGTCCGGAAGAGAGTAAATAGCGAGAATCAGACTTCATTAAACGCCCAAACTCATTTCTTCTCTCATATCTGCCCTAAGCTTCAACCCAAAGAGAGAAAAGAGGCGTGGAGAGTGTGAGAGATCAAGAGAAGGAGGAAGATCAAGGGAAAGGTAAGGTAACTCCTCCCATTTCTTCTTAGAACTCTGATTCCCTCCCTTTGCCCTCTCTTTCTGCGGTTTTAATTGTGAAAATGGTTGCATTTTGAGTATGGGTCAGAAGAGGGAAAGTGGAAAACTCTTTTGAATCCTTGTGTTTTCTTTGAAAATGAGGTTTTCCACTACCATGGGAGCTTAGTGGGAGCTTGAGAGAGAGAAAGGGGCAATGGTATTCTAGAGAGAGAACCCTAGGTTGTGTGTGATAGAGGGTTGCTCTGAATTAAATGACAAGAGAGTAATTGCATGCTTTTGGTGTGTCTAGACTCAAGTGAAACATTTACATCAAGGTGTGTTTGTGGACCTAAGGAGGGAAAGGAGAAACTGAAAGGAAAAGCCTGTGTTGGCTTTGGCTCCAAAGGTAGCTCTCTCTTTCACTCTTTCTTGTGCATTCTTGGGTATGATAGTCATTGTATGATTATGTATATGCTTGTTGTATGGAATATGCCATATGCTATTGTTTTGATGCATTGAATGTCAATATGCTTGTGTGATGAGTTGTGAGAATTGCTCGAGTGCAGTAGTGCCGAAAGTCCCATGAGATGGGTAAGGTGAAGCCGAAAGTCCCTTGAGATAGGTGAGACAAGGCCAAAAGTCTCAAACGAGTGAGGCCAAGTCAAAAGTCCTTAAACTCGGGTGAGGCCATCCAAAAGTCCCTTAAACTCGGGTGAGGCTAGACCAAAAGTCCCTGGAGCTCATTTTTGGCATTGTTGTGAATTCCATAGCATGTACATTATGTGTTGGATGATTGAGAATAGCTAAATGCTTATTCACATGCTTTGACTTGTTATATGCCTTGATTGCTTGCTGGATTGAGTGCTTGAGCTACTGAGATTCCCTGAATCTCACCCCTTTCCCCTCCCAACTAATATGCTAGGTGGAGCTCACACATTGTACATGCTAGAAATCCAAAAAAGCACACACCAAGGAGTCTAGGATGAGTTCATGTTTTGATATTTTGATGTATATATGATGTAAAGTGGTGCCAAATGAAGATGTGCCCACTATTTTTGAGATGTAAAGTTTGTAACACATGTAGAAATATGAAAGGATGATGTATGAACTCTGCTATTAGCCAAAGTAATAGAAATGTGGGTTTTTACCCCTTTGATGCATGAATGTTGTTGTGTAAATTTGGCCATAGCATAGTGAGATTTGAATGTATAATGATTTAGATCATATGGACACATTAGATATACTAGTTTTGTGCTTTTAAACTTGTCCATGTGGAGTGAGAATGTGAGAGAGGCTAATTGGACCCGTTTTGGACCTTTGGGGTGCCAAAACCGGTATTTTTGAGAGCTCCGTCAAAGTATGACCGGATGAGCTCCGTTTGCCATGAAATTTGGCATGCCTCTAGAGTTTGTAGAAAGCTTCTAGAGAAGTTAAAGTGGGTAATATTCGAAGGATTATAGAATATTTGGGGAATTGTTGAATTTGGGAGAATTTAATGGATTGGTCATGTACTGTTCATCTAAACTAGAAAATGAAATCTGTGGCACTTTTAGACCAAATGGATTCCAAATGTGGTGAAATTTTATACACATAAACTAGAAAACCAAAGTGACTTGTAGGAACTGAAATCACCTAAATCGGAGGTCTGTAGAGAGAGATTGAACCAACTGAAGTTCTGTATCAGCATCAGGGAGCTTTCCTGACCCCCGTCACTGTTCCATCGATTTTCGGGGTGTAGGAGCTACTGAACTGATCTGGACTTATTTTTTTCCTCTAGTAGACATCCGTAGCTTTCTGAATTGGTATAATGTGCCCAGATTGGATTTTTTTGGATTTAGTTATGAATTTTCGAAAGTCATGACAGAAAGCTGCACCAGAAACAGTGACAGCTGGACCTTCCTCCCATTTTCGATGTCAAACATGGTCCAAACGATGTGTTTGTGGTTGGTAATGATTTTTAGTGTAAATTTGACACTTAGAGCTTTCCAGAAAGCTAAAGTTTGCTGCATTCCCATTTTTCTACAATTTCTTATGATTTTCCAAATTTAGAGCCAAAATATGACTTTTGGGCCCAAGTGAGAAAATGCAAGTTTATTGGTTTTTGGCTCTATACCCGTGGCTTATGGGTTGTTTTATGCTATGTATGAGTCGTATGCATGGAGTTTGAGTTGAGGATGCATGAGATGGGTTCACAAGACCCACGGGGTGAAAGATGAGTATATGAAACCCCGGTTCATAGCATGTAAATGCCACGGGAGAGTAGTGACTCTTTGGAAATCATATGCAACCGAGCCTATAGAGAGGCTAGGTAGTGGTAGTAGATTGAGGTGTCACACTTTGAATTTCCAAGTTTCTAATTATGTCATCTCACTTGGCCATATTGACATATTGCTTAACCATCGAGGCATCTTGTTTGGCCATATAGTATCTAATCATATCCTCCAAGTTTGGTTCTTGCTCTTGAATGGGGGTGCTTTCTTGTAAATGGAAATTAGTTGGATAGGATGGGTATGTTGCATATGACAGACAAGCTTGACTTTGATTCTAATAAAAATTTTGTTCATGAGTTTAATTAAGAATATAAGTATTTTCATAAAAATTATTTTGATTCTTATTGAAATCATCCTCCATATATACATTTTCTATGTAATATAGGCACTGCTCTTTATAGTGACCTTCCCCACAATTATCACAAATCATGATATCAAGTTCATACTCGCTAGTTGTCCTATTTGTCAACCAAGAACAATCTATAATTAAAAACAAAAACACCTAAAACTAAAACTAAACACAAATATCAGCAACACCAATATAAAAACAAAACATAAACCAAAAGACTCAATCACTTAAAACAAACAAAACAGACTATACAAGGCTTAAGTTTAGATTAAGTGAGTTTAGTATTAATATTAGCAAAAACTTGGTGCACAAATCCTTGGCAATTATATCAAAAACTTGTTGCATTATAAAAACATGAAAGCAAATATATGTACCACAGAAGTAATATAATGAAGAGTATAGTATCCTTTTCACAAGGATTTGTTATTAAGGTAATTGCTAAGTGCCAAAATTATATCTCTAAATCTAAATCAAGTCAACAATAAAAGTGGTAAAAAATTAAACTAAAATAATGATGCAAAAATGACAAAACAAAGAAGAAACGCCATTCTAGATTAAATTGGATAGTAAAAGGTTTAGGATTATGATTCCTCCTGTTATTTCATATAAAATTAATTATCTCTCTTTGCCTTGTTCTTAATGTCATTACTAGCCTAGAACTCTAATTTATCTATAAGCATATTTTGAATTACCTGTAGGCATTTCCTTAACTAATCCATAATTCTTTATGTAATTGATTTAAATGCTTAATCAAGAATAAGTTCTAATATGACTATGTAAGGCTAGTAGATATATTCATATCTTAAAAAAAAAAAAAAGCAATCTACTCAATATTATAAATTTTAAAAACCCACATTACCCAATCTATGATCTAGTCTTAAAATTCCTTTTCTAAGTTCATTTAAGCTACCTAAATCATCTAATGATTTCCATATATTTAGAAGAATGAAGTACAAGGATTGAGAAAACAAATAACACCACTAATTACAAGTAAATAGAGTAATTACAACATATTCCGAGCAATAGCTCATTATAATCCCAAATTAATAAGTTTAGCCTATAACCACAAGAAATAACAACATTAAGAATATAGCATACAACAAATGGGCAAAGAAATGTAAGAAAACACAAGTAAAGAAGAGAAAGACTTATTTAATAAGTGAATTTTCTTCAAACTCAAACTCCACTTGTAGCAAATGAAGCTTTAAATCCTTTTTTTTTTTCCTTTATAAGAAACTCAGACTAGTAGCCTTCTAAAAGAAAATGTTGATGTCCCCTTAAAACCCAAAAAAACTACAGCAAAAAAAACATTGTGTTTCACATTTTCTATGACAAGCGATGTGATGTTGGAGTTTTTATACAGTGGCATATTTTATTTTATGAAGAATTTTTTGATTGGGCATTGCAACGTTCAAATCTGCCACCATGGCATTGAAGTTTTTATAGCAGTGTTTTTTGGCACCATTTTTTTTTTCAAAAAACAAAAATGAGTACATAGGATTCCTTCCGTGTGCTTTGAGAGGACAATGACAAATGGAAATGGGGAAAGAAAGAGAAAATAATTTTTTTTTCATAATAAGAAAATATCTTGAGCGGAGCATGTGGGTTTGGCATTAGTGAAAATGACACATATGTTACGACCTAAACTCTGAACCATGAACGGAACCTAGACCAAGCCAAGTATGATTGGCCCAGCCTAATAAGCTTGGCAACTCATTCAATGCTCATACTTTTATATAAGTATACCTACAATAATTAGAGGTTACAGAAAATCTAATAGCACATCCCCTAAAAATTGGACATCCCAACTCTTCAAATTCAACATAACTCAATATATTTCATTTCAAAAATTTACTAGTATCTTATATTTTTGAATTCTTGCCACAATACTGTATAGTACATAAGTTTTTCAAAATATAATCAAATGCCATTACAATGGTCATTATATGATCTACAAAGAAGTATAACATCCTTAAGACTCAAAAAAATGTAGCACTTAGTAGCCAATGTGTCTTGGAGTTCCTACACAACTCAACCGACCAAAATATCATACCATCTTTATTTGAGTGGCACGCAGATTCCAGAGCACCTTAATCTACTTTATGCTGATCTGAAATATAACAAAGGAAAAGGGTAAGCCCACCACTAGCTTAGTGAATGTATAGATAACAAAACAAGTAGAAGGGGAAACAAATAGGTTTAGAGTTTCTCACAATAAAGTACTTAGACAAATAAAGGAAATTATATTACTTTTAATTATTGTCTATATATATATAAATAACAATTAAATTATATTGCAGGCTATCAGCAAAAGCATAATTTAAAATTGAAGGAAATAAAATATAATGGGTATCACATATAAGAATTATAATCAACCCTGAGTGTTGCCATATAGAATTCAATACTATCATTGATGTCACTGTACAGTATCACAATATTACCACTATCACCGAGTGCCACCACACGGTGTGTATATCACGATATATCCAGTATAGTTATCACTGAGTGCCGCCACACAGTGATTATTCATTATTATAACTAAGTGCACTTAGGTCGTTACCTCCGATAACGATTATGGGGTTTTAATCAGATTTCCATTCATAATTTTGAAATGAAATCATTTCTATAAATTAAATATTAACAAGTAGGTAAATAAGTAAGTAAAGTTTAGATCAAATAAAAGAAATAATTTAGATAAATAAATACAATGAATTAACAAATTTATATAATAAAATTATAAATAAAAGTCATTTATCATCTCTCCTACATAATAATCATATACATATATATATATATATACATATATTTTCACACGTATATTATGATTCATATAAAATTTTAAAATGCAAGATGTGTTTCCCCAACAATGTGAACAAAGTAAATTATACAATGTGAAGTTGGGCTAGTTATACAAAGCATAAAGTAAAAAGAAAATGCCACTTTGCTATCTACACACTCACTTGTGGGAACCGATAGTAAAGGTCCCAATTTCCTAAAATTTGAAGAGATCTTCAATTAAGAGGGTAGCCTCAATATCACCTATAATTTTATTGAACATAAAAATATCACCTTACTTACTCTATTAGTTTCTAATATGTTCAATATAATTAATTTCACCCTTTAATACCTAAACCCATAATTATAGCTTAGATGTTCTAATACCACTATAAACTCTAGGTTTTGAATTTCACAAATTAATTGCCACAATCCAATTTAAGTTTCTAAAATTTAGTTTGAGCTTAAAATATATCTTAAGGAGCTTAAATGAGCATATTGGAAATGCCAATTCATACCTGAGAAGATTAGATCAAAAAGCCCCAATTTAAAAAGCTTCCCTTGGCCAAAATGAAGAAGCAAGCTGAAATTAAGGTTTGGGTCACCGTAGGCATTAAAATGGAAGCTAAAACTAAGGAGAAAACTAGCTCAAGTATAATAGAAGACGAAGAATGAATTGAAGCTTTAATGGAGCTTACCACAATGTTTCTTCTCTCACACAGAAGCCATGGCCACTCAACGTTTAGTCACATGAGCAGGACAATGGTGATAGCATTCCAAAGGAAAAATGGCCAGCAAGCAACGAGAACGAAGAGAAGAAAAGAAAGGTAATGGATGGAGAAGAAGGAAGATGAGTTGTGTTAATGGAGAGCCTACAGAAAAGAAGGAGAAGCTTTTTTAAAGAAAGAGAAAAGAAGAATGAGAGGGAAGACACTCCTGTGTCAGATGGGAGTTATAAGGAGGAAAAGTATATTATAAAGAGAAAAGGAGAAATTACAAAAGGGCACCCAAAGTTTTTTTTTAATGTAATTTGTTTAAAACTCATAGAGAATTATTCTTACATGCCTAATGTGAAAATTAGGACCCCATAATTATTTAGAGTTTTCATATTCACCTATTTTAAAATTGTGGGATATAGAAATATCCCAATGGGTATAAGATAGATTTTAAAATAGTTCCTTAAGATAATTTTAAGGTAGTATAATTATCCTAAGGCTTCCTAAATATAATATTTATACAAAAAAATAAATTTGTCTAATTAATTTATTATTATTTTAATTTGAGTTATTACACTATAATTTGTATGGTTCTTAGAATTGTTGTCTCTCCAATTTAACTTTGCATGTGAATTCATGAGATAACCCTATTCATTGATGCAGATTTATTTTGTTTTATGTCTTTGTTTTGCAAGGACATACATATATCATAACTGCCATTTATAAATTATGAATAAATCACTCACTCGTCACTATCGTGATTTAATTATACTTTTACTTCAATACAAAAGACTTCTATAAATTAATTCCTATCCATTTTTCCTACAGAATGTCTGGCCAAAAGAATGAAACTGTACAAGAAAAATTTAAGTTCTAACCCTGCAGGATTGTTGTTGAGGAATGCAGAATATACTAAAACTAAATCCCTGATCAACAATTATTCATCTTGCCAGTGCCTCTCAAGGAAGGACCCAAGCTTTCAAAAACAGTTTATTTAAAAAAAAAAAAAAAAGATTATACTCAACTAAGTAAGTGAATAATAAACAAACATGTAAATATGTTAGATGCATTTTTTAGTAGAATTCATTTTTAATTTACATACTTTTATGTTTATTCATATTATAAATTTTTTAAAAACTGAATCTATCTAAAATTTTTTTAATAATTTTTACACTGATAGTTTTTAGAGCCTTGAGGCCAATTGGTGATCACCATATCATTACAGAATCTTGGGACTTTGTTTGTTCTGCACTTATTCAGTCATTTCCCTATCAAGAATTGAAAGTTCGTTGTTTTTTCTGCTTTTCCCTTTCTGAATTGCGCAAGAGTCTGTTTCTTTTCCTTATATTCTATAGGTATATATAGTGATTAACAAAGACAATTCACTGACGTGGGAAAATATCATCCCTTAACATCTCATGCCTTTATTAAGAGCAAGATATATAAAGAATTTGTCAATATTCGTTAACTATTTATGCTGTTTGATTCTCTTCGCTTTTGGTCGCACATCTTCCATATTTGAACGGACAGTGTTCTTTTTTTTTTTGTTTTATCCATCTCCATTTTCGTAGGAGACACAGATTAATACGCTACCAACGGAACAATTATTTTTTCAACATAACCTGTAGCTAAATATATAGCTAGGCAGATTCATTGACTATGTTCAAGTCATTAAAACTGAAATATACTTGGAAGTTAGTATCTTCAAGACTTCAACTAGGGGGTACATCGGGCCGGACGGCCCTAGGGGTCCGCCCTAGCCCGGCCTAATCGGGCCGGGCTAAAAATATAAATGGGCAAACTTTAAACCAAACTATATCGGGCCGGGCCGGGCCACGGGCACAGACATCTGCCTAACTTGCTGCCCTAATAGTTATTTTTTTTAGTTATTAATATCTTGTCATCTTATATATATATATATATATTTATGTTTATTTTATCTGATTCTCTTTACATGCTGTAATTTTTATTATCTATTTAAACTTTTCTTATTTTTTAATTATTTTCATTATTGATGTGTATGCTTACTGACATTTCTTTTATTGAATAATGAAAATACACGTATTTACCTAAAACTAATTATGTTAGTATAAGTTATATTTTGCTTAATAATTTTAAGCTATCTTTTTATTATTGATAAAAACATGAAGGTTCCAAAAGCTTATTGTTTTGAAGTATATGCCTATGAGTCTACAAAAAAATATTTTTATATTAAGTATCAATTCATTAAAAAAAAAATTTCGGGTGGTTTAGGGCCACCCTAATCTGCCCTAAAATCGGACTTGTTCGGGCCGGGCCGGGCTACAGATATAAAAACAAGCCCGATGTCTTAATCGGGCCGGACATCGGGCATACTAGATGCCCTGTTTGGGCCTGCCCATGTACACCCAAGTTGAAAAGTTGGAACATGCAAAATCCAATTCTACAAATAGATTTGAAACTAAGTGGGGACTTTCGTTATCATTATGTCACTGCAACAACACAAATAATTTTCGACTGAAGCAATTTAATAAAAAGTTTACAAACATTTGCAACATGGCAGTAAACAAAAAGGAAGATTAGGTCGACCAAAAAGTTGTCGTTAAAAAATAGTGATATCATTAATACGTAAGTTACATATATAATATGTTTGCTTAAATTTTAATTAATTAATATACAATAAATTAAGTAATATAATCTAAATCTTTATTTAATTTAAATTATAATTATATTGTAAGTTATATTATTTATATTTATTATTAAATAGTGAATAGTTGTTCAATAAATCAATTATTACATTATTTAATAAATATATAAATAATATAATAAAAATAAATTTTTTATTAGGAATATAAATAAATTGGAAATATATTTATTTTAAAAAAAATTATTACTGGTTGGCTTGGACATACTGTGTGGCTATTTTGTTGTTACCGTTAAAGAAAGAGTCATTTGTCAGAAAGCCTTTAGATTGAATAAAATAGCCGTTGGATGCATCGTACTTATATATACAATATTTTCACATTGTCTCATCCTTTTTATAGTTCCCTCTTCCTTGCAATTCTATTTTTCTCTTTTCTTCACAATTCTCAGTCTTCTGTATATTATTATAGTTTTTTTTAATTTTCCTACATTACTTCCTGAAATTTGCCCATAATATTGGTTTCATTGTTTCAGTTCTATCTGTAGCTGAGAAGATTTATTTGCTTAAATTCTTTCTTCAAGATATAAGAGATAAGTATACATAAGTGATTAATAATGTTTATATGAAATAAATTTTTTATTATAAATAATTATTTTATAGTATTGATTATTTTTTGTTTTGTGATAATATAGTAAAGAGATATTCTTAGGTAAGATTTATAAATTAATATTAAAAATTATAGTGGTGATAATAATTTATGTTATGCAAGGAAGAATTTATTTATTTGATCATGTTTGTGAGATAAATTATTTTAATAAGAATGATAAATTATTTTAATAAGAATTATGAAATAATATTTAATTATTTATCATCAGAGAAAATGGAAATTCTTGACAATTGAAGGTAAATGTATAATAAGTTGAATTTTGGACATAAAAGATCTACTGATGAATTTTTATAAGAAATAGAAGAGTTTATTAGTTTTGCTTGTAAAAAAGGATCAAGTTTAAGAAGAAGAAAAAAAATTAGATATTCTTGTTCTAAACATAAAAGTACAACATATCATACAATTGATAAAATGAACATTGATCTTTATAAAAGATGGTTAAAACATAGATATTAGTAATAGATATGTCATTGTAAGATTGAACCATTCCCAATAAGAAACATACATGTTTGGAGATGTAACTCATTACAATTAGTAAATGAAGACCATAATAATAGTTATGAAAGAATGATTTTTGATGTAGTTGATCTTGATTTTGATACTAGCAGCTTTAATAAAATAGCTTATAATGTTAATATTAGTCATGTCGAGGAATCACAAAATATAAAAGCCCAAAAATTTATGATTTATTAAATGCGTATCAGCAAACACTATGCCCAAGATGTAGTAATCAATATGAGTTGTCTGTTACTATAGAAATGTTAAGAGTTAAAGCTAACAATAATATATCATAATATAGTTTTAACTAATTTATGATCACCCATGCCTAATTAATGCTCAATATCTGTACCTATGTAATACCCGTTTATTCTAAAATGCCCTAAACTAAGGGAATTACTAAAAGAGGTCCCAAAAATAGGAAGATTTGAAGCCCAAATACAATTAGGACAATAATTTAGAAAATTAAAAATGAGGATACAAGGCTTAAATGCCCAAAAACCAAAGCCAGAGTAGTTAAATAAAATCAAAACCAGTAGCATTTTTGTAATTTTGGGCACTTTTTAGAAAATACAAAAGAGGGATCTTTAAATGAAAATTTTAAGTTTTTTGGGATCGATGTTTTTAAAACCGGATCGGTCATTGAACCGGTGGAGGTACTGGTTCACGGTTCATTGGTCCAACCGTGGTCGAACCGGTAATAATTAAATATATTATTTAAAAAAATTATGTATTAAAATTTTAATATAACAAATAAATATTAATACATTTTAAATATTTGATTACTAATTCAATATTTTTTAAGATATTACAAAAATTAATGTTTAGTTTAAAATAAAAATTATCTATGATTAAAAGTTAAGAATATTTAGTATTAAATTGTTAGAATTTCTAAATCATATTAAGATTCTACTTATTATTAAAAAATAAAATAATAAATAATAATTTTAGCTAAGTATCTTAATATTTGAGAGAAATGTTATTAGGAAATTAAACATAATAAAAAGTAAGTATAAAAAATAATTAATTATGCATATTTTATTTCTCTTATATTCTCTTTATTTTTAAAAAAAAAAATTCATATTTCAACTCCCTCATCTTTTTTATTATCTTCTATTTTTTAATTTGTTAAATTTATTTAAAATGAATTATTCTATTATATAAGAAAAAATTAAAAAAAAAAAAAGAAAATTGCCTTAGACCGGTTCAAACCGGTTCATACCGGTTTTTTCAGTCCGGTTTTCACCGGTTCTTGACCGGTTTGACCGGTTCTTTGATTGATCGGTTTTCCAACTCAACCGAATCGGACCAGGGACCGGTTCCCGGTTGAACCAGCCGGTCCGGTCCGGTTTTACGAACATGGCTTGGGATTCTCAGAGATCCTAAAAATCATAGGAACCCCTAGAATAGTTAAAACCTCTCCGGTATCCATTTTAGAGCATCGACTAATCAAAACTTTAACCGGTTCGTTTGGGAATGTTTTAAATTCAATTTGAGTGAAACCAAAAGCATTTTATAAATTAGAGGACCTGAAATTCATGATGGAAGAGACGTTCTCAAAAAGGAGTTGAAATAAACTCAAATTGAAAGAAGTAAGAAGAGGGACTAAATTGTAATTTTTAAAAGTTGAAAAAGTGGACCCTTTGGCTTCTTAAAACACGTCCTCTTCTTCTCCAGCCCTCACAACCAACTTACTTGTAGTCCAAATAGATTCAAGCTCTATCCTAGAAGGTGCGCAAGTGAGGGAGCCAAGGGAGAATGAAGAAGCTTGGAAAAGTGTAAAAATCTTTAGTTTTTCATGCTCCTTCCTTTACTAAACCTTTTCTCTTCTTTCTCCTCTCTTCTCCTATGTTTTTGATGACTTATTTAGAGATGTTTCGTGGCTAGTAAAGTAGGACGAAGAGAGAGTTTGAAGGAGAAGCTAGAAGCAAGTGAAAGCTCCTTGGGAAAGCTAGGAAACAAGGTAAACTTCATGGCCTTTCTTGCTTTCTCTTGGTTGTTCTTCATGAGGGTGATTTTGGCCAGACCTAGGCCCAATCAATAAGGAAGGGATTCAAGCCATAACAAGCTAGAGACAAGGTTTTTAGACCATGAGGAATAGGAATATGCAATTGAAACTAAAAAAGGAGCCTTAGAATTCAAGTTGTATAACTTAGGGTTCTTAGTGCATCTAGCTAATTTTAAAGCTTTCTAATTATAACTTAGTCTATTTAAGACTATGTAAGAGATCATAAGACATCTAGGAAGCTTCACAAGTGCCAATTTCCTAAAGAAAATCAAACAAACTCCATGGATGCTCACTTTAGGTAATGTCTCAGCCAAGCATGCTTCAAGCACCTAGGAAGAATTTTAATTAATTCTAAGGATAGCAATGGCCTATATATGATTAGTAAACACTAAGAAAACCATTGGTTTGAATTTAAAAGCCATGGTTTATGAGATGAAAGTTTAGGCTCCATTTTAAGGCATAAAGAAACAACTTGTGTTTAGACTCCTTAAAATGAGTTAAAGATGACTCTAATGAGTTTAATTAGAGTTATATGATTTAGATTGAATGAGAAATTGGAACCAATATCATGAATTATAGAGGTTGTTTCATTATACCCTTTTATGGAACTATATTGAAGTCATACAATAAAGTAAGTTGTATAGGGTTTAGGTGAAGCTAGAATTAGTTCTAATGATTGAATTGTGCCTTATTTGATGTGTCTAGGACAAATAAACCAAGATCCCCCTAGGTGTAAGTGTGTGGCCAAAGAGGGGAAGTAAGGAAGCAAAGGAGAAAGTTTGTATTTTTGACTCAAGGTAGCTCTCTAACCTTTCTTGCATGTATTACTTGGATGTTTGATTGTCTTTAGATGCTTATGTATATGTTTGAACTATGAGATGTCTAGAACTTTTGATTTAGTATTTTGGTACCATTATGTTTGTTGAATGAAATTTGAATGCAAAATGGCTTGAATGGATATAGTTATGCCAAAAGTCCTTTGGAATAAGTGAGGATGAGCCAAAGTTTTTAAGAATGGGTGAGAAAAAACTAAAAGTCTTAAGAAAAAGTGAAGCTAAGTAAAAAAAAATCCCTTAAAATGAGTGAGGCAAATCCAAAAGTCCTAAAAAAATTAAATGAAGCTAGACCAATATCCTTTAGAACAAATGTTTAGTTTGTATGAACCTATGTGATATGAAAATATACTTATGTATGTTTTTAAAAGTTTTTATGACATACTTACATTCTTTAACTTGAAAACAAGCCATGTATGATGCTTGAAAGGATAAAGTAGCTATTGGGATTCTTTAAATCTCACTCTTTCCCCACATATATTTAACCATAAGTCCTAAAAAAATTAAATGAAGCTAGACCAATATCCTTTAGAATAAATGTTTAGTTTGTATGAACCTATGTGATATGAAAATATACTTATGTATGTTTTTAAAAGTTTTTATGACATACTTACATTCTTTAACTTGAAAACAAGCCATGTATGATGCTTGAAAGGGTAAAGTAGCTATTGGGATTCTTTAAATCTCACTCTTTCCCCACATATATTTAACCATGTTTAAATTAGCCAAGGGGAGCAAGAAATGAGAGCCAAGCTTATTGAAAAAGGATACTTTGATAATAGAATAAAAAATTAAGCATTTTTACATCAAAGTTTGTAACTATATGATGTGTATATGATGTAAACACTTGAACATGATTGAATATATGTAACTATAGTGTATGTATCAATTTCTGTCAGTTTTTGACACCATAAATCCTTGATGTAAGTGTGTATAAAGCCATGTAGGAAAGTGGTTTTGAGATATATGATGATTTAGATCATTTAGGATGCTTCCCTATGCTGTATTCATGCTTTTGGACATGCTCAATTGGCTATGGTTTGGTTCGAAGGTTATATGACACCCTTTTTACACCATTTTGGTCCCAAAAATGACCATATTATTAACCTGAACCCTAAATTGACCAAATGGGCAAATTTTTGTATGAAATTTGGTGAGCATATAAGTCTCATCTAGAGCTTTTCACAAAACTAAAAAGCATCCAATTTAGAGCTTTAAATAATTTATTATGAATTTTCAAAGTTGGCCTAATTATGCAGAATTGTCTAAGTTACTATTTATATGGTCATTTTACATTCTTGTGTTACTTATAGGTCAAATAAACTCTAATACTTATGAAATTTTATATATATAAAATAGATATCATAAGCTTTCCAAGGCTACTAAGAGCACCCCATTTGGATCTATATTGAGGGAGACATGAATTTATGAAATTTGAATTTAGTTGTAAGATGCCACTCAGACTAGTGTTACTATTCAATTAGTTTTTGTGAGGCAAACCTGGTTGTTTTGATCTAAAATTTTTATGGTAGTCGGGGGACATCATGAGCTTTCCAAAATAGTATAGTTTGCATGATTTTGATTTTTCTAAAATTAATTATGATTTTTCAAATTTCATATCAGAATATGAAAAACTTGAAAAAATGCAAAGCTACATGGCATTTCGTGATGCATGGCTTAGATCGGACTTTTTGGCTCTAAATTGAGTTAATTTTGGTTGAACACATATGTCAAGGATGAAGAATAAATATGGGAGTTCATATGACTCATTTGGCAAGTAATGAATTATTTTGGTTTTTCATATCAATTATGTATGCTGCCTAAGTGCAAATTTTATTAAAATGGACTCTTTGAACCCTTTGACATGCATATTAACTAGCCTCTAGATATGGTATGACAACCTACATCCTCTACCACATACTTAGTGATAAACATCGTAGTTCTTTGAACACATTATCATACTATCTAAGAATCATAACAATTCTTAGTAAGAGAAATAAGTTGAAAATATATAATTATTTAGTTATCACATGTGTAAAAAATATTTTATTCCTTTTGTCTACCTAAAATTAATTGGCATCATACATACAGAAGAATATATGGCATGGCATGCTCATAAATAGCAAATAACTAGTACGTCCAATGTCAATGAGGATAATAATCACATATCAATAGCCATACATATAAGCCCTCACTGAAATTTCTAATAATCATGTATCTCAACATGTTAGGGCATTAATCATAAACTCATCTTACAAAAACATTGCTCCATCCCCTTAGCAACACGATCAAGGTAAATTAAAAGATGCATAAGCTCTATACCCAATATCTTATACCATCAAGTACAGGCCTAAGTTTTCATAAACGCCATATAACTAAGTGTGGATGAGCACCTTCCCTAGTTCATCAAATTTTCATATGAAGATAATGGTTCGAGTATCCATAATAAATATGGAGAAACTAATCATAACACATGTTATTTAAGGCATCCCTCCATAATGGATCCATATCACATGTAAAAGAAATAAAGTTTTTGATCTATCTCCAAAGAGAAGCTGATCCTTCTCCAAAGAAAAGACAGTTTATCTCTGAAGAGAAACAGGTCAATCTTGAAAGAAAAGCTAATATAGAAATCATCTTTGGAAAATCATCTTTCTTAGACACTAATAGCATTTGGTAATATAATCTAGTAAAAATCCTTAATACATAAACATGATATTGCTTAATGCTATATATTTATTTTCAAAAGAATAACTCATTAACTCATATAAATTCGTTAAAGTATGCATTTATATATATCAACACAAATATCATTACACACTATACCAGTCATACAATGTTTTTAGTTCCTATTAAAACCCATTCCTCTTATAATACCTTTAAGAATTTTATGTGTTTTAATAATCCATAATCCATATTTTGGTACTCCTAAGCACTATTCATTAATACATAGGTATTGTAAAGGTCTCATCTTCCGTGTATAGGAAAACTAGTATAAAATAGGAATATGGTCATCTATACATGGGCAGAGTTTCGAATTTAGCCCTCTGTGTGTAGATATCATAGTCCACAAGGAAGTAAGGTCATCCATGCACAAGCACCATCTAAAATGTAGTTATCTACATATAAGGTCCAATCATATAATCCAATGTAGAGATTTAATTATGTTAATTTTGGATAGTAATATTCGATGGGGTTCCAAGAAATTAAAGCAACTCATATGACAATTAATCATGAAAGAGATGTCAAGTTTAAAAGACTTGCATGAGAGTTTCTAAGACCCCATAAATTTCAATTTGCATGTATACTAGGTATAAAATGAAAAATCTTCTTCAAAAAGTCAAATTGTATATTTTCTTTGAATAAAAAGATGTTGATGACATCATACAAATAATTGCTAAGTGAAGATTTTAGTTTTGTGTATAAAGTTTTAGACTTTATTAGCTATAGAAGGCTATTCCAAATCAACATATATATATATATATATATTAACCGACAAAGTTGTCATTCAAATCCATTTTTTTAATCCTTTTAAACTATATGTACAATTGCATTGTTTAGTTTAGCATGAATTTTTTCTTATTTAACTTAATAGTATTATTTATTCCTTTTGAGTATAACTTATGTTTTTATTGGTAAAATTACACTAAATTTTTTGAAGTATAACTCAAAACTATATCATACTTCTCCTAAAAATTACACTTGACTTCCATGTAATTTATTTTCTATTAATGAATTTTTCTACACAATATGCATTTTTATCCAAAAATGAAATTTCTTAAATGTCATTTTATTATCTTATTTAGAAAAAAAAAAAGCACAATCTCATATTATAACTTAACATCAACTTAGTTGCCTTTATTGTCATATTAAGAATAAACTCACACCATCATATTAGGTAGTGTAATTTTTAAAAGAAGAGAAGTATTGGGTGTAACTTAGTTAAACTGCATAAGAAATTGGCATAATTTATTATGTTTTTAATTATCTAATGGTGCATGTATTTTGAGCTTTAATTACGAGTTTAAGATGCAATTTTACTTTTCATTGTATGCATGCATTCATAGAATAGTTGTACTATATCTTTATTAGTGCCAAAGTTAACTAATCAACAAAAAATGTCATATATTCCCTTAAGTTTTATGTAGTTGCAAATTTAGCCTCACATATTTATTTTAATAGCAAGTTAGGGCATGCCCCGTTAATGCTATTTGAGGGACACCACTTTGTAACTTGAAAGGAAACATATAATAATAAATGAGAAAAATATTTTAATGAAAAGAAAAAGTAGATATTGCTGGATCAAAGGCTTTTTAGTTTTAATTATAACAAACATTCTAAATGATATGATATTTGGAAAATGGTTTAATGGGTTGAAACTGTAATTTATGAAAATATTGTTTTTGGACTAGGTTGTTTTCTTGGAATAAATATTGTAGCATGGGCTAAATTGTGTCTTAATTATTTAAAGAAGATCATTTGAAGATGAAAGATAAGAAGAAAGAGAAAGAACACTAAATGCATATCATCTAATGTTGTATTTATCATTTTTTAACATGTAATTGCTTTGTATGAGTTAAAACTATATTAAAGAAAACTCTTAGAAGAGTTTGTGTGCTTAACCTATCTCTATTTTCTATTCTAAGTTTTTAGGTGTCTTGTGAGAAAAAGGTTATAAAAACTAGAAGGTTAAACTTATGAGGTTGCCATGTATTTAGAATTTTTAGAAAGTTTGAGAGAAACTTAATGGAGTGGGAATATTTGATTGAGTGAGAAAAAGTTGTAAAACTTGAGCGCTCACCCTTGTAAGCCTTGGATAGATGGTAAAAGTTTGAAAGTTATACCTGTGTTTTAAAGTTTCTCTATATCATTGGTGATTGTCCATAATTAATAAAAATTCCTTGTTGTACGTTTAAAGACTGGACATGGGAAATTTTGGTTCAAATTAGGATAAATTTATTATGTACTTTTTTTTCTTTCTTACTCTCTTTAAGTTTAGGAATTTGCAAGTCAAGCACTTGGGAATCTCAACAAAAATTAGAATTTTTCAAAAAAGGAAAAATAATTTTGAAATCCAATTCAACTCCCTCCTTTTGAGATTATTTCTAGACTAACAAATATCATATAAAATGAAAAAAAAAAAGAGAGAATAAAAAGAAAATAAAAAGATTGAGGGGGCCATATATAATTTAATGTGGCATTATATGAAAACTTTATGTTTGAAGGGGGCTAACTTTTTATGAAATAAATATGAATAATTTTAAATAAATATAAAATCTACTAATAAATTGATAAATTTAATAAAATAAAGTAATTTGTTAAACTTTATGTTAAGAGAAACTAAAATTTTGACAAATACAAAGGCAAGTAAAGAAAACATTACATTATTAAAAGGGGAAATGTCTCAATAATAAATAAATAAAATATCATTTAGAGTGAAAGATTAAAAATAAATAAAAACATAATAAACAAAAAAATTGATTAAAAGGGTTATGTGTAATTTGATATGGGGTTATATGCAAACTTTATCTTTTGAAAGGCCATATGTCAATTTTACCAAAGTTTCTATTATCTTATTTAAGTAAAATTTTTCCAAGTGGCAAGGGGTTTCATCTAGCACAGATCTAGTAAAGCTAAACTCTAAGGGTACGTTTGGTATGTAGAATGAATTTTGATGAGAATGGAAATGGGAAAGGGAAAGGGAATAGAAAAGAATCTTAATACTCAAAATTTGTTTGGTATGACTTAAAAAATAATGAAAATAACAAATCAATTTTATGTTTGGTTAGAAGGAAAGAAAAAAAAATGAAAAGGAAATATATTTAAAAGACCAAAATATCCTTTGATTAAAAAATTAAAATAAGTTTTTTTACATTTATTTTTTTATTTTTAAAACCACAAAAATAAAAAAGTTATTCAGCCATCTAAAAATATTGCCTTCCTCCTAAATTAGATCGACAAGGGAAAGCTCATTTCATCAATTCATGGAAGAAAAGCTCATTCCAGTGTTTAAAAGAAAATTCCATTCCATTAAAAAAGGAAGCTGACATACCAAACATGAGGGACATAAAAATTCATACACCTTTCCCTTCTTTTCCCTCATATAACCCTTATACCAAACATGTCCTAATTTTTGTAATAAGAGAATATAGTTTTCAAACAGCATCAGCAAATTAAAAGGAAAATACCCTTTAGTGAGCTTAAAAGTGCATGAAGAACAAATATAATTGGTTCTGTTGGTGCTTTTCTTTAGAACTATTTCTCTTTATAGAACTTTATAAAGAATTATTTAACATACAAAGAGTTTAAAATGAAAATCAAATTAAAAGGAAAAAAAATGTAATTTCATGAATAATAAATAACTTTTGCATCTTTATTTTAAAAAATTATAAAAATAATAAATACCATTGAATAGTTATTATAATAATATAATAGATATTTCTTACAATTCTCTTTTCTTTTTATTTTTCCCTAAATAACCAAACATGTCCCAAGCCTTAATCTTTGTTTTACCTTTTCTAAAAGCATATTTTATTTTATTTTATTTTTTATTTTTTGGTTTAGTAGAAGTGGGAGGACCCACTTGGGGGAGGGGAAAGCAGGGATTCAAACCCCCAACTCCCTGGGTAAGCAGCAGAGGAGGTGCCATTTGGCAAACGGCCATAGGCATATTTTATTGTATAGCTTGTGAGTAGCTTACTCACTAAATTCCAACAAGACTTTCTCATAGAAAGCTTAATGTTTAAAAAAATTAAATTTATATTATTTAATTGTTTTGAACTTTGAGTGACCATTCAAAATTTATGATCAATAATTTTTTTATAGTTGCATATGCATATTGAAACACAATAAATATGAATTTCTTAATAGGTGAAAAAAAAATTCAAAGTGAGTCATCCATATATTTGAATTTAATTATATAATTGTTCATTATTTACATGAGAGATTGATTAGTCTGCATAAGGCCAAATAAAAATGGGGTTATTGCTGTGCATAAACTTATTTTAATAGGAAATTCAACCTATTGTCTTATTTTATTGAAAAAATTATATTTAAAAATCTAAGTTTTATAAAATTTATAATGAGAAACCTTAAAATCAAAATTATCTCCAAAAATTGAAGTTGTTGAGACTTATAGTTAGAATTTAAAAAAGTTATTATCAAATTTTAAAAAAATTAGTATCAAAATTACTTTTCTTAAAATCTGATAGTAATTTTTTTAAATTATAGTACTAAATTTTTTAAAATTTAATAGTAACTTTGATCCTTATGAGTATTTTTAATTTTTAAGATCTTTCAGAACAAATTTTTGCAAAAGTTGAGTCCTTTATTATAATTTTTTCTATTTTATTCTAATTCATGGATTTCCAACATTATTGAGCATAAACACTTGATTCTCCTAAGGTTAAGCCTAGGCAACTTAACCATGGTCAGTTGTTTTTAATTGGTTTTAAAATTTGTATTTATAAATTGTATAATCTCTTTTGAACTTGATACATTTTGCGAGTGTAAATTACATTATTAATTTTAGAGAAGAGTGACTCACAAAATGGTTATTCTTCAATGCAATAACCCCCAAAAAAACACACACTCATACACACAAAAAATTTGACCAAAAATAGGAAGAGGTTTTGCAAGGTGATCATGAGATATGAATGGTATAAACTACAAAACGTTTAGTCAACACTTTCTCAAATATAGTTAGTATTGTATAAGCAATACTTTGTCAAATCGTGTGAAGTATAAATTGAAAAAATTGTTGCCTATAAAAATAGGTCAAATAAGCATATGCTACGCCATAAAAAACCGTGATCGGATTCTTAAGCAACGATTTTTAGTATTCTATAAGCAACACTTTCTCAAATCATAACATATAAATTGAAAAAAAAAAAAGTAGAAAAATTAAACCGTTGCCTACATGAATAGGTCACACAAGCAAATGCTACACCATAAAAACTATGGTCAAATCCTTAAGCAACAATAAAGTATTGTCACCTTTGAAAAATATTGTAGTGATACATATACTCAAAGAGGATAATCTCCTCGCTAGTGACGTGGAGATTAGCAATTTTCATACTTGTATTTTGGATTGAAATATTTTTTATTTTCACTAAAAGATAAATACGTAAAAGAGGTATTCAAGTTATTTCCATGTAAAAATCATAATTAATGAAAAGTATTTAAAACATTTACCTATTCTCACTGAGGCCCTGGGAGGAGAAAGAATTTAATGAATTCTGTTTGGTTAAAAAGAAGAAGAAGATTTAATGAATTCTGTTTGGTTAGAAAGAAGAGGAGGAGAGATTATTATTTACTTCAAGAGGGGAGGAGAAGTAATTATATTTGGACAAATTTACCCTTATATTATTTTAATTTTATTTTTTATAAAAAAGTTATTTATATCAATATTTAAAAAAAATTATAAATTTCAATCTTTTTTATTTTTAATTTCTGATAAAAAAAATAATTATCTTAATTTTTATTAAATATTAATATATTAAAATATTAAAAAATTAAGGGATAATAAAATAAATTACAATTTAAAAAATACCCCTCCCTTCCCCTCTACTCCCTTCTACTTTTGTCCAACCAAACATCTTATCCTCCTTCCTTCCCCCTCAAAAATCTCCGACCAAACACACTCTAAATGTATGATAATGAAAAAATGACCTAAATAATTATGTATTTTTTTTTTTAGTGAAAAGATAATAACTTATTAGTCCAAAACACAAATGTAAGCGAAGAGGTTAACAACTCTCACACACACATAAACATATGTGTTTATTGACCCCCGCACCCCACAATGTCGAGGGAGGTCTTTATCGTTTGGGTGATTGTAATTTCACCAATAAGCCCAATTTTCTTATAATGGGCTTGGGCCCATTTTAAAAAAGCCATTAAGGTTGTCCTAAAGATCCATTTCATCTTTTTCCATATTCTAAGTTCAATCTCTTCATTGGCCAGCCCTTGAATTTGTCCTAAAGATCCATTTCATCTTTTTCCATTGTTCCAAGTTCAATCTCTTCATCGGCCCTCAATTGAAAAGGTACCAACATTATTTTGAATACTAATAATATCACTAAAGTAATTATTAAAAAAATTGTAGTCTTTTACCAAAAAAAAAATTGTAGTCAAGCACTATCCTAATGTTTTATTACAGCACAGATTAAATAAAAGGTTTTTAGCCAAAATCGAATTGTAAAACATAAGGCTGTAAATGAATCAATTTGTTTATAAATAATTCAGGTTCAACTCGTCTAAAAAGTTAGTTTTTACTTGATTTATTTATCAAATGAATAAATTTGAATGTAACATTAAGCTTGTTTAATTAAGGGAGCCAAACTTAACAGTTTGATGCTCGATTCGTTTAGTTTATGAATATCTTGTTCAAAAATAAAATAATAAAAATATCCAAAAAATTATATATAATTGTATGTATTATATATTATAAATTATAAATTTATTTAATTATTATAAAAATTTATTTAATTTATTAGATTCATATAACTCATTTATATATAATTTTCAATGAGTTTATACATGTCGTTTCCCAGCTTTCAATTAATAAAGCTTTTTAAACACAATTATACGAACTTACCTCAAACAACTTATTTATTAAAAGAACTAAGCTTGAGAATGTCATGGCTCTACTCGCTTATACCTATAGTAAAGCACAACTGATAAAGTCTTTAAAATAATTTTTTTTTCATTATATAAAAAACCTGTAGCTAAAAGTAGACAAAGGATAAAGGTAAAAGGGTAAACTAGAATTTATTTCTGTGTAGTTTAGTCCAGAATAAGTTTGTCCTATGTTGTTTAATATTCATAATTTTTTTATTATTTAATTGTCTTGTAAAATTTTATATTTAAATTTTAACAAAATAATTATGTGAACATTCAAATGATAATTTTTTTTATTGTTAAATGTCTTTTTTACTAATACTTTGAATATCTTCACATTGTTTTGAGTCTTTTACTAAGGTTAAGTAAAAACTTTTAATTTTGAAATGTCAAATTAATGACAGCAAATGTTTTAAAAGATTAATTTTTTAAGGTATAAGTAGAATATGCTTTCAACAATAAAAAAAATTATTATTTTAACTTTTAGAGAAAATTATACTTCTAGTCTTTAAAGTTTTACTTAATTTTTAATTTAGTATCTATAGTTTAAAAATTTATAAATAAATATTTATAATTAAAATAATTTTTAATTTAGTTCTTGTCAATATTTTGCCATATATATGTGTTAATCTTATGTTATTACATATATTTTTACCTATTTTGTTAATATAATTATACATATTTAGAATTTCAAAGTAATAAATAGTTAGTTATATCAATAAAATTTAACAAAATTTTAATAAAATTTTAATAGTTGGAACTAAATAAATTAAAAAATTTATAAACTGTAAAGATTAAATTATAAATTTTAAACTATAGCCATAAAATTAAAAATTAAATGAAAGTATAGAGATCAAAAATATAATTTTCTCTAACTTTTATATAATTTTTTTTTACCAAAAGTAAAATCCAAAAATGTTTTATAAGTGCTGATAATTAAACCAAAAAAATACAAATAAAAACAAATAAAATAAGAGAGTGTTGAATAAGCCAGGACGCAAGGAAATAATGTCCATTGACAAAATCCATAACAAGTTGAAATTAGTGACCATCCATTAATTCATGTATTCATGAATCATGACTGGTTTATCTTGAACTTTTTAAATGAACATCACAAATCAATGATCATTTAACTGTGAAAAAAAAAAAGTTACTATCTTGGAATACTAATCCATTGGATTTACAATTTGATTGTATATAATATAATTAGAAATATAAAAAAAATGTATACACACTCTTGTTATTTTATATAACTCTTTGTTTGGCTATATAATTATCTAATTATAGAAAATTTAATTTCTTCTCTCTCCAATATTCCTGCCAAGGCTGGTCTTATCTTCATTCGTCTTCCCTAACACAAATTCAAAGTGAACGTGTTCTTTTCTTTTCCTCTCAATCAAGCTCATAAATACAATTACACCAAGCATGCTTGATATTTCAACACCATTCAAGTAACTCATGAATCATTAATTGGCTTTCAATCTGACTGCATTAACCTTCAATTTCAAAATAACACAGCAAAAGAAACCATCGACCTCTAAGCGTTTACTTTGACCTCGTGCTTCTGTGGAGTTTTCAAGGTCGTCCCTTATAAATTACCATAAACACCCTCACCCTTGTCACCATTAGTTTACCATCTATCAACAATCTAATGACTCATGAAATTGGTTAAAAATTTACTTATATTTTATGATACTCTATTTTTTTTAATGTGATATGATGATTATGTAATGAAAAAGAAGTACAGGCTTTTTTTTTCTCATATGATTTTCGTGGCACATGAAAATATCAAATACGTATTTTATGTTAAAAGGTTCAATTTAACTATTGATAAAAATTTATGTTTTAGTTTTGTAAAGATACACCTCCTTTTAATTTGATCTCTTAAAATTTTTACTTCTCATTTTATTTTTTATAAAAAATATTTTTTTATTTCAATTCCGTTGTCATATTATGCTCTCTTAATAAATAATTAATAAAAATAAATGATGTGACTTAATTAGAATATTAAATAATTACAAAACACATCATTTTAAAATATTCACATCAATTTCACATTATAACACATTATTTATTATTAATTATTTAGTAACAACAATAACAACAGGTTTTTTCCCACTAGATAGGGTTAGCCACATTGATCAAACGACGCTATAAAATTTTATCATAAATTATATCTTTAGTTAAATTATTTAAATCTAAATCTTTTTTTATAATTTCGTCTATAATTTTTTGTGGTCTTCTTTTACCTCTAATTATTGGACTACTTTCCATCTGATCTACTATTCTTACTGGAGCTTTTATAGGTCATTTTCACACATGGCCAAACTATTTAAAACGTGATTCTACCATCTTTTTCACAATAAGTGCGACCCCAACTTTTCTCTCTAATGTGTTCATTTTTTATTTTATTTTATTTGGTATATTCACTTATCAAATGTAATATTCTCATCTCTGCAATATTGATCTTCTTCTCCTGTTGGCATTTTAATGCCCAATACTCAGTACCATGCAACATTACCGATCTTATAACTGTATGGTAAAATTTACCCTTAAATTTGAGCGGTACTCTTTTATCTGTTATAACACCTAAAGCATTCTTCTATTTCACTCACCCCCGCTTGAATCTTATGATTTACATCTTCTTCTATTTTCCCATCCTATTATATGATAGATCCAAGATACCTAAATCAAGTGACTAGTGGTATGATGTGTTCTCTTATTTTTATTTCTACGCTATAATTAGTGTGCTTTTTACCAAACTTACATTCTATATATTCTGTTTTACTTCTACTTAAATGAAATCCATATGTTTCCAAAAATAATTTCAACATCTCTAATTTCTCATTTATTTCCTCTCTCGACTCTCCAATTAAGACTATATCATTTGCAAAAGACCATGCACTGTGGTACTAACTCTTGGATATATTCAGTAAACACATCTAAGATTAAAATAAAATGATGAAGGCTCAAAGTTGACTCCTGATGTAGGCCAATAGTTATCGAGAACTTTTTAGTGGACCCACTTTGTGTTCTCACACTAATTGTATCCCCATCATACATATCTTGAATTGCTCGAATATAAGCAACATGAATTCTTTTTTTCTCCAAAGCCTTTCATAAAATATTTTTTGGCACCCTATCATATGCCTTATCTAAATCGATAAACACTATATGTAAATCTTCTTAGTTTGTTTGATATTTTTCCATTAATGTTCACAATAAGTATATCGCTTCTATTGTTGACCTATTAGGCATAAAATCAAATTGATTCTCTGTAATTTGAGTCTCTTATTTTAATCTTCGCTCAATAACCCTCTCCCATAACTTTATAGTGTGACTCATGAATTTAATTCCTCTATAATTTGCACAATTTTGTATGTACCCCTTATTTTTATAAATTAGAATTAAAGTACTTATCTTCTACTCATCCAATATTCTTTTAGATCTTATAATCTTATTAAATAATTTTGTGAGCCAATTTATACTTTTCGCTCTTAAACTTTTTCACACCTCAATGGATATATTATCTGGTCTTATTGCTCTATCATTCTACATCCTCTTTAAAGCTTCTTTTACCTCTAACTCTCGAATCTTACGATAAAATATATAATTTTGATATTTCTCTGTGGTGTTTAACCTATTTAAGTGCCATGAGATCCCGCATCCCTAATTAAATAGCCTATGAAAATAGCACTTCCACCTTTTATTAATATCCTGTTTTATGATTAGGACTATTCCTCCTTAATCCTTAATATATTTCACTTAGTCTGTATCTCTTATATTTCTCTATCTACTTTTAACAAAATTATAAATATTTTTTTTTTCACATTTTTAGTATCTAAGAATTGATATAATCTATCAAATGCTCTAACTCTCGCTTCGCTCATTACTTTTTTAGTGTCTTTCTTAGCTATTTTATATTTAGTAACAATAATATAAAAAATGTAATCTTAAAAGTTTGAACTATATCTTAAATTTGGACAAACTAAAATCAAATAAATCATATATTGAAAATTTTAAAATGTCTATGGAATAATATACTAATATAAAAAAGAGACAAAATTAATTATACAAATTTTATTTGAGAATTAGTTAAATTATCTTTAATATTTCCTTTATTTAAAAGATTACACAACTCTTCAAATATCTTGATTACATTACAAAAAATTTCCTTCAATTTATATTTTATCAAAGAAATTAATTTTATGTACAATACGATATTATAATTTTATTTTTAATATAATGGTAAAAATAATTAAACTGATATTAAATTTTAATATAAGATAATAAATTTATTGTTTTAAAAAAGTTCAAATTTTATATAAAAATTAATTTTATTAATAAAAATAAATTAAAAGGGAATTGAATATAATAATTTAAAAGAAGATGAGTGTCATCTCGAAAACAAACGCGATCCAACTTGCACTTCTGCTGCGCCATGTAGGTTTTGGGCCATCCACATTCTCTCCTGCTCCCCATCCCACGCTATCTTTCCCCTTTCTCCAATCTCAATCGTTGACCTACTTCGAATCGTGATCATACTGTGGTTCTACAAAGAATGTGAGTTTACACCATAACGTACTTGATCACAGCTCGAGAAATTTTGGCATCTTTAAGTGTCTTTAATTTTTTCTCCTACATGTCATGGCCACCTCTGCAGAAATCTGAGAAAGAAATGAAAGAGGCGGCACGGAACCCAAGATTTTCATTAGAATACAGAGACAGAGCTGAGAATATAAGACGACGCAAGCTTCTCCAAAATTTTCACCCCTCCTTCCTTCTTCACTTGCACGCTCCAAGAACAACGTCCAATAAACCAAAAAAAAGAAAGGAAAAAAAGGAAAAAAAATACAGTCCTAGAAGACCCATAAGAAATCAAGTCCGTAGGATGATTTTTACGATACACCCAGAAGAAAAAATCGAAACTTTAACTCCATCGTCCATCCCTCACACCATCACAATAAGCTTTGAAGTTTGAGCTCGAACTTCAACATTCCCGACTTGCATAGAGATACACAAGGTTTTTGATTTTAGAGAGGGACAGATAAAGAGGGAGAAAGAGAGAGAAAGAGAGAGATTTTGGGGTTGTGTAAGCGTGTGGTGATTGTTTTTCTTGAGAAAGGGTAAATATGAGCGATTGGATGGGGTTTTCTCTCACTCCACACTTGAGGATTGATGAAGTATATGGGAATGGCAGAGAAAACCAAGAAGACCACCGTGGAGGCTTTCCTCCTTCTCATCCTCGCTTGTCTGTTATGCCTTTAAGATCAGATGGCTCTCTCTGTGTTGCTGACCCTTTTAGGCACTCTGGTGCAGCTGAAGGTATTATTGCATGTCACTATTCATATTTGAACATCATCTTGTTCTTGTTTTTTTGCATTTGCATTGTGTTTGAATCTTCAGGAAGTTGTCCCTCTTTATGAGTAAGAGGTGTTTGATTTTTGGCCTCCGTTTGCATCTTAGCCAAAATAGCTTCTTAGTACTCTTTCTTTTGATTGCTTTTGTTACTTTGCTATGAAATCAGTTCGTTTGCTGCATGTTTTGTGAATATATTATGAATTTCGCGTCTGGGTCTTTTGGCTGCTCTGTAGAATGGAGATATGATAATGGAGTAGCGGGAGGAAACTCAAATGATGAAGGTCCTAAGCTTGAAGATTTCTTGGGTTGCTACTCAAACTCCTCTAATATTGCTGAAACCAAAGTGTATTGCCAAGGCAGTACACAACATCAGGAGGACCAAAACCAAAACCAAAATCAGAACCAGAACAGCATTTCCAGCAGAATCAATGTGAATGTGGCCCCAAGCTTCAGCATCAGCACTCAGATAGAAACTACTGGGGAAAATTTCACAAACCCATCTTCCTTAATCCAATCTTTTCATGCATACAATGATAATAACCCACGAGCTATAATCCCCAGCAATAGCATGTACAAGTCTTGGTTGGCTCAATCTCAATCTTCTGCTGAAGCAAATGGCTTTAACTACCAATCTCTGTCCTTAACTATGAGTCCTAGCCTACCAAACGGTGTGTGCGGTGCAATTTCCCCCGTTCAAGTGGATGATGATACTCGTAAAAGGTCAATGACAAAATCTCTTGCTGCTAGAGAACCTATGCCTCGCAAATCCATTGATACTTTTGGTCAAAGAACATCTCAATATAGAGGTGTTACAAGGTAAAGATAATTGTTTTTCTGGTTAACCAACTATATAGCTCCTTTGGGTTTTCATTTTTCCTTTTTTTTTTCTCTTTTCCTTTATGGGGTGTTAGGCATAGATGGACTGGGAGATATGAGGCCCATTTGTGGGATAATAGTTGCAGGAAGGAAGGGCAAACAAGGAAAGGAAGACAAGGTGAGAGAAAAACTACTGCTTTTTTTTTTCCCGTTGTCTTTTAGTAAGAACCAAACACGTCCTTAACCTTTTTGTATATGATCCCCGATTGCTTTTTTTCTTCCTCTTGATTTGAAGAGAATATATGTACTAACGGTTTGTTTCATGCACTGGTTGGATTCTTCTCCTTTCAATGCTTCAACTCTCTGCACAGTTTACCTTGGTAGGTGAAAGTCCATTATACATTTGCATGTCTCTTTCTTTAGTTCCTTACCATCTCTCTCGTTTTTACTGTTTTCCCATAACAATCTCCGATTGATATGGTGCATTATATAAAAAAGGCATTAAAAGGTGTGCTTGTGCCTGATTTTGAGAATATATAATTCATTCCTTTTTACAAGTAATTTATATTATTATTACTATTATTAGGTGGTTATGATAAGGAAGAAAAAGCAGCAAGGGCTTATGACTTAGCTGCACTCAAGTATTGGGGTCCAACTACTCACATAAATTTCCCTGTATGCTTTTTCTGAGACTTGCACTGTTTCTTCAATGGAAAAGTCTTATCTCTGTTCCATATTTTGTTTTAGCTTGAACTATTTAACTATTTCATGGTACTACCTCTAGCTATAGCCCACACTTCATCCATTGCTTCTTAAATGCTTGATCAGTTAAGCACTTACGAGAAGGAACTCGAAGAGATGAAGCACATGACTAGGCAAGAATTTGTCGCCAATTTGAGAAGGTACCCACTAAAATCTTTCCTCGTGATCTTAGTAAATTGTCTTCAGATAAAATTTAGATACAGTTATTAAATATTTATTCTTCAACGATAAGTGGATAATTTTTTATAACCCAATGCTAAAATAATTCTTCATCATGCAATAATTTTAAGCCAATATCTAATGAATTTTTTCTGAGCTTTGACTTTTCATTCTTAATTAATTTTCTTCCCCCCTATTCAATATGGAACAAAATGAGTTGCTTTTTTTCGTTCTCTTGGGAGTAGGAAGAGCAGTGGATTTTCAAGAGGTGCATCTGTGTATAGGGGCGTGACAAGGTATGGCCAAAAGTTCTGCACTTTTATACTTTATCATTAATAATATTGATGAAAGTTTTCCATTATTTACTGCAATTCCAGCTTTTCAATTAACTTGGGGGGCCATTATTAGCAAACATTTATCTGCTTCCCTTGTCATCTCCAGACACCATCAACATGGAAGGTGGCAAGCTAGAATTGGTAGAGTTGCAGGAAACAAAGACTTGTATCTTGGTACATTTAGTAAGTTTCACCAACCTCCCTCTCCATGATCTCTTATAGATTATCCTTTTTACCTTATTTTACACTCTTCTTCCACATTTACTTATAATCTTCGTGTGGGTATCTTGGTTTTCACGGGTTAATGACTATTTTTTATTGCTGATGATAAGGCACACAAGAGGAAGCTGCAGAAGCATATGATATAGCAGCAATAAAGTTCAGGGGGACAAGTGCTGTGACCAACTTTGATATAAGCAGGTATGACGTGAAGAGAATATGCTCGAGCTCCACTCTAATTGCTGGAGATCTTGCAAAGAGGCCTCCGAAAGACTTAGCTCCTGGTGTCGCCACCACAACTGACGACTTCAACTCTAATGCGTCGACATCATTGACGACACAACCACAGCCCTTGTTGGCTATAGTAAATGGTGAACACTCTTCTGATGAGTTAGCCAACGTGGTGTGGAATGATAATGGAAACCCGAACGAGCAGGTCACTGATCACACTTCTGAGAACAGCAAGAATGCTAAGAATGCCTCGAATTCAGAAGAAAGTCCCAAGTGTTCTGTGGGAATGGGTAATGAGTTTGGGGTGAATGGTGGAGAGTTTGGACACGGGTTCTTCTCATTGCAGGCACCAAAATATAATGACGATGATGGGAACAACGAGAATGGTAATGATAACTTGAATAATGACAATCGCATTGGGAATCTGGGTTTGGTTCATCAAGTCCCTATGTTTGCTTTGTGGAATGAATGAATGAGATCTTCGAGATACGAGATTAAGTTGATAGGGAAACTCGGCTTAGATGGCAAGAATTGAATGATGATATAGTATTATTGTTGTTATGGTATGATACCTTTTGTTTTCTGCTTAGAAAATAGAAATGGAATGTTTGGAAATTTTGGATCCTACTGTGTTTAATTAGTAGGGTCCATTAAGTAATTTGCCAACAGATAATTTTGGATATATTACTAAGCAGTTTTATTATTTTTCTGCTTTGTGTTGTACGAATATTATGGTTGAATTTTAATGCAATTTGCGTCTTCAAAGTAACCAAGAAACGAGACATTTCCCTTATTAGCATATCACATCGCATTACGACACTTTGATCACCATTATCCATTAAAAAAATTCCTCGCAGAAGATTTATGCCACATCCCATTTAAGTCTCTCTCTAGTGTGTATGCAATCTTTGTAAGCTTAAGCCTTCGAGTACCTTAAGTGGAATGGTGATCTGGTCTTTTCAAGTTGAGAGATGCTCTCACCGTCCCGAGACGTGTCATCGCTTTATTGGATGGAAGGGCATCAGTTTAATGGCAGGACATTAAGGGGGTTTGCTACATTGTGGCCGATGGCAAATTGGCAATTGATTCGGCTTTTGTAAAATGAAAAATGGAAATTAATTAGATGAGCTTTCTGTTATGGTGGCTCACTAAGTTTCCATTCATTTGCTAAAAATGTGTCTTAATTTATTGGATTTTTAAAATAATTTCTAAATATGACTAACTAGTTTTTAATAATCAGAAGTTGTGGACTCCTGGTGAATAAATTATGCTAATTGTTTTTTAAAAGATTGGCTATATTATAACTTTTCTTGTTTCAAAAACTATATTTTTTATTTTTCTTGATATTTTAATATATATATATATTGCAGAATTCTTATTTCTAATTTATTTCCTATTAAAAAGTTTACATTTTGCCCAACATGAAATTGTAATTTCATTTTTAATATGAAATTAATTTTATTTTTAATATGATAATAAAAATAATTAATTAATTTTATTTTTGAAAGAAAAATGCATTATGTAAAAATTAACTTTATTAACAAAAAATAAATTAAAGAGAAATTAAGTGTATTTTCCAAAATAAGAGGGTGTTAGGTGTAATTTAACCAAATTTCAACAAAAGTTAATATAATTTTCGTATGTGAAATTTTTTATAAATAATATAACGATAAATATAAAATTTATTAATTCATAAAATTTAATTTTATTCACTATTTATTAAATAGTAATAATATTTTCAATTAAAAGTATAGAAAAATAAATAAAAGATATGCAAAGTAAATGTAACTAAATAAATATAATATAAGTAGAAATAACTAAAAACAAACTTTCACAAAAAAATAATTAAGACATTTAATTACAAAATTAAAAAATTAATAAGTATTACTAGGTATTTTTTTCTTATTCCTTTTTATCCTTAATTTTTTCCTTCCTCGTCCTTTTTCAATAATTTTGGACACATATTGATATAAATTATGATCTGATGGCTATATCATTTTATTTTCTATTATTCTTTTAATATATTATTATTATTATTATTATTATTATTATTATTATTATTAGAAATAAGTACACTTTTTTCTTTGGCACAAGTGAATGAAAATTTCTTGAGCCGTAATAAATTAGAACTGCTCCGCTCAACTAATTAATTGCCATTAACCTAGTTGCATCTTGCGACAATCTTACAACAGCAAATCCCATTAATATTTTGGGATGACTTGACCATTTTTGTCAGAGAGATTCAGTAATGGATGAATATCACAAGAATTGAGACCAATCCCTTCAATGGAGTAAATTTGCAGAAAATTAGACTCGACAATTATAAGTTTAAAATATTTATATTATAAGATTTTAAATTTTAAATTATTTTTAAAATTTTTATGATAAAAAATTTTAATTTAAAATTCTTAACTGTAATTTTTTTGTGTAATTTAAATTTTTTATTCTAAAATAATTTTAAAATTAAAAATTTTTTAATATAAATATCTTCGAAAGACTCTCACATTAGTTGGAGCTTTGGTTTTCTCATATTTCAAGGGTTAAGTCTCCTTCCTCCATGTGAAGGTTTGCTTAGTGAGTGCTTCTTTTGTGGTTGCTTTGGCTTAAAATCATCAAATTGCAATAATCATGGATATAAAGACAAATGAGGGAAAGGAGGGATGTGGGAGAGACAAAGTTTTTGTTAGATTGGTGCAACAAGTAAGTCAACAATGTGGAAAACAAAATGCTTGTTGAGAGAATTTTATGGGAAAAGCCTTTAAATAAAACCATGATGATATCATGATTCATAAAGGGTGGAATCTTCAACAAGGGTTGGATGTTTTGAAAGTAGAAGAAAAAGGCTATATTTTTACCTTTGAAAAGGAAAAGGAATGTGGGAAAATTCTTAAAGGGAGGCCCTTGTCCATTTTGGGACATCTTCTAAATTTATAAGAATCGTTTGTTTATAAAGTTTACCAAGAGTTTGAGTTTGTCTATTGTCATTTTTGGGTTTAGTTTCATAATATTCCTTTGACAGAATTGTAATACTAAAATGCTAAAAAAAGGGGATCCATTGGGGAAGTTTTGATGATTAAAAACCCGAGATTACAAGGTAAATTATTACAAAATTACATTCAAGCATGTGTTCTTGTTGATTTAAAGAAACTTTTGCTTCTTGCTTTTTGGGTGCCTTGCCCAAGATTGCCGAAAGTATGGGTCTTTGTGAAGTATGAAAGGTTATAGCAATTTTGCTTTAAGTGTGGGATGATTTGGCATGAATTTAAAAGCAACAAAGTTGGTAGGGAAATGTCAGTGTTGAATCTATAGGAACTATTGCATCACTCATGGCTAGGAACTACATTGGTAAAGAGTAATGGTGAAGCTTTGATATACTATTAAGTAGGGTAGACGGAAGATGATGCGTGGGTTGTCAGATGGGGAAAAGGCATATAAGGAGAAGAAATATTGTTATAACAATTGGGGTGTAGATGACTCTATGCCTAACAGTTTATTTTAGATTTAGGAAGAATTGTTACAAAAGGATATAAAGTCACACGATAGAAGGGCATTATCTAATGAGAATGACAGATTTGGGTTAGGTAACAGCTAGAATAATTTAGAGGAAAGGGTGGACCTATTTAGGGACTAAGCCGAATGCTGTTAAAGGAATTTGAATTAAGGAATAGCTAGGCCAAATACTTAAAGTTGAGGATTATAAGATAGCTTAATATATAAATGAGTGAAACACAAAATGAGCCCATAAAAGAGGAGTTGACAATTGAAAACATTATTTTTAATCACCAATTTAGCAACCCCATCAAGTTATATCATGGAAACTCCCTCAAATGATGAAGGAAGGGAGGATTGCTTGTCCTATATAAGCAATCATAGTGATGAAAAATGTGGTTAGCAAGCTAGAGAGAGTAAGCTTAAATAGGAGTGCGAAGCAAATTTCAACCCCCTAAAAGAAGAAAAAAATATTTGAAAGTGCTCTTAGCCACAAGGCAAGTATCACTATTTATGCTACTAAAAGTGGCAAATCTCCTATAAAGAAAAAGAAAGGCAGGGTTAATCGGAAGGTCAACAAGAAGAGTGAGAAATTTGAAAGGTAAGAGGATAAGGACCTATTGGATATACCTATTATAGAGTATGATGGTTATTTAGATAATTGGTTTGCATTTCGGCCTAAAAAGAGTGAAATGGAGTAAGGCAAGAAGTTGACTATGGGCCCTAGTAGGTAGCCTATATCAGCCACCAAGGAGCCATGAAACTTATTTCTTGGAACTACTAGAGACTTGAGGTGGCCTTGTTAGTTAAAAGTTTGAGGGAGGTGTATAAAAGGAATAAGCTATCTATTATGTTCCTAATAGAAACAAAATTAATGGTAAAGAAAATTGAGAAAATCATAAAGAAGGTGGATTTAGCAAATGAGTTTTTTGTTAATCCAAGGGATTTATCAAGAGGTTTGTCTTTATGATGGAGTAATGAGGCAAAAGTAGAATTTCTTTTTTGTTCAAAAAATATCATTCATACAAAAATTATTTTTGATTACACGAGGGTTCCTAGTTTTATTTTCTTTGTTTATAGTCTTCGAAAAGAGGCTAAAAAAGGGTTGTTTGGGACCAATTAAGGAGGTTAGCAGTGGATTAATGAGGCTTGGTTGTTTGTAGGGGACTTTAATGACATGGTCAACTAGAATGAGAAATTAAAGGGTAGGCCTCGGGCAATAAGGAAGATTTTGAACTTTTAATGTCTCTTGTTTGATTATATACTAATGCACTTGGAATATAAAGATGCACATTACACATGGTTTAAGAAGAGAATTAAGGAGGCTCACATCAAGGAGAAGATTAATTGAGCTGTGGGGAATGTAGAGTTTAGAAACTATTTTTCAAAAGCTTAAGTCTTCAATCAAGAATCGGTAGGATCTGATTACCATTTATTATTTGTTGATCTTTTCAAGATAATAAATCTCTTAAATCGTTTAAATTTGAGTCTTATTAGGCTGATCACCTAGATTTCTTAAAGGTTATCAAAATTAATTGAGGCTTAGGGGTGAATATGTTAGATGATAAAGTATAGGATGTAATTAAAAGGATAAATTTTTGTAAAGATGCTCTTATTAAGTGGAATAAATCAGTGTTCTCTAATAATAGAATTACCATTGACAAGCTTATGAAGCACTTGGTTGTGTGTAATGAGGGAATACTTACTAAAGAGAAAGCTCAGAAGGCCGAGGAGATAATTTTGGAAATTGAAAGATGTTGGGGTAGGGAGAAGAGATATTGGAGTCAGAGATCACGAGTTAATTGGCTAAGAGCAGGTGACAAAAATACTATACTAAGTTCTTTGGTTTGGTTATTGTGTAAAAGAGGTAGTGTAATAAAATTTTAAGACTGAAGAAAGAGGATGGGAGTTGGTTAGAGAAAGAGGAAGACATTGTCGAATCTTTTGTAGATTTATATTCTGAGCTTTTTACTCTTTTGAATGCTAGATCAATGGATGTAGCTCTTAGGTATGTTAAGAAATTGGTGATTGATACAGATAATGCTATGTTGAGTAATCTTGTGTCTAAATCGGAAGTGAAAGAAGCTATGTTTCAATTGGGAGTTTCAAAAGCATCAGGACCTAATGGATATGCAAGGGTGCTTTTTCAACAAGCTTAGGAAGAGGTCAATGGGATAGTTGAGATAGTTGAAGGTTTCTTTAAACATGATACTTCTCTAGAGGATTTAAATTTGACCAACATTGTACTCATTCCTAAAATTAATAAGCCAGAGGTTGTAGGCCTTTTAAGGCCTACAAGTCTTTGTAATTTTGCTTTAAAGATAATCTCAAAGATTGTGGCCAATAAGATGAAAGGTATCTTGCCTAAAATTAGCTCTCCTAACCAAAGAGCTTTTATACTAAGAAGGCTCATTCAAGATAACTTAATCATTGTCCATAAAGTTTTTCACTATTTGAAAAACAAGAAAAAGGGAAAGAAATTTGAATTTTCCTTGAAAATAAGCATGAACAAAGCATATGCTAAGCCTAAATGGGACTTTTATTGAAAGTGTGCTTCTTAGGTTAAGTTTCTGTGCATAGTAGGTGAAAAGAATTTTAAGCTGTGTTTCCTCAAGGAGGTTTAATTTGCAATTGACTGGTAAGAAAGTAGCTTCATTACATCTAGGCAGAGGAATACAATAAGGTGATCATCTCTCACCTTACTTATTCATTATAGTTGCTTATGTTCTCTCTATTATGATCTTCCATCGCATTGAAAATGAGGAACTATAAGGGGTAAAGTTGGCCAAGGGGTGTCCAATCCTTTCACATTGTTTCTTTTTGTAGATAATGCTCTCTTTTTTATAAATGCAAAAAAAAAAAAAAAAAGAATTGTCATTTGTTGGGGAGAATCCTTGATACATATTGTAAAGCCTCGGGTCAATTTGCCAACTTAGATAAATCGTGCATTTTCTTTTCTTGCAACATGCCTGAGAATGTCATGGAAGAAGTTTGTAGCAATTTAGGGATTGAAGATACTAGTGATCCAAGAAAATATCTTGGCCTCCCAGTGTAATGGAGAAAATTACTCATAAGATACAAAGATGAAAATAGAAGGGAGGTCTTACATTAAAGCCATAGCCAATGCCGTCCATATGCACCTAATGTCCTATTTTAAATTCTTAAAGAAGATTTGTGAGGATTTTAATTGAACAACCTCCAAGTTTTGGTGGGGACAAAGGGAGGAAGAAGGTAAGATTCATTGGAAGACTTAAAATTATTTAAGTAAGCCTAAGAATAAAGGAGGTTAGGATTTGGAAACTTTGCTAACTTCAATTTAGTGCTTTTGGCTAAGAATGCACTGAGGCTTACTCAAAATCCTTATGATTTCTGGGTAAAAATCATTAAGGGATTATATTTTCATAATATTGATTTTTGTTTTTCAATGCTAAGAAAGGATTTAAGGCTACTTGGGGTTGGTCAAGTTTGCTTGAAGGGAAAGGATCTCTTGCAATGGGAGTTGTATTGGCAAATTGGCAACAGCTTATCTATGAATGTTTGGAAGGATAGGTGAGTTCTAAGTTTAAATGGTTACAAAATCTCTTCAACTGTGAGGGAAGAAGAAAGAGTAATCTCAAATGTAGTTGAGTTGATTATTAAAGGCAAATGGTAGCTGCCTCTTTTAAGTAATATAATTTCTAATTCTGAAAAGGAGGCAATTTTGAAGATTCCTATTCCATGCTTGAAGGGGGGATGAAGATACGTTGAGATGGACAAATTCTAAGAAAGGAATTTTTAGTATTTGATCAGGTTATTACTTAGCTAGAGAAGTGGCGATATTTAAACTTACTACTGAACCTAGTTGTTATTTTTTAACTCTTGTTGATATGTGAGTTACTATATGAAAATTAATTATTATCTTAAAGTAAAAATTTCCTTTTAAGAGCTTCATTAGGTGCCTTAGCAACGAAGGAGGCCTTATTTAAAAGAAAATGTGCTGCCACTCTTATATGTCAATTTTGCAAAAATGAGATAGTGACAATCAAATACTAGTTACTCCTTTCCCCTTGGATTTAGAAAGTTTGGTTTGGCTATTGCTTGTCTTTGAATATTCAAAATGTATATATTTCTCAATTTGATGTATGGAGTAACCATCTTTTGAATGAGGTGGAAGATATTAATGATTTTGGGAAAGCTATGATAGCCTTTATTTGGTGAAAACTGTGAAAATAGAGATGTTGTATTTTCTTTCTAGAGGGGGAGATTAATCCTGATCTTGTTATTACAAGTTCAGTGGCTCTTATGACTCAAATTTGGAATGCAAAAGAAGGGAAGAACTATATTGCTAAATCAAGTTTTGTGGTTAGGAGAAGTGTTTATTTTCAATTTTCAAGAACTATCAGTTGAAACTTAACATTGATAGCTCTTCCCATCCAAAGCTGCACAAAAGAGATATGGGGATTATTTGTAGGGATTACAAAATTTTATGTTTTGAATGGCTTTAGAGGACAAATCCACACAAACCTTAGCTTTCATGTCAGAAGCTCTTACTATGAGGAGGGCCTTACTTATGGTTGCAAATTTGACAAATACTGATGTTTGTGTGGAAACTAAATGTAAGGAATTGTCTATGGTTGTTTAACATAATCTTATTGAGAGGTGTGAGTGGACCTCTACTAGCTATTTGTTTCTTTTTCCTTAATTTCTCATCAAAGTAATAAGGCTACTAAATAGTTAACAAGTGTTGCCACAAAGGGGATACACTTGGATGGATGGGTTTTAGTACCACCATTCCTTCTAGTTGAGATCTTGGCTTGGGATGTCTTTAAAATTGTTGTTGATGGAGCTAACCGTATTAAAGTGGGCTAAATTTGTTGTTGTTTAATTCCTATTTATGGTATTTGTTTGTAGATTTATTTTTTAGTTTTGTTTTTGTTTGTTATTTAGGGGGTTGTTTTTCTATGCTCTTGTTTCTATTGTTATTTTGTCCAATTTGGTTTTATTTTTGTATATCTTTTTGGCCATATATATATATATATATATATATCAAATTTAGAACCTTCAATTATAAATGTTTTATAAATTTATCTAGACAAAGTGTCCTTTTGTTCCACATTATTGTTCTTTATGGGGTAGAACTGCATATTAAGCAAATAGGGGCTATGTTTTTATGAAAAAAAAAAAGTTATACTTAATTTTTATATTTTTATTATTAATTTTCTATTTAATATGATAAATACATAATTTTTTAATAATATGATGATAAATATATAATTTTTATAAATAAATATATGATTCTTTAATTACATTATACTATTGTCATATTATTATTTAAAAATCAAAATTTTAATTAAAAAAATTAATGACAAAGATATGAATAGTTGTGCTTAGCTTAATTCATGTCTCCAACCAAAATGATGTCTTTCGTTTAAACAAATTAGAATACTAAATGGTTTAATATTAAGGGATGTGGAGGTCAATGAATTGCACAATTGTGATTGAGAAAACTTCACACAATAAAATTTTCCAATAGGATCTAAATCAATATGGATTTCTTTTATAAGAATAGAAATATATCCTCTCAATTGTTTTTCTCTAAATTAAGGGTGTTAATTAAAGTGAGAGAGATACCTAATATATAGAACATTATTTCAACAAGTTTCACATATTTAAGTAATAGAAAAACTTATATGTTATTTTTTTTATATTTTTATCATGATTCTCAAAATCAAATTGAGCCAGCCAATTCTCAATCTAGTTTGGTTAGCTTAGAAAATTGATCAGTCAAAGAGTCAGAAAAAAATCAGTTAAACTAGTCAAAAATTAGTTTAATCAATCACAATTATACTAGTTAAAAATTAGTTTAAGCTAATTAGTGAAAATTTTCTTTTATTTTAAATATTTTTTCTTATATAATAGAATAATTTATTTTAAATAAATTTAACAAATTAAAAATAGAAGTTATAATGAGTTGGAATACAAAGAATTTTTTTTTAAATAGAGAATATAAGAGAAATAAAAGACATGTACTTGACTATTTTTAATACACGCTCTCCATTATATCCCATATCCTAATAGCATTTATATCAAATATTAAAGTGTTTGGTTAAAAGTATTATTTTATTTTTATTTTTATTTTAATAATAAGTGAAATCTTAATATAATTTAAAAATTTTAAAAGTTTAATATTAAATACTCTTAACTTTTAATCATAAATAGTTTTTGCCTTTCAATTAAAAAATAATTTTGCAAATATCTTAAGGAATATTAAATTAGTAATAAAATATTTAAAATTTACTAATATTTATTTTTATATTAAAATTTTAATATATAAAAATTTAAATAAATAAATAAATATATTTAATTATTATTATTTCAATCATGGTTCAATTATAATTCAACTAATGAATTATGAACTAGTATTTTTATAAGTTTAATAACCGGTTTAATTTTTATTATTAAGTTTTTAATCAAAATACGATAATTATATAATTTTTTAATTAAAACATGATGAATATCTTGTTTGGGTTACTAGATTTTTGTTCTTAATCTCTTGGTGTGAATATTGGGAGAAAGTGTATGATTTTTTTTTTGTAAATAGCTATATAATTATTTAATTAAACTATATACTTCTTACATTTGTATTAAATAATTATATATTTATTATATTTTAATTAAAATATTAAATAATAAAAATATAAAAAAAATTATTTTTAAAATTGGTCCTTGAGTAGAATCTACCAGTCAGATAAATTTTATATATTTTATATTTATCTTTTTTTTAAAAAAAAAAAAATCCAAACTCCACAAGAATAACACCGTTCATGCGGTGCGCTGGGTGCACGGGTGAAGATGTATGATTTAAGTTGATTATAATATATTAACCTACGCGGAGGAGCCCGGCACGAGGCACGAACGACTATACTAACTATGGTACGGCGCTGCAGCAGGGAATCGCTCTGCTCAACCTATGCATCTGCAACCCTGATTTTTAGCCTACGGTTTGCTAAAATGCACCCCAATGTGTGATGCGCATCCTCCAAAATCCGCAACCCCCTTTTGACTCTTTTTTTTTTTTTGGATTTAGAATTAAAGTTGGTACTGGTGTTTGACTCGTATATTGGACGCAGGAGTGAGAGAGATTGAATGAATCCAACAACGGCAGAGTGCGCAGTGAAGAGGTGCCTTAAATTGCGTGCCCCTCTTCCTTTGCCTTCTTTCCAGCACTTTGTCCCTTTTATTCAACCACCTCCCGTTCTTGGTGCGTGTCATCCAAATATGCTTCTTCCATTTTTTTTCATTCTAATTCATTTCTATTATCATATTATTGGTTAAAATCTATATTATAATAATTTGAAACCTCCCTTACCCAGATTATTATTATGTTAGATAGACATAAATAAAGTGACAAGAAAAAATAAAAATGAGTATAGAATTTATTTCTTCTTCTTTTTTTCATTTTTTTACAATAGAATAATATCTTCAAATTAAAGGACTCATATTATAATTCATATATATAATTTTAAGTAGTTTTAATCTCCACTGCATTTTCATCATTTAATGTTGGTTATAGTGGTGCAATACTGGAATTATTATAGTACTGAATTTTGCTAATGATTTTTTTTTTAATGAAAACTGATTTTAATGCCAATCTGTATCTACATTCTAGCACTCAAGTTTAAAGATGATCAAAACAATCTTAAAGAATAAGGATAACATTAATATTTTTGAAAAAAAATATCTTAAAAATTTTTATTTTAATATTATTAATTTTGGGTTAAAAATAATTAATTTTATTTATTTTAAATTTAAAAATAATAATATTTCACAGAAAAAAATTATATGTAATTTTTTATATATTTATCATTAAGTTTTTTAATTAAAATATGATAAATGTTAAGCCCTCCAATAATAACATAAACATGATAAGCATATGATTTTTATTCATAATTATATAATTATTCAATTAAATTATATACATATTATATTATTATTGGAAACTCATCAATTTATTATATTTAAATTAAAATTTTTTATAATAAATACATAAAAAGTTGTATTTAAATTTAGTCTTATTTTATATTGATCAAATTTATGTGTAATGCTTATTATATTATATAAATAATAGATTTAGTAATTATAGCATATTTTTCATCAGAAAAAATTAATATAATGTATTTTTAATTTAAAAATTATGATTTTTTACATTAGAATAAAAATTGAGTAATTTGAGTTTTTTTTAAAAATAATAATATGTGGAAGCATTGAAAGTCGGGTTAAAGCTGGGAGAAAATCAGAAAATTTAGAGATAGATTCAGCGCAGAAGGGGAAATATATGGTGACAGATAGAGAGAGAGAGAGAGAGAAAGAGAGCTACTGAAAAAGACGGAACAAGATGCTTTAAGACTCCACACACATGCAGAACGACGCGTCTCCATCATTATATATACCACCAATTTTTCCAATCCCTCATCCCCATCTAATGATGCAATCCCAGATCCAAAATTCACCGGAAAGCTTACATAGCATATATATAGCTTCAGCTAGCTACGCCTATAGCTCTATGGAGTTTCAGAGACTTTGCATGGCTTTGATTCTTTTCTTTTCCTTCTCCAGCAGGTATAGGTATTTCTTGCTGTGTGTCTTCCTTTGACGCTGCGATTGATTTGGGAGCATCATGCGACAGAGACTGCTCATACGTATAACCTCTCTCTTTCTCTATCTCTCTCTATACAAACAGACTGAAGCAGTCTATGCCCTCTCCTACCATTACGTCCACCTGCTTTTAAGTACGTTTGACTTTTTTTTTTTTTTTTAATAATTACACAATGGAGTTCAACTTAAGCCTAATTCGAGTGAAATTCAATCCGCTTAGAAAATTATGGTTTAAATAGAATACGAATAAACTAAACAGAGAGAATTAGTTCAGTTTTTACTTGATGAGCGTTTGCTATGTTATCACCCTATGATGATGCATAATTCTAATCGACTGGGACTGCGTCTATCTTAATTTTGGCATTGTCTAATCACACGAAAGATCTATCTTCGAGCAACCACTAAATCGTCTGCTACAATACTCGTTACGCTCCACGGGCTGATCAACCAGCTGGTACCGATCGATCATTCAAAATGATTAAAACACACTAAGGGATTGGTTGCCTTTTCTATGCTCTTACATAATTAGTCCAAACATATTTTCCATTTTTTTTAAAAATTTTTACCAACTCAAGCATGGGAGTACCACTCTCTTGTCTTATGCATGCAAGCTTACTTCTATTGTCAACCATGGTGCAATTGTGAAGAGATCTTCTCATATAAAAAAAATAACACAATAGATGAGGTTTAATAAGATTTATTTATATACATTTTACACTTATTATATTGTTTTTGGTTTTTATATGAAAAGTTCTTAAATATAAGAAAATTTTGACTCGGTGCAATTATATATGTACCATTATTTGTACCTTATTGTTGGAGGTCCCCATATAACCCAAGGGAAGCGAGGGTTCTTGCAAGTATTTCGATATTTAACTCAACACTACGGACAGCGAGATGGTAGTTGTGTTTATTGATTCGTTACTGAGAATATATGGCGATGTGGGACATGCTCGTTGGCTACAAAAAGTGTAGGGCACACAACAACATAATGATGGGAATATCTTAAGACACATGGCTGTATGTGGTACTTATGGGTGACGATCTAATGTGGCCGGGCTAGGCCTAATCCCTAAAATCTTACTGATTAATGATGGTAAGATATCACATATCATGTTTAAGATTGTTATGATAATTAAAATGTTGTTATAAAATAATAAAACTAATCTTTTATAAAAATTAAAAGTTGAAATTTTAGTATTCATAGTTTTATTTGATTACTACTAATATTTTTGGATTTTGGGTGGTTTAAACTTAAACCTTTGTCTAGAAAACAATCGATGTACTCTTCTACATTAATTGAATATAGGTTATTATTAAGGTGAAATATCATCCCCTCGTACCAGATATTATAGAGCTAATTCCTTTATTCTTAGATTCAAATAGGATGAGATATTAGCTAAAAATATGTTCTTCCCATTTTTTTAGTTATATTGAGTGACAGTAAACATTTTAAAAATTACTATATTAAATAAAAATATTTTAAACACGTCAAAGAGAATTTAATGTAAAAATTAGAAAAATGAAATAAAATGCATATAATTTTCTTGACCTTTGAACTATATGCAAATAATTTTTTTATCTTCAAAACTTTAAAATGGATCTTTAAACTTTATTTTTTTACAAATAATTTTTCTTGTTTGTGAATCTATTAATTTACTAAAAGAAAAATAACATGTCACATTCAATCTACTCTTCAAACTTTAATTTTTGTGTAAATAATTCTATAAACTTTAAATCATATATAAATAACTTATCTAATGTATTACATTTTTGTTAATAAAATAATGAACTTCTTAATTGTAAGAGAATTATTCGTATATAATTTCATATTTAAAAATTTTATTTTAAAATTTAAAAAATTATTTATATATGATTTAAAATTTATAAAAGTTACGTACATTTATAAAGACAATCAATATAATCCATTCTTTGAAAGGGAGGAGAGAAAAGCGTAGCCTATTGTGCAATGGATGAGGACAAAACATTTTCTTCAAAAGGGGACCTCGCGTGGCTTGGATCCAGGAGCTGAAGGAGAACCACTGCAAGTAACTTGGCCTCAATTTCCAATGCTACCCACATAATCGTATCGTTTCTTTTTTACAAAACGAAAACAAAACACAAAGTGCTCTAAAGCGACCTCTTTTTCCACAACGGGACGAGTCTTCCTTTTTCTTACTTTGCCTTCATTCATTCTCTCTCTGTCTCGACAATTCCAACATACCTCTTTTGTCCCTGCTCGGGCTCTAAATTGCGGAATTGCCATTGGCGGTCATATTCGGCTTTGATGAGGAGTTGATCAGGACACAGTACAGAGAAAGTGAAAGAGGCGAGGGACATCCCATTGCAAATGCAATTGCATTATTATTATTATTATTATTATTATTATTACGATGGTTGTTAGGCAAGAGGACAATGGGTGCTGACATTATAAGAGACGATGCATTTTAGGAAGGAATGTTTTTAAAATGGAATTAATTATTAAAGCGATAAAGGTATTAATTTAGGATTCAATAATTTAATCGTTATAAAATTATAATTGAATTGGTAATAATTATATATATATATATTAAATATTACAATTAAAATTTTAATGTAATAAATAAATAATAATAAATTTTAAATATTTAATTAATAATTTTATATTTTTTAAAATATTTGAGAATTTATGTTTTAATTGAAAAAAAAATATTTAAATTAAATTTAAAAATATTTAATTTTGAATTTTTGTGGTCCCAAATTATATTAAGATTATATTTATCATTAAAAAAAAGATTTAGAAATTATAAATTATGAAAATAATTTATCAAATAAAAAATTAACCAAATTAAAAATATAGTTATAAATATTATATATATTAGTTTAGATGTTTTTATATATTATATATGATATATAATTATCTATTGTATTATTTCATTGAAATATTTATATATATTAAAAAATATATAATATTATTAAAAGAGATTTATGGTCTAGATGGCCAAAAAAAAAGCTTTGCCCTCGTTCGATCGAAAAAAAAAAAAAGCTCTGCCCTCGGTGGAAGAGTTGCGTATTCTAGTCTTGATTGCTACCGGGTTGGACCAGGTGCTTTTGCCCGTGTACCCGAATCCTTCCAAACATGCTTCTTGCTTTTTTTTCTTCCCCTCATGCCCTATCTTCTTATTTTCTCTTCCTTCTCTCTTACACCGTTCGGTTAAACTTGAAAATAAAACTTTTTTAAAATTTTCAAAAAATTTTTGTCAAGATTTTTATTTTATTTTATGGAAAAGATTTATTTGGGCCCAAACGTAATACATGGTAGGCTTCAATGGTAGAGCTAGGTTCATTGGTTAGGGGTTAAAAAAATTTTCTCTTCAAATTTTATTTTATATCTTACTTTAAAATATTATATTTTTATAGTATATGATTTAATAAAATATTTCTCTTTAAACTTTTGGATTAAGCTACTTGAAATTAATTCACAAATAATATTCTCACTTTTCTCTTAAATTTAAAAGCAAGTTTGAATTTAAATAAGTAATATACTAAGAATTATTTTCCATATTAATATAAATAATTTTAGTATCTAAATACTTATGAGAATATAGTTTTGTATCTATCAATTCATGCAGTGCATAATAAAGATACATTAAAAAAAATACATTATCACTCAAAACATTATAATAATTTAATGAATAGCTCAAAAAGGCATTTTAAAAGGAAAAAAAAGGTTTGTTTGATGAAATATAAAATTTATGATTGTCAATTTTGTAAAGAAAAATATGTTTATAGAACATTGCAAATACTATTTTATTCAACAACAATTCAAAAATTGTTATAATACTTTGAGATAATTGTTCTAGGTCTAACTGAAAATAATATACTAACATTTTAACTTTAATATATTTTATTCAGTTATTATAAAACTGTTATTTATAAAAACATATTTAAAAGATGCATAGATTAAATGTAGATCGCTTAAAAGCATGTTGGACACTTCATTAGAGTTGAAGATGATGGAATATAAGAAAAAATATCGATTTATGAATACAACTGGAGTCTAGAGCAACAAAGATGTAGAAAAATGAAGGAACTAGCCAAACATTGAAACACGATGATTTGGATGCAAAATAATAATAATAATAATAAATAGAATAAAATAAAATAAAATAAATATAAATATAATATAATATAAAAATACAATAAAATAAAGAGAAATGGAAAGAATATGAATGATAAAGAAGCTGAAAAATATAACAAATATTAGGTAGAGGGCAACAGAGAGTGAAAGAAAAGAAACATTGTATAAAGTTTAACAAAAGCTAATGGCAATTTGGAAAAAAAAAAAAAAAAAAAAAGAGAAAAAAATGAGGGAGAAAATAAGAAAAGAGGAGGAAAGATAGGAAGAAAATAAAAAATGAAATGAAATGAAAAAGAAAAGAGAAAAAATACATATATATGTTCATTAGATACAAATTAAAATGTCAAATAATTAAAAAAATGTATGAGTTCAATTAACTTAATGGGCTTCTTGAATTTAAAATTTTAAAAGATATAGGGACATAATATTAAATTTCAATGCTATATACAAATTTTAAAAAATTGAAAAGAGGCAATTGCCCATCCTCACTGCAACATGGCTCTGCCAGTGGTGGGCTTGGTGACAATGTTGACCCATAATAAACAGCAGTGCTTATAATAAACTTATAGTAATGAGTTAAAGTGAAATTAAAAATAATTTTTTTACTTTTTTTAAATTCTTACAAAATTGATGTAAAATTCAAATTGGTAGAATTTTTTTTTAAAAAAATAAACCCAAAAATTTTGTCATAAATTTTTGAATGAAATCTTTTAATATAACAAACGGAGCTTTTATGTATAAATTCGTTATATTTGAAATATGAGGAATTAACATAAAACTTGGGATGTTCATTGCATGACTTGTCAATTCATTTTAACTTAACCAAATTTCCCAAAAAAAAAATCTCCTGGTGGGATTTGGGCAAGCTGATATGTTCACATGGGTAAAATTTTAGACCCAAAGGATTTGGTCAGGCCATTTTGTAACTTTAAATTTTTTTAATTGAAAAAAAGGACCAAAATGGCCTGAGTGCATGTTATGTTCATGACACCGATTGGAGAGAATCAGGACGCAAATTTTTTATGTAAGAATATATTTCTTTTTGTTTTATTAGGTCTAGAGTTGTAAAAGACATGTATAGTTAAATATTTCAAAAAATATTTTGTGACATAACTCAACTAAAAAAAATTTGAAAAATTAAAATTGCGGGAAAGTATGATTGACGAGTGTGTGTTTTTTTTTTTTTTAACCCAAATATGAATCGATGAGATTTAGTTGTGTTGAATCTAACCAATGCTCAACCCTATGTGAAACCATTTAAAAATATCAAAAAACTTTTATTTAGTCAATGGAATTAGGGAATACAACTAGGGAAAGTAATGATATTAAACATTTTTTAAAACATCGAGGATAATATTAGATTAAATTAAAACTTGAATGAAACTTTTCAAACGAAGAATGTACTTTAGCCAACCTTTTTTTATTTAATTATGAAGGCTAAATTAAAGTATATAAGTATCATATATTTCTAAATATTTCTTCACGAATAACCAACGCAAATATCACTGTCCCTAAATAATAAATGCAGAAATAACTTTATTTTGTAACTTTGGCCCCTGTGATCCTTTACACTGTTCTTTTTTTTTTTTTAATTGGCCCGAGTCCTTTACACTATTCACTATATACAAGTTTAATAATTGTAAATAAAAATCACTAAAAGTGAATTAAAATTGAAATGTTGTCGTATTTGATTATGTATTTACTACAAAATTTGTACTAATGATTTATCGAGTGACATTGAGTAATTTTCCCCACTTCTTCTTGTTTTATTTTTTGGGCTAGATGTTGCTTTCGATACAAAGTCCAATGCATGGTATTTGGGCTTTTGAAATGGATTGGTAACCCATCAGTCCCAGCGAAATTTGAAACAGGATCGGCGATATGATTTTCACTTTTTTCTGGGCTTTTTTCTTTAATTTAGGAAAAGATATATTCTTTTTGGAAAAATTCAATTAGTATTTCATACCTTGATCAAGGTGCTGCCAAGTGTACTGTAATGTGCATAAATGTCAACTATTTAATATTTATAGAATAAATAATTGAAATTATTTTATTTTAAATATTTAATCTATATTGGTTTTTCTTTTTTTTTTTCCCTTTTTTGTCTCTTCTATCTTTTTGGATTTTTCTCTATCCTTACTTCACAAATTTTCACCTTACAAGTCTCTCTCTCTCATTTTTCTTTATATTTTCACTCTTTTCTCTCCTCACATGTTATTTATTTTCCTCAAAACGTATGATTTCTTATCTTTCTCATCCTTACTTCCTTACAATTTTTTGGCACTAAATTTTTGTTCTCTCTCTCTTCCTCTCTTCCCCCCTCACTCATTTTTCAACTAAAATTCTAACTTCCTTCATTTTTCATTTTTCTATAATAAAATAATAATTCCATCCTTTAACTCTATTTATAAATTTAAAATACGTAATAAATTTAAAACATTTAAAAATAATTTTTTAACTAACACATACTCATGTATTCATCTCATTTGATTTCTCTGTGTATACTTTTTAGAGAAGTGATCTAAACCGTTTAGATTTGATTTGAACGGTTTATATCTTATTTTTTTTATTTTTTTATTTAAAATATCACCTTTTTAAAATAATAAAAATTTTTAAATTTTTAAAAAAATTAAAAATAAATCTAAACCGTCCGACCCAAAACAGAAGGGCACCTCCCTGCACTTCCCAAGCCTTCCCTCTTTCGCTTTCTTTTTGTTTCCTTCCTAAGCCTTTGTTGGATATGTGGGTACTCCACCAAATTTTCTGTAGTTCATTGCAATGTCGTAGCCGTTGTATCTGTGCCTGCATCCAGAAACTCAGAACATATGAAAACAAGTTCAACTTCGTCAAGCTTGCGCTTCTCCTCAGGCAACTGCAATTCCAACAAAGTATCCACACTACCCCTTTTGGTGTCATTGTTCTCATTGGATTTTCTCAATCCTTCTCCGTTGGCTTTCGTTCTCGCCTCTTATCAGTGGAATCAACACATCGTTCCTTTTCCTTCTTAATTTGCAGTAGTTTCTCCCAATGCTTGCAGAAAAATATTCGGGGAGCAAAAAATGTAGCATATTGAATCTGTTGAAGCTCAAAAGTGAACGACGCTAAACATATTCAATATTCTTGATGTGCTTGTCATTCAACCTCTAACCGAAGCACATGAACACCGGCGAGCAGAACATGGCACTTTGGAGATGGTCAATGACCTTAATGGAATTACTTGATTCTGAATCAGATTTACGGCGATTGAGAAGCCCGTCCAAAACCCATTTACGGGTATCTGAAAAGGATTTGATCTAGGTCGGGTGAAGTATCTCGGAGACGAGGACGACGAACCAAGCCTCCATGAAAGATAAAGAGGAAAATCAAATTGCAATGGGAAAACAAGAGGGTATAAGGTCAAGAAAGGTTGAAAAAATGGCTACAGCAGCTATAACTATACCCAGAATTTTTAGCGATGGAAATAGAAAAAATAAATATAAATGAAATAGAATAAAATAAATTATATTTGGTATGAATAAAAAATAAAAAAATAATATTTATATTCATGTTTTTGGTTGAAGGAAATAAAAATAAAATATAATATAATATAAAAATGTCTTTATTAAAAAAAAGATGTATTTTACATCACATCAAACACAATATAATATACATTTGGTTGAATTGTCTAATTAATTTTTATTTTCATTGTTCTACAAAGGGTTGCAACGTTTTATTTTTACAAAATTGATATAGGTCATTAAATTTGTTGTTTGGATTTACAATTTTTGGCTGGCTTTTATTATATTTTATTTTTCATATTTTTACCACTTTAATTTTTCATTTGTGGTAAAAATAAAAGAGCATATGAAAGTAGAGATTTTTTTTGTGGAGACAATCTAAATATTTACTTCATAACAAAAGGTATATATCATTATTTAACATAATGTGTATATGTAACGATAATCAACTATTTGTCATGATTTTTAGCCACCATTTGTAGTAAAAATAATCAACCGAATGTTAAAAATATTTATAATATTTTCTGATGCTAATAAAAGAGAAGGCTCTTATAAAATTTTTTTTCCAAATACTTAAATGTATAATGGCCATATCCATCATTTTATTTTATTTTTAAATTAAACATGATTGCCTTTCATTTGGATTTTTAAATGATAAATCCAATCTTATTTAGCTGTTTTATATTTTTGTAATTAATTATGTAAGTGATATAATTAATTATGTTTTTATTTGTTTCTTGTTATTTATCATTTTGTAAACGTTTTGAATTATTATTGAAGACAATCAAATTTAAAAACAATTGTACTATACTTAGGGCAAAAAAATTAAAAAACAAACAAAGAAAAAAAAAGAGAGAAAAATAAATATTAAAAAAATATTCTAACAAATCACAGCATAAACTTCTTAAAAGGAGGTGAGTTAAACAAGTTTAGATTATATTGCAATTAGAAAATTTTGACTAACTAGTAATAGGAACTCATTTGACTATTATTTAGTCAAACATGCTCTAAGTGCATTTTCTGACTTGATCAGACAAATTCTCACTGAATAATAGTTGAAACACATTTGATTGTCGTTTGGTTGGACACGTTCCAACTGAAGATTAGTGGGAACAAATGTTCCAACTGAAGATTAGTAAGAATTTTTATATTTTTTTAGAATTATTTGAATTAATTTTTTTAAAATTTTAGCTACATGTTTTTTTTCAATAAGAAATTTTTTTGACCTTATTCAAGATTAATATTTTTTATTATTTGAACTTTTTTTGGAATCTAGTTCCACTTTTTTTTTTAAATTTCATTATTTGGCTTAACATTATTTTAGAAATTGAGATGTGTTTTTTATAAATTTGCTCTTCTTTTTGGGGATTCATTATTCTTATTTGTTAAGTATTTTTTTTTTTAGAGAAATTTGCTTTTTTTTGTGTGTTAGTATCATCAGTCTTTCATTTTTTTTATAAGACTAATTATTTTTCGTCTATTAATTATGTATAATTACATTTTATATGATAATAATAATAAAATTTTTATGATGATAATGTTAATAGGCAAAAGTAGTAAATACTTAATTTGAAAAACAATGTTAATCACAATAAAAAACCGTCTTCAGAATGATAAAGAAGAGACAAATAAATTACTTGGTTAGTAAGACCAAAAGGGTAAAAAAATCATTACTTGTTCATTTCAAAAATGCAGCACAAAAAACACACCAAATACAAAAGAAAATGCCCAACTCTACTACAGTATCACTACTTTTTGTTTCTTTTAACCAATTATTGTAGCTAAATGCATTTTCTCGAAAAATCCCTTTTACTTTCACTTTCCTTCACAATACTAGATGAGGCCTAGGAGCAATAGAAATAGTGGCTATGTTTTTGTTTTGTTCAATTTAATTAATTAATTTTTTTTATAAATACTGATTGAATGCTACTTTGTTACTTAAATTACATGAAAAAAATACATGTGACTACCACATCGATATAAAAATAGACTTTGTTAATATCTTAATAGATTTAATTTAAAAAGGCCTTTTTATGAGACAAATTTGAAATTAAAAAAATAATTTTAAAATAGTTCAAACTTAAGAAACTATGTTGAAATGATGAATAGCTTTAAAGAATTAAGTTAGTATTTTAATTTTTTTTATCTTTTCATTTTCACAATTAATATTATAAAACAATTTGATTGATGTTATAAGTTTTGAATTGCTTATTATTTTTCTTCCAATTTGTCTTTGGAATAAAAAACATAGAAATCCATCAATAATCTTATGTTTAGATAAGGGGAAAAAAAAGAAAATAAGAGAAAAATGTATTGCCAAAAAATTGTTTGAAGGGAAGAGAGATACAAATTAAGAGGAAAAAGATAAGAAATCTAAAGGGATAAGAGAGGACACATATATATATATATATAGCGAACAAATGAAAATGGAGAAAAAGAGAAAAGATTTAAAAAAATTACACTCTAGGATTATAATTTGAAAGTATTTATTATAAAAGATTTTAAAATTAAAAATTATTATTTATTATAAAAGACTCCATATTTTAAATTTATTTTGAAGGATCCAAGGACTTCATTTTTTTATTGGTAAGACAAAAATACCCTTATTTAATTATCCAAATTTTTTACCATTCAAGGCTTTTTGGAGTTACAATTGAATTTTTCTATTTTTATTATGTAGTTTTGCATTTGTTATCAATTCTAACATTTTACCTGGCTTCCACTTATTACAATACAAATTTGTTACCACTACTTTTCAGAATTAGAAGTGGTTTTTTCTATTTTTACTACCAAGGTTGTTAATTACTACCTTGATTGATTAATCTTGTGTTACATGTATCTGCTATCAAGTGAGGTAAAAATAACAAACATAAAACCATATAGTAAAAATAGTAAAAGTTATTTGCAACTCTGAAAAAGCTTGAGTAATAATAAATTTGTATAATTAGATAAGGGTATTTTTTCCTAGTACTAAAAAAATAAGGTCCTTAAGTCCTTCAAAATATTTTTGAGATTTAAAATCTTTCATAACAAATATCTTCAACATATGGTTTTGAAGTGTAATTTTTCTAAAAAAAGAAAGATAAAAGAAAAAGTAAGAGAGACAAAGGAAAATAATAATAATAAATGTGACTTAGTAATGTTGTATTTTTTTTTAAATTTCACATTTTAAATAAAATAACTCAAATAATCTTAACTGTAATTTTTATAAATAATAAAATTGTATACCTTTTAAAGTGCAAGCTACAACTATCTAAATGTCTTTTTATACTAAAAAAGAAAGATTACACTACAAATGCACAAAAGAATAAATCTTTTAAAATATCTTTTTGGCCAAGAAAATTTTTATAATATCACATTATAGCTATGTTTGAAATCATATGTGCATCCACCTTACATTGCCCTTGTAACTCTTTGTGTCTAAGAGGAGTTGCAACAAAAATTTCCACACTTGCAAAAAGAGCTAGTAAATTGTGAAAATCCATGTGTGGATTGTTTGATACATAGCATGACATCCACATATTTTATAAAAATAAATAAATAGAAGGCTAACCTCTGTTTGCAGGGTTGGCAATGCTGAGTAGTTTATCTACTACTTAACGTTGAGCAATAGAGAAGACACTTTTAAAAATATTGTCCCTAAATCTGCAACTCCCAGTCTCACTTGTAAAGATTGAGTAACAACCTGTAATGATATGCATGCAACATCATACATTTTAGCAATTAAATATATAGATTACTAGTTATAGTTTGTTGAATTATAAAGTTGATGCCTTTACACAATGCATCTAAGAAACTTAACTTTGTTTTCAATGCAATGCACCCTCCCATCCCCATTTTTTAATAAGTTAGTCCTTCAATCATATTTTTAAAATGATCTTCTATTTAAGGCCTTGAGTGTTACCCTAGCTTATCTAGATGATAATCAACCAAGCTAAAGAAAGGGAAAGATTAAAGTGTTGGCCTAATAACTTCTCACAACCACAATTGAGTTTGATAATAACAAAAGCCTAATGTTTAGATAAAAGTCCATTTCTATTTGTATTTGTTAATTCTCTTATTACTGACCTAGTTTACTTGTGGAAAAGAGACAAAAGATATATATATGCTTAAATTATTCTCACACTTTATCTACTTTTCTTAGAAACAAAGTTTTTGTAAGACTTTTTCTTTTGTCTATCTTTATGCTTGACATTTTAGAAAAGCATGAATAAACCTTGCATCTAATTGTCTCTTATGTAAATTGATAGTATTAATGAGTATTAATAGGGATGAGACAACTCGACTTTTTGCATGGGCACTCCTTTGATTCAAAGTGTTTCAATAGAACAAAATCATGAAAGAAAAGTAAAGATGATTTGATACTGCCTAAAGCTAGTTGAAAAAGAGGAGCTCTCTTACTACTCCACAGTTGCTCAAGATTTATGATAACCCTATTACTTCAATGAACATTTTGAAGATGTTTCAAAATGGCTAGAAGCATAGAGGTCTACATAAAATAAAGAAGTGTAGAACAAAGACAACAACAACTAGTGAATTTAAAACTTTTTAATTTAAATTTGTTGTAATTCATCTTGTACTCATTATTTTAAGTTTTCTTTTTGCTTAGTAATTTATCTTGAGGGTTTACTTGTAGTCTCTGATTGATAAGGATTCATTAAACCTTACATCATTTCTGTGCAAATCTTTCTTTAGATAAGAGAGTCAATTTGTTAATAAGTCAAGAAACCACTTGTCAAAGTTAGAGGTGAGATTGAAAACCTAATTGTGATCACTACTGTGTAATTCTAATTAGATGGTAAAAAATCTCTTGGAGTTTGCAAAAAGACTAGATATAAGTTACAAAGATTGAACTAGGATATATTTAGTGTAATTCTTCCCTTACTTGTTTTTATTTTTCTACTTTTACATTTTGTTTAAAAACCTTATTGAAAAGGTTCTCATAAGTTTCCTTGATCTTTACCTATTTAGTTACTTCTTACAATATCTTAATGATAAGATCCTTTATCTACAAGATTTGTGACTGTATCTTGTTTGTCTTAATTGCTTTTGTACACATTCTGATACTAACATCCTAATTGTTTTAATTATACATAAACTTTGAGACTTTTGCAATAGTATCTTTTCATCCCCTCTAGGCGCCTTAGTCACCTTTGTGAGACATCATTTTGCCGAGCTAAATCTGATTGCAAGAGCATTCTGTTCATAAAATAGATGGCCTGTGTTTGTTGAGCATCATGTGTCAAATTAACTTGCTCCGAAAATATGACTAACTAAACACAATATCAAATTCAAAATGAATATCTCACTGAACAATCATTCTAGTCTTGAAGAGGGCTGAATTCCAATTCAGTATCTAACGGTTTTATCTTTTTAAAAATTAAGAATTAGTTGCTTCAAAAATTTAAATTATAATTATAACAACAACCACTTGATTTTTTAACATATAGAATCCATTTCATTCAAATGTTTTGTAGAATTATGAACTCTAATTAGAAATTGTAATAAGCCATAATCACCTAATTGCAAGGAATTAATCTACAAAGATTCTTAATAAATAATCTTTTCAACTTTTCATGTGATGGAAGAAATTATAAGTCACATTTTAAAAGTTTAAGATAATAAAATTAAGAGAGAAAAATATTTGCTAAAGTAAGATTAAAGAAAATTATATAAATTAGCAAAAGACTTGTGCTATGCACAGAAATGAGAGATAGAAATAAAAGATGAATGAATTTGGAAAAAAAAAATTACAATCAATAAGGTGAGAGGAGGAATCAGGACGCAAAAAGGGGAAAAAAAAGATAAGAAAAAAAAAATACAAAATCTAAAGTAAGACTAAATAAAGTTTAGGAATAATAAATGAAGGAAAAAATTATATATATATATATATATTCCTTAATCTTAAAAGACGTATAATCATAGGAATAGACATGTGACAATCAAAAGTTGAAACATGATTGAACACATCATATATCTTATTCACACAGATATGGTGTATAATTTGAAGGTCGGAACTAAATCTAAGATTCTAAGCTACACATGTAAGTAGCAATTAAAGCTGTCTCTAATTGGATCTCAATTGGCTAAGTTTAATTTAGATTAGATTGGATCAGATGTGCAATGCAAAAATAAAATTCATTAGCTGTCGCTTTCCTTCGTTTAAAGTCAGGCCATGATTGACTCACATCATTCTATATATTTCAAGTGATGAAAAAGTCATTCTAAATTATTAAGCTTGAAAACTACGTTAACCAAATTTATTCCCAACAAGTCAAAGTCAAGAGATATACTTACATGGAAAATTTTGAATATTTGTTAGTAAAATTTATAATATAAATATTGTCCATAAACATATATTTTTCATAATTTAGTATTGCGTTATTATTATTTTTTCAAATCAAAGGTAGTATGTATTCATTCATTGAACATAAAAAAGAAGCAACCTTCCTTATACAATATTGAAGTGGTTATAAACCGTCCCAGACCATTTACAGCCAAACAAATAAAGACAAAAAGAAAAAGTTGCCAAGTAAAACGTTAGCAGAGCGACAACTGTAACGTAAACCAACAATAGAACTAATTAATTTATTAAATTTTTTTTAAAAAATAGTTTCATATTAAATTTTTTAATCAAAATATGATAAATACATAATTTTTACTAAAAAAACTTATGTCTAATTATTTATATTTTTATTATGAGATTCTTTAATTAAAATATAATAAATATATAATTTTTTAATTAAACTATATATTTATTATTTTATTATTAAAAAATTATACACTTGTACTCAAAAAATTAAAGACATTTTCATCCCGTCATTGTCAAAGTCAAATCCTTAGTCTTTAAAAATAAATTTAATTTTTAAAATTCTTTATTATAAATTTTGAAAAATTCAAATCCTTAAATGTAATTTTTTCCACAGTCTAACTAGTGAATAAATGGATTATTAATTATAATTTATTGAATTATAAAGTTGATGCATTTATGCATTGCATCTAAAAATATATTCACTCCCCTTCCAATCTAACTAGCCATCCATCCCCATTTCCTAATAAGTTGGCCCTTAAATCATATTCTTAAAGGAAAAAAATTTATATATAATTTATATATTTTTATTATCAATTTTTTAATAATAAAATAAAAAAATATAATTTTTATAACTCAGTATCACATAATTAAATTCTTAAAATTTTTTTTACATATGTTATATTTTTATTAAAAAATTTAATAATAAAAATATAAAAAATTATATTTAAATTTGATCCATTTTTAAAAAAATCTTTTGTATAAAACCCCAAGTTTTATCCTCGCTCATCCAAATAATAATCAATGAACACGAAGAATGGGAAAGATTAAAGGTCCCAATTCGACATAATGTTCTGGATTTATGCCTTAATCACCTTTGTCAAAAGAGATGACCTCCATTGCTTGAGCGTCGTATGTGTCAAAACCAACTTGATTCAGAAATATGGCTAACTAAACAATATATTAAATTCAAAAATGAAAATCTTTTGGTAAAAAAGAAAATTCAAAATGAAAATTTCGCTGAACAATGTTTCTATTTTCGAAGAGGGCTGAATTTCAAGTCACTGTGTGAAGGTTTTTTTTTTCCTTTTTTAAAACTGTAAATTACTTGCTTCGATATTTCAAATTTTAATTATAACAACTACCACTTAATTTTTTTAACATGTAGAATCCATTTCATTCAAATGTTTATAAACTTATGAACTCTAATTAAGAATTGTAATTAGCCATAATCACTAATTGCAAGAATTTATCTACAAATATTCCTAATAAATAATCTTTTCTAATTTTCTAGTGATGGAAAAAAAATTATATGTCACATCTTAAAAGTTTAAAAGAACTAAATTAAGACCAAAAAATATTTCCTAAAATTATATAAAATTAGCAAAAGACTTGTGCCATCCACAGAATGAGAGATAGAAATAAAAAAAAAAGTGAATGAATTTAAGAGAAAAATATTACAATCAATAAAGTGGGAAGAGGAATCAGAATGCCAAAAAAAAAAAAGAAAAAAATACAAAATCTAAAATAAGACTAAATAAAGTTTAGGAGTAATAAGTGATGGAAAAAGTTTTACAATATATATATTTCTTTAATCTTAAAAGACATATAGTCGTAGGCACAGGCATAGGCATGTGACAGTCAAAAGTTGAAACATGATTAAACACACCATATATCTTATCCACACAGATATGATGTATATAGTATATACCTTTTTGCAGTTTAAAGTTGGGAACCAAATCTAAGATTCCAAGCTACATATGTAAGTAGCAATTAAAGCTGTCTCCAATTGGTTCTCAATGTGCTAAGTTTAATTTACATTATTAGATCAGATTAGATGTGCAATACAAAAATAAATTTATGAGCTGTCTCTTCTCTTCGTTTAATGTCAGACCATGATTGACTCACATCATTCTATTATTTTAAGTGATGAAAAGTCATTCTAAATTATTAAATTTGAAAATCACGTTAGCCAAAATTTTTCCAACAAATCAAACTCAAGAGTTAGACTTATATGGGAAATTTTGAATATTTATTGTTAAAATTTATCAAATATTGTATATATGTATATATTTTTTATAACTTAGTACCATGTTATTGATTTTTTTTTTTAACAAAGATAGTATGGATTCATTCATTGAACATAAAAAAAGAAGCAACGTTCCTAATACAATAATGAGGGAGTTATAAACCGTCCAAGATCATTTATAGCCAAACAAAAAAGACAAAAAGAAAAAGTTGTCAAGTAGTTAGCTGAACTATAACAGTAACGTAAACCAACAATAGAATTAATTAATTTATTAGAAAAAAAAATTTAAAACAGTCTTATATTTTTAATATATTAAGATCTTTAATTAAAATATAATAAGTATATTATTTTTGCATATAAACATATAATTTTTACTAAAAATAACTGATATCTTTATCATCAAAATTTTTATTAAAATAGCATAATATATGATTTTTTAATAGTAGTATAATAAATATATAGTTTTTATAGATAATATGTAGCTTTTTAAATAAAATATATATTTGCCAGTTTATTATTAAAAAATTATATATTTGTTATATTTTGATTGAAAATACAATAATAAAGATATACAAAATACATATAAATTTAACTTTTTTTTATAACTCAACATTGTATGACTGAGTTTTTAAAAAAATATTATATACATATTATTATCTTATTGATGAATTTAGTAATAAAAAAATAAAAAAATTATATCTAATTCAGGTCCTAATTTATTATGGGAGAATCAACCTTGGTTTTTTAAGACAAACTGATTATCTAAATTTCAGACAATAGCATGTTAAAAATTTAATTTATATATTATAATTTTATTAAAAGAAGTAATAGGCAATTTATATAATTGTATTTAATTTTTTTTCTAAAGTTGAAATGTTCTATTAATTATGTGGCCCCTCGAATGGGCCTAAGGATTATTAAGGATTATTAATTTATTAGTATGTCAAGGATCTCGTGGAACCAATTCTAACCCAAGACGCTCTCAACACCACTTTGTCCTTCATTTATTATGGCCATTATACCAAATAGGCCCCACACAATCGAACTGTGTTTCAGCAGCAATGAAAAATTTTTTATATACACTTGTTGTACAGAATTGTATATATACAAATTTAGATGTACATTATCTAATAAAATAGTGCTAAATGAGATAATAAATATTATAAAATAATAATATTATGATAAGTAATAAAATGTGAATCATTTTATTTATATGATAATAAAGTAGTAAATCATTAAATATAAGATTAAGTTATATAATTTTATTAATAAGCACATCTTATTTCATTTAATTTTTTTTCAAATAAAGAGAATTTAAATGATTTGGAATTCTAAAATACTTAAGACACATTTAGTTACAGGGAAAGGAGAGGAATTCCTCCTCCAAGCTATATAGGTAATATCAAGAATTTCTCGTAACAATGGGTCCACCTCGGATGACACGTCACCACTCAACACTTGCCCCACACCTTCCTCTCTTTTTCCCTCTGTGTCCTTCTCTCTCCGTCTTCACGAGTCATGACAGGTCCAAATGTTGAAGATTCTATCCAATTAGCTCATCAACTCGCCTAAATTAGCCCAACCGTTCAAGCCCCGTACACATTTTCTCTCTCTCTTTCTCTTTCTCTGCAACCCCGTTCCAATTTCTCAGAACGTGGATAGAGAACCCAGCGAAATGAAATTCAACCCACCTTGGGTCCTAATCAAGGGCTTCTTTTTTCTCAACCATCACCTTCGTCTATTCCTTTTGGGAATATTTACTTAAAGGCGAACCATTCCGCTTCATATTGATTCAGGCATTTCCATTTAGCCATTTCTCTGTTCTTCTCGACAAGGAGCGACCCGCTTTTGTCCGGGGACGAAGGACAAAACCCTTCACCGAAGATTTCGGATTTATTCGTCGGCTGCCGGAGAGGAAGAAAGCGAAGATTTGGGGATAAACCCGTACGATTGATTTCTTTGGATTTATTTGGGGGGGCAAGGATTTGCATTTAGAGCTGAATAGCGAAAAAGGCAAAAAGATTTTACATGCTAAGGCTGGGGGTAGCCAGATGCGAAAAACCCTGAATTCCCTAATTCAGATATTAATTGTTCTTGAATATCGGAATCCTTTGATTGTTGTTTCATGGATACAGCATTTTCGACCTTGGGTTTTGTAATATTTGGTTTTACCCTTAGCATTCATGTTTTACTTGCTGAAGCCAAGATAGAAAATGGGGGTGATATTGCATCATCATCTCCCCCCCCACCACCTCCGCCACCGCCACCGCCGCCTCCTCCCCCTCCTCCATCACCGCCACCGCGGCTGCCTCCACCTCCTCCATCGCCGCCGCCGCCTCCTCCATCTCCGCATCTAACATCGCCTCCTCCGCTCGGATCATCGCCGCCGCCGCCACCACCACGACGGACAACTCCACCACATCTCGTTTCCCCGCCGAATGAAGCGACGGTGTACAAATCACCGCCATCTCCTCATGACCACCACCCGAGCCAGCTCCGGCCACCGGTGCCCCATATGAATAACGGAAAGGAGATTGGGCTATTGTTTTTGGGTATGGCGGCAGTCTTACAAGTTGGGGTGGTCGGGTTATTAATATTTAAGCGAAGGCAACTTTTAAACGACTTATGACACAGATTTGAAACTTGTTCTTTTTAAATTTCTCTGCAAGTTCTCTTGTCAATTCTTTCTAATTTGGTGGAATTGAAATTCTTGGCTGAGATTTTGTATAGTCTGGAAAGAACATAGAAAGGAAGGGCTAAAAGAATTGAACATCAATTGTAGATTGCTTGTGGCCTTGCTGTTCCCATTTGGGCCCTCGGAGATTTCTGTATATTGGTATTGTTAGTTGATGTTGTCTTAATGTTCTTTTCTATTCGTATTACTGCTTCTCCCGTTAGTTTCATTACATGGCTTATAATTGACAGCAGCCGTTTGTTCCTCTTCGGTTGTTCTTTTCTTTTTTCCTTTTTGGTCTGACATTTTCACTGTTCAATGATGTTAGAAAGTATTGGAAGTTTACCAATGACATTTGGATACTCCTTTTCTTTCCCTCTTTTGTGTTGTTGTCCCCATTGTTCAATGTATCTACTCCTAGTTTTTAAGAGTTTGTGTTAACTAGAATTTCTGTGATTAATCATAAGGTTTTTGCTCCAAACCAATGCAATTTGTTTGCCAAAACACTCACTAAGAAAATTTACCCTTTTTTCTTGGTCCTAGATAAATATGTGTTCTATTTGGATAGTGACTGCTGAAGAATGCACATTTACCATACATATTTTGGTGTTATGACTTCTCCAGCAAACTTTAATATACTCTTCTGATTTTGGTCTTTCAACAATTGCAAATTCTTAATAGTGGATGGATGTGTGGCTTGTGACCTGGGAGTCAAGTTATTTGTGGCAGCTTGGGTCATCAATGTCCATCCTTGCATAAGTTGCTAATTTCTCTATTTTGTTTGTTGATTAAGGGACCTCATAATTGTTCTTTCTTTCTCTTCCCACCTTATCTACCAATCTATCTTGTTAGAATTAATTGTATATAGTAGGTTAAGTTGTACATTCTCTAGTCCCATATTGCTTAGTTTACTTGCTGTGTAGTCTTTTCCTTAATATAAATGTAATACAGTACAGGCCTATCTTCTGACGCTTTGCAAAAGTATTCTATCTGTTTCTTTAGTTTTTACATATCTATTCTTCTATCATGCATTGGTAGCTTGTCATGTTTAATGCATCATGCATAATAAAGTGGGCAAATTTGATGAATACTACAAGGTGTCAGGGGTGTACAGTGTGGTGCTTGCAACATGGTTTATGCTTCATGTTATTACTTTTGTTAGAATTACTGGTTATTGGTTTCGTAATGAATCATAGTTTCTATAATTCAGTAGCAAATGCTTTTATTGAAGAGATGTTGAAGACTTCACAAGTTACCTGAAATTCGAGAAAGGGACTTAGTATTATTTCTCAGTATTCAGGATTGTGATGTTCACAAAGAAAACTAGTTGAGAATTGAGTATGAATCAGTATTCAGGATTGTTATCCATGGGACTTCCATTGATTCAGTTAGCTGGAAAAATTATGCCCTTGCCTGGTTTGGTATTCATCGTACCTTTCCTGCTCGAGTACCTAACCGTCTTTCGATGTCAATGCTTTGAAAATATCTAGAGAAGTTGAAGGCTCTGAACAATAGCTGGTATAAATATATTTTGGCAGTAGTCAGGACTCAGGATCAAGAGATTGCGTCGCACTGGTATTCTGGAAAGTATGTTCTGCTAAATCTAATTTCAAACTGGTAAAGTTGGTATAAGCATACTCAAATGTGTTGTTGGGAATGTTAATTCTTTGAAAACAACGTGAAATAGTGTTCTTTTTCATTTTTGATGCTTCATGACTGTATTGTTGGTTAGCGAAGGAGCAGATGTATTGATATAGGACATGACGCAATATAGACCCGACCCGACCAGACAGAATATATAATGTTGAAATGTAATTTAAAATAGCAAGTATTTGGTATGAGTGTCTAAAGCATCGAATACAATTCTGAGGTTCTTCATAGTTGGTCAATTCTGAGGGATGCTGCATCTGAGAAAATGTTCAAACAGAGAGATTGTAAGGTCTTTTTTTTGTTCAATTTATTTTTAAGTGTTTCCATAAACGGTACTACCTATAATTTTGAGAACAAAGGAGGAATTCATAGAGTATACTCAATATGATTTGCTTTTATTATTAACTCCATCGAGTGAGTTAACTTATTTTCTCTTCCTTATAAATAATTTAAGAACAATTTGTCTCTTACCTCAGATAATGTACTCATTATTTGAAATATTAAATGTTTGATTTAATCTTACAACTTATAGCAGGTGGGGCAGGAGGGAATTGTAGATTGCCTTGGAGAGAACAGTGCAATTGGTGTTGCATACCTTGACTTCGTAGTTAAATAATTATCATTTTATGTGGTATTGTGATTAGAGTTGTCTTTGGACTTGAAATTAATTTCTTGTCCAAACAATTTTAATAGTGCATTTTTAATCTGGCAGTGCTCTCTGAAAAAAAAAAAATTCAACTAAAGTTGTCATTAATAAATCACCTATAAGAACTCTTTAAGATATTTTTTGGTCCAACATAAGAACTCTAATATTTCGTACGCTATCACTCTATCAATTGTTAGATTAGATTACTGCTTACCAAGTCAGTTGCTAAAGGAACCAAGGGCAATGAAAGAAAGCAGAATCTAGAAGTCCAATGAATGCACAATGTGAACCACAATTCGATTAGATTGAAGTTTGAAACCCTAGCTGTAAAATCTCAGCTCAAGTTGTCCATTGAAGTGTGACAGAGAATTTTGTAGTTTTTCGTTCAGGACTTCAGGGAGTGTATGCCTCACAGTGTTGGTACAATTTACTTATTATTTATTGCACATTTTCTCTGTTTGGTACATAGACATACTCAGAAGAAGCAGAAGCTATTAAAAAAAAACAAAAGCAGAGACTGCAGAAAAACGACACTATGCTTTCCAGTCAAACAACAGACTCTGCAAATCTGAGACATCTTTTTTCCTTCAAGGAGAAGAAAGGAAGTAATATATGTAAATAATTAAATATCAAGAGAAGTAAAGACACAGATGACAGATCCTCCTACTATGGCCCCTAGTTAACTCAATAAAGACCATACTTTTGGAAAAAGAAAGCTACCCCAGCCACAAATAACATCGATCTTTTTTCCGCAGCAACTCTCTTATGAGTCTTATCATTCATCTGCCAAGGAAAGAAAGGAGGCTAAATTAGTATAAATGATTATACAGATAAGCAAGGAAAGGAATATTAAAACAACAAGTACAATGATGAATAGGAAGCTATAGATCATTACCAGTGGGGATTTTGGAATTTGAAGCAAGATCAAGCCAGGAATCTGAGTTCTTTGGAGGCCATTCACCAAAGAAATGATGAAGGGGTCTCTGGTACATCTCATTTTCATTCTCATTTTTTATTGATCCTGGTGATTTGATGTCCCTTCCCAGAACAAAGCAATGTTGCTCTTCTCGTTGTCTTGGATTATCATTCATGTTTGGGAACTGGGAGCTTGAATAGGGCTTATAGGAGCTCATTGATAATTGTTGATATGAATCAGGAAAGCTCCTAACACTTCCTGAGGCTTCTGGGAAGAAAGCCCTCTCATCCACACCTCCCCTCATTCCATGAATATGCCTGCTGAAAATAATAAACTCAACTCACTAATTAACCAATAGAAAGAAGAACGGAGCAATAAGTTAACCCTTCGTCTCACACAAACCTGTAGTCCTTCTCATCCGTAGAATAAGATCCAGAGTCTAAAAATAGCTGGTGGGTATTGCTGTTTTGAGGAAGAAAATCAGAATCAAGAGGTCTAGAAGAGGTTGAATGGGTGAAAAACAAGGTATTAAAAGAAGAATTTTGGTAAAGATGGGAATATGGTTGGGAATCAGAGGGCATAGACGAGGGCAATAGAGAGAAAGGGAAAGAACAGGTTGTTGAGGGTGTATTGGGGTTGCTCATGGTAAGGCTTCTGTTGCTATATGTAGATGAAATTGATTGTGATGTGTTTGTTGAATTGCTTGTTGTTGATGTTGTTGAAGAAACTTCCACATGCTTTCTTGAACGGTTTTTCCCCCTATGCATGTGTTTCTCACAGTATTTTGAGTCTGGATATACTTCCTTTGAGCATCTCCATTTCTTGCCATCGGTTCTTTTGCACCTTTCCGGCTCTGGGTCTACTTTTCTGCCATATCCCATTTCAAGGCATCCCCATCCAACTACAATCATATAAAATTAAAAATGAAAAAAAAAATTGAATTATAGACTTGAATCAACTAAAAATAATATGTTTCATTCTTACTAGGTTGGAGAGGGAAGAGGCTTGAAGAAGAAGATATTGAAGAGTCTAAGCTTCTTTTGATGAAGTAAATGAGATCTGGTGGGATGGGAGTCCCTGAGATCAAGTATTTAAAGATAAGAGCTTGTTGTTCAAGTTCTTGCCATTGAATTGCTGTGAAAGGAGACATATTTCTTGCACTTGTTGCACTTATCATTTTTTGACATAAAAACTTTTAGCTGAATAAATATTTTAACTATATATATAAAGAAGACGAACTTCAAAAATTTCAAAGCAAAAAGAAAATAGATTTCTTCAAGTTTTTGAAGTGAAGGGCATATTTGAAAGAGTCATTGATTGTAGAATCTTCTTTCTATACAGAGATAAGACTAATGGCTATGATGATATGCTTCTGGGGTTTGTGAGTGAGTGAGTCTAAGTCTGTTCTTATAATGACTGCATCTCTGTTGGTTTTTGTCTTTTTGCTCTGTAATTAATGTTGTTGTCTTTGACATCTTTGCAAAAATTCATAAATAAATGTACAAAATGAAAAAAAAAATTAAATTCAAATAAGGGTGTCTCTATACCCTTTTGATTTTATTGTCCTAGTGTCTCTACATTACATCTTAAAAAATAGTATCATCTAATTATAATTCAAGTTTAAACTGTTGAGTAAGAGTGGCTCTAATACAACAAGGTTGCCTTTATATTGGTATTTTGGATATTTGAATACATTTAAAAATTAAAATATTTACATTTGATATATTATATATTATTATTTAAAATATTTTAGTGTCATTTAAGATATTAGAACATATCAGACGATATATTTTTAAAGTTTTGATTTTTGTAATTTTTATAAAATATAAATTTTATTATTTTTATAAAAAATTTAAATCATCATATTAAAATATAAGAATTTTTAATATAATAATATTTTACAAAAAAAGTTAAGATAATATATAGTATATTAAAATACTCACATATCATAATTTGTAATCATGTAATCTGAATCCGGTTTGGCTATTGAAGGAAAAAGAAAAAAAAATTGAAGTAATGTTAATTATTATCTAACAGTATCAATTTTTTTTATAAATTTTTAAAAAATATGAGTACAAAAGTCTTTTTTTACTTATGAAATTTTTATTTTTATTCCCAAAAAGTTGGTAATGGTAGCCTTTGGATAATAGGGAGTCTCGTACGTCTGATCGTCTCAATTTTAATAGAACGTTTGGCATGTTCTCATTAATAGAAATGGTCAAATGGAGGTCATGGCTTGAGCTGAAACCAGCTTTTTCTAGTACGAATTGATGCCTTTCCTTCCAATCTTTTCTGCTGTGTTTTTCATTTTATCATTTATACTCTCCCACATTCATTCTTAGCTTGCTTTATTATTATTATTATTATTATTATTATTATTATTATCATATTTTTGAAAAACTTTCAAGATCTAATTAATTATGAAGGTTTTTCTAAGGTTTTTTTTTGGGTAACAAGTAATTCAATCATGAAAGTATTATATGTGTGTGATTATTTTTCTTTACCTTTTTATTTGCAAATATAAAGTTTATTCTTCTATTATTTTTGGGTTTATAGGGAGACTTTAAAACTGTAAAAATTATGAGGGAAAAGAAAAAAAAAAAAGAAGTGATACTCATATTTTTATTTTAAAAAATAATAAAAATAAATAAATAAATAATAATATAATAGTACAATAAATATTATATAATAATTTTTTATTTTTCCTATATTTTTTATTATCACATATAAAACATGACTTAAATTAAAATAATGAGTGATGGAAGGTCTGGACTACGGAGTTGTCTGTTTGCAATTGAAAGCTGTTGGCAGAAGTGTCAGGACAGTGCTTTCTGAGGTTAAAACTCTGGTGCTCTGCCTCACGACACATGCCCCCCTCCATTATTTACCACACCTAACTCACCTTTTCTTTTACAAAATTTCTTAGATACATTTTATGATTTGTACAAACAACGGATGAGATTGTATCCTATGCACGTGTCCCGTAGATCTCAATTGTACCAAAGTAACCTAGTCGGTTACTTGTACAGTTTGCAGTGAATGAAAAAATTACTTTCTTCTTCGTCCTTACATTGCACTAAATATTTTTGAATTTTTTTCTATAGGATTTAGGGCTATTAATTGTTGATTGTTTATAATATTAGGTGGGATTTGAAGTCTCACACGTTGAAAATGAAAGGAACCGTTGAAGGTATGGTAAAACTTCTTTATAGCATCTATATCAATATATATATATATATATATATATATTTTATGGGTTGATTGAGTTTAATTCTAATCCATTCAGACCGTTAGATTTTGAGAATTGAACTGAAAAAGTTTTATTTAAATATGAGTTGAATTTTTCAACTCAACCTAGCTCTGTTAAAACATAAGGCTAACACTACAAATTTAGTTAGAAGAATGTCTAAATCGTAGGCTAGGCCTTAAGGCTTGTTTGGTTTATCGGAAGAGAAAGGAGAGGTTAATGGAGAGGAGGGGAGAAGAGGAAGTTTAATGAGTTTTGTTTAGTTAAAAGAAAGGAAAAGAGAATGAATGAAAGATTATTATTTGATTCAGAAGGGAAGAGAAAGTAATTATATTTGGATAAATTTATTTTTTATATTATTTTAATTTTATTTTTTTAAAAAAAATTATTTATATCAATAATTTTTTTAAAAAATTATAAATTTTAATCTTTTTTTATTTTTAATTTCTGATAAAAAATTATCATAATTTTTATTAAATATTAATATATTAAAATATTAAAATATTAAAATGGACAAAAATATAAATTAAAAATTAAAAAATATCTCACCCCTTCTCTCCCCTCCCCTCCCCTCCCCTCCAATTTTATTCAATCAAATACCTTATCCTCCTTCCTCTCCCCTCTAATTTTATTCAACCAAACACCTTATCCCCCTTTCTCTCCCCTCCCCTCCAAAAACCCTAACCAAACACACCCTAAAGTGAGTTCTATAGTTGATCCTACTAATTAGAACTTTTATTTGTGTAAAAAATTAAGTATAAAAATAAAAATAAAAATAAAATAATTTTATAAATAAAAAATAATTTTAATATTCTTACTTTTAATGATTAAAAATAATTAAATAATAATTAATAAATAATATTAAATAATAATTAGATAATAATTATAAAAATAAAATATTTTTATTTTTATTTTATTTTTTTACCCTATACCAAACATGCTGTTGGGATATTCTAATTGGCCTTCTCTCTCTCTCTCTCTCTCTATATATATATATACACATCTAATATTTATTGTGAGAAGGTGAAACAAGTTAATAATTTATCATCTAATAAAAATTACATATTTATTTATTAATTAAAAAAATTAATGAATATACTAATTTTTTTCACAATACACAAACTATTTTTTTTTGCTTTAACTCTGACACAATTATAAATTTTGGAGAAAAAAAAAGGTTTGATCCAGAGCCATGGACCTGCCTTGTTGAGCTATATGGCCAAATAGGTCTGGGCAAAAAAAGTTTTAATTTAAAATGGACTGTCATTTTTCTAACTTAACCCTATTTATTTTTTAGGATTAAATGAGCTTGTCTTAAGGGCCTCGCCTATTTTAACAACCTACGTAGGTTAATTTTATGGTGGTTGCTATTTTTAAACTTTACTTACAAATAAATTTAAAAAAATAAAAAAAATTTAATTTTAATATTATAAAAATTTTAAAATCATATATAAACAAATATTAATTTTATAAATTTATGTAAACCAAGAATATCTCAAATTTTCTTTTGAGCACGTCTCTTTCCACGGTAGTCTGAGTTCGCTTTCTCTGAAGTATGTGCTGGCTAACTAGGTGCAGCGACACGCCAGATTTAGACCTCACCTGGAAATTTCTTTTATGACTGGAATCAGACTAGTTTATGCACATGTTCCTTACTTTTATGAGTTGTTTAGCTCACTTCAGAGGATCCTTCTTATATATATAAGATGTCATATATATGAGAAAGGTCACCCCCCCCCCCCCCTCCAAAAAAAAAAAAAACAAAACAAAAACCTCCCTCTCCAAAATATATAGAGATATATATATATATATATATATATTAAAAGATTTAGATTTTATAAAATTTATAATAAAAAATTTTAAAAATTATAATTATTTTTAAAGACTACAATAAATATCAAATTTTAAGAAATTTATTAATGAATTTTAAAAAAACTACCATTAAATTTAGAAATAGAATTTTCTATTAAGTTTAGAAAATTATTTTTAAATCTAATAATACTTTTTTTAAACTCAGTAATAAATCTCATAAAATTTGAAAATAATTGTGATTTTTGAAAATAATTTCAATTTTTAAGATCATTTATTATAAATTTTACAAGATCTAAGTTTTTGAATATAGTTTTCCTAAATAAAAATTCTCCAATTTACAACCCGTTTTCTCCTAATCCCTATACCTATCCTTGAAACTGTATCGTTTTTCTATTTTAATGTTAAAAAAATAGGAAATAAAAAAATATCTGCTGTTTTTTTTTTGGTGCTGTAAAAGGTCTACAACATCATTGCTCAAAAAAAAAAAAAAAAACAAAGGTCTATGACATCAGAATTGAAGTCGAGCTGATAATAACTGAGAGATATAATATAAAAACTGAGAGATATGAATTCAAGACATTAAACCAATATATATATATATATATATTATTTTAAGAAAAACACTGAGATGTGTTACATAAAAATGGAACGTTCTGATTCATTCTCTCTGAGTGGTATGGTGTTGGGTGTTATATAAGAAACTATTCTATGTATATTATCATTATATTTAATCATCATTTTTTTTTTTATTATTTGCTGTTGCTACTGAGTTTAATTGCTGTCATACGACGTTAATATTACCATCTTAGTCCATTTAAGTCCTCCATCTGGATTTGATTATATTGAATAATGTTCTATAACCTAAAGTATCATTTAGACTTTAAAATGAATGGAATTAAGCTTTGATCTTAAATATGCTTGCAGTCTTTTGAAGGAGGACTTTTCCTATATATCTAGGATGGACTACCTCCGTAAAACTCACATCATCCTCTTATGGAATGAGTATAGTTTACTTTTTAGGACATGAAGGTTGCTCCTAGCGTTTGAATGTTCCTGCCTCTCCCTAGATGCTCCTTGCTTATCTGGTAAGCCTAGCTAGGCTGGCAAAATGACTTGGTCAACATGTGGTCACTTAGGAGTGAATTTTTGTCCAGGTAGTCTCGGTTTCCATAGCAAGTCAACTTTTGCCTATATAAATGAAACAGAAAATGTATGATATTTTGTCTTAGGATTAAATTGAATTACAATTTTTAAGTATTTATTATTAAGTTTTATAATAAAAACTTGGTAACTAAATAATTTTATAGCTACTTAACGAGTCAGGATCTTCTACTGTGTTGATGACATAACATAATAGATTAAATTATTTATTTATTTTGTATAAGTAGATTTAGTTTTTCTTTTTTAATTTTGATTCTTTGTTTTTTAAGAAACAAAACGTATGCTGGATACAGCCTTCCAACTACTAGTAGATAGAGATGGACAGACATCTCTATCTAGTGGAAGCTAAAAGACTTTATTTATCCTACATTTTTGTTTTTCATAATAGAAAAAGGTAGATGACTAAATTTTCTTGTACAAAAAAAATAATTAATTAAATGGATGGATCTGCTATCCTAACACTGCACGCTATGTTGTATCATCTGCACAATAGAGGGCCTTGATCCTTACTTAAAATGATTAAGTTTTTTCTTTTAAAGTTATTTCTCACATTTTATGTTTTGATTAAAAAAATTAATATTAAATATTTAAAAATTTCCATTGCTCATCAAAGCATTTGTACTTTGTTATTCATGAGAATTTTTTTAGGCATATTTAGTGCACGATGCATCTAAAAAAATTAATAACCAAAATTGAATTTGTATAGTTGAACTCTATTATACAGTATAGGTGAAAATAAGTGTAAAATAAATTTTAATTATTAAATATATAAATAAGTGACACATTATGTGTATGTAAAAATTGTTTGTTATTTATGTTAGAGTTCTGGTGAGGTACTAGTGGTGCCTAACAACTTTTGTTTTTCCTCCCTTTTTCTCTTTTGAAAAGAATCTCAAAGACAGCATGGTACTGCGCACATATGAAAGTTGATACTGTTAAAAATCTATTGAGGAAGACAGCTAAAATGGGGGTCATGAGCATGATGCAAAAACATCATTCATTTTGCATCAAAGACATTTTTGACTGGTGAATGTCCATTAAAATCTAAAGTAAACAAATACAAAGGAATCTAGTGAAAAAGCTTGCTCTTATATTGCGCACTCTATGGCGTAATTTTCTCAAAACTAGATCTTCTTCGTGAGTGATCAGACGGGAGATGGCTATGGCATCTAACTCCTGAATGTCTCAAAGACAGAACTTGATCTTAGAAGTTTTCATACTTTATGAAATATTATTTCAGTTCAGAAACTTAAATTATTAACTAAATAATTTTTATTATAATCTCTAACAGAACCATCCTGTACATTAATGTCCAGGTCAATAATTAATACCATTAAAAGGGCAAAGTGGGTGATATTCTGCATCATACTCAGGCCCTCTTTGGCTATATCTTCCTTTGTATCCCTCAGTTATGCACTTTCTAAAGTTTTAGTCTGTGTGAGAGGCTAACGCAATAGCAGGAAACGCTTTCTTCTTATTTACACATTTTCATGGTTCCTTTTGAAAGCATAGCAAGGTATTTCTCAGTCAATAATGTCTATTTTTCAGGTATTTCTCAGTCAATAATGTCTATTTTTCCCTCCTCCCACGTGCCATTGATCAGATATCCTAATTATAGCTTTCATAGCCATTATTGGTGTAGTTTAGCACTGAAAAACTTTACTGGTTATTTCAAAATTGGCTATTATCCAATTTCTTTTTTGGTTCCATTTAGCCACATGACTACATAATTGCAGTTTAGAATTTTATCCAAAGTGTTTCACTGTTGTGCATGGTTTGTGACAGAAAGAGAGCATAAAGGCATTGGAGCTTAAAATAAGTTCAATAAGAATATATATAGTGGGTCAGAGCTGGAGCCTGGAAGTATTGATCGAATATCACGTGACAAAAAAGAAGTGATGCCTGCTATTTCAGTTGCTAAATATCAAGTGCCCTTTTTTCCGCCCTAATTATTAAGTTGACAGAATCGAAGTGAGTAAACATACAATGTCAACATGATATGTACGTAGATTGCTACGCTGAAAACATATGGGCATGCGTCGGTTGGATAGAGTTAAATTGCATCTGTCTTCATTGTAACAGAACTTAGACGAAGCTAACGGAGGGAAAAAACATTGAAACGAAAATTATATATCAAAGATATAAGGAGAACAAAAGATACTTTTGGAATCAAAATGAAAGTTTGACCAAACTTGAAGAACAAAAAGTTCGTTTCTGCCATGGCTAAATATTAATTAAAATTTCTAAAGACTATGATCGAGATCTTTTGGAGAAACCTAAAGCTTAGCTTGTTGCTAATTCCACATAATGTCAGTTTAGTTGGTGTTGTTTATGTGCAGGGCAGAGGTCTGGTGACCCATGTGTTTAGGAAAGTGTTTGAAAAGCTTAATTGTGGTATGCTCTATATTATATAAATATGCTTATGATGAATGCATAAAAGAATGAACTTTTCTGCTGCATATTCATCTACTGTAACAAATTTTGTTATATTTTTTTAAAATACATATAAACAGACAGATTCCAAGTGTGGGGACACGAGCTGCGGTTGCAAATACTTTGCCCTTGAACTGGTATTGAGGGAGCAAAGCAAATACAAAGTACGTATGCCCTTGAAACATTGAATAACTACCTTGAGCCGAGCATGTGTTGGCTGCAGAGGGAAGAGAAGAAGAACAATAATAAAACTAATTGAAAGAAATGGTTTTTCATTGGTTCATCTATTCCATTTCAAACTAGCATTTTATACAAGCAAAACATCACTTTTTGGCTAATCCTAAAAGCTATTTTGACGCATTGCAACTGCCTCCTACAAGCGTGACAAATGCAAACGTTAAATGAAAAATGCTTAGACACAAAGTACAACCTTTTACTGAGTAATACAAAATTTGCACACTACTTAGTAAGACAAGAAAAAGTTGTCATACATCCTATCAAACAATAAAGTTTTGTCATACATTTAAAGCAAACATTAGCTCTATTTTAGTAAAAGTTATTTTGCCTCCTAAAGATAAAGTTGCACTGAGGTTATTCACCATTGGCTAATACTTCTCATTAACCTTAGTGTTGCTTAACACTCCTTCAAGTTCTTTTGAACTTCTTCCTTGGCAATACTTTGGTGAAGATATCAACTTCCTAACAATGACATTCCTTATCCATTTATCTAAGGAGTAATACTTGATTTTGATATAGTTTGTTTTGCCATGAAACACTAAATTTCTCATTGTGGCCACTATTGACTTGTCACATAATACCACTAGTGCTTCCTTGAGGTTCAGTCTTCAAATCAATTAGAAGCTTCCTTAACTATATTTCTCGATTTACAACATGTGCACTTTCAATATGCTTTACTTTTGCAATGGATTAAGCCATTGTCTCTTACTTCTTGATACTCTAATGCACCCTCCTTAAACCATAGGCGGAGCAATAGTCTAATGTACTTTCTAAATCATCACTTTATCCTTCTCAATCACTGTTAGTGAACCTAGCTAGCTTTGCTTCCTTCACCTTTGAGTACACACCAAGGTCTCTAGTTCCTTTACCATATCTAAAGATCCTTTAAAATCCTTAAGATGTACTTAGCTCTTGTGTCCATGTTGCATAGAACCTTTTTGTTGATCCTATTCAATAAGAAAGCTTCTAGATACTAATTTTACGTTCAATATTATGGCATCACTTTTGTCAAATACATCATACTAAAAAACTTATTCTATATTTATTCTCCAATAATTGAACCATACTTAGGAGGCTTTGGCTAATTTTAGGCACAAATAACATATCATGAATAATTTTTGTACTTGAGACACTTTCAATGGCAACAACACCTTTATCTTTGTGCTTTCACAAAGTTACTATATCCTATCTTCACTTTTGACCTATATCTCATGTTTAGGAACTTGCAAAGCTCTTTCTTGGAAGTCATATGGCCGATGCAACCATTATCAATTAGCCACACTTCACATTTTGACATGAAATATTGTAGACCAAATTTGATGATGGAAATGAGCTATATTCATGTATTTTGAATGCACTCTTTTATAAGGTTAACTCCCTATGCCACTCGAGTGTTTTAGCCCATTTTCCTAGAATATGGTGCCAATTTGCTTGCAAATTAGCCCTTTTCCATATGGCCAATTTGCTTGCAAATTCTATATTGAACATTAGTCTGAACCAAAAGTACTCTTTAAGATAATCTTATTTGTGGTATTGTGAGGAAGGCTTAAACTTATCCTTCTTTCCTTTTGATATGCATCCTTGCTCACTTCCTTTCTCCTTGTCCTTTTACTCTCTAACTCCCTTATGATCTTTGGAGTTAGATTCCTTCCTTTGTTCCCCTTTGGGTTTGTTAAAAAGATAACTTAACTTGGCTCTTCAAGTCTAAATGCTTTTCTTTGCCCCATAGCTTAAAGTGAGTTAATTAACTTACCTAGGTTGAGTTGAGAAATGTCCCTTGAGTGTTCCAAGGAGGATATCTTTGCTTTAAATTTTTCAAGATTGATTAGTACCTTCTCCAAAAGATATTTTTTAGAAAGGTTCTTTACCAAATAGCCTAATTTAATTTACAATCTTCATGAGTCTATTTGTATACTCCTTAATTAGTTTGCATTCTTTATTTTGAGGAGTTCAAATTCTCTCCAATAATTTAACATCTGCATTTACTTGGTTTTTTTACTCCCTTGAAACTTATCCTTTAACTTGTCGTATGCTTCTTTTCTAGTTTCACATGCCATAATCCTTGTGGAGATGGTTTCTATCACAATAACATGAAAAAGTGACAATGCCTTGAACTTTTCCCATATTCCTAAGTGTGATGCTTTATTTGAGCTATTATGGGGTTATCTTTCAAAGGAGGAGGATCATTATTTTTTCTACAATATCTTATAAATCTAATCCTTTAAGATATGCCTTTATCTTTATGTTCTAAAGCTAGTAGTTCTGACCATCAAACACAAGAGATGATCCCAACAAAATTGTTGGATACTATGGTTTTGTGGAGCTAGGAATTTGTTTTCCATTTAAGTGAAGGATTGACTAGCTTTTGCTTCTACATAGGCTCTTTTAAGATCAAAAGGACTTTAATACTTTTTGTTGGCTTAAGAAATGGAGTGAAGAGATGAAGAACAATAACAAAACTAATGGGAAAGAATGATTTTTCATTGGTTCATTTATTCCATTTCAAACTAGCATTTTATATAAGAAAAACATCACTTTTATGCTAAACCTTAAAGCTATTCTAACATATTGTAGCTACTCCTACAAATAAGGGCGATATACATAAAAGTCAAAAAAGAAATTCTAAACACACAGTACAACCTTTGACCAAATAATATGCACACTACTTAAGACAAGTAGAAAGTTGTCATACATCCTAAAGTCAAATAATAAAGTTTTGCCATACATCTAAAGTAAAATAATAAAGTTTTATCATACATTTAAAATAAATATAAGTTTTTTTTTTCTTTTTGGTAAACTTTATTTTGCCTCCTAAAGATAAAATTACACGAAGGTTATTGACCATTGGCTAATAGCATGTTCTTGAGAAATTTAAAACTATTTGATTATATCAAGATGTGTCTTAAAGGAGCCATACACAAGAAAGTAGCTCCCCACCTCTTTGAAGTTGTTGTGCATGATCACTTCATTAGTTTCTAGAGAGGCTCCTTTCTTGATGATGAAAAGAAAAACTCTTAATATTGTGACAAGGTAAGAGAAACTAATGAAACAGAGGGGTTTAGCCTATTGAAAAAGATGCTTTTGCACAAAAAACTCACAAGAGAATCCAAGCTCAATTAATCTCTATCACTTTGAAAGCTTCCTCTTAGAATTTGTTTTTGAAAAAAACCTAACTATTTTAGATATCATTAAAGCTAAGTTATAGATATGCAAAAAGCCCATTTTAGAAGTTCGACCTTGGTGATAGATACTATTACCATTCTGTTTGACAATAGTATGGAAGTTGTTGACTTCCAAAGGGCCTTCAATGAGCTTTCCTAATGAAACTTCACATGCCCCTTCTTTTTTTTTTTGGTCTTGTACTCTTATTTATATCTAGCATATACGCTATAAAGTTTAAATCTTCTCTCTATAAATGACTCCGACTATAAATATAGAGATTGTGAGAAAGTCAAGCACAATGCTTGTGTAGGCACTAAGAATGACATAAATAGATCATGTAACCTAGACATCTTGCTAAAGCATATGCTTAAGCTATAATTCATTATTTTCCATAAGGTAAGCTAAAATTATATTTGGTCCTCCAAAGTGTAGTAGATGGAATGGAGCATATAATGGTGTCATTATGAAGGTTGGGTCTCTAGAATCATCATTTTCACTACCACATAGTATACTTAGGGAAACTGTGGTAATTGAGTTTGTAACAATGTAAGTGAATGTAAGATTAAAGGGGAAAAAAACCACTTAACTACTAAGATATCTCTTTAATCATAATCAAATCAATAAAATTAATTAATTTTTACCCTTTAATTTTTCACTAAAAATTTATGGTCATTATCATCTTTCTACAGTGGCATCCTTTCCTTCCTTTTATCTTTTCCTTCTACTTTGTTTTCTCCCTTCTTCTTCTTTTTGCCTTTTATCCATATCTCTTTTGTAATTTTTGGCCAAGGTGTGATAGTAATTGTCCCATGGTGAAGACCTAAGCATGAGACCAAGTCATAGTCAAAACATGATGCTTAGGCTAGGTGTGGTTAAGTAGAAAGAATTGCACTCTAACTAGTAAGAATAGTTTTTAGTCTAGTGGTAAGTGCTCAATCCAACAATTGGTATTAAAGCCAAGGTCATGTAAGCTCAAGTATAGGGTCGAGTCATAGTTGAAACATGGCATTTCAATTAGGTGTGATTAAGTAGAAAGAGTTGCGGATCGTTGGACAAGGTGTGGCAACAATTGTCCTGTGATAGAGGCCCAGGTGTAGGCTGAGTCATAGTCAAAATATGTTGCTTAGACTTGGTGTAAGTAAGAAAAAATAGTTATGACCTAACTAATAGCTATAGCTTTTGGCCAAATGGTATGCGTTTCAACCAACATTCAATCCTTTAAATCTACAAAAAGGAAAGGTAAATCTAGAAAGCAAAAAAAAAAAAAATCTTTATAAGCATTATCGTAGTGTTTTGTTATTTGTTTCATGTCTTAGTTTGTCTCTTTTTCATATTTTCACTTTATCTTTAGATTGTTTTATAAGGTTTGAGTTCTTAGTTTCCTTGTTTGTTTTGTCATCTCTCAAGTCTTGTTTTATAAATGTTTTGTATATTAAGGTTGTTTATGTGCTTGGTTGATCCATCTTAAATTTGTAATTAAGGTATTGCTTCTTTCTACATTTTAAACAAATAAATCTATCCTATTTTTTATTTTAAAAAATCAATTATCTTTTAGTCATTATAAAAATATTTTACTTCCCTGAAATATTCGTTTTGATATATAAAAAGAGTTTGATACATATAAGAGTCATTAAAATTTTTATTTAAGGCTTAAAACCCACTTTCACTCGTATTTCATAAATGCTTTTTCCAACTATTTCCAACAATAATTCCCAATTCGGCTATCTTTCACTATGTACATCCTCTCATTATGTATACTATTATACAATCTTTATGTTTAGTCTATAAGGGATGCTACTACAATATATCTTAGTAGGAAAGGCTTTTCTCTTGTTCATGCTTTATGATGGTTCCTTTAGAAAGAACAACAATGCTTTTTCTATGTCAAAATGTTTATCTTTGCCTTTTCTATTAGATTGGCATTGCCATTTTCTATGTAGTTTAGTGCTAAGAAAAAAATCTCCTAGCTATTTGAAATTAAAATAAAGGAATTGCTTTTGAGAATAACTTGCTTTTCTTGAGATAACAATTTCCTGGTTGCCACCTTCTTGAAGAAGTGAACTGATTGATATTAAAATCTTGATTTCCAATGTGGGTATATTTTCTTTAATATTCAATTGTTTTTAGTGACTTTGATTGGCAATTTTCTTTAGTTTAAATGTTTTATTGGATTAAGGCATTTCTTTCTATTTGAAACTTAAAGTAAGTGGCAATGGTTAGTGCATTTTCTTATTAAAGTGGTTTAAATACAAAAAAGGCTTCTTAATTCTCTCTGTTATCCTACTGTCCTTTAGAAGCTTATAAGCATTTGATGTCCTCATTGTTAAAACTTATCGACTCCATTTTATCTAGAAACATTTGCAACGTGGTAAAGAATGAAGGCATTCAAAAGCTAATGAATTAAAAATCTGAAATGATAATAAAAGTTTTATCTAGAAGCAATAGAAAAATTTAATAAAACTAGGAATAAAAGGCAATGAATTAAGAAAGAATTTGAGAATCATTTAAGTGAGTATGAGATAAACATAAAATCTTATATATAGGAGCTATTTGCATGAAGTCATATGACACCCATAATGTGACTGCATGATATTAGAAAAAGTAAATTTTTTATTTTCAGAAACAAAAATCAAAAGACATGGAATTGCCACCAAAATTTTAATTATAAAAATAAAATTTTAGAAAACCTTTTTGAAGAAAAAAAAGATGAAAAAGGATGGTAAGCGAATTAGAAATGGGTTTAAGAGTCAATTATGCATAAGGAAAATATTAGGCATCCTATAACACTCATTTCAAAGAGCAATTACCTAAGTCAATTATACAAAATAGATATGGCTTTAATTTTATTTAAATTACCCTAATCAAACCCTATGTAAACAAGAAAAGAAAAGGAAAAAAAAAAGATAAAAATAGTTACAAAAGTTAAACAAAATTAAAATAAATAAAATATTTACAAAAGCAAAAATAAAATAAAATAAGATATTTACAAAATAGAAAAAATAAGATATTTATAAAAGTAGGAAAATGAAATATTTATGAAAAATAGAAAACTAAGATATTTACAAAAAAGACATAATAAACTATTTACAAAAAGCGAATTTGATATAGGAATGTGACCTAGAGCCTACATACCTAATGAAGAGATTAAAGCTCACATAATTCGAACTAGGGTAAAAATGCATGTCACTTGGTTTGTGATTTTTTTTTTGAAAATAGTAAGAAAATAAGAATAATTTAATTTTCACAAACAAAAAAAATTTACTATTAATTGGTATATTTTAATTTGTAAAAAGCAAATTAACCTTTCTTTCTTGCTTTCCTCAAATTTCTCCTTTCTATTTTTTTTGGATTTTTTAAAATATAATATATTGTTTATTTTTAATAGAAAAGACTTAACTAATGCTCCTAAAAGAGGATTTCTTTTTTCTTTTTTTAATTCTTGAAAGAAAGTAGATGAACTTTAAAGCATAAAAATAAATAAAATAAAAGCGAGAAAATTAAAATAGGCAAACAATTTAAACATCTTCCTATCTTTTTTTTTATCAATTAAAATTGCAAGATCTTATGGGACGGAAAACCATAACACGTGTTTACTTTGAAACCAACATCATGAAACATATCAATAGTTTGAATTGAAATCCAAATCTATCATTATGTATAATTCTTATAAATTTCACATCCAATAATGCAAATCGATTTAAAATTGGCACAAAAGAAATCCAATATAGTGACTTAGGTATTCATACATGCCAATCCAAGTACTTTGAAGTATATGGCTAAAAAAGGGGGCCATACATGTGAATGCATAATATGTTTTCCTTCAAACACAAGTCAATGCGTCCCAATCACTTTCACCTATTTGATTTCCATTTCCATTGTTGGAAGATAAGGAATCATTTGGAAAACACACTCACAATTTGACCAAGAATCATAACAATTAAACTAAAACAAAGGGAGAACAATAATTATCAAACATTCAATAGACCTTAATTATATAATAAAATATAAAAGGGCAAGAATAGACTTTCATTAATATGGGTCAAATTAAAACATATAAGGGAAGGTTCATTTAAAAGTCTTCATGTAAAATCAAAACCTATTCCCCAGTAAATTAAATCATATAGTAAGAATAGCCACTCATTATCTTATTAGAACTTTTTTACATGGTAATGAGATGCCTAAAAGAATCAAAATTCTCGGGAGCAAAAGGCAAGAAACATTACCTCTAAGTAGCCACAATTGCCGATGTTGCCTCCCTCTTTTTTACTCTTAGTCTTGCTCTCCCTAGCTTTTTCTTATTTGTTTTGGTTGCTCTTCACTCTTTACTTTTCTTAGTTGGCTATTGTTTTCTTTTTCTCAAAATTTATTATTGTTTTCTGCTCTTGAAAAATTGGCCTCCTTTCAGTCTTAACTTCAATATTTTATAGTCAAATACTAAGGTCTTCCTCACAAGGAAATTTTGAATCATTATTTAATTCTCTTCTCCTAAGATTAGGGCTAATTCATGGAGTTTCCTCCTTCTAATGTTCCTTATCTCTTAAGAAAAGACGAGCGAAATGCCTTGACTTTTAAGTAATAGGTTTTAGGTCATTTTTCCTTCTTGAGTTTTTTTTAAAAAAAAAGACATTGGGACTTTTATCTTAGGCATTTTCTTTTTTTCTTTTTTTATAATTATTTTGTTAATTCAAAATTAAATTAAACTTGATTTAAAAATTAAACCTAACTTTAATGATTCTTTTTTTTTTATTATTATCTTAGTGACACAAAAATAAATCAAATTTGACTCAAAAATTTAAACTTGATTTTAATAATTCCTTTTATTTTGTTACTTTATTAGCTAAAAACTAAATTAAAAATGATCTAAAAATTAAATTTAACTTTAATAACATGAAAATTAAAATAACTCTAATGGTGAAAATGACTTATAAATTAAATAGAAACCCAAATAATATTTTTTTATTTAATGTATTTTCTTGGAAATGCCTAGGCAAAATATGGTATTCATATCATATGTAGCAAAGTATGAAGCAGTTTACAAGTGAAAAGCAAGTGTGTGTACTCAAGTAAGGGTAGTAATGAAGCGAGGTGTCCAAGTGAAGTGTGCATGTGAGTTAGTGTATATTAAACTTTAAGTAAGCAATAAAAGAAGTTTTTTTTAAGAAGTCCTTTAAATTCTACAATTGGTATTAGATTGTGGTTTGGTTTAGGTCATTCTAGTGAAGTGATCAAGTAAGAAGGTTTGTGTGTTCAAGTAGTCTAGGATTGTTGAATAAGGAGATTCCATAAGAATATAGTTAAGGACTGTGAAAACTCTTGATTAAGGATCAAGATAACCTAATGAAAGCATTGAGCACTGCCAATACTATTATGGCAAATATGGCATTAACTACTTACTTGGTTTACAAGTGAAACAATGATAACTATATTATATGGAGCATTGTGGTTGAACTCAACCTTTAAGGTTAAAACCCTTAGAATTTTATTGATGGAGACAAAGTGACACCTATGACAAATCCTAACGAATTAAAGAAGTGGAAGGCAAGAGCTAAAAAGGCTCTATACATACTTATCACTATAGTAGAACCATAATTGCAGCTATTAGACACGTCAAGGAAGCAAAGACACTAAAGGAAGTATGGGACACACTAGTTACACTTTTTGCAAAGGCAAATGATGCAAAATTGTAGCTATTAGAGAATGAGTTGATAACAATACAATAAGATGATATGTTGATAAGTGAATACTTCTTCAAGGTCAAAACTATTTATGAAGAGACCTCAAAATTAGATCTAAGAAATCCTATTACTAATATACGAATACAAAGAATTACTATTGTGGGTTTAAATTCAAAATATCACATCCTTGTTATGGCCACAAGAGGTGGGTTTGAGGAACCAATTCTAACTAAGTTAGGAAGTATACTAACCAACTAGAAAGCTTTGGATTCATATATGTCAAGAGTTTCATTGAAAGATGATAAGAAGGATTTGTATAACAAAAAGAAAGGTCAGCAAGAGGAATTTAGCTTGAGAAAGAAAGGAGACTATAGGAGGGATTATAACGGTTAGCAGGTAAGTGGTTGTGGAAGAAGTTCATATCAAGGGGAAGATTGCCCAAACTTAGAAGATCTTGAATTGAAGAAGAAGCAACAAAAAGATAATAGATGCTACAACTATGGAAGGAGAGGCCATTTTACTAGAAATTGTAAAGCACCCTACAAATAAGGGATGCTACAACTGAAAATTACAATGAAGAAGAATGAGATTTTCAAGTATCATTAGCAATTAAAGAAGAAACTGTAGCATCCTACATTGGATAACCATGAGAGGACATGGCGCTAGTCATAGTAAGTAACAATTCTATTAATTGTGAAGAAGGTTAGATAGTCAGCTTAAGAGGCTTAAATCACATGATTGAAGATAAAGAAGAGCTAACAGTAATGTTAAAGTACAAAGGAGGTTGAGTTGTTGTGACAATAAATAACTTGAGACTACAAATAACACATGTTGGCAGTACAAGAATCATCCTATGATATAGTTTAAAGGAGGTGCTATTGCAGAATGTCTATTAGATACTAAGAATGATGAAAAATCTCTTATTGGTGTCAAAACTAACATTCAATGACAATTATTTAGTGTTTGGGCATAAGAATGTTAAAGGATACAAGAGTTTGAAACCTACGTATGTATTGATCATGGAAGAAAGGTGTATATAGTCAATTTACATGATGTTGGCACATGCAACTTATGTAGACAAGATAGGAAAGAATGAGGCAGTAGATTTATGACATTCTAGGTTTAGCCGTGTAAGCTATCACAAGCTAAAGGTGATGATGAAAAAGGTAATGTTGAAAGGGCTTCCCTAATTTAAAGTTCAAGGTAATATTGTTTGTAAGATGCTAGTATAGCATGGAGCATTAGTTGCCATATGGGAAGTCTAGTTTCAGAGCCAAGGTGCCATTTGAGTTAGTGCACTTGAATGTCTTTGGACAAATAAATAGTTCTCAATTAATGGATTTTTGTACATGATCATGTTTATTGATGACTACTTGAGGTACATATGGGAAGACTTCATGAAAGAGACTTCAAAAGCATTATCCAAGTTCAAATTCTTCAAGAAGGAAAATGAAAGGGAAGTTAGGCATAAAATACTATGTCTATGTACTTACAACGTGAGTGAATACATGTCTAAAAAGTTTAATGAGTACTTGCAAAAAAATAAGATTTGATTTCATTTGACCAGCTTGAAAATGCCATAGTAAAATAGAGTAGTAATAAGGAACAATAAACACTTGGCAAAGATGTGTTGAAGTATGTTGGATAACTAAAATGTACACTCGCATTTCTAGGCTTAGTGCATAAAGTCTAGAAGTAGGTTTTAAAGCTTAAAATAAGTTCAATAAGAATGTTGGTGATAGCTGGAGTTTAGAAGTGTCTATTAAAATGTTATAATGAAAGGGGTTACAAAAAGGTTAATATTGGGTTCAAAATTGAAGGGAGAACTTGTTTTATGGTGGTCTAATAGGCAAGTAATGCATTTTTTTAATTATGTTTTTACAACAAAGTATCTTGAATACTTTTATATATATTTTGTCTTAGTGGGAAAGTAAGGAATGTTTAGTCTAAAATACAAATGGAAGGTTTGCTAACTTTCAAAATGTACCAGCAAGGAGACTAATTAACAATCACTATATGTATAATATACTAAGATGAAATAATATGCTCCATTATATAAATATGCCTATAGTGAATCGATGCATGAAAGAAAGAACTTTTCTACTACATTTTGTCTACCTCTTTTATCTACTATAAATTCCAACAAATTTTGTTCATTTTTTTAAATACATAGACTGATATAAGCAAAGTGTGGTAGCATACAATGCTAGAAATAATCTAGAGATATTGTGTGAATGGGAACATTTTCTACTAGCATAGGTTTTATAGGAGAAAAGCAAATACAAAGTATGCCCTTGTAGTAAGTTTCCAAAATAGACAATTAGTATCATAAAATATAATCACTAACAAATTAACTTAACTTAACATGCCTTTGAAAAATCTAAAACTTCTTAGTTATACCAATATATGTCATGAGGTGCTAGACATAGGTGAGTATCTTTTTACCTCTTTTGAGTTGTTGTGCATGATCACTACATTGCATTGACTAGCTACATAAGATAGCCTTCTTGCACATGCATGGTTAATCAACTCCCACTTCTTTGAAAACTTAAGAGTCTAAGGTAGAGAGAAAATCATACCACAAAATTTATAATAATTCAGACTAAGGTGAGCTTATATCTGCTTTCTAAATACAGTGTAAGAAAATTATATATATATATATATATATATTTATAAGGGTAATTATAATTAATTATAACCAGACAACCCTTTCCAAAGGTTTAACCACTTAGCTTTTACTTCTTGATCATCAAGGAAACCTCAAGAGATCAAATGCAAGTGTTCTATCACCTAAGAACTTGAGACAACCTACACTTGGGTTCAGCTACTTGCTTGTACTCTCTAATTACAAGGTAATCTAACACAATAGGTTTAGCTACAATGACTTTTACAATCTTAGAAAAATCATTAGCATTATTACAGGTTCCTACCACTCTAAGTGAAGTATAGCAGAAGTTATAGGTAAGGTGCAAGCTCATTAAAAGTAATCAAAATAGGTCATATAGAGCACTACAAAATTTGCTAAAATATCACATAGAGAGTTAATGAGAAATAAAAACTTAACAAGCAAATAGGTGAAGAAATATAACTCTTTGAATATATTGTGTGTTCTTATATTATTATTTTTTTCAATGTAACTCTCTTTAAATACTTGATCATTTGAAATATCTGTTACTTAAAGACATTCTTTCTTTGATGCAACTTGCTTCCAATGGCTAGAAGATCTTCAATAAATGTAAGACCTATATTATCTCTTCAATGTTCTTCGAAGACATTACATGCTCAGAGCATCTTTTGCTTCAGCTTTAGTCTCTCTTTTCTTTGGTTAACGCTTGAAGCACAATAGAATAGAGAGAAGAAGAGCCTTCAAATATCCTTTTTGTATTCCTCTTTTTCTTAGAGTAAAAATAAATGTCATTTGATGAAGATGAGACATTTATGCAGCTCTTTTTCTAACATTCCCCCTTATAGTAATTTGTTAGCATTTTAAGGAGGGTATACTCTGACTTTCTCCTTAATACCGCTGCCATATTGCTTCTACATGTTAACCTCCTTGGTGTTTGTCCAATGATACTTTGGGCAAGAAGACAAAAGCCAAAAATTAACTTTCATTTTAGACCTTTGGGGAACACTTGTTTTTGGCACAGATACATTTGAATGCAAGCGGCTTTATTGACTGAGAGCATTTTGGACCTTTAATTGCAGATCTGTCTGGCCTATTAATGATTTTCATCAAGAAAGCCGTGGCCCCATCTTATGGAAACTAATGAAACACCTTTGACCCAAATAAAATACTTTGGTTCTTTAAAAGCTTCTAAGGCCCATATTTAATATTTGCATCAATGAACCATATTTGGCCCAAAATAAAATACTTTTTTCATTAAATATATTGCAATTTTCACATAACATTGTTTGACCTAATTAAAACTCAACTTGAAATTATTTGAAGATTTTTACATCTTTCACTTCCCCTGGGGGAATTTCAGTGGACAGAATGGATAACTTCCTGCAAGCTTCATCTATTCCATCTGCTGGTCCAATTCCTTTTTTTTTTTGGGGGGGGGGGGGGTGAAGAGCCCAGTTGCCTCAGAGCAAGTGTACTTCAAAGCCCTGCAACTTCATACAAATTGCCGACAAACCTAATACAGACAAAATGCCGCCCTTAATAGTGAGGACGGGGAGACTGAAGAAGATGCAATCATCTTAAAATGAGATATATATATTTTTTAATTTTAAATTTCAAATTTTAAATTTTTTTATGTGTAACTTTTCTTTGCAGTTATATTTTGTTGCTACAAGCCTACAATGTTCTGATTGTTTTTTTCTTCCATGACGTTGGGTCAACGACTAAAAGGCAGACAAAAGAGAATGACAAGGGATAATTCTTCTTTCAATTGCAACGTTTCTCTTAATTTTTTTAAAAAATTATTAGTAATTCCTTAATACATTAGTTCATATTATTTAAATATGCAAAAATTATAAATTTATCAAAATACATTTATTATTTAATACTTTTTTTTGGGGTCATTCTCAACCAATTTATATATGACCTTTAAATTTTATAAACCCTAAAAGGCCTCTGAGCTTTTTGTTGGAAGGAACAAAAGAATCATAGAAGAGCGAAGAGAACAAAATTGATGAGATGTCTCCTAGATTTACGTTTAAGCCAACACTTTCTTGTTGCGGGTTTGTTCTCTTTCCCAGTCCAAACCCCAAACGGGGAAAGTGGAGCATGTTTGGGAAAGATTTGGTGTGCCTACAGTGGAAGACAAGGCAAACGCTTTGATTTAAATTAAGGGACGCTTGGAAATGCATCCCAATTGTTGGAAAAACACAAATTCGAGAATCAATAGTTCTGCATGGAATCAAGGAACTTCATGTTAACATAAATAACTTAAACCGAAAGTGAAAAGAAGAGCTAAAATCTGTGTGTTGTGAAGGGAAGAGAAGCAATAAGTGGATGGAATTGTTGACAAGGAATCCTAGAGAAATTAATGGCGGAGATACACTCACCTATTCTATTCCTGACAATAAAAGTGACGAGCTACGAGTTGTAAAATTTTAAAGACTTAGAGTAGATTAGTTGGGGAAGACGAAGAGAGGAAGGCAAGTGAAAATGGGTTTAAGTGACGTGGTTTATGGATTTTTGAAAAAAATGGGTTCAATTCAAATGGTAACCTGGGCTAATAAATTAAGGAGTACTAAGTGTTTATGTCAAATTTATATGGGATAAATCCAAAATTAACTAAATATCTTAAATATTTTTATCTAAGATATAGGATAATTATTTATTATTTTCAGAAAGAAGATGAGATAATTAATTATCTAATTATTATTTGAAAAAATATCCTATTAGTTGGACAAAAATTATATTTTATTAAAACTTTACTTAAAATGTGTATAAATATAAAGTTAGAGTAGTATCACAAATTACATATTCAAGAGTTAAAAAAAAAAAAAGAATTTAGAATGAGATTCTGTGAAAGTCACATGTAAAGCTTTTTTTTTTTTGTTCTTTAAGGTTGTAATTGTTTTTTTTATTTATTAGTTTTTTCTTTAATTCAGCAGTATATATAACACCAAAAAAGAAAAAAAAAAAAGAAACAGAGTAACTATAGAGACGCTGAAGTTCTTAGAAAACGAATTTCAAGAGAAAAAGATAAAAAAAATTTACATATAGAAAGGTAGGATTGTTTGATTCTATTTTTGTTTTATTGTTTTTAATATAAATATTTTTTAGAACAAATTTGGAGAAAAAAATTAAAAAAATTTGTTTGAATTATTATTCTGAAAAATAATTATTTTTTATTTATTTATTTTACAGAATAAAGATTATAAAATATCTAAAATATATTTTAATTTTTTTTATTTTTAAAAATAAAATTTTATTTTTTTATTTTACAAAATATTTCATTAAAAATATATTATCAAATAAGTTTTTTTATTTTTAAAAATAAAAAATTATTTTAAAAATAATTTACCAAACAGGGGCCGTATTCCTTTTTTTTTTTTTTAACACTAAGCTCATCGCAATATGCTATCCTAAGTTGTCTTCGCTCATAGCCAGAGTCCCTAGTTAAGGGAAACATTGCGTAATAGAATGGAGGAGCAGGTCACCTGAAATACTTCAAATGAAATAAGGAGAAAAATAATAATAATAATAATAATAATAAAACTCACCTATGGGACTTATCTGACAGATATAAAACCCACTCCCTTCTTTTTTTCTCTCTATTTACTTTATGCTCTGAGTTGAATAGAATGGTGCTTCCCTTGGAATTCTAACCAACTTGTGACAGCTGGCTCAATAGTCTTCTGCAACACCTGTCCTCAGTTTCCATATTCTTCCACTTGCTACCTATGCTTCCTATACCTCTCATATTCCTATCAGGGAGCTATATTTATAGATACCAGCATCTGGTGTGGCAGAAATATCAAATAGTCCCCTTAACTAGTTCCTTCCTGTAGAATAAACACACAATATCTCTCACAGTCCAAATCTTGAGGTTTAGTTTTGCAACTGCGGTAAATTTAGGCGTTGCCACAGGAATATCAATAGGCTGAAGTGCAACTGACATACAATATGAACACACGATAACATTTTAAATATTCATATATAATTTAAAGAGTTATATTGTGTCAGACGTTAATATTTGACAAGTATTAATTAAATACAAAAACATTTTTTTTACAAAGTGTCTGTGCTACCTAAACATTTGATTTTTGCTGCAATAAGAATATCTTTAATGAGGAAAATTGCAAAATGCAACCTATTAAATTTCATGGGGTGTATAGAGATTTTTGTAATGTGAAATCAACAACTTAGTTATACATAATTATCACAACACACAAGGAAAACTACTTTTTTTTTTTCTTTGGAGCAATATTCCAGCAGCTCCTGGACAGAGCAACAACCAGTTAGAGCAGCATTAAATGATCTTGATGGACTTTAGCGGACCGCCGCTAAAATCGTTACTTAATTCGATTTTGTAATCTCCTTATATGAGTATGATTTTTCTGGTTTTAGAGTGATCTTGTACTGGTTATTAAAAAAAGAAAGAAAGGGGTTTTGCAAAAGCATTAAAAAAAGAAAAAGAAAAAACAGGTGTTTGTCTTTTTGACAACGCCTGGTTCAAAAAGTAATGCAAATTATTGTTGCCTTAACAGGGGTTAGTTTGATCACAGCTACTCTCCAAACAAAAATGGATTGATTGGTAGTCAAGAAAGAAAGATTACAGCTAGAGTTCCTTAATCCAATCACATGTGAACACTCTACAAAGAAAAAAATAATAAAAAAATTCTTAAATAGATTTTACTTAATAAAAATTAAGTAAATAAATCAATAAACGTTTAAGCATATAAACTGTTAACCTTATTAAACATATATATATATACATATATATATATATATATATATGTCTAACATATTTATATATTTTTTTATCATTAACTACATCTGATTTGAAGAAATTGCATTTTATTTTTTGAACTAAGGCACATAAATTTGTATATAATAAAATATTTTTTGGACTTCGAATTAAAACAAAAGCATTAAATTTCAATTAAGATTAATTGTAAGAAATTTCTTATTTGCTTTAATAATTTTTGCCTCAGATCAAAATAAAAATACGATATAAAAGGTCACGTGAAAATTTTAAATGAAACTTTTTTTTATTTTAATCCAAAAATTTAAAATAAATCGTTTATAATCTATCAAAAAATAAATAAATAAATCGTTTATACATTTTGAAATTCATACACTAATTTTACAAGTAAACTTTTGGGGAAACGTAATCCCTTTAAAATTTTTCAAGCAAATGCATTCTCATTCCATAGCTCTGAATCTCCTTTTTCTGCCATTCATGTCATCTTTCTATCTACTCTGTTTTCTGTCCATTTCTTCTATTCTATTATTGAACCTTTTTCACTTTTTGGACGGCCATTTCTCTATCAACTTGCCCATCCAACTCCAACTAGATTCCTTAGTCCATTACCCACATAAGCCACCTTCTCCTTCTTCCCCTCCACTATAAATTTCTGGCCTCGAGTTTCAATTTTGATCATGAACTAACTTTGTTATCATCTCTGAGCTGAGCTCACCAATGGCTACCACCCATGCTTATGCGAGCCAGTGCTCCTCCCAGAAATCACTGGCTGCCATGGTAATGGCTGCAGCCTCTGCAGTGATTCTATCTCCATTATATATGAAGCCAAGAAATTATTGTAGAAGGCATTATAATTGTTATTATTATTATGACGCAATATGGAGCTCTGGTTTTGTACTTGCCATAATTCTTGTTATGCTCATCATCGCCATTAGAACTACTTCATCAAATTCTTCTTCTGGGTACTGAAGCCCAAGATGTAACTCGATGATTCTCTCTCCTGAGCCTTCACGGGTGCTCAGAATTGGAAGCAATTCTTGGTGATTAGGTGGGGTTTCTGATTCTGCTCTTGCTTGTTCTTCATTGGCAAAGTTCTGTTCAGGAGTTCTTTTGGAGATAGAGCCAGAAATGGTGATTGATGACTCTGCCCTCGTCTCTTTTATATACTTCTTTTATGCTAGTTTTTTTTTTTCGAAGTATATGGACTTCATTTTAATTGTACTATATTTGAGTAATAATATGGGACATTAAGAGTAACACTTAACAATTGAAGTTCTCCTTCTGCTTACTAGGTATCATAGGCTCTGTTCTAACTTCTAACCAGCAAAATGAAATTGCTTGAATTTACCATCCTAATATGTTTAGAACTTTCTTGCTTCTATCATATATGGTCTATCAATGATGTCATCACATCTTTCCAGCATTTTATCCTGTTAAGATTTTCAGGGATCTGATACCTAAGTTTATCATTAACTTTGTATTTGAAAATGCGTTGCAGAGTTCAGAAACTACGTTTTTCCGAAGCAATAAAACGGAATTTTTATGTAAATTCACCATTCTTTTACGAAGTTCTTTTGGCTGTAACTGTTTGGTTGGAAGGTTTTTCCAGCGAAATTATAATTAAAGGAGTTAAAAATTGTTAAGGCTAATTTCCTTTCGTCATTTAGGTGCTTTATTGTCGATGAATAATCTAGTGAAATTGACCCTTAAAAAAATTATTCGAATCAGATAAAAAGATCAAAGAGTTTGTTTAATGCGAATGTCACCCAATTCAATAATCAATTTTATCGCTTGTACCTATCACAAATAAAAAATCTTATAACAAAACAAAAGGTTAAACTATTCTATCTAACTACGCCGTAGTTTTTTTATTATAAAAATTTAACAAAACCTCCTTAAAGCAAACAGATATCCGACAAATAAATTTATTTTAACCCAAATATCTATAAAAAAAATTTTAATTTTTTATTACAAATATTCTTCGTAAAATTTTTACTTTAATATTCTTTTTCTGTGAAAAATAATAATGTGATTTTATTCTATGATTTATTTCATTTATATAAGCTTTTATGTTAATTAAATATATATATAACGGCATTATTAAAATTAAATTATTATTATTTAACTGGTTATATTTTTAAAAAATATTTTGTGAATATATATTTTTTAATAATAATTTATTTTTATTAAATGAATTTATATTTTTACTTCAATATAAAGAATAATTTTTGTAAATTTGAAGTTATTTCGATCAAAATGAATTGGGTAAAATATTTTTTTAATTCAAAGAAAAAGTCATTTATATTAAAAAATATATATCATGCAATTAAGCTATCTTTTAAGAGAGAAAAAAATAATTTATTAAAAAATTTTCTCAAAAATCAATGTATATATAGTTTTTAAATTTCTTTAAATGAATTATCTTACCTATATTTTGTCTAAATTAAATATATTTCTCTTTATTTGTTTTCTTTTTACACAAAATCCATCCTCTGGGTCCCTTCTGTCTATTTCCACAGCAAACAATACTGTTTCCTCATGTCTTGCCCTTCGTATTTCCAGCTTTCTGAATCCTGAACGTAATTGAAACCCTCTGTGAGTTTTCGTATCAGATTCACAACAACCCTTGCAGAAAGACTAGAAATTTAGTCACCAATTAGAAATCTTATCACAAAAGAAAGGTACCCATTTATTTCGAATTAGTGATTCTTCTGAGCTACTCTAAAAGATTGTGAAGTCCCTTTTGAAATCAATTGGTGTGGAGGACTACGAACCTCTGTGTCCTACGCAAGTTTCTCGAATTGTGGTATCGCTACGCAGTAGAAGTATTGACAGATGCCTAAGTATATTTAGAGCATACCAGCAAATCAGCAATTGATTGTAATGATGTTAAGCTTGCTATTCAGTCAAAGGTTAATTTTAGTCTGTCTCAACCACCACCTTGAGAGGTAATTCTGCAGTTATTTAGGAAGTGTTATGGGCTTTTTAACACTGCTAACCAAATTAAAAAGAAAATTACTAAAAAAACCTGCTTTCAAAACGTTTTTCTAATATAGACTATTTGCTTTTTTTTTTTTCTTTGTTAAGAATGTCGAGTGCTTGCCTCCGTGTTTATTAAAAAAATTAATTTTTATATATATAAAAAAAAACTAAACGAGCTCTACCTTTAGTTAAAAAATTATTTTTTTAATAATAATAATAAATATATTTTCTTTAGACTTTCCAACTTTCTTTGTTGATTAAGAAAAAATGAAAAAAGATAAAAGTTGGTAGGGAAGTGGTTTGATTAATTTTTCTTTACTAAAAATATAAATATTACAAAAAATTAATATTTTAAAATTATATATTACTCATAATTTCTTTTAGTCCTTTTTGAATGCACTGTATTATTCTTCATTTTCTTTTAATTTCTTGTCTTCTTACTCTAAAAAATTTGATACAAGACTTCAACTTCTTTTATTGTATTAGGAATTTCTTTTAATTTTTAAGAATTGGCCATGTCCTTTAATAAACCACTTTTACGTAAAAATAAAAATAATAAAATGTTTGACAAAATATAATTAACTTGATGATTTTGGAATAATTTTCCTTTCATTGAATTATCGTAGTGTAAAAATTGTCTAAGTATTTGGATAAGATTAAACTTAATGATCATTTTTTTTACTATCAATTTTTCTTATTTAAAATATAATAAGCATATAATTTTTCAATAATATTATAACAAATATTTAAATTAATTAAAAAATTATATAATTATTTATAAAAACCATATATTTATCATAATATTATTAAAAAAATATATACTTGTTATATTATTAAAATTTTTAATTATATTACAAAAATATATTTTTTATAAAATTTAAATTAATTATAAATTAAATAATTTAAATAATAAAATATATCAAATATAAATTATATAACAAATTATATACAATATATATATTTATAAATATATATATATATATATATATATGGGTCGCGACATTTGCCATTAAAATATGTTAAATAATTAAAAGAGTCGTGACATATGTTATACCTCGACTTCTTTTTTTTTTTATAAAAAAAAATAATAAGCATTTGAAAAAAATATTTTTGCTGCGGAGCATTTGGGTTTTTTATTTTTTTCTTTTACATATTGCCGTTAAAATCTCGGGGGGTGGGGGATATGATATATATTATATATTATTTATAATATATAATACATATAATATATTAATCTGTAATATGCATTTTTAATTTTAAAATATTAAAATATAATTAATAATAATTTTATTATTAAATTATATTTTTAATTATAATTTAAAACTCTTAACTTATTTATATAAGAAAATTTTGTTAGTCTTATTAAAAATCTTATAAACAATAAAAATTTCAACTTATTAATTTTTCTATTTATATAATTTGAAATCAAAGTTGTAATTTGTTTATCTTATATAATTTGAAGTCTTACAAATTTAATGTAAAATTTTTTTAAATAGTTTAATTATTTAACATTGAATTGTAAAAGATAATTATTATTTTAATCGGACAACTAATAACAAAAATATAAAAATTACATGTAAATTTTTTTTTTAAAAATCCATGATTATGGAATCAAGAAGGGTTGTTTTTAACAGAAAAAAGCTAATAAACTTCTTGATTCAGTAATTATGAGTTTTTTTAAAAAATTGACATGTAATTTTTAAATTTTTATTATTAGTTTTTCAATTAAAATAATAATTATCTTTTACAATTTAATGTTAAATAATTGAATTATTTGAAAAAAAAATTTTGACATTAAATTTATATAAGACAAAAATTAATAAGCTAACATGATTTTATTATATATAAGATTCTTAAGACTAAAAAAATTTTTTTTTATAAAATAAAATGAAATAAATTATAATTTTATTATTAATTATATTTTAATATTTTTAAAATTAAAAATGTATATTATATATTATAAATAATAAATAATATATATTATATCTCCCCACCTCTCCCCCCCCCCCCCCCAAAAAAAAAAAAATTTCTCCCTCCCCTCCACCCAATTTAGTCAATTAACGCGAAGCATGAGACTTCACATTTTAATATATTTTCTTTTTAAAAAAAATTAATTTTTATAACTACTTCGCGTTTCAGTTCTTTAAAATTAAAATTAATTTTTTTAATGAATGCGAAGGCAAGTACTTGTTTTCTTATTTAAAAAAAAAAAAAAGACAAATGATCTATGAAAAGAAAAATATTTTAACGACTGGTTTTTGTAATAAAACTTTTTTCTCATTTAGCTGCTAGTGTTAGAAAGTCAAGATTTATACTTACTATTGTATTTCTTGATTTTAAGCTTCCTTTTTTAAGTTGGCATGAAGAACAAATGATTATCAACCAAGCATCGAAAATCCTCCCAAGTGTCCCCTTCTTTATATTGGGAGATTCCAGAGAAAAAAAAAATTTCGCAGACAGGGGAAATAGAAATAATTATTTAACCAATATTTCCTCTTCTTTCCTTCCATTTTCTTGGATTCATTCTCTTCCCTTCTTCCTCCAATTCCCAAACATACCGTTAAATCATTTTGAAATCGTGCAACTCCAAAGGGAAGGGACAAGTTTGGTATCATGGTTGAATTTGATAGTAAGCCCAACATCTATCATATGAGTATTGGGATTTCAGTACATCCTCCGTTACCATTGGAAGAATAAGAAGAAAGAAGTTCTCTGTTGATCTCTGTTTTCCTCTAATCTCAGTTTTTGAAGTTTGCAAGTGCTCAGCGTGTCTAAGCTAGTATAAGAATCTATGAGATGGACGCTAAATTTTCCTCTCTCTGGAACAGCCACATAGGCAATCGATTGCTACTCTAAGTTGCTGATACACTTTCTAATGAATTTAAAAAATTGCACAAGCTGCTGAAGTTGGACTTGGAATCATATCTAGCCACTTAGGTAACTGTCGCTCAGCTACATTTTTGCTTCTTTTTAAAGCTAGAATAGGAATTTTCTAAATAGATGTATCATTTCGTAATGGATCATTTGTATTTTAAATTTTACCACTGAATCAAAAAAGATCTTGTGTATGAAAATTTGTTTTTGCGTTCTTTCCCCTCTTTTAGTTTCCTTGGTCCACAACCTTTCAAATTAGATTGTACCAAGCTAGCAGAAACTACTACTGCGTAAACTTGTTAATTGCTTGGAAATAGCTGACTTGCTTTTGGTTGAAATTAACCTTTTTCAGGGGCTAAAAAATATGATGCTAGAGTTGTGGAAGATAATCATGCGTTATAATTCTATTAGAAAATTTGATGGAAAATTTTCTAACTTTATCCAAGTCTTCTATCATGTAATATTTAGGCAACAATCTTTTGCCCAAAATATAAAATGGCAAATGTAATATCTCAATAGGTGCTTCTGGTGTTGGCTTGCAACCCCAACAAGATACCATTACCAAAGACAATAGCAAGGCCTGGCAAGTCCAAACTAAAGGCCTTCCCAACCAATGGGAGAAACAGAGGATAAAGAAACTGCTGATCCCAACCCCTCTTAGGAAGAGAAGACAGATATGCAGCATAATCCTCAATCCTTTCCCTTTCCGAAACGTCCTAAAAGTAAACTTAGCATTCATGGGAAATTGGATTCCAAAACTTGTGAGTTGTAAGAAGGACTTTATTCCTTTTTTAATCCAATGATGAGTCATACTTGATCATCATCATTGTAATTGATAAAGGAGATTGTGGCTTCTTCAATGCTAGTTCATCTATGGTTATTGTAGCAGTTACGAAATTCTATACATTGTAGCTTGGTTTTAGTATATTTCTTGTCTAGAGTTCCAAGGAATGGAGATTGGGAGATGAAATAATTTAAAAAACATACATTTTAGTAGAAATGTCTTGACATGTGGTGGCATAAAAATTAAATCTCTACCAAAACTATATCTTTAGAGGAAAAAGTTTTTTTAAATAAAGAAAAAAGAAATTGCTATTTAACTATTTCTTTCCTTTCTTTCGTTCTCTTGGGTTTTCTTTCTTTTCCTTTCCCTTCTAACTCACAAACATATCCAAAAAATTTTTGCCTCCCAACTTGAACCTAACCCTTGTTGACAAATTCCTCTTTCTAAGTATTATTTTTTGTGTTGTTAGTATAGATATATGATGTTTCAAAAATAAGAGTTACATCAATCTTATTATAATTAATTGAGGGTAATTTAAATAAAATAAAATTATAAACAGCTCGTTCTTTTATAATATAATTATTTCTTTATCTTATACCATCTTATATAATTGAATAGTCAAATATATAATTGAATAAGGTTCATACATATTATAGAGTCATACATATTATACATTGATCCACCAAACATTGTATTTTACAAACAGTTTATCTAATCTATTTTTATTCTACAACTAGTCTTCTTCTATATAATACTATCTAATCTTACCCTATGCAACACAACAAACAAGACATTATGTAGAAATAACACTCGTATAAGGCATTCCTCATTTTATTTTTTTCCTTCTACTGAAACAGTGTAAAGTATCTACTCATCGTCATGCTCTATGGCTATGGGATCCACAAGCAGCGCGCTAACATGATGTTTCAGCAACTCTGCATTTGTGAAGCTATCCTTGAAGTTTTCATATACAACCTCAACAACACGAGCTAAATTCAGGACAACATCAAGCACAGGCTTTGGGACAACATGTGGTTTGAGGCACCCTTCATTAATATCCTTCCAATAGTTTAGTACGTCGTTGTAGATTATTTTGCAGGCTTCTTCTGATGATATCCCATATTGCTTCGTGCAACATTCCACCGCCGACACAACATGCTTTCTTTCTTGCTCAACCTTCATATCAAACCAAACCCATAAAACAACCTCAAATACTGGATTCAAAATTAATATATACATAAAACCTCAAGCGCAAAAATTAACATTATGGTCGAATCATGTTGTCTTTGTACCTTATGAGAAGCGATGTCATTCACAAGTCTGGCAACAAGTGATGCAGCTCTAATGATCTTTGAATCTAAGGAAATGAAATCTAACACCTCTTTGGTTGCAAACTTTCCCAGGCCGCAAAAAAGAGTTTGCTGAAGTGTATATGCAGAAGATACAGCTCCATTGTCCTTGTATTCGTCGTAGGTTGGGATGTAGCCTTCATCGCGCCATTTTGCTTCGACCAAGTAGGCGTGTAACAAGTCATAAATCTATGAGATAGTGCAACAAAAATAGTTAAGTGAATCTTGCAACTTAAGCATCATCTAATGGTTTGAAGTTATCGAAATTAATATTAATAACCCCTCTTTTAAAACGTGGCAGCATAAAGCTTGTTCCCTTCTCAGCAGCCACCAATTCCATTTCACTGTACACTCCTACAACTGCCTCAAATACCGCTTTCATGCACTCTGGAAGAGACTTAATGTGACTAATATCCCATCTGAAAAAAAAAAATTATATACATATATATATATATATATATATATATATCTCTGTAAGAGCTTGCTAGAGTGTATCGGGGGATTGAAGTTGAACACTTGGAGAAAATGTTTAATTAAAATAAACCCGTAAATGGCCACTGTGAATAGTTCGAGTTCTTCGGCTGTGGCATAGGCATCATAGGTATCGTCTGCAAGACAGAGAATAGCATCAAATTTGCCCACTAACGTTCTTGGAGTGCTGTATTGAGGCTCATAGGACATGGCCAAAGTAAAAAAGTAACACTCAACGAACCTTTCTCTAGCGTGAGGCACCTTTGTCGTGGAGTCTAATTTTTTCCACCATCTGTACGTAATTAATGCAAATACAAGTCATATAAATAACAAGTATATCAACGGTAAATCCAAGCTATTGATAATCTATTAAGATTGAATATATCATGGGAACATATATGGGTTCATTGCAGCTATCTATAATAATGCATGTTTATCTTCAATTACAATATTTCTTCTAATTAAGTCTTACAGTTGATCTGATTTCCTAATTTAATTATTTGTCCCGTTATAGCATACCTCACTATCCAAAAATTAGACGTTATTTTCTGACTAACTTTGCATCCAAAAAGAAAAAAAAAAACTACACTTGCACACATTGACTTTCGCCCCCAGTTGTAAATTTTCCCCTCCACGATTAGTTTTTGCAAATAAACAAATCATTTATCTGTACAATTGGAATTAATCATTTAGGGGAAATTGTAATCAGGGCAAAAATTGGAGCGGATAAGCGTGGTTTCTCCGATGTGATACTCATGTAATCATGTTTTGTTAATTCTAGTAAAAATAACATTTAGTTTAGATGGTGTAGAATGTTGCAATGGAGTAAATAAATCAGGAAAGCAGTTGCAAAAACTAATTAATTTGAGAAGAAATTACAATTGAGAACAAAAGTAAAGTTTCAAATGTACAATTTCCGTCGTGCATATGGAAGTTAAAGGAAAATGGTTGGGTTCGAGTAATTACAATACTTACTTGGTCATACTACCCATTTCTTTTTGATGCATTTTCTGCAGCATATTGTAATATAGTTTTGCAAAGGTTAGTAGAATGTGACTGTGGGAAGGATCCTGCTGGTAGAAAGACATGTAATGTCTGCTTCTATCCTAGGCAATCTCTTGTGAAGAGGTTGGCTTAAGCGGTGATTGATTTGTGCAGCAAGAGAAGGGCTCAATTGGTTATTGGTCAAGTAGTACTTAAGGTGAGTACAAGTGAAATGAAGAGCTTCATCAAGTATATCCTCTCCATGAACCCTTAGTTCTGCAGCTTCATACAAGGCCAACATTCCCTGAACATCCTTGGCAATTCTTTCATCGTAGTTTCCATTCTCGTTCTTGAATTTGTTGAATACATCTGTTTAATACATGTGGAACTTATGCATTATGCGTTGGAAGGAGGAAGAGGGTGTTTATATATATATATATATATATATATATATTCAACTTCTTTGAACTCTATATATGTCTTGACCATGTACAAGAATGGATATGGATATACAAGCACACTGGTTAAATCTTTATCATCTATATATATAATTCCGTGCATCTTAAAAGATTTTTAGATAGATTTAATTTATAAAAAATAAGTAAACTGAATTAATTATAAATAATTGTGTAATTATGTTAAATGTGATTCTATTAAAAAGTGTATCTCCGCGTGTTTATGTTTCTTTGTGATTAACTTGGTCTTTCTTTCTCTTGCAAATTGTGTCTATTTAAGAATCTTTTCATAAATACCATTAATTAATCGAGATATATAATTATAATATTTGCATCATATACGTAGCTAAACATTTAAATTGAATACCTAGAAAAAGTCATGAACTTAGAAGTTATTAGAAAGATTTAATTTACTTGTTCCAACATAATGAGCCTTTCGCTATGATTTATGGCAAGGGCTATTCAAAATTTCAAATATTATATTGGCAAAATCAAGGCATAATACCAGACGAAATGGGATATCCTTCTTGTCTAAGCAACCGAAAGAGTAAAGCAAGAGTGTGAAGGTCATCATCCTGAGTGATAATAATGATACTGTTGTTGGTGCAAATGTTGTGAATCTTTGCCAAAGCTTCTTCAATTTCACGCTCGTAGTGGTAAGACACACCCAAACGCTGGACTGAGTCAATGAAGTTTAGTTTTTGTGGGAGATTGTGATTGTTTAAAGAGACAAACATTTTCTTCACTTCCTCTTGCAGTTGCTGAACTTTCTGCAGCTCCATCTCGTCTTCCACTTTCTAAAAAAGTCATAAATCTACGAGTTAGAGCAATCAACTTTAGTAATATATACATGTAACGATATATATGTGGAGATCTTCAAAGAATACAGAAGATCATGATAAGTAAGCTCTCAAGATATGGGGTGAATCTGGAGATCGTAGTATAAAAATATATACAGAAGGTGCAGGTGTTCTTGTTTTTGATGAGCAGAATAGATATCATAGGTTGCATAATACCATAGATTCTGAAGCATATTGAAGGAAACTATTCCCCCAAATTTCAGGATTAAAATTCGTACAAAATGGCCGCTTGAAGTCAGATACTCCGTTTTGAGTTGAAGCTTCAACTGACATGGCTTATTATCTAGGTGCTTAAGGGAGAGGGGTTTATGAAAGAGATACCTTAATTGCCAACTTTTGAAGGTTTTCAAACTGGAGGGATTTGGGTGAGAAAACATCTAATCTAATAATCTATGGCTAGTTATTTATACTTTTATAGGGACCTTTATGCATTGAATTTACTAATGCGCGCAATTAACTTAAATTGATCTAAAGCGTGGGGCTTAAGCAATTACTAATTAAATTGATGTAAAACCCGAGGTTTGGATGTGATAATCTACAGATAAGGATCTTATGATTTGACAGTCATTTTAATTGCATCTTAATGTTTATTCTTACTTGAAATTAAACCTATTAGGTAAAAATACGTTACATCATAATGAAAAATAAAATTTATAATTTGACTTAATAAAAAGGTAAATACTAAAAATATAAGTTTTCATCCGATGTATTATACTTTTATTTGATTAGTTTTTAACTAAAAATAAATAATAAAATGTAACTAAAATATTAATATCACGTGATATTATCATTTGAGAAAGTGCTAAACCGTTAATGTACTCTTAAATAATTATGCAAAAAGAACCATTTGGCTTCCTCCCCAATTAAGTATATATGTAGCTCGCGTGATAGTGTGGGTATTGCACCATAATATCCATTTCCAAACTCATATTCTAACATATAGCAGCCTTAAAATTCTATCTGCTTTAATCTGTAAATCCCTAGATGTGAGATTATTTATTTTAAAAAAATAAAATAAATAAATTTTTAAAGTTAATTAATAATCATTTACAAAATATCTGTTTATATAAAATCACAAACAAAAAAAGACTATTCATATAATTCAAAGCAAATATAATGTGTTTTGTTTATTTTAACTTTTTTAAATATATATACTCACACATTTACGTTATAAATATGGAAAAAAATTAGTATTATATTATTCAAATTTGAACATGAACATTTAAAATACTCATAACTTTTTAAATAGAAAAATTTTATTTATGGTGTCTATCTTATTCATCTTTAATGTTATGTGAAGAAAAAAATAAATATAAAATTTATAGAATCCATTAACTCTGAATCAATCATTTAAGTAAAATTCTATCACTCAAATAAATCACACCTAATTTCTTATGATGATTTCCTTTTATATAAATTATCATATAATCACTAGGATGTAGATTTCATATAAACCTAATTACAAGTCGAGTTCATTTAGAAATGAGTTGAACCTGTGGAAATAAGAGCAAAAAAACATGGCCTAACCAGTGAAAATAAGTAAAAATAAATTTTTAAAAAAATACTTTTAAGAACAATAGCAAATCAATTTGAGCGCTACTAGCTAATCAATTTTTGGAATACAGGGCTAGAGTATAAAAATACAATTACACAAAATACAGATCATGTCTTCTTTTTATGTAATTTTCTTGGGCCCTTTTTTTCTTCTAAATGCATTTTTCCAACAAGAATATGTTTTTCATTCTTGGTTTTTTCTTGCCATGTAAGCCGTACATTTCGAGCTTCCAATATCGTAAACTCACACCAACCTGCCACTATACAATACGTTACCGCTTTGGAATCTAGTTAGAACACTTTTATTTTTATTTTTTTGGGTTTTACCCTCATATGCTTTCTTCATTGAAACAATCTTCCCATCCAATTATAATCATTATCTTTCGGCAGTAAAGTTGCCAAGGTTTTATTATATTTGTCTTCTAATCTTGTGTTAAATTCTTACTCTTTGTTCCATGTTTAAATGTAAGCTCTTGCATTCAATCAGAAAAAAAAATATATATATATATATATTGATTATAACATAAATCAGGCTCAAGCACAGGCCAAACTGTAAAAAGTTTGAATTCTCCAATCGGAAAGGTAAACTTCTCAACCTATATTCGAACCTAATCCAGCAATGATCACTACGAGCAGTAAGGCCGCAAAGAGTGTGCTAGTAAGTATCATTTGACATAAGAGACCATTTATTAATATCAAAATGGAGGTTTTACCATAAGCATCTTTGAAATATGAGTCCATGTATACTTTTGATTCATGGTGTGGTCATGTCTTACGCCATTTATCCTTTTATAAAGCAAAAAAATGAGAATAAAAATGCATGATGTAATCGTGTCTGACCTTTCATTTAGAAAAAAAAAAAAAAACAAATGCACGGAGTCGTTTTACCCCTATGACTTTCGGGGCACCCCGCCGTTGTATCCGTAGGCCTGTGTAGCGTCAACGAGGAACAACTACAAATGATGGCAAATTTCTGCAAGGGCAATAAGGTTGAGATTTAAGTGGTGTTTAGTTGACAAGAACGGAATGTGTACAAATGGAAATTAATGAGCCAAATTAATGTTTGATTAGATACAATAATGGTACATTTCTTTTCTATTTTTATGGGATGAAGGAATGGGATCTGATTTTTGAGAACAAAAAGGCTATTTATCACCATGCTTTTTTTAATATTTTAAAATCTCAAAAATGACTTGAAAATAATATAATATAATAAATTAATAAATAAAAATACACATTATAATAATTATATAAAATAAAATAAATAAAATAAAATAAAATATTATTATATTTGAAAATATAATAACAATACTAAATTAATAAATAATAATTGATAAGTAATATTAATAATAAATCAATAAACATTATAGAATATAAATAATAAAAAATAACATATAATTCAACCATAATAGTTCACATAAGCTTAATTTAGTTCAACCCAATTTTAAAATGCTCAAAATATTTAATAATTATCATTTATCTAACCTTCTTTAAAAAAATAATATAACAAATTGTTCAAATTATTTTAAATAAAATAGTTCCAATATGGTAAGCCACTTGATCAAATGACTTATACGATTCTATTAGATAATTTAGCCTGACTAATATCGTGAATTCACTGCCCTTGCCCCTGAAACTTGGAAATAAAGACACTCACAACCACATCAAAGGACAAGTTCAATAGGATATAAAGAACCTATATCTTCGCCATCATTCTTACCGTCAGGTTTAGACTCTAGTAAGAGTATGACTTACAGTCTTATATTTGTCTACTTATTATATCATTATCATTTTAGACTTTTTAATATAAGTTATTGCATTTTTATTATTTTTTCTCTTCCAAACCTCTTGATCATTCAGTTTGTCTACCGTCGATGTCACCTTTTGAGATTTTGGCACCAAAACTATATAAAATATATAATTATATAATATTAAAATTAAAATTAAATATAACATATAATATTTATATAATAAACATATAAATATATAATGAAAATAAAATTAAGAAAATGAAAATAATATATTTTTTAGAATATTTATATTTTTAAATTTGTTAAAATTTTTTTATAAAATATTAAAATTAAATTATATTTTCTTATATTTTTGTACAAATTAAAAATAAAAATTAATATTTTAATATTTATTATTAGGAGAATTATTGATATTTGATTAGCTTTTCTTTTGATTCCTACTTTGTTTTCAATAAATCAAACAGAGAAATAAAAGTTGTTAAAATGGACTCAACCCACCTAGTTGACTTGTTTAACCTAGCATTTTAATGGTTTGGCTTTAGATTTTATTAATTCGTATAATTTTGGGATCATGTTAATCTTACTCATTTAACTTATGGGTTAAATGGGTCAACCTACATAATTTGATCATTTTTTTGTTAATCTAAATAATTTTAATAATTGACATAATATTTCAACTCTTACTATAAGAATTGGTTCTTTGAGACAAGATTCAAATTTTTTTTATGAAAAAAATTTGAAAAATTTTATTTTTTATTTTGTTTTGTTTGATTGTTAAAACTTAAAGGAATTGTTTGATTATAAAGTTTGAATTTAATTGTTTGAAATAGTTATTTGAATTTTGAAAAATATTTATTATTACAATAAATGTTAATTACTATTTTTTTTTTGGTATATTAAACAAGTTGGCCCATATAACTCATTTAGTTAGCTAGGTTGAAGTTTCTGACTTGCTTGAAATATGTGGATTAAACGGGTTGATCCGTGATGGGTTAGCTCATATGAATTAAGGTGACCCATTTTGATAGATGTCCATAAAAATAAAATAAAATATCCATTCTTTAATGTGATACCAAATTTAGTATTGATGAGTCATAAGATTTTATTTTATCAAGATCTAATCTTTTTTTTATTTTCATTCTCATCGAAAGCATTTCATCTAATTAAACAAAACCTAAGATGTTAACATTTTGGAACATCACGTTTTTTGGTTGTTGATTTTTTTTAGATGTATAAAATAATTTTTATTAATATAAATATAAATTTGAAAATAATTTAACGGTAAAAATCTTTCAAACTCCTAAAAAATTGAATTATCCTCAACAAAATCTTTTAATAATCTAAATCACGTTATTTCCAAATCCGGATACATTTCTAGAGAAAAAGCCAATCACATTGACCCCGGATGCCTTTGTCCTGTTGTGATGCAAAATGGGAGTTTGTGTCCACTTTTAAAGCCGTTCTACTCTAAACATTACAAATATAAGGACCCTTATGATTCCTGCCAAGACCAAAATAATTTATTTACATAATTTATGAAATATTTAATATAATATATTTTTACAATCATTATTTTTTTATTAAATTATTATTTTAATCATCAAATTTAAAAATATAAAATTTATTTTTTTAATCTTATTTACTTATTTTTTATATTTCTTTTTCTTTTAAATGATCTAACCCAATAGGCGAGAGATTGATAGCATCGAGAGCTTATGGGTTATTTCGGGAGGATTCATTCTTCATGACCCACTAACTTTTCGGCTATGTTTGGTTGGGGGTTTTTGGAGGGGAGGAAAGGGAGGGGAGGGAGGGGAGGTGTTTGGTTGGATAAAATTGGAGGAGGGAAGGGAAGGGAAGGGAGGGGAGGCAAATTTGACTCCCCTCCAAATTAGAGGGTTTTGGAGGGGAGGGGAGGGGAGGGGGAGGAGTGGGGTATTTTTAAAGTGTAATTTATTTTTTTGTCCTTTTTAATATTTTAATATATTAATATTTAATAAAAATTAAGATAATTTTTTTTATTAGAAATTAAAAATAAAAAAAAGATTGAAATTTATAATTTTTTAAAAAAATTATTAATATAAATAAATTTTTTATAAAAAATAAATTTAAAATAATATAAAGGGTAAATTTGTCCAAATATAATTACCTCCCCTCTCCTCTCCTCTTGAACCAAACAATAATCTCTCCTTCCTTCCCCTCCCCTCCCTTCCAACCAAACATAACTCATTAAATCCCCTCCTCTCCCCTCCCCTCTATTAACCTCCCCTCCCCTCCCCTCTCCTCCGTTGAACCAAACGGAGCCATCAGATTTGTCGGGGAGGCTTGGAGGAACCCGAATCTTCTGCGCATCGGTTGGAAGTGTGGGTATCTCAATTTGGATCATTTAGGTTTAATTCAGAAGATCCAGATTTTATAATAAAAAAAATTTGATGCAAAACCTTATTTTTTTTATACTTTTTACTTATAAAATTAATTTTATTTTATATTTTTATCTTATGAAATTTAAAAAATTTTAAATTTTTTTAAAAAAATTATATAAAATTTGAATTGCTCAAATTATATATGCACAAACTGGATGAATACGCGGATCCAGGCCCCGCCTGGAACCTCCCTTGAAATCTTGAAAAATGTCACTTTAAATACAATATTTTTTATTTGACCACCTTGAAACAATAAAATTTATATATGATTCCAAAAAAATAAACTTTACATATAACTTCATGTTAAATTAACTTAAGGGCAAATGGCTTTTTTTTTTTCAATTACATACTTTTTTATTATAAAAATATATAAAAAATTCTATTAATGCCAAAACACGACTAACATATTTTTAAAGATAATATTATTTTTTTATTAAAAATATATTTTAAGCTTTTATTTTAATACTATTTATTTTGAATTAAAAATTAAACATTTAATTTATTCTAAATTTATAAAAGTGACTACTTTTATATTAATTAAATACATATTATATTATATGAAAAAATATAGTCTATAGTAATGGTTAACTCTCGCGAAAGAGTGTATTAACAGTGGTTAAGTGACCTACCGTTAAGATTATAGGAATTACAGTAGTTCCCATTAACCGCATTAAACAGCGGTTAATGGGGAATCACCATCGTTATTTTAATGGCGATTTTTATTAACCGCCGTTAATCGTTTTCTCCTCCCTCGCACAGTTATTTCCCCTTCAGATGAAAACGGCGGCCGCTATTCCGTCCAGCCGGTTGTTTTCGACAGCCACCCTTCAACCGCTTGTGTCCGATGAGTTGCTGCCATTAACGGCGGTGAAGATCAGTGCTTTTGGCTTCGCACGAACTGTAAGGCTTGTTTTTGCTTAGATTCTCCTGTTTTAGCTTAGGCCTTGTTTGGTTCAAAGGAGGGGAGGGGAGGGGAGGGATTTTAATAGGGGTTTGGGGAAGGGAAAGGATTTTAATGAAGGGGAGGGGAGGGGAGGGGAGGGGAGATATATTGTTTGGTTCAGGAGGGGAGGGGAGGAGAAATAATAATATATAGACCATTTTACCCTTTATATATTTTAAAAGTAATGATAATATAATTAATTATTTTTTTATTTTTAAAAATTTAATATTTTCACCACCAAATTAAACAAATGTCAAAAATTATTTATAATTATAATTATTTAAAAAATTTGTAAATAAATAAAACTAATTAAATAATTATTTTAACAAATATATAATTTTATATATTTTATTTCATGAAATTAGAATGTATCTGAGTTAGGAACATTGACATGTTTATTTTTTCCTCAATATGACAATATATCTGTATTAATTGGTAAGTTAAAATTTTTCTTCAATCATACTTATAAAAATTTTATAAAATATAAAATTAATAATCAAATAAGGGCATTTTGGTCTTTTTTCCCACTTTTCCTCCCAATCCCCCCAAATTGGAGGGAGAGGAGGGGAGGGGAGGGGAGAGGAGGAAAAGTTTAATAAAACTTTCCCTCCCTTCCCCTCCAAAAACACTTGCCAAACAAGAGGAGGGGAGGGATTACACTTGCCAAACAAGGGGAGGGGAGGGGAACCTCCTCTCAAACCAAACAAGGGGTTAGTATCTTGATGATTTGCACTGTCTTGGCTTGCTTTCGGATAATTTATAGACATAGATTTTTATCTGATAAAACTCATACTCATGATTTATTATCTCGGTCATTTTTTATCTTGTTGCCCCCATGAAAACTATTTTTAAGCTCAATTTGATGAAACCTAGACCTTCCGGACAAAGTAGTGGAGACTGGAGAGATGATGTTAAGGATATTATTGCAGTGCCCAAGACCTCCACGCCTCTATGGTCATAATAAAATATATTTCTATTATTTGATCATAATAAAATTTTATCATTGGATATAATCTGAGGCATCCATCATTTTATTGAAAATTTACTTATTTTTAAATCTGATCACAGGTTAGGTCTCTAAAAAAATAGAGCCCAGACCGAGTCTTGTTGAGTACTGTTTATCATAATTAGAATTAAAAAAAGACTAAACTCGATCTAACCCTCAAAATTAAAAATAAACTGAACTTGATCGTTTGATTAAAAAATATATAAAATATTGCATGATATTGATTTAAAGTTTATTTTTTATAAAATAGTGATTTAAAATTTATTTCATATGAGATATTGTGATTTTTTGTATTACGTAATATATCATTTGTTATTAATTTATTTTGTAGGAAAAAGAATTTTGTAGGAAGCAATCTTGCTTGTCCCACTTTCTATATTTACAATGTCTACAAGTTCCTGTCTCCTGTATCTTTAGTTGATCAAAAAAAAAAAAAAAACAGATTAAAATAGTTTAATATACAAAGACGGGTCAAAATAGCATCATTCAACATTGTAATTATTATATGGAATGAGTAAGGAGCCTTGTAATTGATTCTTTGAATTAAAGTACGAAATTAGATCACTTGAGTCTTGATGACATAAAAAGATTTGATCATAAACTTGACTTGCATGAAAATAGACTAGGCCCGTAAAACAAAATAGCTCAAAATAAGGCTTAGATTGAGCCTAACCAATATTATTTATCATAATTTGAGCCCAAGCTCGGCCATATTAAAAATAGATTCAGGTTAGCCTGGCACGCAAAATTAAAAGAAAATAAATTTGGTATTTTAATTGAAAAAAATATATTGCACGATATTAATTTAAATTTCATTTCTTATAAAATATTAATTTTAAATTCAATTTTTATAAGATATTATGATTTTTTGTATTATATAATATATCATTTTTCCTCAGTTTACTTTTTGTTAAGATATTAGTAATTTTCATCACATAATATTATAATTTATTTTTTATTTTTACATTAAACATTATTATTTCAATTTCTAAAATTAAAAAGAAGGATAAGAATTAGAAAAGTAAAAAAAAAAAAAGAATAGCTAAGATATAACTTAATAATATAAAAACAAAAAAAAAAATGGCTGAGCTTAAAAATAAAAAATTCAAGCTTGGCCTATATTTTATTTATGTTTTGTAAATCTTTTTTTAAATTTTAAAAAAACTTATATCTGTTGTTTTTGAGATAGACTTATTAGGCTGGATAAACTTTTTAGTCCATGATCAAATTTATTCATTCTATCAACCCAACAAAAGATTGCTCATTACCTCGCATGCTCAAAAATTAACTTCCTAAAGTAAGTCTATATTAACCTGCCAAACATGCCCAATCCAAATCCAAGTTTCCATTTCATTTTCCTTTTTCTCGGCTCCTTCTCACCAAATACGCTATCAGTAAGGTTTCATGATTACCATAAGCACCAAGCATAGGCGAGAGAGATATAGTTATAAACATTCTTCAGAAAGAAGCTAAAGGGTAAAATTTCTCATGATGCTATCTTGTACTAGTGCTACTGTTCTTAACCTCTTGAATAAATAATTAAAAAAAGAGTCAATTTTTTTAACTAAATATATTCAGATATTTCTTAGAGCACATGTAATATTTATGTTCATTTGTCTATTGATATTTTTAATTTTGTCTTACAATAATGTATATCTACGTTAATAATAAATTTTAATATTGTTTCATGCATTCGTACAAATCTAAAAAAGAATAAAATAAGAAATTCTAGAAAAATGAAATTACTAGTGGAATATAGTAGAATAATGAATAATGATAAAAATTGAGTTATGATTATGGCAATGTCTTAATTTTTCTCTTGAAGTATTAAATATGTTTTAAAAGGAATTAGGTGAAAGAAATTAGTAGGGTTTCATGATTACGATAATTGATTTTTATTCTGCGTCTTCAATTATATAATTTTTTATCGTATGGCGCACAAGTCTCCCACCTAGCATCAATCAAGCATTGAGAGATATACTTATCGACTAAGTTTAGATATAATTTTTTTATATTTTTATTATTATATTTTAAAATTAAAATATGATAACTATATAATTTTTTAATAATAATATAATAAGTGTATAATTTAATTAAAAAATCATATAATTATCTATAAAAATTATATATTTGTCATGTTATTATTAAAAATTTATATACTTATTATATTTTGATTAAAGAATTTGATGATAAGAAATAAAAAATTATATATATATATATATATATATATATATACTTTGAAGTTATATATATTCTTCAGAAAGAAACTAAAGGGAAAAATTTCTCATGATGCTATCTTGTTTTAGTACCACTGTATTTAACCTTTTGAATAAACAAAAGAAAAAAGAAAGCCAATGTTCCTTTTGAAAAAAAAAAACTAAATATATTCAGATGTTTCATAGAGCACATATAATATTTATGTTCATTTGTTTATTGATATTTCTAATTTTTTTTTCTTACAATAATGTATGTCTACATTAATGATTGTTTCATTATTCATACATATAATGATTGTTTCAAGCATTGCACAAATCTGAAAAAGAATAAATTAAGAAATTCTAGAAAAAAAGAAATTACTAGTGGAATAAGTAGAATAATGATTAAAAAAAATGCTTGAGTTATGATTATGGCAAGACATGAGATAAGAGTTTAATGTCTAATTCTTCTCTTTAAGCATTAATTATGTGTTGTGCATGCATTCCATATGGTTAAGAACATAATCAAGAATCATGGCCAAATAAATCTGGAAGGAGTGGACTGATAACCATTAATGATGTTGATGTGCCTTATGCTTATATTAGTATAGATTCTTGATAATTTAATACATTTGGTTGGCTAGTCTGGTCGGTGGTTAGGTAGGAAAGCATACATGTGAATCGTGAAAAATATTAAATTTGATGTTGAGAAATTAATTTATAAATGATTCATCTATGTTAACTTTAACTGGTAAAAAATGAGATTGGTAATGATGCAGGTTCATGAGTCAATTAATATTAAATTAACATAGTGACATGTACTATTATTAACGTATTTTTTTTTATAATTAGAATAGAGATAGTGAAGAAATTAAAGTTTTTAATCATTATAAATTAATTAATTTTTATCTCTTTCAAGATAAAGTTTGTAGTTTAAAGAATTAAAAAAATCATGAACATGCTGAAAAACGTGGGCCCCATTTTTTCTCAGCATATAGTTTGTCATGCTCTTCATTTAATTTCCTCTATCATCCATTCACCGTTCATTTCTGCCTGTTTGAACTCTTGACTTAGCGAATAAGAGTGTACCACTCCAACCGGCAAGCCAAGGGTCCAGTTGGTTGCCAAGCTCTTCATTTGGCTCATCTTTGTTTGATAATTGATAAGTATCACCAAGAAATAATAGAAAATTAAAAGTATAGCAAGAGTAAACTACCATTGCGGTCTTTAAAATTAACTTTTGGATATAGCAAGAGTAAACTATCATTGGATTAATTTGGAACGGTAAAAAATAAAAATCGAATAAAACTTTGATTAAAAAAAATTAAGATTTGAACATTCAGTTTTGGGCTTATTTGATATTTGCCATTTGCAAATGGAAAGTGGCACGGTAATTGCCACCACTATAGTGTAACAACACAATAATAGAATTGGAAGTCAGAATTCACATATACATATCAGTTTTAGCCTATGAGAACCCTTCTCTTTCTTTGGAAGGTTCTTCATTCTGCTTTGCCAATCTCTGATATCCTCCAAAAACAGTATCTTTCAAGCAATTTGGATTGTCCTTTTTGTCATGAGTGTCTGGAATCTTTGGATCACATTTTCCTTCACTGTCCTTTTGCAAGAGCTATATGATTTGCCTCTCTTCTCGGACCAAAATATTCTTCCTTGGCTTGCCAAGTGGTTTGAGGAGGATGAAGTTTTTGGAGAACCTTTTCTTTATGTTACAAAGTTCTTCATCCTGGCTATTTATGAAATTTGGAATGAACGAAATTGCTCCTTTTTCCAAGGAAGAAGACCTAATCCTGTTCGAGTTCTTGATCGTGTCGGAGGAGCCGTTTAACAGAATTCCTTGGCTTGGTCTACAGCTACATAGAATGACACCCATATGACGAAATTGCATGGTACCTTTAAATTATCTAAACCAGTCCTTTCCTTAAAATATGAAGGCTGGGAGATCATCATCAGATGTGACAAGAAAACAAGAGCAAGGAATCAGATTATACTTTGCTCTGCAGTTCTTCTTAATGGCATCCTTACAAAGGAATGGGGATGGACGATAGACCAAGACGAATCGAGAAGCATGTTGTGCCTACAAGCAGCTAGAAAAGCAATTCTCTGCATCAAGGAGATAAATTTCGTCCACAATATATTACTATTGATTTGGGATTCAATTGCTCTTCATCAATTCCAATGCAGCTAGCTGTTTTCATCAAAAGACTGATGTTCAATAGGAATGGCAGTCATCAAGCGAGATATTCTGAATCTAATAATGGCTTTTTCGTCCTTTTCTACAAGGTTTCTCTTGACTTAGAATTATGCTTTATGGGAGATTAGATTTTGTAGAGTGGAGCATAAAATTTTCAGCGATACAAATCCTCGACACAGAACCTCTAGCAATATTGTGTCCAATCCGGCCATATCCAAAATTGGATTCCATAACTAGAGTTTTAATTCTCCTTTCTGCGAGAAAACGTGTTGCTAGTTGGAAGAGTACCACTCCCACTCGTATAGCCTTAACTCAAAATTTTTCTCCTCGATGTAAGACTTCACATTTCTCACAAGAAATATCGGCTCAGGATTTCTCAACTCTAACTCTAGGAAGTCAAAAGCACTCAAGTCATTTAGGGGCTTAGGATTGCATCTTTGCCCATCTACGTGTTTAAATGCTTTACATGTTCTTATTGTAGGATGAGCTCATTTGCTTCTTTCTATGCTGAGCTGGAAAATTAAATCATTATATTGAGATCAAAGATGGATGACAAAACAAGAAGGCTGGAGGTAGTGATGGCTCTCTTCTTCTAGAACTTTTAGGGTCAAGTGTCATTTGAGCTTGCTAGTTTACAAGCTCCAATGGTAATGTCTTTAATGTCTGCATTGTAGTTCAATTTTATAAATTGTACAATATTTTTTTCTTTTATTGCTTTTCATATTTTTTAATAGCATTTTATTTTATAATTTAGGTATTTAATCAAGTAAGTGGACATTACCAAGGTGTAGTTAGACATTTTTCAGGCTCATGTAATAATCAACCATGTCAGTAGAATTGTAGGAATTAGAAAATCAATTGTAGCATAACTCTTTTATTTACTTATGCATGTAGCTTGACTCAAGTTATGATTCCAATGACAATTTGATAGTAAATGTGGATTGTGGATGTAGTTGACAAGTGGCTATGGTTATAAATTGAAAGTATTTCCTTGGTGTTTATGGATGTGCTTACAACAAAATCTCATATATATTATTAAGTAAATTACATAAATATACTTTGAGTTTTATTAAGATTACACATATTTTTATTTTATTTTTTAAATATACATAAACCTATCTTAAAATAAAAAGTTGTACTACATTTTAGTCTAATTCTAAACTCTTTTTTAGTAAAATAACTTTCATTAACTTAAATACATATTTTTTTATTAGATTTAATGAAAATAAAATTTACTCTTTTTTATTTTTATTTATCCATATTTAAAAACAAAAATTATTTTTTTAAATTTTTATTTATACATATTTTGATATAATACATAATTGTATATATAGGTTAATCGAGAGTATTTTTGTTAAAAAATTTAAAATTAAACTAAATTGTATATTTTGAAAATAGAAAAAAAAATTTTCAGTTTCAATAAAATTCAATAGAAGTTTGCCTAATTTATTCTATAATATTAACATAAGTGGAACAAAAATTTGAAAAAAGTTTAGCAATGGTTGCAACTGTCACTATTAAATGTAAAAACGATACTAAATTTATGTAAACATTTAGCAAAAATGGCATCTTTAGTGGCAGTTATAAACTAACTGCCACTATATTGACTAGATTATTTTGTGATGGTTGTTTTTTAATTGCCACTAAATGCAACAAATTTAGTTGTGATTACTAAAAACCATCACTAAATCCAACGTATTTAGTGGTGGTTTCCCACTATTGTTATGTTGGGACATATTGGTAATTTTATTTTTGTAGGTATAATAATTGCCGCTATTTCGTCTAAGGTAGACAGACGATTCAGCAGCAGATATTTTAACTGCCGCTAAGGCTAAAATATCATAGCTAGAGCCCTTTTATAAGAGTATTTTGGTGATATAATTAATCATAGTTCAAATTTTTGTTCAAGGGACGTCAATGAAACATATTTTTTGATTTCAACAAAGAGTAATATAATTTAAGAAAAAAAAGATTATATAATTTGAACATTTTTTAAGAGATAGGAGAATAATTTATTTTAAATTAAAAAAATAAATTAGTTATAATATAACATAATTTTTGTACGAACGGTTGGTTATATGTAAGTTTTGAAAATTAAAATTTGGAGAAGAAAAGGAAATGTCTAAGTTCACCACTGTTTCTTAATTTTTTTTCTTTTATGAGTTTATTTATCGTTGTTCTTGTTAGGGGTATTCACTGATTCGGTTGGCTCTAGGGGTTCGCCCTAACCCGGCCTAATCGAGCCGGGTCGAGCCACGGGTAAAAATATATTCTATCCAATTTGTTCTAATAGTTATTTTTTTTTAATTATTAATATCTTATCATCTTATATATATATATATATATATTTTTTAATATTTATTTTATCTGATTCTTTTTATATGCTGTAACTTTCATTATCTACTTAAACTCTCTCTATTTTTTAATTATTTTTATTATTAATGTGCATATTTACTAACATTTCATTTATTAAATAATAAAAATACACGTATTTACCCAAAGCTAATTATGTTAATATAACTTATATTTTACTTGATAATACTAAGCTACTTTTTTTATTATTGATAAAAACATAAAGATTCCAAAAGCCTATTATTTTGAAGTATATGCCTATAAGTTTAAAAAAAATATTTTTATATTAAGTATTAATTCATAAAAAAAAAATTTTGAGCTGCCCTAACCCGCCCTAACTTGCCCTAAAATCGAATTTGTTTAGGTCGGGTAGGGTCATAGATATAAAAATAAGTCTAATGTCTTAATCGGATCAGATATCGGGCATATTAGATGTCTGACTCGACTCTACCCATGAACACCCCTCATTCTCGTTCATATGGTTCGCTATTTCTAAATATATCAAGGTAACTTTTTCCTCTTTTATTGTTTAATACCTTTCAACTTATGATCCTTTGCATGTCTTGTTTTTATGAATCTCCAATTTCTTTAAATAAATTACTCTTATCTATATTTTGTCTAAATTAAATATATTCTCTCTTTATTTGTTTTCCTTTTATACAAAATCCATCTCTGGGTCACGACCGATTATTTCCGTAGCAACATCGTTTCCTTACGTCTTCCTCTTCGTGTTTCTACCTTTCTGAATCTTGAACATAATTGAAACCCTCCGTGAGTTTGCTTATCGGGGTCAGAACTACCCTCGCAGAAAGGCACCGATTGAATTTCTTATTGCAAAGGAGAGGTACACAATTGTTTTGAATTAGCGATTCTTCTGAGCTGCTTAGAAAGCTCTAATCGAACTGCTGGTTATGGTTATGGCAGATTAAGATGAGGACTTGCCAAGGGATGCAAAGATTGTGAAGTCCCTTTTGAAATCAATGGGCGTGGAAGACTACGAACCTAGCGTCCTTTACGAGTTTCTCGAGTTGTAGTATTGCTACGTGGTAGAAGTATCAACGAATGCGCAAGTATATTCAGAGCATGCCGGCAAATCTGCAATTGATTGTTATGATGTTAAGCTTACTATTCAGTCAAAGTTTAACTTCAGTTTCTCTCAACCACCACCTTGAGAGGTAATTTTGTAGTTATTTAAAAAGTATTATGCCCTACTATTGTGTTACTCGATATTTAGCTTCCTTTTTTAAGTTCGCATCAAGAGCAAATTGATTGTATCTATGTTCTTTGATAGTTAACGGTACGTTTACATAAGGTACAATGGAGGAGAAGGGAATGTATCATGAAAATCTCTCAATTTTATGGGAGTCATTGATGAAGAGGAGAGGATGATGAAGATTTTCAACTAAGCATCCAAAATCCTCCAAAGTGTCCTCTTCTTTATACTGGGAGATTCTGGAGGAAAAAATTTTCACAGACAAGGGAAATAGAAATAATTATTTAACCATTATTTTCTCTTCCTTGTCGCCCTTCCATTTTCTTGGATTCATTCTCTTCCCCTCTTCCCTCATTTCCCAAAAAATACCCTTAAATCATTTTGAAATCGTGCAAATCCAAAGGGAAGGGACAAGTTTGGTATCATTGTTGAATTTGATAGAACACCCAACATCCATCATACAGGTTTTGGGATTTCAGTATATCCTCGCTTACCATTGGAAGAATAAGAAGAGAGAGGTCCTCTGTTGATCTCTGTTTTCCTCCAATCTCAATTTTTGAAGTTTGTAGGTGTTGAGCGTGTCTAAGCTAGTATAAGAATTTATAAGATGGAAGCTAAATTTTCCTCTCTCTGGAACAGCCGCATAGGTAATTGATTGCTAGATTAAGTTGCTGATACACTTTCTAATCAATTTAAAAAATTGCACAAGCTGTTGAAGTTGGACTTGGAATCATACCTATCCACTTAGGTAACTGTCGCTCAGCTACATTTTTGCTTCTTTTTAAAGATAGAATAGAAATTTTCTAAATAGAAGTATCATTTCGTAATGGGTAATTTGTATTTTAAATTATACCACTGAATTGAAAAAGATCTTGCGTATGGAAAATTGTTTTTGCCTTCTTTCCCCTCTTTTGGCTTCCTTGGTCCGCAACCTTTCAAGTTAGATTGTACCAAGCTAGCAGAAACTACTGCTGCGTAAATTTGTTGTTAATTGCTTGGAAATGGATGACTAATTGCGTTTGGTTGAAACCGTTTTCAAGGGGCCAAACATATGATGCTAGAGTTGTGAAAGATCTTCGTGTGTTATAATTCTATTAGAAAACCTGATATGGTAAATTTCTTACAAACTTTATCCAAGTCTTGTTCTATCATATAATATTTAAGCAGCAATCTTTAATTTGCCCAAAATATAAAATGTCAAATGTAATATCTCAACAGATGCTTGTGGAATTGGCTCGCAACTACAACAAGACACCATTACCAAAGACAAGAGCTGGCCCTGGCATTTCTCTTCCGCTTGATCAAGATTCACTAATCAGCCCTAACTACCAGCTGCCAATTCCAGACAAAAGACCTTCCCAGCCAATGGAAGAAACAGAGGATGAAGAAATTGCTGATCTCAACCCCTCTCAGGAAGAGAAGACAGATATGCAGCAAAATCCTCAACGAAGGGTGTCCTTTCGCCTTTTGAAACGCCCTAAAAAATAACTCATCATTCATGGGAAATTGGATTCAAACACTTGTAAGTTGTAAGAAGTACTTTATGCCTTTTTTAAGCCAACGATGAATCATACTTAGATAATCATCATTGTAATTGATAAAGGAGATTGTGGATTCTTCAGCGCTTGTTCATGTATAGCTTATATTTGAGCAATCCAAGACATGTATGATAAGGTTACAACTAGCGTAGTAACAAAAGGTGGATTTATAGAGGATTTTTCGATAACTATTGATCTACATCAAGGGTCAACTTTGAGCCCTTATCTTTTTACCTTAGTTTTGGATGTGCTTACTGAACATATCCAAGAGCCGGTGCCACAGTGCATGCTTTTTGCAGATAATATTGTCCTAGTTGGAGAATCGAGAGAGGAAATGAATGAGAAGTTGGAGAGGTGGAGACAAACTTTGGAAGCTCATGGCTTTCGTTTAAGTAGAAGTAAAACGGAGTATATGGAGTGTAAGTTTAGTAAGAGGCACACCACTTCTAACGTAGAAGTAAAAATTGGAGAACATATCTTACCACAAGTCACACGATTTAAGTATCTTGGATCCATCATACAACATACTGGGGAAATAGAAGAAGATGTAAAGCATAGGATTCAAGCGAGGTGGATGAAATGGAGGAGTGCCTCTGGTGTTATTTGTGATAGAAGAGTACCACTCAAACTTAAGGGTAAATTCTACCGCACAGTTATAAGACCTGCAATGTTGTATGGAACTGAGTGTTGGGTAATAAAAAGTCAACAAGAAAATAAGTTTAATGTTGCAGAGATGAGAATGTTGCGGTGGATGAGTGGACACACTAGACGAGATAGGATTAGAAATAAATGCATTAGAGAGAAGGTGAAAGTCGCACCTATCGTAAAAAAGATTGTAGAATCGAGACTTAGGTGGTTTGGTCATGTGGGAAGGAGACCTATAGAAGCCCCCGTTAGGAGAGTAGATGAGATGGAAAATAGTCAAATAAGTAGAGGTAGAGGAAGACCAAGAAAAATTATAGGAGAAATTATTAAGAGAGATTTAGATTTAAATGATTTGTCTAGAAATATGATTTATGATAGAGATTTATGGCGTCGATTGATCCATGTAGCCGACCCCACTTAGTGGGAAAAGGCTTTGTTGTTGTTGTTGTTGTTGGAGTTGCAAGGGACAGAGATTGGGAGATGAAATAATTTAAAAACGTTCATTTTGGTAGAAATGGTCAGAAAGTATTGAGATCTGATGGCAAAAAAGTTAGACTCCACGAAAACTATATCTTTAGAGGAGAAAGTTTTCTCAAATAAAGGGAAGGAAAATTGCCTTTTAACCATTCCTCCCCTTTCATTCATTTTCTTTGGTTTTCTTTCCTTTCATTTCCCTTCTAACTCACAAAAATACCCAAAAAAAATTTTACCTCCTAACCTGAACCTGACCTCTGTTCAAAAATAAGAGTTACATTGATCCTATTGTAATTAATTGAGGGTAATTTAGGTAAAATAAAATTATAAACAACTCATTTCTTTATAATAGAGTATATAGTTATTTATTTTATCTTATGCAATCTTATACGATTGAATACCCAAACATATAATTGTATAAGCTTCATACATTATAAAGTCCTACATATTATACATTGATCCACCACACATTATATTTTACCAACATTTTATATAATCCATCCTTATTCTACAACTAGTCTTATTCTATATAATACTATCTAATCTTGTGATCCTATACAACAAAGCAAACTAGACATTATGTAGGTATAACACTAGTATAAGGCATTCCTCATTTTATTTTTTTCCTTCTACTCAAACAGTGTAAAATATCTACTTGTCCTCGTACTCAATGGCTATGGGATCCACAAGCAGCGCGTTAACATGATGTCTCAGCAACTCCGCATTTGTGAAGCTATCCTTGAAGTTTTCATATACAACCTCAACCACACGAGCCAAATTCACGAAAATATCAAGAACAGGCTTTGGGACAGCATGCGGTTTGAGGCACCCTTCATTAATATCCTTCCAATAGTTTAGCACGTCGTTGTAGATTATTTTGTAGGCTTCTTCTGATGATATCCCATATTGCTTCATGCAACATTCCACCGCCGACACAACATGGTTTCTTTCTTGCTCCAACTTCATGTCAAACCAAACCCATAAAAACCTCAAATACTGGAATCAAAATTTATATATACATAAAACCTCGACACAAAAGAAAATTAACATTATGGTCGAATCATGTTGTCTTTGTACCTTATGAGAAGTGATGTCATCCACAAGTCTGGCAACAAGTGATGCAGCTCTAATGATCTTTGAATCTAAGGAAATGAAATCTAACACCTCTTTGGTTGCAAACTTTCCCAGGCCGCAAAAAAGAGTTTGCTGAAGTGTATATGCAGAAGATACAGCTCCATTGTCCTTGTATTCGTCGTAGGTTGGGATGTAGCCTTCATCGCGCCATTTTGCTTCGACCAAGTAGGCGTGTAACAAGTCATAAATCTATGAGATAGTGCAACAAAAATAGTTAAGTGAATCTTGCAACTTAAGCATCATCTAATGGTTTGAAGTTATCGAAATTAATATTAATAACCCCTCTTTTAAAACGTGGCAGCATAAAGCTTGTTCCCTTCTCAGCAGCCACCAATTCCATTTCACTGTACACTCCTACAACTGCCTCAAATACCGCTTTCATGCACTCTGGAAGAGACTTAATTAGACTCTTATCCCATCTGAAAACAACAACAACAACAACAATAATTGTAAGAGGCTGGCTAGAGTTTATAATGGGAATAAAACACTTGGTCAACATGTTTAATTAAAATATAAACCTGTGAATGGCCTCTGTGAATAGTTCAAGTTCTTCAGCTGTGGCATAGGCGTCATAGGTATCGTCTACCAGACAAAGAACAGCATCAAATTTGCCCACTAACGTCCTTGGAGTGCTGTATTGAGGCTCGAAGGACATGGCCAAAGTCCAAAAGTAAGACTCAACGAACCTTTCTCTAGCGTGAGGCACCTTTGTCGTGGACTCTAATTTTTTCCACCATCTGTACGTAATCAATGCAAATACAAGTCATATATCATACTGATTATAACAAGTATATCTTCGGTAAATCTAAGATATTGATACTCTATTAAGATTGAATATATCATGGGAACATATATGGGTTGATTGCAGCTAGCTATCTATAATTATGCATGTTTATCTTCAATTATAATATTTCTTCTAATCAATTAAGTTTTGCAATTGATCTGATTTCCTAATTTAATTATTTGTCCCATTATAAATACCTCACTATCTAAATTAGACGTTATTTTCTAACTAAATTTACATTTATAAAAAGTTACACTTACACTGACTTTCGCCTCCCCAATTGTTTATTTTCCCCTACTCAATTAGCTTTTGCAAATAACCAAATCATTTATCTGTACAATTGGAATTAATCATATAGGGGAGGGCAAAGATCGGAGTGGATAAGCGTGGTTTCTCCCATGTGATACTCGTAATCCTGTTTTGTAATTAATTCTAGTACAAATAACATGTAATTTAGATAGTGCAGAATGTTGCAATGGAGTAAATAAACCAAGAAAGCAGTTGCAAAAACAAATTAATTTGAGAGGAAATTAAAATTGCGGACAAAAATTAAGTCTTTCATAAGTACAATTTCCGCCTGAATATATGGAGGTTCAAGGAAAATGGTTGGATTTGAATAATTAGATTACTTGGTCAAACTCCCTATTTCCTTTTGATGCAGTTTCTGCAGCATATTGTAATCTATTTTTGCAAAGGTTAGTAGAGTGTGGCTGTGGGAAGGATCCTGTTGGTAGAAAGACATGTAATGTCTTGCTTCTATTCTAGGCAATCTCTTGTGAAGAGGTTGGCTTAAGCGGTGATTGACTTGTGCAGCAAGAGAAGGGCTCAATTGGTTATTGGTCAAGTAGTTCTTAAGGTGAGTGCAAGTGAAATGAAGAGCTTCATCTAGCATATCCTCTCCATGAACCCTTAGTTCTGCAGCTTCATACAAGGCCAACATTCTCTGAACATCCTTGGCAATTCTTTCATCATAGTTTCCATTATTGTCGTTCTTGAATTTGTTGAATACATCTGTTCAATACATGGAACTTATGCGTTATGCGTTGGAAGGAGGAAGAGGGTGTTTCTATATATATATGCATAACTTTAAACCAACGAGTAAATTAATGTGTATATATACAATCACACTTGCGAATCTTTTATCATCTATATATACATATATATAATTAAGTTAGATGTCTCACAACAGATTTTTAATTAGATAGATTCACTTTATAAAATTTAGGTTGATTAATCATAAATAAATGTGTAAATATAACGGAAATTGTTTAGACTTTAGAGTTTAACTAAAAAAGTATAACTAACATGCTTATATATTTCTTTGTAATTAGTTTACTCTCTCTATTTTTTATAAATTGAATATATTTAAAATACTTTCACAAATCACATTAACCTAGATATATGAACTATAGTATTTGAAGTACCTAGCTAAACATTAAACTTGAATATCTAAAAAAAAAAGGTTCACGAACTTAGACGGTTGGAAAAATTTAAATATAATGAACCTTTTGTTATGATTTATGACAGGGGCTATTCAAATATTATATTGGCAAAGTTAAGGCATATACCAGATGAAATGGGATATCCTTCTTGTCTAAGCAACCGAAAGAGTAAAGCAAGAGTGTGAAGGTCTTCATCCTGAGTGATGATGATATTGTTGTTGGTGCAAATGTTGTGAATATGTGCCAGAGCTTCTTCAATTTCACGTTCGAAATGGTAAGACACACCCAAACGCTGGACTGAGTCAATGAAGTTTAGTTTTTGAATTGTGATTGTTTAAAGAGACAAACATTTTCTTCACTTCCTCTTGCAGTTGCTGAACTTTCTGCAGCTCTGTCTCGTCTTCCACTTTCTGAAAAAAGGCTAGAAATCTACGAGTTAGAGCAATCTACATTGAAGTATGTAACGATATGTGGAGATCTTAAAAGAATACCGAGGACTATGATAAGTAAGTTCTCATGATATGTGGAGATCATATTACAAAAATATAAACAGAAGATGCAGGTATTCTTGTCTTTTATGAGCAGAATAGATATTATGAGTCGCATAATAATACCATAGATTCTGAAGCATATTGAATGAAAATATTCCCCCAAATGTCAGGATTAAAATTCGTACAAAATGGTCTCTTGAAGTCAGATACTTCATCTTGATTTGAAGCTTTAACTTTCTTTTTGATACGGGGACCATTAGAGAGGATTAGGGGGTGGGCAGAACAGGTGTTATAATGTGCTGCACCCAGCGTTGTTGCAGATCCCTCTTTAAGAATCCGCGGCTGAAGGAAGTGAATGAGCAGGCCATGGCTTACTGACATGGCTTCCTATCTAGGCGCTTACGGGAATGGGGTTTATGAAAGAGATACCTTAATTTCAAACCTAAATTAAAGGTTTTCAAACTAGAGGGATTTTAATGAGAAAACGTCCATTCTATGGCTAGTTATTTATAGGGACATTCGTGCATTGAATTTACTCATGCAACTAACTTAAATTGATGTAAAAACGTGGGGCTTATGCAACTAACAAATTAAATTAACGTAAAGCCTGGGGTTAGGATGTGATAATATAAAGATGAGAATCCTATCGTATGAGGATATATATTATGTGACAGTTATTTTAATTGCATCTCACGGAGAGGATTATCTACGGAGGGTTCTCACCGGCAGAAGGTTTTAGATTGACATGATTTTCCAAACTTCACAAATTAACAAACCTTTTTTAAAGGTTATCTGACTTTTCTTTACATGTTTACTAAGTTGGAGTAGTCCTTTAAAAACAATAACCTCACACGGCTTATTATGTAAGATATCTTTAGTCAAATGTTCCATTTCTTGCCCAATTAATTATTTCATAGAGATTATCTTTTTTTCTCACTTGTCCCCCATGTGAATGTATTTTTTGTTGGCCAATTCTAGCTAAGTCTTTATTGAATTTCATCCTTCAATTCTTCTTATATCAATTTATTTTCCTAGATTGGCATGATTTTCCAAACTTCACAAATTAACAAATTTTTTTTAAAGGTTATCTGACTTTTCTTTACTTCTTTAAGTTGGAGTAGTCCTTTGAAAACAATAACCTCACATAGCTTATTATGTAAGTTATCTTTAGTCAAATGTTCCATTTCTTACCCAATTAGTTATTCAATGAAGATTGTCTTTTTTTCTCACTTGTCCCCCATGTTGTATTTTTTGTTAGCCAATTCTGGCTAAGTCTTTACTGAATTTCATCCTTCAATTCTTCTTATATCAATTTATTTTTTTAGATTGGCATGATTTTCGAAACTTCACAAATTAACAAATTTTTTCTAAATGTTATTTGACTTTTCTTTATTTGTTTATTAAGTTAGAGTAGTCTTTTGAAAACAATAACCTCACACGACTTATTATGTAAGATATCTTTAGTCAAATGTTTCATTTCCCCCAATTAATTATTCCATGGAGATTGTCTTTTTTTTTTTTTTCACTTGTCCCCCATGTGAATTATGTTGGTGTGTGTGCTTTTTGGCTAGTCTCCCATTCTAAAAGTTGCTTCACTCATTTCCTTGTAAGCTTATATCTTTCGTCATTTGAGGTGGCTACTATTACTTTTATCACTTATTGATTTTCTTCTTTAGATTCCTTCCTTGAATATTATGTTATCTATTGAAATTTCCTTGGCTTTTTTTCCATCATTTAATTTAGTTTTAAATCCAGATTTTATACTTTGGTTTGATTATACTTTGTTTAATTGCATTTTCTCCATTTTACTACTTAATTTGTGAAAGTATTTTGAATAGATTTTCGAAGATTTGTTCTTTTCGCATTTCATATGATTTCTATTTGGGTCACTCGTTCCTTCATGTGAACCTAGAAGTTTCAATTAAATTACTTGTGAGTGAATCCTAATATTTTTGTAGCAAAAATTATGTCATATTCCCAATTTTTTCCTAATTCTTTGAAAATAACACTTTGAAAATTTTGTCCAATGTTCACATGGAGAAGTCATTAATCTTATTTCTACTCATATGTTCACATGGAAAAGTCTTCGTATGTTTCATGAGACCATAAGCTACCTTCTGTGTCATTTTATCTAATTACTTTCAATTATGATGGCTTTTTGGTTCTAATGGTGTTTAATTACAACAGTTTGGTTTATTGGCTTAATTATCAGTAATTAAAATTAATTCTTTTTAGCAGTTTTTAGCTGGATATAAATAGAATCTAGTTAGGATTTAATCAATTTGTTCTAGTTCTAGTATGAACAGAATCAATGAAATATAAAAATTTTCTTCCTCAAATTTCATAACACAGAAAATTCATAACTTGCAAATATAATGCACATTAACCTAAATTATCAAATAAATTTTGATTTTAAATACCTTATAATTCATTCAGCACACAATATATAAATTTAGTTTAAATTTAAAGGAAGATTTCCCACATGGATTTTATGTTAAAGCTTTTTTATCTAGGTTGGATCCTACAATTAGTGGGCCCACCATGGGAGAGCCAACTGTGCAATATACTTATTTTAATATAATTCCACTTGCTTAAAAAAAAGGAGCAAATATTTATTTATTTTTAAATATAAAAACAGCTCTTATTTTAATTCAAAAAATCTGACCTACCTACAAAATATCATCAATATCAATTTGAATCTAACAATTAGTGAAATCTTCCAAGACCACCATAAAATAAACCAAACCAAAAACCATTTGTTAATTAGTGAAATCTTAAAGAAGTAAACTATCCATAGAATTTTTCTTATTTTCTTTTAATTTTATCTACATATGGACCACTGAACCTCACAAGTGACAAAGTTGAGTTGGTTTTGTCTAAAACTCTAAACAAATCGAGATGAAAGTGTTGGCTGCAGGCATCGGAACGAGTTGTCATCCAACTAGTTTACATGATATTAAGTTATTAATTTCAAATTTTAAATTTGAGGTAAATTTATTGTCTGCAAGTTCAATCATTTATCCCTCCTCTTTTTTCCATATAACGATAATAACAATTATAATAGTCGTATTTTTCATCTGATGGCATAGCAATAAAAAAAGATTCAAACTCGGCACATGCCACAGATATGCTTCTACTAAAAGATACTTCTTTTGGCCGTTTTCTAATAGTACACCTTGAATTCTTGCCATGTCTTCTAAGTAGGGCGATAATTAATTACTAGAAGATGATACAAAATATGCTTCTACTAAAAGATACTTCATCCAAATACCCAAAACAACCAAACAGGAACAGAACCGCAAGAGCAGCGAAAAAAGGAGTAAAACAGAACGAGGAGGCAAAAAAGTGCCAACGCAGTAGAAAACAAAGGCAAACAGAGCAGGAAACAGAGAACTTACCTCACGAAAGCTCATCCAATTCCTTTGCGACCTTTTGCTTCTTTGCAAGCCAAAGAAAGATCCAAAGCCAAGATACCAGTAATAGATTCTCATCTCAGAGAGCTGCTCAGAAACAGTGCAACCATAAATTCAGGGAACATTGCGATTAATCTACATAATTTTCACCGGTACATGTAGGCAATGGCTTAACAGTGATTAAAAACAACAAGACAAAAAAAAAAAACACTAATCCATGCATGACAGACATTGACAATTGCCCCTTTTTCTGACTGTAATGCCAATGCCTCACTCTAATTACAACCAAATACCAAACTACAAATCATGTTTCATATTGTCGACATTGATTATTACATTTCATCTATAGACCTCTTTTTTAGTGAGTTTTCTTGTGGAGGTCTTCTTATAATACTCTTTTGTATCTCTTTTTGCTTCCTTGATTGAATTCACTTTCTATGAAAAACAAAAACACTACCACGTGAGATGGGCTACACATTAACACATCTGCATGCTTGGAAAACATTGCAAGAAACCGTGAGATAAGATCCTGGCATATTAACATAGTAATATAATTCCTTAGCATATAAATAATGATATGGCGTGTGTGCACTGCATATACGTGGCATGCATGATTATAAATGAGGAATGTTGGCGTACGAATTCACTCTAGTATTGAACAACAATTTTGGGATGTCGAAGTTGACTAAGCAAATTTATCTCTTGCTAGCAAATGCAGAATAAGTTATAAATTTACTTGCCGTAGAGTGATGTTTGGACATAATAAAGCAAACTCCAACGCCAACAGTGCAAAGAATTGCAAGAGTACCTATTATGTGTTGTTAATCGTGCATAAATATATTGATATATATTAGAATTACCTAATTAAATTGTTTGGGGCACACAACCTAACTTCTTTTATTACACACATTTCCACTTTCACAATGAAAGTTGCAAAATAAGCATTGCAGAGAGCAGCAGAGTAGAAGTATTAATAGTCCAGAGTCCAGAGAGTTGGGCAGTGTCCAAATGGAGAAAATAAAACGAGAACAAAAACTAATAACCAAATTGAGAGATTGGATGATCATCATATCATAGGTCAGAGCTAGGCAAGGGGAGCCTTTTCTTCTCCTCACCATCCAAACCGCAGCAAGAAAATCAGGAAGACGAGAGACAATCTCTATAACGGCTAGATTTTCCATAACAGCCTCTTTTTCTGAAACATGCGCCAAGATCTCTATCACAAGGCTAGTTTTTCTTTTAAATGTGTAATTGCCAGCTTTATAATGTGAAACTCTCCAGGATATACACTGTAGAACCACAGCGACTGGCTTCATAGGTGTGAACCCAAATTTCAAAGCTTATACCATAGAAACGAGTCTAGCTACTTAAAATTGCCTGATGTGGAGCTATATGGGTTTGACTATTGGTATAAGGAAAACATCAGTTATAATAACTCTGAGTGCAAGGTGTTTCACTACTCAATTCAACTGGACAAGGGCTTATTCGGTGCTATACGAGAGGTCTGCTCAGTGCTCGTCATTCGCCAAGCTTCTGAGGAACAACCTGCTTGAGACTCCCTGAAACCAAAAGCAATAACGATTCATTCCTCGAAGAAAAAGAATTTGCCAGTGAAAAATGGTCATGTTTGTTCGGGGAAGCTTGATAGAGCCCATACCAAGAGACACACCGGCAGTTTTGCGAAGTTCTTCCTCTGGTTTTCCGTGGCAATCGAAGTGTTTGAATTCCTCTGTATTTGTTTTTCTGCTTCTGGGTTCAGAAAATTTACTTGCCGAGATAAAACAAGCAACGAAGGGGCTCAGAGAAGAAATGGGAAGATCAACGAATCGCGGCAATAAAGAGGCTGAATAATATTAACGTTGGATGAAACCGTCCGAACTCTGTAATTGCTAGTTTTTTAAAAATTACTTAGTTAGCAGCCAATATCTTGTTAACCGCTTCATTTTCAAAATCTTTTTTTTTTCTTAAGAAAGAGACGGCTAGTTTTTTTAAATTGGGTAATTGCCCAACGGCACAATATCAACAGCTATATTGTGCTTCGGTATATATATAATTAACAGCTCCTCTCTCTTTCTCTTGCTCAATTTCGTGGTCAAAGCTGCAAGGGAATTAGGATCATTGGATTAAGCAATTAGCAGATTTTCATCATTCTTCTGGTACTATGGCGTTTTGTTGTTTTCAATAGCTAATTTTGAATGGTTGGTTCGATGGTGGGAGGAATTTGAATTCAGTGGCAATGATGAGATAACAGAGTTGAAGCGAAATTCAATCCTCCAATGGGGGTTTCATCATTCATCTGGTACCATGGCGTTTTGTTGTTTTCAATAGCCAATTTTGAATGGTTGGTTCGATGGTGGGAGGAATTTGAATTCAGTGACATAGATGAGATAACAGAGTTCAAGCGAAATTCAATCGTCCAGTGGGGGTTTCTGCTTCTCTGCAGAGTCCTCCGTGAATGGAAGCTCAAGTGAGGTTAGTCCCAAACACATGCACTGGCTCTTCTTTCTTACCTTTTAATTTCAGAGATTTGCAATTATCTGCCTTGCCATGGTTGTTCTATGATTCTAATACTCTCTTGGTAGAATACACCCCGATCAAATATTTATAGACACCAGTTATGCTGCTTTTTCTTTTTCTTTTTAAATTATGCTTGATCCTTGGAAGAAACCTACTCTGGTCCCTTCCTACTTATTGAATGTGTAAATTTACTCCTCAAGGGAAATTGAACAAAGTTAGAGTCAAGTTACCAAAACCAAAAGGATGTCAGAATTCATAGGTATTTCTTAAACTTTGGCATCACCAAAAGAGATAATGGTTTCAATTTTTGATGTTATCTCTCAACTGGTTCTCCGCATTATCTTTTTCTTCTTTTCTTTTTTTCCTATGAATTATTTTGGTTTTATTTATTATGCATAAATGATTACAACTCTTTGTTCCAATTATCTGATTTCTAGTTCCCCTTTGCGTTTAATTGAGGATGGCCATGTATCACAATTGGAGTGTTTGAAGTTTTCCATATTTGTCTAATTCGGTTTCTTCTGATTCAAACCAAACAAAACTGTGGGTTGGTTTACTGTGCTGAAAAATAGACTTTATCATGTATATTCCCCCCTTATGTTGATCCCAGTAAAAATGTTTGGATGTATTATATAAAACGAACAACTCTTCAAGAAACATTTCTGAAAAATAATCTATATCTTTAGACACATGTTATATTCCCTTCTTTTTTACTAAAGTTATGCTTGATCCTTAGAAGAAACTAACTCTACCCTCCTTTCCTACCTAATAAATGTGCAAATTTATTCTTCAAGGGAAATTGAATGTAGTTAGAGTCTAATTCCCATAACTACTTATGAAGTCTAAGAACCAAAGAAAGCTAAAGAGCATTTTTAGACTCCAATTGTACTCTTTTTTTGTTTCAAGTTATGCTTGATCCTTACCTACTTATTGAATGTGCAAAGTCACTCCTCATGGAAAATTGAATGGAGTTAGAGTCTAATTCCCAAAACTACTTATGAAGTCGAATAAAGTTAAAAGAGCATTTTGTCCTTTAATACTCTTAATCAATCCTAGCCCTCCACTTGTCCTGAGCTAGTCAATTAGATCACACCACATGTCCCTTGGCAACCCTATATTATATATAGGGCCCTTAATTGGAGAAAATAACAAAAGTCTCTCCCTCCCTCTGTTGAGCAAGAGACATTTTTTAGCTCTCCAAATGCAATTTTGCTAATTTGCCTCTAGTCCCTCTAATCCTGTCATCATTGTTTCTATAAACTCTTCCTCAAAGGCAATATAGACTTTTCACAAGTAATCAATAAAAGAGTTTGGAGGCACTTTAGGCCCTATTTAAGAATAATCATGTATACACAACACTTTCCCAGCTTAAAGCCATAAATCAATATCTTAATCTTCATATCAACACAAAATAGGACTTATATTTCACCAAAGGAGAGTCATCTTTAATTTCCTAGCTACTACAAGCCAGGTCAAAGAACTACAAAGATTAACAAGTGCATCAACCATTGTGGGAGATAAAGTGAGCTCTAGCAATTTGGCCAGAGGCTAAGGAATATTATAGGTTGATGGAATAAGTCATATCTAACATATACAGTAAGGTGGAAGTAGTTGTGTTCATACATGGGAGTATCAACATCAATGTGATATAATCTAAACTAGGTAGTTGTAGTTGAGATGTTATTAGCTAGAAGGGTCAAGGGTTAATTGAAATTGACATAATACCTTTTTCATGTAAACATGATACGATCCACTTAATTTATGATAATACATGCTTAATTACATTGTAAAACACACAACAGACAAAATTCCATAAGACCTAATAAGTTTGGGGACCATTTTTTGTGTTGTAGATCTTAGGGGAACCATATATGCTAGTTTGAAAAGAAGCTGCACACTAGGGAGTTAACAATGAACTAGAGGATGATGATATGGTTTACCAATTGATGGAGTAATTTTAACATAAATTAGATTAGGCTTGTGCAACTACTTGTTTAGGTGTTGTGGCACGATGCTCATGATTTAGAGTAGGCCCAAATCATTTTTTTAGAGTGTTCTTTTAAGGGTATTAGGCACCAATGTCAGTAATAATGTTGTATAAGGCATTGTCATCATAATGGCACATGTCAACGTGATCAACCTAAAAGTTCTACCTTTTGAGGCTTCATGCTTAATAAATTTTTCTAGTGTCATTAATCTTGGGCTGCTTTTCCTTGGCCCATTGCTTTAATAATATGGTCCCTAGGCCTTAGAGATTTTATCTTTAATTACAACTGGATAGAAGAATATGAGATTTTAGGTTTTAAATTTGTTAGGAATTAGAAAAGATAGTGGAGATACGAGCTTCCATCGTTGTAGAGCTCTACATAAACCATAGACATTGATCTTTTCCTAAAGGGCAACTAAGATAAGTGAGAAAGATTTTTTCAGATTGGAGGAAAAAATTTAGGTTACAACCTTATATATAATATTATAAGGCCGCAATGAGACACGTGGTGTAACCTAAGTCATAAGATTTAGAGAACTAAACAACTAAGATTGCTCAAGAGTTTTAAATTTCATTTGGGTCCTACATGGTAAGGTGATGTGGCACATCTTTGTTAGCCAAGAAGGAGAGTTAAGGATTGTGGCAATATTGTCTACGTGCTATAGAGGTCATATCAGTCAGTCAAGATTCATATAAGAACCATCAAGAAAAAAATGTGAAAATTGTTTATAGTAATAGTCTTGGAATGAGCATCAAATGAACTCAAACTTTCGTTCTAACGCTGTTACATTAAACATCTTGATGTTTATAACTCCCTCTAGGGAATAGAAGAAGTTTTCAAACTCTCATAAATTCCCTCATGCACCATCACAATAACACTGCCCTTTCAACCTCAAAACATTGGAAAGAATTTCTTATGAGGTAAAAAAACTAGACATCAAATTTAAAATATGAGCGAAAGGGTAGGGTCCCAACAATCCTCCACTTATATAAGCTAGTATTAAAAGAGGACCCTAAAAAATGCAGCCCTCTATGTATGCCCTAGAAGGCCCACTTTATATTCTTGAGAATAAACGATACTCTTATAGGTACACTAACCTCATACATAAAAACTAAGAAATACGTAGAGGTTTAGGGACCAATCCAATTTATGTCAAAATACTCCATAAACCGGAAGACCACATATGGTCTTCTAGTTCCTTAACATGAGTAACTAGACATGTGTAGCTTCGTTTTAAACTAGCATATATTGATTTCCTTTAGGATTTACAACACAAGAACGTTACCTAGCATATATTGATTTCCTTTAGGATTTGCTTCTATATTACCATGTAAAATTGATTAGATTATATGATATTCGAATGAAAGGCATTATGTCAATTTTAATTAAACCTTTAATAAGGCACAACCTAAAAGCTACAAAAAAGAAAAATTACACTCAATTACATAATGTATAAAATGTTTAATATGCCTAATCTACAGTTACATAATCAAGATTATGTCTTAATCCTAACAACTCCTCTAGCTTATTGGTGTTGATACTCATATATGACACAACTACTTTTACTTCATCGTATATCTCAAATGCGACTTATTTCATTAAACCAATCCAATTTATGTCAAAATACTCCATAAACCGGAAGACCACATATGGTCTTCTAGTTCCTTAACATGAGTAACTAGACATGTGTAGCTTCGTTTTAAACTAGCATATATTGATTTCCTTTAGGATTTACAACACAAGAACGTTACCTAGCATATATTGATTTCCTTTAGGATTTGCTTCTATATTACCATGTAAAATTGATTAGATTATATGATATTCGAATGAAAGGCATTATGTCAATTTTAATTAAACCTTTAATAAGGCACAACCTAAAAGCTACAAAAAAGAAAAATTACACTCAATTACATAATGTATAAAATGTTTAATATGCCTAATCTACAGTTACATAATCAAGATTATGTCTTAATCCTAACAACTCCTCTAGCTTATTGGTGTTGATACTCATATATGACACAACTACTTTTACTTCATCGTATATCTCAAATGCGACTTATTTCATTAACCTATAATACTCCTTAGCATTTAGCAAAATTCATTAACTATTCTATCTCCTATAACTTTGATCTTTCCAATAACAATGCCTTCATCTACCATTCGAGCCTAAAAGAATACGATTTGCTTTACCTTCCAACTAATTCACTTAGTGTAAAATTACCCCTAGGCCTGACCTATGACTCCACTAAAAAACACCTTGATATTAAGATCCATCACCTAGCACAATAGGCCAATCAAGACTAGCCCAATTTATATACAACCTAGATAAAACAAAACCCCCATATAGTAAACAAAAAATTCCTACCAAAATCTACAGAGACCAACTCAAACTTTCCCCTGAAGACTAAACACCTTTCACAAACAATTCTCCTTTGACACAACATGCAAATCCTCAACTCTCCCTATTAATTAACAAGAACACATCACATCACCTCACAGACTATTTAATTACGAGCCTTACACAAAATTCAAAAATCCTAAGCAATCTTGAATCTCTAAGTGTTCAGATCCAATGAACTAGATCATCCCACATTTCACTTTGGGTCGTACCCCTTAGGGACATCATCATCCCTCTTACAAACTCCCCTTACTACAAAACTTTTTACTCTAATCTAAAAATTTCTTTCTCACTTATCCACTCAATCCCTTTAAGAATGTCCATGGATGCTGTGCTACCTATTGATACATTAGCATCCTAATTATGTTAGGGCACTAGATCTTCCTAGATCTTAAAACTTCAAAGAGTGCAATCCTATCCAATTTAACTCTTCCTCTAGGAGTATAAAGACTACTTTGTTTACAAAACGTTCTATGAGAATGTGGATACTCACAAGTCATGTATCTGGGATTAGGTTTTATACCTTGTCTTAGAAGAGTACGATATTCTACTTTAGTATTTCAATTTTAATTAAAAGAACCCTCTTCTTATTATACCCAGACTAGCAGCCTCTCTTCCTTTAGGATTTCAATGTTTGTTGGCCTCTTAGATTGAAAGATTCTTTTAATTTTATTGGAAACCTTTTCAAAATACAAACTCATACTTGTATAAGTAAGAATTTTAGCCAAGAAAGATTTTCAAAAAAAAATTCATGGAAAACACTAAATATTACTTCAAAGGCAAACTTGGATACAAGGTTCCTTTATCAAAAATTAAGGAAGAAATTAAGGAAGAGCTCATTTTTATAGCCTTAGGATATAAGTAAACAAGCAACTTTTACAAAAGTAAATGACAGTAATACATATAGCTTTTACAAACTAGAAAGTAGAGCACACCTAAAAAGTAAAGCATATGAACAAACTATAGTATAATAGTTATGCTGATAACAGGTTGGCAACAAATGAATCTTATCTTTTAATGATAGGCTCATATGTCTTATCTGGGTCATCTTTTTTTATTTTCTAAAAATGTGTGGTCAACCATTCTTCTACTTTGTCAAAATCATCCAGCTCATTCAAATCTTATAAATCTTAGATGTATTCAACCTAGGCTTAGGCTAGCTTTGTCTGCGAGCTTGAACCTTGGAGGAATTTGGACATATGGGTCTCAGTCTATACTACTATTTTTGGCATTCTTGGTTCACCTAGAATGAATTCATAAGGAAATGGGCTGAGAGATGTGCAAAAGACATACTGTGGTTTCTCATAATTATTAAGTTTACATAAAAAAATTTTAAGATCTTTAAGAGCTTGGTAAAAGTTTTAGCTAGTTAAGGTAAGTATTCTATCTGTAAGCATAATTTTTAGTAAGAAGCATGTTGTTTCTATTAGTCCAATATGGCTGATAGAGGATGAAAATACTAGAGACTAATATCTTGTTAAGGATTGTTCCACAGGTTGTGATAGGAGATTTTTTGCAATTCTTCTTGCTATCAGTAAAGTGGTTATAACCATTTAAAGAGAGTCAAGAGATTGGATTAACAATTTTCAACTTGAAGAAGAAAATTATGGATCAAGAAAGGAGGGAATTCAATAGCACCTATATAGAGAGCAATAAGTGCCCATAGATACTGTAGTGCATCATCAATGACAAGGATACAAACTTTGAAAAGGACGGAAGAGGGAGTTTAAGGGTTAAAATAGGATGGGTAAACAAGAAAGGAAAATTCTTTGAGATAACGATGGAAGTAATAGAAAAGAGATTTTTTAATGAGCTTTTTAACTTCGGCTAGGTTGGTTAGTTTTATAGGCTTTCTTCATTCCTGGCCATCCCATCCATGAAGATACGAAGCACTAGTTTTGTTATTATGACAAGGTTTACTATTTTAGGTCTAGAAAGCTTACTATGAGTCCTTCCATTCAAAAAGGGTCAAGAGATTGGACTAACATTTTCAGCTTGAAGAAGAAAATTATGGATCAAGAAAGGAGAGAATTCAATAGCACCTGTATAGAGAGTAATAAGTGCCCATAGATACTACAATGCATCATCAATGACAAGGATGCAAACTCTAAAAAGGATGAGAAAAGGAGTTTAAGAGTTAAAATAGGATGGGTAAACAAGAAAGAAAAAGTCTTTGAGATAACGATGGAAGTAATAGAAAAGAGATTTTTCAATGAACTTTTTAACTTCCGCTAGGTTGGTTAGTATTATGGGCTTTATTCATTCCTAGCTATACCATCCATGAAGATACAAGGCACTAGTTTTGCTATTATGACAAGGTTTACTATTTTAGGTCTAGAAAGATAATCTACTATGAGTCCTTCCATTTGAGTAACTATTTGTCAGGCAAGATTTTCTTTTTAGATTCTAAAATTTTTGGAAAAGATCAGTTATCTATATGAACCACAAATTCATAAAGGCTAAGATGAAAACTAAATTTCTCGATTCCCTTTTTGGCAGCTAAGATTTGATTGTAACTTTTTAAAGTCTTTGCATGACCACAGTAATATTGTTTGCCATTTTCTTCTTCTATGGGGACAACTCTCCAGAAATCATCACTAACATTAGTCTAAAGTATCAGTCTGAAATCATCACTAGCTCTTTGTTGGAAAAAGGATAGAGAATTTTACATGATTTTCTTGAGGTGTTGTACAGTTACTATTTGTTCATGTCCCCAAGGTGGGGAATTCTTCTTGTTCAAAAACTTAGACAACTAGTTAGTGTGATTTGATGTATGAAATTGATTATTCCCAAAAATTGTTAAATCTGTTTTAGAATAAAATATTCACTTGGAAAATTTAGTAATTCTTAAGCAATGTATAGGCCTAGATAATAGTGTCCATTCAATATATTCATTTGGTTTTTGTAGGCCTAATTGACTTTTGTAGGCTAAAATTATGATCCCATATTATTTGGTCAAATTCAGGAATTACATAAGGAGCCTTTTATGAACTTCTTCATTTTTGGAAAAGAGAAGAATATCATCAATATAAATAAAAGTATGGTGCAGAAAAGGGATGGTGCCACCTTAAGACTAAATTCCATCTTATATCTTTCAGAAGGATCAATGCTTAGTTGCCAAAAACCTACTTAAGATCAAACTTAGAGAAGGCTCTTGCATTTTGAGAAGGGCTTTTCATGAACTAATTTTTGGAAGTGGAAACTTGTCATCTTCGATGAACATGTTTAGAAGATTATAATCATAATCAATGACCAATCTCTTTTTTCCTCTCTTTTGTTTGAGCTTTTCTCAACATAAAAAGTTTAATAAGCCAATCTGATATGGTAGGTTTGAGACCTTGTTTAAAAAAAGTTGCACATCCTTCTCTTGCAAGAGCTAGATCACATGAAAGGAAGTTAGATAAAAAAGTCTTACTTTTTCTAAAGGGAAGAAGGATGCTTTTTAAACAAAATTCTATAAGTTAATCTCTGATTCGCTCATATCCTTGAAAGACTTGTTAGAGTTCAAACAACTTTGGAATGTTTATATATGACTTGAAATTCTACTTAAACCAAATTCTTCCTTAATAATTTGCAACTACTTAACCTGGCAATAAACATCTATACTTATGAGGATATTTTTATCAAGAAGATTGCTTTTAAGGACCTTTGCAATTAGGGAAGAATTTTATACCAATCTTTTTCTTAGTAATAAGATTTACCTTAAAGATATCTCCATCTACTATACTGAAATTCATTAAGCTTTAGGAGGAGGATTACTGAATTTATTAAGCTTTTTGATGCACCAATCCATGTAGGCGACAATAGGGATTGGCTTATGATATATGCTTTTGAGGACCTACATTTCAATATATGGCATTAGTAGATGTCTTTTCTACTTGGTTGTAGAGAAATACTAACTTGGAGTTATTAAAAAAGTTTGATGTCTTTCTTGGATTTGTTTGGACATTGTTTTGTAAAATGTCTTTTTTTTTTTCTATAAATGTAACAATAATCCTTTCTTCTGTATTGAGTAGTCTGCCTTCTAAAGAATCTTATAAGCTTCTTATGTTTTCTTCTAAATTTCTTTGTGGAACAAGAACACGTATGTTTATCTCTATATTTAATCTAAGATATAGCTTCTTGCAAGCCTTCCATTATAAAATCAAATATCTTATGTTGCTTACATAGTTTTTCAAGGGTAGCAAGAGTGAGTTAATATATTTCTCTAAAGTAATGTCTATCATGTCTCTCAAGAGTGACTATATTGCTCTAAGTAGTTTTGGTTAGAGCTCTTCTACTAAGGAGGCTATAAAGGTATGCCAAAGATTCATATTATTAAATCCATTCAACATATAATATCTTTTAGCCATGCTTTGATAATGGTGATCAAGATAGTTCTTATTGAGGGAGTAACAACACATTTAAAAATACCCCTGCCTCTTCTGTTTGTTAACCAAATCTCCTAGAAATTCTTTATGAATTATGCCAAAAAGCTTATTAGCACTTGTGGAGTAAGTATGTTGAATTTGTCTATACTACCTTAGGCCTTGGAACCATTCTCGGATGGTTCTTGTTAACCTTATAGTAAACTCTGTAATGACCATTACTCTTGGCTTTGTCATTTGACAAAGTCATGTAATTTGCCTCTCTATTTTTTTGAAAGGACATTATCAAACGTGAACCATGATCCATTGGTAAGACATGCCTAAACTTAGGTGTGTTCTAAAAAAGTTTCCATATAAGGATAATGTTCATCATGCTTTTCATTTTCAACTTGTTACATGTTGGATTCTTTAATTTCTTTAGCAAGATTAAGAGTGACCATATAGAAAGTTGAGACATTATCATGATCATTCGATTTATCAGAATTGATTTCTTCTAATCCAATCTCATCAGTGTGTTCTGAGTCTCTGTGATCATAATGAGGCATACTTTCTGCAAGAGCAATAATTCCATATGTTTTTTTATTTTTCTAGAGACCTTTATTTTTCAAGTTGTATAGGTGGGTTTTCTACCTACATTAATTGTTTATCTTGTTGGTTTGAAGGTAAAGATTAGATTTTCTTTAAAGAAGAGGGAGGTGTTATAATTTTCAAAGGTTTAAAAGGTTATTCAAAGGGCTTGGTCCAAGAAGGGGATGGTTCAAAGGTTCGTGTGATTTTCTTGAGGTGTTTTATAATTGCTATTTGTTCATGTCCCCCAGGTAAAGGAATCTTCTTTTTCAAAAGCTTGAACAACTGGCTAATATGATTTGATGCATGAAAAATAAAGTTTTTGATGAAATTGACTATTCCCAGAAATTGTTGAATTTATTTTAAAGTGAAATCCTTAACTAGAAAATTTAGTAGTTCTTAGGCAATGTATGGGCCTAGAGAATTCAATGTTTTCATTCCAATTGACTTTTATGGGCATAGAGCATGATCCCATATTATTTGGTCATATCTAGGAATTGTTTAAAGGGCTTTTTATGATCTTCTCTTCATTACTTTATGAAAAAGGGATGGTGCCACCTTTAGACCAAATGGCATGACTATCCATTAGGAATATAGAATGCCAACTTGTATCTCTCAAAAAGATTAATGCCCAGTTGCCAAAAACTTGCTTTGAAATCAAACTTAAAGAAAACTCTTGCATCTTTGAGAAGAATTGTTTGTGAACTGATTTTTGCAAGTGGAAAGTTGTCATATTGGAGGAACATGTTTAGAGGCTTATCATCAATGACCAACCTCTTTTTTCCTTTCTTTTGTTTGACCTTTTCTCAACATAAAAAGTTTGACAAGTCAATCTGATTTGGTAAGTGCAATAAAACCTTGTTTTAATAAAGCTACACATTCTTTTCTTTCAAGAACGAGATCATCTGGATTCATTCCTTGGTGTGAAACTTTTGTGGGATTGATATCGTCATTTCTTTTGAAATGAAGTTGGATGAAAAAGTCTTAGTTTTCCCAAAGGGGAGAACGATGAGTAAACTGATCATAGCTTTCCTTGAGGGACTTGTTGGAGTTCAAACAACTTAGGAATGTTTGTATATGGCTTAAAATTCTTTTTAAACTAGATTCCTTTAGGAAAGAATCTTATGCAAAATACCAATCTTGAAACTATTGCTCATATCCTTAAATCCCTATGAGCTTTATCTCTAGAATCATACATTTACTCATTCCATTAGAAAGCTCACCCAAAAGAATTCCTACCAAAGAAATTATCCAAGGAACAAACTTGGATTAATGTGGGTTCAGCTTGTAAAGCAACTTTAGAAAAAGCTATCTGTATTATTGTCCTTTACTTTTGTAAAAGTTACTTGTCTACTTGTATTAGCTTTTGGCTATAAAAATGAGCTCTTCTTCAATTCTCAACAAAGGAAGTCTTGGAAGTTTGCCGTTGTAATAATATTCAGTGTTCTTTATGAATTTCTTTTAAAAATCTTTTCTTTTTCTTCTGAAATATTTCCTAGCTAAAATTCTTATGATTATCTTACTTTTATAAATATGCTTTACACTTGCCTCTATATGATAATCCTATGCATCAAAAAGTAATTGAACAAGGATTACAACAGTTTATAGAAAGTTCTATCTTATTTATGAGTTTATATCTTGAAAATGTTTCTAATAAGATTAAAAGAATCTTTAGAGCTAAGAGGGCTAAAAGACGTTGAAAGCTCAGAGGAAGAGAGGTTATTAGTTTAGGCATACAAAAAGAGGGTTTTCTAATCAAAATTGGAATACTAAAGTAGAATATCGTGCTTCTCTAAGACTAGGTATAAAACCTAATCCCAAATACATAACCTGTGAATATCCACATTCTTACATAGCTTTCTCTTGAAGAAAGAGTTAAATTAGATAGGATCATAAAACTTCCTACTCTTTAAGGCTTTATGACCCAGTAAGATCACTAGATAAGGATCTTACTCTAAAACAAATTCAATAATTTTTTAGAATAGTCAATTTCATTAAAGACTATTCTTCATGCATCAAATCACACTAGCTAGTTGTCTAAGCTTTTGAAAAAGAAGAATCTTCTACTTTAGGAATATGAACATACGATAACTATAAAATACCTTAAGAAAATCACACAACATCCTCTAGCTTGGTTATCAATAAGCTTAGAAGAGGGGCCAGTCAAGAAAGCGACACATTCATGGTGTTTAGAATCAAGGTCTATCCTAGTCCTTAGGGATTTGTTGTTTAGATGGATAACCCATCTTTTCTAAAAATTCATGGCTCACTCCATTCCTAGTTATACCATCCATCATCCTCTCCCTTTCTCATCCCAAAGCTAAAACCAACCAATTTAGCAAAAGTGAAAAAGCTTGTTGAAAAATCTCTTTTTTATTACCTTTATTATTATCTTAAAGACTCTTCTCTTTTTGTTTACCCATCCTATTTTAACCCTCAAACTCCCTCATCATTGATGATGCACTTCAAAAAATTCATGGCTCTCATGCTATGAATTCATGGTTCAACAGTCATACAAATCTCATAGCAAAATTAAAGCCTTTTATTTTTATGACTCACTCTATTCCTAGCTACACCATCTCACCATCCTCTCCCTTTCTCGTCCCAAAGCCAAAAATACTTTCCTCTATGTTCCATAAAACCAACCAACTCAACAAAAGTGAAAAAGCTCACTGAAAAATCTCTTTTCTATTAGCTTTATTGTTATCTCAAAGACTCTTCTCTTCCTATTTACCCATCTTATTTTAACCCTCAAACCCCTTTCTCATCCTTTTGAGGGCTCACACCCTTATCATTGATGATGCACTATGGTATTTATAGGCACTTACTGATATATAGGTGTATTGAATTCCCTCTTCTCTTGATCTACAATTTTTTTTTGTTAATCTAAAAATTGTTAGTCTAATCTATAAACCCTTCTTAAATGGTTCTCACCACTAAGTGGTGTGAGTAGTGGTGAGAAGAATTGAAAAAAATTATCTCCCAACACGATATCCTCAGCAAGATAAATTGGTTTCTAATATTTTCATCATCCATCGCCCATATTAGACTAATAAAAACAACATGCTTCTTACTAGGAATTATGCTTACTAATGGAACACTTTCCTTCCTTAACTAGCTCAAACAAAAAGACTAAACTCTTAAAGATCTTATTGTTGAATTCATTCTTAGCGAACCAAGAATGCCAGAGGTTGGTTTGCTAAACATAGAAGTATGGACTAAGGCATAGATGTCCATGTTCCTCCAAGGTTCAAGCTTACTAACAAAGTCAACAACAACAACAACAAAGCCTTTTCCTACTAAGTGGGGTCGGCTACATGGATCAATCGACGCCATAAATCCCTATCAAAAATAATATTTTTAGACAAACCAGTTAAATCTAAATCTCTCTTAATAATTTCTCCTATAATTTTTCTTGGTCTTCCTCTACCTCTACTTATTGGACTATTCTCCATCACATCTACTCTCCTAACGGGGGCTTCTATAGGTCTTTTCCCCACATGACCAAACCACCTAAATTTCGATTCTACAATCTTTTCTACAATAGGTGCGACTTTCACCTTCTCTCTAATGCATTCATTTCTAATCCTATCTAGTCTAGTGTGTCCACTCATCCACCGCAACATTCTCATCTCTGCAACATTAAACTTATTTCTTGTTGACTTTTTATTGCCCAACACTCAGTTTCATACAATATTGCAGGTTTTATAACTGTGCAGTAGAATTTACCCTTAAGTTTGAGTGGTACTCTTCTATCACAAATAACACCCGAAGCGCTCCTCCATTTCATCCACTCCACTTGAATCCTATGCTTTATATTTTCTTCTATTTCCCCGTTATGTTGTATGACGGATCCAAGATACTTAAATCGTGTGACTTGTGGTAGGATATGTTTTTCAATTTTTACTTCTACGCTGGTGTGCCTCTTACTAAACTTACACTCCATATACTCCGTTTTACTTCTACTTAAACGAAAGCTATGAGCTTCCAAAGTTTATCTCCACCTCTCCAACTTCTCATTCATTTCCTCTCTCGATTCTCCAACTAGGACAATATCATTTGCAAAAAGCATGCACTGTAGCACCGGCTCTTTGATATGTTCAGTAAGCACATTCAAGACTAAGATCAAAAGATAAGGGCTCAGAGTTGACCCAAGCTAAATACATCTAAGATTCACAAGATCCAAATGAGTTAGATGAGCTGGATGATTTTGACAAAGTAGAAGAGTGATTGACTGATCCTTACCAGAATAATGACACCGCAAGTGTATGGGTCGTAAGAGTAGTACGTGATGAATCAAGGTCGTTCCCTTAGAGCATCAATACGATTGGTGACTATACATTAGAGTTCTCATGTTAATTTTAGTTAAACAAATCAAATTGTAATTGAGTTTTTAAGAAAATTAATTCAATTACAATTAACAATAATGAAAGATGGGTTTAATCGAAAATAAGAATTAAAGACACCTTAGGAATTTTAATTCTCTTTTTACACAATGTTAATCATCCTCTTTTTTATTAGTTGGCTTAATGTCAATTTTAGAGTCAAAGGTCTAATTGGGTACAAATGTCTTTCAATCCATTTAACTTCTATATCAACTCACTCTTTGATATCTCGAATGAGTAGTTAATATTCAATTATGCTCAGACCTTATCCAAATTATCTAAGGCCCCTGAGTATATTTCTACCTCAAGTGTAAATTAGACTACGTCTAATCCTAAGTTGCTTAATTAATGGTCTATAAGATTAATAAGATTAATTACTAAACCCATAATTAAACTAAAAGAAGCCAATCAATAGAATGAAATTATAATTAAGATTAAACACTAAAATCTTTAATAATCCAACATAATAACAAGGGAGACAATTTCCAAAGATTAAAGGTTCATAGAATCCCTAAAGGTTACAAGATTTAGCCACTCATGGCTTGAAATCTATAGAAAATCTCAGCAAACATACCAACAATCATCAATTAGAAGGAAAGATGGAGTAGAAACACCTGATCAGAAGAATAAATGACAGAATCAATGATTTCTCGATCAGTATAGAGCTTCCCCAACACCTCTTGTGCATTTTCCTCCTCTCCAAGCCTCTTCTCCTCTCTTTTAGCTTGTAAGTTAAAGTCGTGCGTTTCAAAGGCCGATCTCGCCATAATCTCGCTATGGCGAGACCTCATAGGTTCTCAGATTTCTACTGCTTTCGCTACTGCAACACTATAGCGAGTTGCTCCTTGGAATTTCTATGTAACGCGAATTTGCTATGGCGAAATGCCTTCCAAGCTACATTGTGTTCTCCCTCTCTTTTCTCAATTCTTTCTACAATCTTCTACTTTTCCCTGAAATCGAAATGAATCATAAAATGAGGCTCAAACTGATAAAAATGTTATAGTTGAAACACTTTCTTTATTTTATTTGATTGAATACACATTTGACCATATTAATTAAGAGAAAAGTATTTTGCCTCCCTAATTTAATATCAAATATATTCCTTTTTAATTCTAAATTAGGAGTCATCATACTCCCTCACACTTAAATCCTTGCTTGGCCTCAAGCAAGTCTTAGAAAAGAAAAATCAAACAATGTGATTATTACTTACTTCTTTTTCACAATAAACACCCAATCAATCAGAATTTCAGATCCCCCCACACTTAGAATGAAACCAATGTCAGAAACAGAAGATCAGCAAAACTCAAATTGAATTTTGAAAACAATGTACTCATAGCAACACCCTGATTTCTAAAGTGAGTGTGTGCTCCACAATAGATTTTTAAGAAGTAATCAAGTAATTTTCAATAAACCCTCGTTGTATTTTTAAGACCTAATCCAACTATATGCTCTAACATCAATTATCAAAATTCATTAAGAGAGGCATTAAGAGAGGCCTTTATTGTTTAACATAGAACTACTTTAAGCATAATCTATTTTTTTTCATTTATTTTTTTCTCTTTTTTTTTTTTTGGCACTAGATATCCCTATTAAATGACAATCAGATATCCATCAGAAGCATATAGATTCGGGAGATTTAAAAATAAATGGGAGCTAACTAAAGGAAAAGCTTGAATTATTTCAATAATCATCTTGTTAAAAAGTGCTCATATTATAGGTGCACACTACAACTACATTACTTACTTTGTTCATTTCAAGTTTGCTTACACTACAACTACCTTACTTACTTTGTTCATTTCAAGTTTGCTTAATTCCCACATTCATTGATTAGTATTCATCTAAAGCAAAAGGGGATGAATCTGGTTAAAATTTAGGGGCATTATGGTAGATTGATTATTATTGAAAGACTTCCCTTTATTGTTAAACTTTGTATATCCGCCTAACCTATGTTGACCTTCCCCCACACTTAAAGTTAACATTGTCCGCAATGTATAAAAGGGAGGAAATAAGAAGTAGAAAAATAGAAGCAGACTGGGGCGAAGGTAAAGGATGTAAGGAGGTAGAAAGAGATGAAACTCCCCTAATAAGAAAAAGTAAGGAAGAGAGGGACGCACACGAATAATTCCTGCATCTGAGAGACAAAAAATGGACAAAGATCACGCAACAAATGATAAGTTGGCGTTAGAAATAATATATCAATTATGGGATTAGCCAGTGCAGGATTCAAAAGCATAACGATATATAGTTATCCAAAATATAAGGTAAGGAAATAAAAAACAGAAGCATGCAAGGGACAGAAAGGTTCTATGAGTCAAGGGGCCCGAGTCACGATGATCGAGGGCTGAGGAACCCTAGGAGGTGAAAATGGAGGTGCAGGCATCAGATAGTCTATAAGGAGGTGAGGTGGTGCATCATGCCTAATCAGCTCTGGAGTACCCAATCGTTGCTGTAGGGGAGGAGGTGGATATGCCTCAGGCGGTGCCTGTGCGGGTGTCCAGTGTTTACGGGAATGTCCCAGCTCATCCTTCATACTGTCATATTTAAAAGACCCCTTCGAATTGAATTGAGCGTCATTTTTAGAAACACGGCTACCCCCCATTATGAGTAAGCTTGTTTAAAGTAGAGGTACATAAGTCAGGGGATATTCACCTGCTGCCTTGTCATTAAAACACCAAGTCAACATTGCTCGTTCTTGAATCATGTCAGACCTATGAGAACTCGTCAGAATGTTGTTGGTGATGAATTGCAGCCAATACCGAGTAGGCTTGTTTAGTTGATTAACTGGATAGACTTTATTAACCAATCGTGCTCGTCCTTCAATTGCAATGGCGGTTTCCACCTCTTCTCATGGAATAGACTGTGAATTCTCTAAGTAGGACTGGAATGCACATTCAACGACGTTGGGTAATTCATAGAAGTCTTGAAAGACCTTCTCATTGATACGTACCCAAGCAGATCGACAATAGTATTTATCTTCCCCCTCCTCTGTGTCTTTAAAATTGGCATAAAGTTCTTGGATCATTAGCGGAATCTGATACACTAGCTTTTTGGTGAAGCCTTGCAACCCATATCACTCAAAGTCAGTGTACATGAGATCCAAGCCGTGGATCGCATAGTAACGATCTTCAACTACCCCCCAGTTAGAAAAAAGTCTCTCAAAATAGAATTCTGCTCTGGCTGAAGCAAACTGATCCTTATTATAAGATTTCTTCTTCTTCTTTTGCTTCGAGGAGGAAGTTTCAGCAGTCTTGGTTTGCTTTTTGGGAGCCATGACTGTGAAATTCAAATAAGAATTAGAAAGAAATCAGTGTCATCAATAATAGAAAACCACAAATGGGACATACAGAGTGAGGAAAAAGGGGAAATAAGTGAATCAAATGAATGTGGCATGCTTGTAATAGGGGACAAGGAACATGGAAGCAAACCAAGTAAAAGCGTCTAGAAATGAAAGAGCAATTTCTGGAAATGCTGATTTAAATTGAAAGATACCAAATTAAAGATAGCTTCCTGCACAGAAACAATTGACCAACAGAGCTTATCCAGAAAAACTGACTTATTGACCCCTAATTACATAGATACAAGCGAAAAGAACTTCGCCCTAATATCCACAGAAATTATAAAATCAACAGCGATTCAGGAGATAAAAGGAATAATCAACGTACTTGTAATAAGGAGTGTGATGGACGAAGGGAATGGATAAGGGCGCTCAGTCGCAATGGCGAAAATGAGAACGACAGAATGGGGAAATTTTGGTTATTTATTAGGCTTTTTTTTGTGTTAGAGCCTTGCTATTGCCAGGCAATACAATGACTTATCTAGAATTAGTACCATAAGAAGAGTTGCTATCGTTGCAATAGCGAAAGTTCCTCTCGCAATGGCGAACATACTTGGATAATTTTTGGTAACTGATGAATCTCGCTATAGCGAGAAGCTCTCGGGTGTTTGTACTGAACCATGAGCATGCTGCATTTGCTGTAGCAAATAGTCATCTCGCAATAGAGAGGGAACTCTGTAAAAATTTATTCAACACTTCACTTGCCGTAGCCAGACTACAGCGAGATACACTCTGAACTTTGTACCATATTGGAATACAGAGAACTTGCTATGGCGAAATTTTCACTGTGGCGAAAACACTTAACATTGCGAACTTTGGCTTGTCACAACCAGGCCATAGTGAGGAACTCTCTGGTTTATGTACCAGACGTGGGACAAGCAACCTTGCCATAGCGAGATGGACTTCTCGTTGTAGCGATTTTTTTTTTTAAATTTTAATCCCCTACCTAAATGCTCACAAAAATACTCTCTAACCTTATTTATACTTCCTATCAACTCGACCCATTGCCCTCAAACTTTAACCAAACATAGCAGATGATCAATATTACTAGAATAATGATTTCCAATTCAAAGCATAGTTAGAGACTCTTGCTCTTTCCTGCCAACCACTTGTTCCTTAATATCCAATACTTCAACACCAACATCCAACCTACAAAACACACAAATAAAAAGGAAGGTCAAACCAAAAACAAAAAGAACTTTAAACTCAAACATAAGAATAAGAAACTTGGGTTGCCTCCCAAGGAGCGCTTGGTTTGTAGTCCTCAGCCGGACTTTGTCAGCCAATCAAGGAGGTTGAGCCAAGTTATGGACCGTTGTCTGCCGGTTTATCTCGCCACTCAAATAATGCTTAAGGCTTTGACCATTTATTTGAAATTGATCTCCTGACTTCTCATCTTGAACTTCAATAGCTCCATACGATATCACAGAGATCACCTTAATCAGACCAGACCACCTTGATCTTAACTTACCTGGAAACAACTTTAAATGAGAATTATAAAGTAACACAAGGTCTCCAAGTTCAAACTTCCTTGGTAAGATGTGTCTATCATGAACTCTTTTGGTCCTTTTTTTGTAAATTCTATAACTCTCAAAAGCTTGCAATCTAAACTCATCTAACTCATTTAGTTGCATTAATCTTTTTTTACCCACTTTAGCTATATCAAAATTCAATTTCTTTATAGCCCAAAAGGCCTTACGCTCTAGCTCAATGGACAAATGACAAGTTTTGCCAAAAACTAATTGATATGGAGACATACCTATTGGAGATTTAAAAGCAATCCTATATACCCATAAAGTATCATCAAGCTTATTTGCCCAATCATTTCTAGTGGGATTCATAGTTTTTTTCAAAAAAATTTTTATTTCTCTGTTGGACACTTCACATAACCTATTGGTTTGAGGGTGATAAGCCAATACCATCTTATGGGTGACTCCATATTTTGCAAGCAAACCCTTGAACAATTTATTGTTAAAATGAGTCCCTCCATCACTAATGATTGCCCTATGTGTGCCAAATCGAATAAAAATATTCTTTTTCAAAAATCGCACCATCGTATTGGCATCATTAGAATGACAAGCTACAACCTCCCTCTGGGCTCGGTTCCATACGATTTCTAAAGAACCAGTACCAACCGTGACATTTTCATGCTATAAAATGGGGTTTCAAATACTCATTTTCTGTCTCGTGGGTCCTATGAACCCATCATTTCCATTCTCTACTCACACTCCACTTATACAACTCATATATAGCATAAAACAAGCCATAAGCCACGGGAATGGAGTCAAAAATCAGAAAAATGCAATTTCTCACATTCGCCCAAAAGTCTAATTTTTGGCTCTACTTTAGAAAATCATAACTAATTATAGAAAAATGAGAATCTAGCAAACCATAGCTTTCTGAAAATATATAAGTGTTAACTTTACACTAAAAATACTTTTCAACCAAAATCTTAGCGTTTGGACCATGTTTGACATCAAAAATGGGACAGAGATCTGGCTGTCCCTATTTCTGGTGTAGCTTACTGTCATGAATTTTGAAAATTTATAACTAAATCCAAAAAAATCTAATCTAGGCAAACTACACCACTTTGGAAAGCTACAGATGTCTACTAGAGGAAAAAAATAAGTTTAGATCAGTTCAGTAGCCTTTAGACCTCGAACACTGATAGAACAATAATGAAGGTCAGGTGGCTCCCCTGATGCTGATATAGAACTTCAGAAGATTCATTCTCTCTCTACAGACCTCCAATTGAGGTGATTCTAGTTCGTATAGGTCACTATAGGTGTCTAGTTCATGTATATAAAATTTTATAACATTTGGACTCCATTTGGTCCATGAATGCCATAGATTTCCTTTCAGACCTATGGTAACAGTACATGACCAAACTATCAAATTTTTCTAATTTCAAAAATTCACCAAATATTTCCTAGGCCTCCAAATATTACTAACTTTAGCTTCCTAAGAAGCTCTCTACAAACTCTAGAGGCATGCAAAATTTCATGGCAAGAAGAGCTCATCTGGTCATACTTTGACGAACTCACAAATTTGGCGATTTTGACACTTAAAATAGTCAAAGTGGGTCCAAATGGCCTCCCACATGTTCTCACACCTCATGGACAAGTTTGAAAGTATAAACATAGCATATATGAAGTATCTAAGTGGTCCAAATCATCATACATTTCAAACTCACTATGCTACGAGCCAAAATACACTATCACATGCAAGCCACAAAAAAGGCAAAACCCACATTTGCATTACTTTGGCTATCTACATAGTTTATACATCATGTTTCCTTACATTTACACTTGCATATTTATTCTTGGCATCTCTTTACATCAAAAGAGTTAAAACAAACTAACATTCATCTAACATTCTCCTAGGCTCCTTGGTGTGCACTTGATTCTCCTTGAGCTCCACCTAGCATGTCAAGTTGGGAGGGGAAAGGGTGAGATTCATGGAATCTCAGTAGCTCACGCACTCATTCAAGGAAGCAATCAAGACATATAACAAGTCAAAGTATGTAAATAAGCATCTAACCATTCTCAAACATACAATACATGTTGTACATGCTATGAAAATCACGACAATGCCACAAGTAAGCTCTAGGGACTTTTGGTCTAGCCTCACCCGAGTTTAAGGACTTTTGGATGGCCTCACCCAAGTTTGGGGACTTTTGGCCTTGTCTCACCCATCTCAAGGAATTTTTGGCACTACCTCACCCTCATCCGAGCAATTCTTACAATCCAACACACAAGCACATTGGTACCAAGGCATCAAGGCATCAAAGCAATAACATATGGCACATCTCACACAATAAGTATATACACAAGCATACAATGACCATTACATCCAAGAATGCAACAAGAAAGAGTGGAGAGAGAGTTACCTTATGAGCCAACACAAGCCTTCCCTTTCAATTTCTCTTCTCCCTTCTTGGTTTCACAGTCACATCTTGATGGAGGTGCTTCACTTGAGTCTAGACACAACAAAAGCATAGAATTACTCTTTCACAACTTAACAACTTTTAAGAGTTCTTCAGAGTAAACCTTGCTAATATATAAGAACATAGGGTTCTCTCTCTCTCTCTAGAATGTCACCAGCTCTTCCTCTCTCTCAAGCTCTCATAGTAGTAGAATCAACATATTCAAGGAAAACAAAGAAGTTCAAGAGTGTTTTCCACTTTTCCTCTTCTGACCCATGCCTAAAATCCAATTAATTTCACAAGCAAAATCATCAAGAGAGGAGATCAAATTTCTTTACCTTTCCTTTGTTCTTCCTCCTTCTCTTGGTCTCTCTCACTCTCCACGCCTCTTTTCTCTCCTTGAGTCGAAGTCTAGGGCAAATAAGAGAGAAAGAATGAATTGGGTCGTTTAAAGAAATCAATTTCTCGCTTTTTACTCTCTTCCGGACTGACCCTCACTATGGCAAAAATTAACTTTCACTACGGTGAGCTCGTATCAGTTACCTTCGCTATGGCGAGGTTTAACCTTCTCTACGGTGAGCACGTATCAGTTCCACACCCCCACTTTCGCTCCCTGGTTTTTGTATGAGATGCCCGCACTCGCTATAGCGAGGGTAGCTGTTCGCTATAGCGAGACCATTTCTCGCTATTGCGAGAAAGCTTGGAATAATTTCTGGATTTTCAAAAATTTTTAGCTTTCTTCTTTCTTTTCCTTTTCTTTTTCTGGTCGTTACATAACCCATTTACTCACATATTCAACAGCCCATAAAATCAATGCCCTAGACATCAAACAATTCTACCTCAAAAATACCAGATTGGGGCATTTCATACCTCTTTGAGATGTTACCTGGTCTCTAACATACATCACAATGAGAAATAAATAAGTAAGTATCTTTAAATAATGAAGGCCAATAATATCCAAATTGTAACACTTTGTATGCACTACTTTAGCCATTAAAATGACCACTATAAGGAGCAGCATGACAAGCATGTAAAATATCATTTTGTTCAGTTTGAAGCACAAACTTTCGTAAAATTTGGTCAGCACAAAAAAGGTTCATCCCACACAAACCATTTTACATCATGCAAAATTTTTTTTCTTTTAATAAGATTTTAATTCATCAGGCACAATACCACTGACCAAGTAGTTGGCATAATTAGCATACCAAGGCAGAGACACACAATTCACAGCAAATATAAACTCATCCGCACTCGCTATAGCGAACAGCTACCCTCGCTATAGTGAGACCATTTCTCGCTATTGCGAGAAGACTTGGAACAATTTTTGGATTTTCAAAAATTTTTAGCTTTCTTCTTTCTTTTCCTTTTCTTTTTTCGATTGTTACATAACCCATTTACTCACATATTCAACAGCCCATAAAATCAATGCCCTAAACATCAAACAATTTTACCTCAAAAATACCAGATTGGGGCATTTCATACCTCTTTGAGACATTACCTATTCTCTAACATACATCACAATGAGAAATAAATAAGTAAGTATCTTTAAATAATGAAGACCAATAATATCCAGAAATATCCAGATTGTAACACTTTGTATGCACTACGTTGGCCATTAAAATGACCACCATAAGGAGCAGCATGACAAGCATGTAAAATATCATTTTGTTCAGTTTGAAGCACACACTTTCGTAAAATTTGGTCAGCACAAAAAAGGTTCATCCCACACAAACCATTTTACATCATGCAAATTTTTTTTTTTTTATAAGATTTTAATTCATCAGGCACAATACCACTGACCAAGTAGTTGGCATAATTAGCATACCAAGGTAGAGACACACAATTCACAGCAAATATAAACTCATCAGGAAAACTCTTATTAATCAATAAATCATTCACACACTTAGAACTATTCACAAGCCTAGACAAGTGATTAGCAACTTGGTTTTCAGTTCTTTTTCTATCAGCAATCTGCACATCAAATTCTTGCAACCCACCTAATCAACCTAGGTTTAGATTCTTTCTTACACAACAGATATCTGATAGCAGCATGATCGGTATGAACTATAACTCTAGTGCCCATCAAATACACCTTAAATTTCTCAAAGGTAGAGACAACAACAACAATAAGCATTTCTTTTTTAATAGTTGAGTAATTTACCTGTACTCCTGCTAGAGTTTTGCTTGTATAGTAATTAGGATGAAAGATCTTACCATGTCTCTGTCTCTGGCCAAGCACAGCTCCAACCACATAATCGCTTACATCGCACATAATTGGCACGGTGATAAGTCTTTGCTTAAGCTCTTCAAAAGCTTTCAAGCAATTTGCATCCAACTTGAAAAGGGTATCTTTTTCAAGTAATTAAGATAGAGGTTTTCGCTATTTTTGAGAAATCTTTGATAAATCTCCGATAGAACCCAGCGCGCCCCAAGACCCCAAGAAATTTCTAACAGCTTTCACATTGGTAGGTGGCAGTAATTACTCAATCACTGAAACCTTAGCCAAGCACTATACCTTCACAAACCATGTAGTGACACTTTTCCTAATTTAAGACCAAATTGGTATCCTTACATCTTTGCAAACCCATGTTAAATTATCTAGACATTCTTCAAAAGTGATGCCAAATACTAAAAAGTCATCCATAAAGACTTCCATGATATGCTCAATCATGTCAAAGAAAATTGATATCATACATCTTTGAAATCGACATCATGTCAAAGGACGTATGTCTGAATGCGAAAGTTCATATGGACATGTGAAAGTGGTTTTTTCTTGATCCTCAGGGGCAATGGCAATTTGATTGTACCCAGAATAGCTATTTAAGAAATAAAAGAATTCTTTTCCTACTAACCAATCTAACATCTGATCGATGAATGGAAGCGGGAAATGATCCTTTCTTGTAGCCGTGTTCAACTTCCTATAGTCCATACAAACTCTCTAGCCTGTAACTATTCTTGTGGCAATCATTTCATCTTTTTCATTGTTCACCACTGTCATTCCTCCCTTCATTCCTCCTTTCTTAAGGACACATTGCACTGAACTTACCGCACCGAACTTACCCAGTCACTATCTGAGATAGGATAGATAATACCAGTATCAAGCCATAATCTATTTCTTGACTACTTCTTTCATTATAGGATTCAATCACCTTTGATTCTCCACTGATTTCTTATAATCATCTTCTAAGATAATTTTGTGCATGTAGATGGCTAGACTAATTCCTTTATGGTCTAACTGATGGCTCTTTTGTACTCTTTTAACACTTTTAACAGTTATTTTTCTTGGAGAAGTGTTAATGCAGATGAGACTATGACTGGTAAAGTCTCTCTTTCCCCCAAATAAGCATATTTTAGATGCAGTGGAAAAGGTTTCAACTCCAACATTAGAGGCCGTTCGATGGATGGTGGAAGGGCATGAGTTTTTTGTGAAGTTAACTCCAGTGCATTAAGTTTGTACTCAACCTACATTCTCATCACCTCTCCTATATTTGGTTTACAAACAAGTACTGCTTCAAGAGGATCTGTGAAAGTGAAAGAATTCAATTCTTCTTGAATTACCTCCTTAACAATGCTTTCTTCCGCACTACCCAGATACTTCATAGCTTTCTCCACATTAAAGGTAACTTGCTCATCTCTAAGTCTCATTATAATTTCTCCTTTTTTCACATTAGCTAGAAATGGCCCCACTATCAATGGGATATCTCTATCCTCTTTGGCCTCACCCATCTGTAGCTTTTGAAAAACGAATAGGGAAAACGAATAGGGGTATGAGATTCACAGTAGATCCTAAATCACAAAGTGCGCGACCCTCAAATTTATCCCCAATCATGCAAGGGATAGAGAAAGAACCAGAACCAGGTCTTTGAACTTAGTTGGAAGATTGGATTGGATTTGAGAATGTTAGTGGTTTCTTTTGTTAAAGCCACTGTTGCAAATTTGGTGAACCGCTTCTTCTTGCTAAGCATGTCCTTAAGGAACCTAAGCATATCCTTAAATATGTCCAAAAACTTCTGAACCTAAAGCCTCAGAGAAGGGGATATTGATATGCAGTTGCTTAAACATGTCCAAAAACTTCTGTAGCTTTTGAAAAATGGATAGGGGCATGAGATTCACAGTAGATCCTAAATCACAAAGTGCGCAACCCTCAAATTTATCCCCAATCATGCAAGGGATAGAGAAAGAACCATGTCTTTGAACTTGGTTAGAAGATTGGATTTAAGAATGTTAGTGGTTTCTTTTGTTAAATCCACTGTTGCAAATTTGGTGAACCACTTCTTCTTGCTAAACATGTCCTTAAGGAACTTAGCATATTTAGGCATTTGCTTAAACATGTCCAAAAACTTCTTATACTACTCATCAAGGACTTTCTTTTGCAATCTCTAAGGAAATGGAGGCAATGGTACTACTTTAGGATGCATCACTGTCTTTTCTTCAGACTTTTCCACCTTAGACTTTCCCTCCTTGTCCTCTTCTTTTTCCTTCAAACTAGCAGTCTTTTTCTCTTTTTCATGTTGAAGTTCTTCATCTTCAATCTGAGTGACACCTGATGGACCCTTAGAGTTCACCTTGTTTGGCTCCTTCACTTGAACTTGTACTTTAGGAAGCTCTTTACCACTTCTCAAAGTGACTGCTTTACACTCTTCCTTACCATCTCTCCTAGGATTAAGGATTGTATCACTTGACAAACCTCTTTAATGCAGTGCATTCACAGCAGAAGCTAACTGCCCTATTTGCACTTCTATATTCTTAAAAGAGAAATCTACCCTTACATTAATGCTAGCTTGCTCTTCATTATTCCTGATTTGAGTGGTCATGAATTTAGCCAAAACATCCTCTAAATTCGTTTTTTTGCCTTGCCACTTGAGAGAACCTAGGAGGTTGAGTTGGCCTTGTTCCAGAGGATAATGGCTGATTAAGTGATGGGCCATTCTTCCAAGAGAAATTTGGGTGATTGCGTCGGGTAGGATTGTAGGTGTTTGAGTAAGGATTCTGATTCTTCGAAAAGTTTCCCACATAGTTAACTGATTCTGTAGAAGGGGCAATAATCCATTGAGTGTAGATCCCGGTTACTTGAGTGGAACAGACACTCATATGCTAAGTTTGCTACACTTGAGATTCCAACATATGTTCAGAGCTGGGCGGAGGAATCTTCTTAAGCATTAGCAACATTAGCACTCACCATCCCCTCTTTATAGGCATTTCATCCCACTGCCCATTTAAAATAGCATCCAATGGCACAATTAGACATGTGTAGAAATTCTAAACAATGGCATAGTTATCCATCCCATGACTCATGACTCGAGCATTGGCAGAGAAAATGTTTGTATTTCTGCCATGCGGCATACAAATGCTTATTTGAAACTTGCTTGAAGTTAATAAGCTCACGACGGACATCAGCTATTCTATTGTTTAGAATGAAGTGAGCTTTAAACCTTGCCTTTAAATTATCCTAAGTGTCAATTGAACCTTTCAGTAGAATCAATAACCATTCCATTCCCTGTAGAGAGAGTGGAAACAGTCTAAGTCTCATAACATCCTTTGGTACCTCATTCTGTTTGAATGAATCATATACTTCTAAAAATGATAGAATGTGATGGTTGGGATCTTCATTGGACCTCTCTCTAGTAAACTGTCCATTGGGCTGCAACATGGAGATCATCACAAGCGTTAGCTCAAAATTGGCAGCTTGAAAGTTTGGTACTATAATGCTAGGTTGAGTAGTTCTTTTGGTTCTTCCCACAAAATCCTTAATAGTGTGATTCTGATTATCTTCGTGTGCCATATTTGTAGTAGGAACATTTATCTCACCCTTAGGTTGGATTAGCTTAGACCCCTCAGCCCCTCAGCCAGAATATCCGTCAAACTCCTTGTCTTTCTAGGTTTTCTCGTGGATTTGGATTTAGATGGCATAAACTATGTACCTGTGAAAACAAAGGAGTACAGATCAAGACTCTCACTAAACCAAGGAAACCAAAAGGTAATTACTAAAGAAATATTAATAAAACTACTAAAACTAACAAATGAATGCATAAATAAATAAGAGAGTAAATGAAAAGAAACTAAGTAGTTAAGCTAAAACTACTCAAAGCCCTCTAATTCTCTTCACCAATTGCCTTGATTCCTTGGCAACGACGCCAAAAACTTGATGCTCACCAAAATAATGACACCGCAAGTGTACGGGTTGTAAGAGTAATACGTAATGAATCAAGGTCATTCCCTCAGAGAATCAGTACGATTGGTGACTAGGCATTAGAGTTCATTTTAGTTAAACAAATCAAATTGTAATTGAGTTTTTATGAAAATTAATTCAATTGCAATTAACAATAATGAAAGATGAGTTTAATAAAAAATAAGCAATTAAAGATACCCTAAGAATTCTAATCCCCTTTTTATACAATGTCAATCATCCTCTTTTTTATTAGTTGGTTTAATGTTAATTTTAGAGTCAAAGGTCTAATTGGATACAAATATCTTTCAATCCATTTAACCTCTATATCAACTCGACTCTTTGATATCTCAAATGTGTTGTTAATATTCAATTATGCTCAGACCTTATCCAGACTACCTAGGGCTCCTGAGTATATTTCTACCTCAAGTATAAATTAGACCATAAATTTTTTAATCAATGGTCTATAAGCTATAAGCAATTCCCTTCTTTCAAAGGTTTAGGGTTTAATTACCAAACCCATAATCAAACTAAAGGAGGCCAATCAATATAATGAAATAATAATTCAGATTAAACACTAAAATACTAAAATCTTCAATAATCTAACATAATAACATGGGAGACAATTTTCAAAGATTAAAGGTTCATAGAATCCCTAAGGGTTACAAAATTTTTGCTACTCATGGCTTCAAATCCACAGAAAATCTCAATAAACATATCAATAATCATCAACTAGAAAAGAAGATAGAGTAGAAACACCTAATCGGAAGAATCAATTGTAGAATCAATGATATCCCGATTAGTATGGAGCTTCCCCAACACCTCTTGTGCATTTTCCTCTTCTCCTAGTCGGCCGGAACTCTCCTCTCTTGCTCAATGTCGAAGCCCTAGCCTCCTCTCCTCTCTTTTAGCTTGTAAGTCAAAGCTGTACATTTCAAAGGCCAATCTCGCTATGGCAAGAGCTCATAGGTTCTCAGATTTCTACTGCTTTTACTACTGCTACACTATAGCAAGTTGCTCCCTAGAATTTCTATGCAATGCGAATTCGCTGTAAACGCATCCTCGCTACAGCAAATTGTGTTCTAGCTGTTACTTGCATTTTCACTTTTTAGCTTCCCTCTCTTTTCCCAATTCTTTCTACAATCTTCTACTTTTCCTTGAAATTGAAATGAATTATAAAATGAGGCTCAAACTAATAAAAATATTGTAGTTGAAACACTTTCTTTATTTTGTTTGATCGAATATACATTTAACCATATTAATCAAGAGAAAAGTACTTTGCCTCCCTAATTTAATATCAAATATATTCTTTTTTAATCCTAAATTAGGGAGTCATCACTGACTGACCACATATTTTGGAAAAATGAAAAAAGATGACCTAGATGAGATAGTTTAGATGATCCAAACTTATCTCTATCACATGAGCTTATCATAAAGGGATCTATTGCTATAGTTTATTTGTATGCTTTACTTTTCGGGCGTTATTTACTTTCCAGCTTATAAAAGCAGCTTTAGGAAAAGCTATCTGTATGATTGTATGATTATCTTTTACTTTTATAAAAGTTGCCTTATCTTCTTGTTTTAGCCTTTGGCTATAAAAATGAGCTCTTCCTTAGTTCTTGGCAAAGGAAGCCTTATATCCTGTCTTTGTAATAATATTCAATGTTTTCTATGAATTTTTCCTAGCTAAAGGGATAATATTCAATATTCAATGTTTTCTATGAATTTCTTTTGAAATCTATTGTTATGGTTTTTTTGTATGCTTTACTTTTCAGGCATTCTTTATTATCTTTTTACTTTTATAAAAGTTACCTTATCTTCTTGTTTTAGCCTTTGGCTATAAAAATGAGCTTTTCCTCAGTTCTTGGCGAAGGAAGCCTTATATCCAAGTTTGCTATGGATTTCTTTTGAAATCTTTCCTAGCTGAAATTCTTACAACTATCTTAATTTTACGTGTATGCTTTGCCTTTGCCTCTATATGAGAATCCTGTGCATTAGAAAGTAATTGAACAAAGATTATAATAGTTTATAAAGAGTTCTATCTTGTCTATTAATTAATATCGTGAAAAGGTTTCCTATAAGATTAAAAGAATCCTTAAACCTAAGAAACCAATTAACATTGAAAGCCTAGAGAAAGAGAGGCTATTAGTCCGGGTATAACTAGAAGAGGGTTCTTTTAATCGAAATTGGAATACTAAAGTAGAATGGGATATCTACATTCTTACAAAAATTTCTATAATTAATATGGTCCTTGTACTCCCAAAGAAAGAGCTGAATTAGATAAGATTGTAAGGCCTCCTACTCTTTGAAGTTTTAAGATCCAATAAGATCCAGCACCCTAAAATGACTAAAGTAGAATATCATGCTTTTACAAAACTAACTAATCCCATATACTCCTAAGACAAGATATATAACCTTGTATCCATGTTCTTACAAAACTTTCTATAATTATTATGCTCTTTGTAAATTTGAAAAAAAGGCTGAAATTAGATAAGATAACTCTTTGAGGTTTCAAGATCCAATAAGATCTAAAACCATGAAATGGTGTCAGAGCTTTTTTCCTAAGATAATCGAAAGAATTTTGATAGAAAGAGAGTAAGATGAAATTTCCCTTCCATGTGTGACCTTAACTATGTTTGCCATAACAATCCATCAATCTATGATGATCACTCAGCAGAAGAAAGGCATCATTCTAATAAAATATTTTTACCCTAATAGGGTTAGCACTATGATCCTTCCATGTGTGACCTTAACTATGTTTGCCATATGGATACCTGGGAAAGCCTAAAAGATAAAATGTATTGACCATAAGACTCCGATGCTATAGCAACATGGAAGCAAAAGGAAAAGCCAAATTGGCCATGATAGTGATAATGATTATGCAAAGCCAAAACCCAGATCCAGCCATGAGTTGCCAATAGAATTAGGTCACAAAGCCTATTATTGCTCCACAATTCTTACCACAACCCATCCTATGTATGATGTGTTCATTCTCATTATAGACTTATGACTCAAAATTTTCTCACACCTATAAAGGAACCAATAGGCTAAAACCTTAATTGGCATATAAAGGTTCTTACGAGGCTCAAAAATGCATTCCAAATGTTCTTAATTGGCATATACATAATGCTATAGTTCAAATAGTTTAGACCTCCTGTATTGATGGACTTTCTCTTGGACTTTCTCTATAGGTTCAACAATTGTACTAATGTTTTCAGCAACAAGTTGCAACCCTAGATGTAGAATTAAGAAGTCTTATCATAAAAGGCAACGTTCTTAAAGAAAAGAGCAAGAGATTAGGAGCAAGAGATTAGGAGACTAAAGACCCAAATTGGTCAAATTGAAAAGGATATAGCAAAAGATCAAGCTCAAGGCATCTATAAAACCTACTTCTCCTTGCTCGCCCTATCTTCTTAAAACAGATTATCAAAAATGTTTCAAAATGAATCATGAAATTTCCAAAAGATAAGAAAATTATCTTCATCCATCACAACTTCCAAAGCAAATACCTCCACCCAGGACTCTTAAACCACCCAAGCCTTTTGAATCAGAACACCCTTCTCTTCTCCTAAGAAAACCCAATCTCTACCTTTAAACCAATGAGATAAACAACTGATATAGATAGACCCACCTGTCTAACTTAAAAAACAAAGGTCTTGTAGAAAGTACAACCATATTAACTCAAAACACACTAATAAGTTGGTTGATGAATCAAATGATCATGTTGATGTGTCAACTCTAATCCTGCTAAAAAAGTTAAAGAATCTAACATGAAACATGTTGAAAACATGTTGAATGAAAAGTATGCTGACCATTATCCTTATACGAAAATTTCTTCAGATCATGCTTAAGTTCAGACATGTCCCACCAATGGACCATGGTTCACATTTGATAATGTCCCTTTAGAAAAATAAAAAGAAAAATTACATGACTTTGCAACATGGCTAAACCTTTTCTGATTTAAAGAATCTTTATACCGAAGGCTTTCGAATGGCTCTTGCTACATGTTACTCTTGAGAAATCAACACAAGATGTTTGATTCTATGATGGAATGCAAAATAACCATCAAAATAACCATCCAAAAGGCCTACAAGAAGCCGTGTCTTCAAATTAAATGTAAAGATAAGCACGTTCTTTATTCCATAAAGAAAAAGTCTCATTTCCATAAAGCTTGCTTTAAGAGCCACAAGAAGCCTATAAGATTCTTTAGAAGGTGGACTACTCAATATAGAAGAAAGGATCGATGTACATTTTTGTAAAAAAAATAAAGGACATTTTGCAAAACAATATCTAAATACATACAAGAAAGAAAAAGATGCTGATGATGCTGATGATGCTGATGATGTCACTATATTCTTCATACTAAAAAAGTCCCAATATTTTTTTTAAATACTGATGCTCTTCAATATATTGAAATCTCATCAAGCCATGCAACCAAGCAAAAAAGACAGATCCACCCAAAGCTTAATGAATTTGGCAGTCCTCCCTCTTAAGGCTTAGAAGAAGCATGCAGATGCAAAATCTTTAAAGTCTTATTACCAAGAAAAAAGATTCCTTAGAAGCAGCCTTCCTGATAAGGATATCCTCAAAGGCATAGATATATATTGCCAAGCTAAATAGAATTTCAAGCTATATAAAAAGACTCTAATAAGTCCTTCAAGGATATAAATAGATCAAAGATCAACTTATGGAATTCTATCCAAAAAGCCATGATTAGTTACTAGAAAAACCAAGACCTTTTCAGCCAACTTCTTTTCAAAAGGAATGAGACTCTTGCCAGAGAAGAATGTACGCAGCTTTATTAAAGAGAGGGAAAAAAGGTTGGTCATTGATTATAAAGCCTCTAAATATGTTCTTTCAAGATGACAAGTAGCCCTTCTTAAAGATGCAATAGTCTTCTCCAAGTTTGAGAGATACAAGACGGTATTTTGTATTCCTAATGTCAATATCAATGGATAGTCATGCCGAAGATATATGAGCCTACTCTGCTTCTTTAGCAATTACTGGATTTGACCAAATAATATAGGATCATACTCTCCTACGTATTGAATTCCTTGGAATAAACATATTCAATGAACACTATGAACATTAATTAGCCAGTTTATCTTAGCTCAAATTGAATTCCTTGGAGTAAACGTGTCCAATGAACACTATTATCCAGGCCCACATCCCATATATTGCCCATGAACTCTAAAACAAATTCACCAATTTTTCAAATAAGGATCAGAAACTTTATCCCTAACTAGTTGTCCAAGCTTTTAAGAAAAAAAAATCCCTTACCATTAACATCAACTATAAAACACCTCAAGAATCACCTCAAGAATATCATGCAAAATTGTCAACCCTTAAATATTCTCGATAAAGGGAAAAAGGATACTTCAGATACTAGTAATGATTTCTAGGGATCTGTCCTTATAGAAGAAGATGGTAAATAATATTACTGTGGACAATTTAAAGACTCTAAAAAGCATTACCATCTTAGCTGTTAAAAAGGGAATCGAGAAATTCAGTTTCCATCTTAGCCTTTTATGAATTTGTGATTCAGATAAACACAATGGCAAATAGCAATATAGTAATAAAGCCATGCTATAAATGGTTCAACACATTAAGAGTTATACAAATCTCATAGCAAATAGCAAATTATCTTTCTAGACCTAAAATAGTGAACCTAATCACAATGGCAAAACTAGTGCCCTTTATCTTCTTGGCTCACTCCATTTCTGGCTATACCATCCATTGTCCTCTCCCTCCTTCAGCCTAAAGCCAAATAGATTTTTCCTCCATGTTCTATAAACCAAACAACCCAGTAAAAAAGCTTGTTGAAAAATCTTTTTTCTATTACTTCCACCTTAAAGACAAGACCCTCCTATTTCAACCCTCAAACTCCCTTTCTCATCCTTTTTTATGGGTGCTTACTGATCTCTTCTCTCTTGATCTATCGTTAATCCAATTTTTGGACTCTTCTTGAATGATTCTCACCACTCTACTGGTGACAAGAAGAATTATAAAAAATTATCTCCCATTACAACTTATGGAACAACCCTCAAGATAATTGGACTAGTAGAAACAACATGCTTTTTACCAATGGAACATTTTCCTTAATTGGCCAAAACAAAAAGACTAAGATCTTAAAAATCTTAAAATATTTTTATGTGAACTAAATAATACAATTAAACACATTTTCCTTACCAATGGCATTATATCTTCTATACATCCTTTAGCCCATTTCCTAATTCATTCCAAGCAAACCAAGAACGTCAAAGGTCAATTTGCTAAAACACAGAAGTATGGAACTAAACAATTAATTCATTTCTCAATGAATTCATTCTAAGTGAACCAAGAATGGATTGAGGTCCAAATGTCCAAGTTCCTCCAAGGTTCAAGCTTACGGACAAAATAAAAAAAAGACAACTCAGATGAGACAGACAGCTCAAATGACCCAAATCTATTTCCATCACATGTGTCAACATAATTATTGTTTTACTTTTCAAGCATGCTCTGCTTTTCAATTTGTAAAAGCAACCTTAGAAAAAGCTATCTGTATTATTGTCCTTTACTTTTGTAAATGTTGCTTATCTGCTTGTATTAGCCTTTAGCTATAAAAATGAGCTCTTCCTTAGTTCTTGATAGAGGAAGCCTTATATCCAAGTTTGCCTTTATAATAATATTCAATGTTCTCCATGACTTTCTTCAAAATATTATCTTATTTAAATGAGTATGTTCTGCACTTGTCTTTGTATAAATTATAATAGTTTTATCTTGTCTATAAGTTCGTATCTTAAAAATGTTTTCAACAAGATTATAAAAATCCCTAAACCTAAGAGGCTAATGGATATTGAAAGCCTAAAATAAAAGAGACTGTTAATCTAAACATATTATTTTAATCAAAATTAAAATATTAAAGTAGAATATCATACTCTTCTAAGACAAGGTATAATCTCAAATATATAACTTGTGAGTATCCAAATTCTCACAAAACTTTCTATAATTATTGTGATCCTTGTACTCTGATAGAAAGAGCCGAGTAAGAGGTATAAAACCTCTTACTCTTTGCAGTGGCTTTACCAACAGCAGCATCTTATATTTTGTTCGTGCATTGTACTGAAAGGAAATGGTGCAACCCATGATATATTAATAAATAATTTCAAAAAGAGAGTTATTTTAATCAAAATTAAAATACTAAAGTAGAATACTCTTCTAAGACAAGGTATAATCTCAAATATATAACTTGTGAGTATCCAAATTCTCACAAAACTTTCTATAATTATTGTGATCCTTGTACTGAAAGAAAGAGCCGAGTGGCTTTACCCTTTGCAGTGGCTTTACCAACAGCAGCATCTTACATTTTGTTCGTGCATTGTGCAGTAGTATTACCCATGATATATTAATAAATAATTTCACTTGCTATTAAGAAAAAAAGAGCAAATATTCAGAGTTTATTGGGAAAAAAAAAGGCTCTTATTTTAATTCAAAAAATCTTATTAACATAAATATCAATATGAATCTAACAATTTTATGGTGATCTCTTGTAACTCACCCTAAAATAAACCAAACACAAAATCATTAGTCAATTGAACCAACTTTTATTAAAGAAGTAAGCTATCCACAGAATTTTTCTTATGACTTTATCCAGATACGGAGCATTGAAGTTCACAATTGATGAAGTTGAGTTGGTTTTGTTTAAAACTCAAACAAAACGAGAGGGAAACGTACTCCTAGTGGTGGCTGTAGGCATCAGAACGAGTTGTCATCCAACTAGTTTACATGATATTAATAAACTTCAAATTTTAAATTTCAGGTAAATTTATTGTCTGCAAGTTCAATCATTTATCCCTCCTCTTTTTTCTATATAATAATAATAATTAATAACAATTATAAGAGCCATGTTTGTCATCTGATGGCACTGCTATGGAAAGATTCAAATAGTGACCCTTGAATTCTGGCGCTGTCTTCTAAGTAGGGCAATAATTACTTACTAGAAGATACTTCATCCAGACACCCAAAACAATCAAACAAGAAGAGTACCACAAGAGCAACAAAGAAGGGCAAAACAGAGCAAGAAACAGAGAACTTAGCTCACAAAAGCTCATCCAATTGCTCCGCGACCTGCTAGTTCCTTGCGAGCCAAAGCCGAGATATCAGCCATAGATGCTCATCAGAGACCTGCCCAGAAACAGTGCAACCATAAATTCTCGTCACTAAGTTCAGGGAAAATGTGGATTAGAATTGTGACACTTCAGATGAATCCGATATTTTCTGTTCAGTGTTTCTTTGCCTATCCATCAGTGCCCAGTATCATACTTGAAATTGTTCAAGATTTTGAGCACACAAATACAGCTAAAAACAAAGAAAACAGGATCTAATCCCAAAGCTATATATAAAGGAAAAGAAAATTTTAATGGGGATCCACCACACAATTCTCTGCCAGCATACCGTAACATAATCATATATACTACTTGCCAGTTTTAACTATCTTCTGACTCTATTCCCTAACTTCTGTTCAGTGTTTCTTTGCCTATCCATCAGTGTCCAGTATCACAAACTTGAAATTGTTCAAGATTTTGAACAAACAAATACAGCTCAAAACAAAGAAATCAGGATTTAATCCCAAAGCTATTTAAAAAATAATAATGGGGATCCACCACACAATCCTCTGCCAGCATAAAGTTATATCCTCCACTACGATAATATAATCATATATACTACTTGCCAGTCTTAACTATCTTCTGACTCTATTCCCTAACTTCAATTTTTCTTGGACTTAATCTACATAATTTTCACCAGTACATGTAGGCAATGGCTTAGCAATGATTAAAAGCAAGAAGATAAAAGACAACCAGAAATCCATACATGACAGACATTAGCAATTGCCTTCTTTTTTTTTTTTAAACCATAATGCCAATACCTATCCTTAATGTCTCACTCTATAATTACAACCAAATACCAAACTACAAATCATATTTCACGTTGTCAACCACTGATTATTACGCTTCATCTATAGACCACTTCATAGTGAGTTTGCTTGTGGAGGCCGTCTTATAATTCATTTTCTATGAAAAACAAAAATACTGACATGTGAGTTGGGCTACATATTTATACTTCTGCATGCTCGGTAAACATTGCAAGAAACCTACAAACCGTGAGACAAGATCCTGATATATTAACATAGTAACATAATTCCTTAGCATATAAATAATGATCTGGGGTGTATGCGCTGTATATACATGGGATACATGATTTTAAATGATGATTATTGGCGATACCAATTCACTCTCATAGTATTTAACAACAATTTTGGGATGTGAAAGTAAGCACCCATTTTGTGTTGTTAATCGTGCATAAATATATCAATATATATTAGAATTACCTAATTAATTTTTTTAGGAACACATTTGATGTCTGTTCATCAGAGACAACCTAACTTTCTTTTACTGCAGACATTTCTACTTTCACTATGAAAGCTGCTTATGCAAAATAAGCAATGCAGAGAGCTACAAAAAACAAAGGAAGCAGAATAGAAGTCATAGTTCAGAGTCCAGAGAGCTGGGCAGTGTCCAGATGCATTATAAGTTTTTTGGTATTGCCAATAACATTTTCTATTGCTTGTAATAATAATACCATAAACTAATAAATTTGTTATAACAATCACCATACAGCTATTTGGCCTTTTAAAATTTCAAGGGATGAAAATTATACATGGAATAAAACCATACCAGATTATCCCCAAAGTCAAATGATAGATCATTTTCTTTGCTGCATTAAAAACAACTCCAACAAGATTACCTACTAAATCAAAATTTCAATCAATTAGACAAGGATGCATGCTCATTGCGATAATTCAAGGAAACCAGTCATGATGGACATGTGTTGCATAAATCCCATTTAAATCAATTGGTATTGATGGATATGACTTGGATATGTTTATGCAAAATTGAATAACATTTCAATTATATCTCCATTTTTGAAAAATCAAACTTTCCCTACATGCAGAATTCAAGCAAAAAGATGGAAAATGAAAATATATCTCACAAGCCAACTAACCAGGAAAGTCACTTTATGCTATCAATAATTACTCAAAGCTTAATTTGTAGCTAACTCTCTCCAAAAGCGAATATGAATCGAACTAAATTTCCTAGACCTGTAAACAAAAAACCTAATCCTATCCTAGAATCAAGATGAAAAATCAGAAAGGAGAAACCTAATCCTAACCTGGAAAGTCACTTTATGCTATCAATAATTACTCAAAGCTTAATTTGTAGCTAACTCTCTCCAAAAGCGAATATGAATCTAACTAAATTTCCTAGACCTGGAAACAAAAAACCTAATCCTATCCTAGAATCAAGTTGAAAAATCGGAAAGGAGAAACCTAATCCTAACCAGGAAAGTCACTTTATGCTATCAATAATTACTCAAAGCTTAATTTGTAGCTAACTCTCTCCAAAAGCGAATATGAATCGAACTAAATTTCATAGACCTGTAAACAAAAAACCTAATCCTATCCTAGAATCAATATGAAAAATCAGAAAGGAGAAACCCAAATGGAGAAAATAAAACAAGAGAGCAAAATCTAATAACCAACCTGAAATTGAGAGGTTGCATCATATCATAGGTCAGATCTAGGCAAGGGAAGCCTTTTCTTCTCCTCACCGTCCAATCTCTATAACGGCTAGATTTTCCATAACAGCCTCTCTTTCTGAAGCATGCGCCAAGATCTCTTCCAAACAGCTAGTTTTTCTTTTAAATATGTAACTGCCAGTTTTATAATGTGAAATTCTCCAGGACATACAGTGAAGAACCATGGCGATTGGTCTCATAGGTGAGAACCCAAATTTCAACTCTCATGCCATAGAAACGAGTCTACCTTCTTAAAATTGTCTGATGTGAAGCTATATGGGTATGACTGTTGGGATAGGGAAAACGTCTGTTATAACTCTGAGTGCAAGGTGTTTCAGTACTCATTTCAATTGGACAACGGCTTACTTAGGTGCCACACGAAAAGAGTTCTGCTCAATGGTCGTCATTCACCAGGCTTCTGAGGAACAACCTGCTTAAGACTCCCTAAAACCAAAAGCAATAACGATTCGTTATTAGAAGAAGAAGAATTTGCCAGTGAAAATGGTCATGTCAGTTTTGTGAAGCTGGATAGAGCCCATACCAAGAGACATCATCAGTTTTGTGAAGTTCTTCCTCTGGTTTTAAGTCGCAATTGGAGCGTTTGAAGTCCTCTGTATTTGTCTTTCTGCTTCTGGGTTTAGAAAATTTACTTGTTGAGAAGGAATTGGAAGAGGTGCAGGCGGAAGAGAGTATAAAGGGGGTATTGTCAGATCAACGAATTGCAGCAATAAAGAGGCTGAAAAATATTAACGTTGGAGCCAAACAACCTTCGGGATGGAACCGTCCATACAGATAACGGCTAGTTTTTTTAAGATTACATAGTTAGTAGCCAATATCTTGGTAACAGCTTCATTTTCTTGAACTAGTTTTTTGTTTAGAAATAAACGGCTAGTTTTTTTAAATAGGGTAATTGCCCAACGGCGCAATATCGATAGCTATATTGTGCTTCAGTGTATATATAACTAACAGCTCCTCTCTCTTCCTCTTGTTTAATTTCGTGGGCAAAGCTGCTAGGGAATTAGGATCATTGGATTAAGAAATTAGCAGTTTCATCATTCATCCGATACCATGGCGTTTTGTTGCCTTCGATAGCCATTTCTGAATGGTTGGTTGGATGGTGGGAGGAATTTGAATTCAGTGGCAACGATGACATGACACAGTTGATTCTAATTCAATCCTCCAATGGTGGTTTCTGCTTCTCTGCAGAATCCTCCATGAATCGGCTTAAGTGAGGTCAGTCCGATACACATGCATTGGTTTTTCTTTCTTGCTTATGAATTACAGAGATTTGCGAGTATCTGTCTTGCTTTGGTTGTACTTTGATTCTAATACTCTCTGGAGAGAATACATACTGATCAAATATTTATACTATGCATCATTGATTCCGGTATAATATTTATACAGAATGTGCATGCCCCTTCCAGTGTTGATCCCAGAAAAAATGTATGGCCATATTAAATAAGACGAACGATTCTTTATACTCCTCTTCTTCTTTTTTTTAAGTTATGCTTGATCATTAGAAGAAACTTACTCTGGTTCCCTTTCCCACCTATTGAATGTGCATATTTATTCCTCAAGGGAAATTGAATGGAGTTAGAATGTTATTCCCAGAACTAAAAGGTTCTCAGAATCCATAGGTATTTCTCAAAGGCTTGGCATCACCAACAGAGATAATGATTTCAATTTTTTATGTTAACCTCTTAACGGCTTATTCTTCTTCTTCTTCTTCTTTTGTCGTATGAAACATTTTAGGTTTGTATATTATGCATATGAATGATTAACATTCTCTGTTTCAATTCTCTCTTCTTGTTTCCCTTCTTATTTCATCAAGGATGGCCACTTATCACAATTGAAGTGTTTGAAGTTTTCTGTATTTGTCTAATTTGGGGTTTTCTGATTAGAACCAAAAAAAACTATGGGTTCATTTATTATGCATAAATGGTTAACCAAACAAATATGATTTCAACTTTTGTCCAACACATATTTTCAAATTTTTTATGTTATCTCTCAACTGGTTCTCAGAATTCTCACTTTTTCTCCCCATGATCATTTTGGGTTAGTTTATTATGCATAAATGATTAGCCCTGTCTGTTTCAATTTCCTCTGTTCTAGTTTCCCTTGGTTCATCAAGGATGATCATGTATGACAATGGAATTGCTAAGGCTTTGCATCACCAAAAGAGATAATGGATGTGCTTCGGATCTGGGGAACGTAACAGATGACATGGATGCCTTGCAGGTGATACCTTTGAAGGGTATGATGATCAACGAGGCTTTTGTTCTCTTTTGGGTCTTCTGCTTTCCTGATTCTCTGTTTCTCTTTAAGTCTGTGAACTTGGGAGATGCTTCTTATTACTGGTTTTGCTTTCTGGAATGCTGGTATGAGCTATTGGTATGCATAGAATTTTGGAAGAAGACTATAATGCTTTTAGTTCAAATATTTCTTTTTATTGTTTATTTTTTTCTTTGATAATTTAAAATTGAAATTTTGTTCAATTTTCTGCTAACAATAGAGATTAGCTTCCTCCTCTTTCTATTCTCTTCTTCTATCGGGATTATCTTACTGTATTAAGTTGCATATATATCTTGACTTGGAGAATATACTTTGTATCCCGTTTTTCTGCCACTCTTGATAATTTAAACAGATTATCCTTTTTTAACCCAAAAAAAATATTTTTTAATGAAATACCTGAAAAACACTCTCCCCTTGAATTACTCCATTCAATAACATTCTTATAATTCTTTTTTTTTTTTTTGCTCATTCGCAAATTGTCCCCTCAACTTAGCTGTACAGATCACTCTAGAATATCAAATTAGGTCCTTGAAGCAAAACTCAAAAACTACGTTTTAGTTATTACTAATTTCAGAAATATGATGTGAAATTGTTTGCGAGATGAATTGGAGAAATATTATCCCTTGACTCTTGCTTGCTTTTTGGATGACTGATATGACCAATTGAAAGAATTTGGTTCAGGGAATTTCAGAGAGCTCGTTGCTATTTGGGAAGACGGTACAACTATTAATGAGTAGGCATGGAACGATGGAAGAAGAGCTATTAATTCAAATATTTCTTTTCATTGTTGATTATTTTCTTCGCTATTTTAAAATCAAATTTTGTTGAATTTTTTGCTACAATGGAGATTAACTTCCTCTCCTCTTGTTCTCTTCATCTATCTAGATTATCATTCTGTATTAACTGCATATTTATCTTGACTTAAACAACAAACTACTATATTAGCTACATATTTATCTTGACTTAGATAACAAACATGATACTTTGTGATCAGTTCTTCTGCCGCTTCTTATAATTTAAACAAAATTTCTTTTAATGAAATACTTGAAAAACACTCTCCCTGAAAACTACTCCGTTCAAAAACATTATTGGGATTTTTTTTTTTTTTTGGGTAAATAGCAAATTTTCTCCTCAGCTTAGCTTGTTGTCCAGATTACCCTTGAAAAGTTGAATATTGAGTTGGTCCCTTGAAGCTTAACTCAAAACCTATTATTAGTTATCACTAATATGTTATTAGTTCATTTGAAATATTCCTATTAGATCAATTTCAGATACATTATGTGAAATAGTTTGCAAGATAAATTGCAAAAATTCTACTTCCTGAAGCCTCTGTATGTAGTAGGAGTATCTCCAAGTAAGCTGTTTATCTGATTGCATAGCCTTTGTATGCAGGAGTATCTACTAATAATCTATTTATTTGTTTGCATATTTGTTACACCCTTTTGGCATGAAATGAAGCCGCCGACAATAAACTTGACCTTAGATGCTGTGACTAATTTTTCTTTCACTCAATGTTTTATAGGCTTCAAATTCTTCTAATTACTAATGTTTTCTTGTGCTCTTTTCTATTTTTTGTTAAACTATTAATATGAAAAACAAAACTTTTAAGATTAACCAAATAATCAGAGAGGGTAAAAAACAATATTTTGCTTAATACCATATAATTCAAATCATATTATGGGAGAATATGGGCTGCTATGTTTCTACTAGTATGCTGAAGAGTTTCATGAACATCTCATAGTTTTGGTTGTTCAACACTGAATTTAACGTAGAATCATAGAAGTTTTAAATGTTGTGCCTATTCTAGTTTTAATATGTTGACTGCATCCAACTATAGCTCTCCTCCCCGCATTCTCCTCCCCTTATTAAGGTATTGTATTGCTCAGGTAAATATATTTCTTTCTGTCACAAGACGCAATACAAGATTTTTGACACATATATACAAAATGAAATATATATATATATATACACATATAGTTGTCAAAACATATATATATATATATATATATCTAATTTTTTAAAATGCAAAGCATGTTGCTCTACATTCTATAATTTTTGTTCTTAAGTAATGGAAGGAGCATCCCAATATTTTTTTTATTTTCTTTTAATTTGAGGGACAGAAAGCTAGTGGCTCCACATTCTTATATATATATATATATATATATATATATATATATAATTTGAAGCTTGCGTCCCCTATATTAATTTGCCTTTTATTTTTTTATAGTCTCATTAATTTTTTATTTTTATTTTTAATTATATAAAGGTATCTATTTTTTATAATTTATATAATTTAATTTTTGTAAATTGATTTGAATATTTTTGGGTAAAAATATTTTTTAAAATTTAATTTGTACAAAAAATTATTCTTTTTTATCTATAAAAAAGTTAATTTAATATAATTCTTTAGAAATATTATTTATGTAAATTTAATTTTTTAAATTTTTAATTAATTTTCTTAGAAATATTAATTTTTGAAATTAAATTATAACTTAATATATATATATATAAAATAAATTTATTAATTGATTACTATAAATTGATATTGGCTGAATAAAAAATAATAAATATATTACAAAATAGATTTAAAAGTTTAATTAACTAATATAAAAATAAAAAATATAGAAATTGAAACAAATAAAGGAAAAAAAGAAAAGATTAATATTAGTCATCACCCGTAATAAATGCTTGTCCCATATTGAGACATTCTTCTTATTCATTGTAGTCAGCATTATACTAGTCGTTGTTTTTCCTCTTTTTCATCCTTCTCTTTGTCTTCTTTCTTGCCATCATCATCGTCATCTTCTTCTTCACATGATTCACTTTCCACCTGATTATAAATTTATTGAGAATTTTAAGTTCTATTGAGGGAACTAAAAAAGTAAAATAAGTTGATTTGGGATGAAAAAATTCTACCTATTATAGTTGGTAAGACGACCTTTATTGTCTAAAAAAAATATTGACGTACTCAGCATTGAATGTAAATGTATGTAAACAATAATGTTAGTGGTACCTATTAAATTGCATTAGCTATGTCATCAATGTGAAGAAGGATGACTCCGTATAGAGAAATAGAGACATTGATGGTATATAATAAAAAGGTGCAAAGGAAAACGGACTAGCATCTCCACTAACTATCTATGCCAAGACAAAAGAAGGACCAACACATTTAAAATCTCTATGCATGGGGGCCATTGTGTAGGATGATAACCACCAATCATTGGTTCTCTAAATGAGACAGACTCATAGCTTCTCTTTCCTAGTCTAACATGAAGCTCTGGAAATATGGGTAGATTAGGTGCTAATGGAGTAGGCTAGAAGATGAGCATATTTCAATGTTCGCCTAAGGCATGCAATATGATTTAAATATCATCGCTTGCCTTCTGCCTTAAGCCCCCACAACTAAGCATTGGAGAGTCAATGATAACAAGTCTATATAAGTCTTGCAACCCATTAACCTGTAAAATGAAAAATCAATTATTTAATATTTAGATAGCATAAATATATATAGAATGAGAGAAAATACAAAAGATGAAAACTAGGTAAAAACCTAGGGAACCACTTAGGATGGATCCACTATCAAGCATATCACTAAGGTTGTTCTAGACCAACACATGTATTCTTATATGTGATCCATAAGTCTATCTTCAAGATCATTCTAGGACATCACTTGAGACTATGAACATCATGTGTTCTTGCCACCAGTCTTTATGAACCTTTCCTTTTAATTGAAGTGTGTGTAGCGAATATTGATTTTGGAAGTCTAAGTAGATTAGAGGAACCCATATGATCGTTTGCTTTCTACCTTAAGCCCCCATAACTAAGCATTGGAGGGTCAATGATAATAAGTCTATATAAGTCTTCTAACACATTAACATATGAAATGAAAAATCAATTATTCAATGCTTAGATAGCATAAATATATATAAATGAGAGAAAATATAAAGATAAAAACTATGTAAAAACCCAAAGAACCATTTATAGGATGAATCCACTATCAAGCATATCACCAAGGTCATTCTAGACCACGCATGTATTCTTACATGTGATCCATAAGTCTATCTTCAAGATCATTCTAGGATATCACTTGAGGCAATGAACATCATGCGCTCTTGCCACCAGTCTTTATGAACCTTTCTTCTTAATTGAAGTGTGTGCAATGAATATTGGTTTTGGAAGTCTAGGTAGATGAGAAGAACCTATAGCTTGGGTAGATCAAGTGCTAGTGGAGTAAGCTAGAAGAGGAGTATATCTTGATATTTTTCTAAGGCAAGCACCATGACTGCCTTAAGCCCCCATAACTAAATGTTAAGGGGTTAATAATAACAAATCTGTATAAGTCCTCTAGCACATTAGCCTATAAAATGAAAAATCAATAGTTTAATGTTTAAATAGTATATATATATATATATATAAAGAGAGAAAATACAAAGATAGAAACCAGGTAAAAAGCTTGGGAACCACTTATGGGATGGACCCACTATTGCGTATGTCTTTAATACTAACGTGTGTAGTCTAACATGTGATCCATAAGTTTATCCTCAAGGACATTCTGGGTGATCACTTGAGGCAATGAACATCATGTGCTCTTACTGCCAATCTTTTTGAATCGTTTCTCTTAATTCAAGTGTATGCAGTGATCCTATGTTGAATGGCTTTCTAGGGATATGCTGTACCTTATTAAACTAGTAGAGAATGCGGTTAGCGTGATACCACTCAACTAGTAGGTAAAAAGCTTGGGAACCACTTATAGGATGGGCCCACTATTGCACATGTCTCTAATACTAACACATGTAGTCTAACATGTAATCCATAAGTTTATCCTCAAGGACATTCTAAGCGATCACTTGAGGCAATGAACATCATGTGCTCTTGCTGCCAATCTTTGTAAATTGTTTCTCTTAATTCAAGTGTGTGTGGTGATCCTATGTTGAATGGCTTTCTAGGGATATGTTGTACCTTACCAAACTAGCAGAAAATGCAGTTAACGTGATACCACTCAACAATTCAGAAGCATAATATAAGGCTATATATACCATGTAGTAAGCATTACTAAGTATTACTTGGAAATTACTTATAATAAAAGATTGTTACTTTGTGATATAGTCATAACATGAAAAAATAAGTAAATCTTCAACCATAAACTTCATCATCTTTTATCTAATCTAATCTAGCAATATCCTATACTACCATAAAGATTTTGTAGTCAACCGTGGATGCTGTAAGACATGTCGCCACCTGTGAAAGGTATGAGAACACACATTAGTCATATATCACTGACAAGCTCAAATTTGTACAAAAACTAATACCTAAAGCTTAGGTGGTCTAATGGGATAGATAGTCATCTCCAAGTCAGGTTATGGGAGGCTTCGTGGAGCAAGGTAGGTTTGCGCATCTAGCAAGTTTGTGCATGCTTCTATAAACTAGAAAATACTCAATACTCAACTTCTATCCATCTAGTGTCTCTTGTGGTGATGTCACAACTATCAACTCATTGCAAAGAACTAGCCAATTGTAGTCTATCCATCCAAATACTATATCTCCCATACATGGTAGACCTAATTGGTAAGGTGGAAGGCGTGTGTCTTTGATCGCCATCTCTCAACAAAGGTCAACACAAGTGTGGCATTGAAGTCGAAATGTCCAAGTTTTGAGATGCCCTAGAAACCGGCCTATATGAGGTATGAAACAATTGCAAGGGGCATTGAATATATGATTTGACTGTATGATTTGCCATATACACAGAATTCTATCTTCTTGTGTCATTGCAATGGAGGCATTGTCATAAATTCAGTAAAACTACTTTAAAAAAAAAAAGTAATTTTTAACTTACCCGTCTTTACAAAATAGCTTAAAAGACGTGTTGAAACTATAAGTATAATAGAGAATTGTCTTCTAGTCCTGAATTAACAACACTATGACAAATAACCATGATAGGTTGCAAAAACTGAAATATTTATCATAAATAACGCAATACAAATATGTATCATAAGCAATTAATTTTCTATTATGTTAGTAATTTAACACAAATTACATAAGCATTTCATAATTTGCCCCTTCAATGAGTCAAAAATATATCATATATATATATAAGTCAAATTTAATTCAAATACAAGTGATATATAATTCAACACAAATATATGTAATATGCAATTTAATTCTACAACTATGGCTATCTGCACGGCTAACGGGAGGGGCATGTGGAGCAATTATGTCTGGTCTCTCTGCATAACTCACATCTTTATTATCCTTAGAATTTTTATCAATCCATCTCATTTCATATTTGTGAGGACTTAGGTTAATCTTTGTCACAAATCATCAAAAGGTCAAGGACCAATTGAGATCTAGTCATGGGGCTAATGAACTTCCCCCATCGATCAATCTTGTACATTATAAGTATAGTTTTGAGGCAGAAGACATTATGCACAAATTGTAGCAAGTCAATATAAACCTTAGGACGTGCAATAAAGAGATGTTGATAGGGATGCTTCTCCACAGTCACATGTTTGGTTCGTATGGCTAACTTACAAATTTGTCTATAATAACCTTAAACTCTGATAACTTTCTATCAAAATTGCATACTAATAAGGTGGATGCTCTTGTAATTCTTGTTGAAATTTTTTCCTAGATATCCGCAAAAAATAAGTTGCCTACCTGCATCTAAGCAAATATGGTTTATGTCTGCTCAACTCAGTATTTGTTCAACTAGTATATGGTTGCCTTGACCAAATCGATTATAAATAAGAATCTAACACCTTTGAATATGTTATTTATACACTCAGCTAAGTTCATTGTCAAGTACTCCTAACAATGCACATCCACATCGTATATACACAACCACTTGCTCTTTGGCATGCTATCCAATTTTCCTCTTCTGCATGCAATTGTTGTAATTACACCAATTATTCATCAACCAAGTGGCACTTATTCAAGTATCTAATATTGACAAACTTTTTCCAACTACTTATTCTTAAATGTTGTATTCAAATTACTTGTAACATGTTGCAAATAAAATATGTGATATATGTGGGGTGATTGCCAACTATTTGGTGAGTCTATAATGGTTGCTAATATTCCTAAATGTCAATCAGATATCAAATAAATGCTTTACTTGTTTGGCATAACTCACCACCTAAGGTTATTTGGAAACCACCTTTATATCTCATACATTTTCCCTTCGACAATGGTGAATATAAGGGCTATAACTGTTCTTACCTTGTCTTGTAAGCTTGCAATTAGCAAATCCCTTTGTACTTCTCATAAAAAAACATACCATCGACTTAGATGATTACTTTCAAGTGGTCAAATGTATCAATGCAAGACTTAAATGTCCAGAGCACCTATGAAACATAATTATCAGTTTCACATCTGATGCTATGTATAAGCATTCCTTAATAACAAATTCAAAATATAAATCGAAATTAAAGTGTTGCATAGTAGACAACCATCTCGGTACAATAACATATAATTGCTCCTATTTCCTATAGGTAGGTGATTGTAATTATTGATTGCTTACTAAATCATGTTTTTTTTTTGTAGGATACAATATATCTAAATATATTATGTATTCTCTTGATGACATCACTTACAAAAATAGAAGGATTTTCTATCACCATTGACATAATATTCGATGATATTATATCAGAGTCTAACTTTAGGTGATCTTGCGATACCATGAAGGATATGCATGTATACAAGCTCACATACTTCGTGATCCACCAATCACTTTCTCCCTCCAATTGGTAAGCCTTTACTTGCTAATTACATCAAACATCATACTCCAAACAATAATACTTGACGTACTTCACTAATAATTGATGCACCCTATATGTATGGTGTGTGTGCACTAAGTAAAGTTTCACCACACAGTTCATTAACTCTTATCAAATAACTATATGCTAACATGCATCTCTTGGTCATCATTTAAATCATTTGCCCCTTCCATTTTTTTATTAAAAATTTTAATTTAAACTACTAAATCCACACACAGAGAGAGACATACATACATACACACACACACACACATATATATATACATGTATGATGTTATTCTTTTCCTTCATTTCATTTTTCTTTTGTTTCTCATTTTTTTATTTTCTCACTATCTTTCTTCCTCTATTCCTATTTCCCTCTTACTTTTCCCTTTTCTTTTTCCAAATTGCCCTCAATTTCAAGCAAATTTTATATACTGCCTCTTCTACCTTGTACCTAATCTCTTTTTTTTTTTTTGGTTTTCCAGCTTCTTAATCACTCATATTCTTCGCATCTTGCTTTGTTTCTTTGCGTTTTAACTGTGCTTTGTAAATATATATTTTTGTACAAATTGACAATTATAAATTTTTATGTTTCATTAGATGAATTTTTGTCTTCAAAATGCTCAAAACTATTCATTGAATTATTACAATGTAGTTCGGTGATGGTGTATTTTTTTTATATCTATTATACATTACATAAGTACTAAGTAGGTATAGAACTATATTCTTATGAATATTTAGATAGTAAAATTGTTGATATTAGTATAAATTTTTTTTGATACACTATTCATTTTAAGTTAAATTTAAATTTATTTCTAGATTTATAATGAAATTAGGTTATTGTTAGTGAATTAAATCTCATTTAAGTTAATTCAAAAGTTCAAAGGAAAATATTTTACTTAAATAATACAATATAAAATATAATTTTTTCAAAATAGAATATAAGAAAACTTTTTAAAGAAAAAAGAATTTTTGTTACCCTTCTAAGTTCTAATCGAACTCAAGTGTATACCATCCACAAACCTTGTAAATCCTTAAGCTTTAGGAAGTCATTTAAGAAAACTTCAATTCTCCTCTCTTACAATGCAGGTTGTTCTCTCTTAGGCAACCCTTGCTTAAGTCTAAAGTTTATTTGATGCTACCTTCTATTGTAAATGTTGTTCTTTTCTTATGGTTTGCTACATGTTTTACAACCCAACAACAACATTAACTAAGGTTAGATCCATATGCCTAGTCCCAAGTGCTTCATTTCTTATTGCTTTAGTGACCCTACCTTTTTAACCACGACCAAGTCCGTAGCCAACTCCACCTTTAGGTGTAATAACCATGAACAAATTATAGAAAAAAAATACAACAACAATAACAAGTCTTTTTTTGGTAGATGGGGTCAGTTACATAAATCAAATGATGCTATAAAGTTCTATTATGAATTATATTTTTAGACAATTCATTTAAATCTAAATCCTTTTTAATGGCTTTTGCCTATAATTTTTCTTGATTTTCCTTTATCTCTAACTATTAGATTACTCTCAATTTGATCTACTGTCTTGATTGAGGTTTCTATAGGTTTTTTCTACATATGTCCAAACTATCTAAAGTGTGATTCTAAAATCTATTTCACGATAGGTGTGATCTCAATTTCTTTATAATACAGTCATTTCGAATTCCATTTTATCTAGTATGTCCACTCATTCAACACAATATTCTTATCTCTACAATATTGAAATTATTCTTATATTAATTTTTTATTACCCAATATTCAATTTCATATAACATTGTAAGTGTTATAACTGTGAAATAAAATTTATTTTTAAACCTGAATAGTACTCTTCTATCATAAATAATACCCAAAGCACTATTCTATTTCATCTATCCTGTTTAAATTTTATGATTTACATTTTTCTATATTTTCCTATTATGTTGTATAATGGATCTAAAATATTTAAATCGTGTGGCTTGTAGCATGGTATGTTCTCTAACTTTCACCTCTACACTAGAATTAATGTGTTTTTTGCTAAATTTATATTCTATATACTATATTTTACTTCTACTTGAACAAAATCTATATACTTTTAAAACTAGTCTCCACCTCTCTAACTTCTTATTTATTTTTTCTCTCTATTGTCTAACTAAAATTATATCATTCACACAAAAAAAAATGTATTGTGGCACCGACTCTTAAATATATTCAATGAGTACATCCAAGATTAAAGTGAAAAGATAGTGGCTCAAAGTTAACGCTTAATACAACCCAATGGTTATCAAAATATCCTTTATAGGCTCACCTTCTATTTTCACACTAGTTGTAACCCTATTATACATATTCTGAATTATTCAAATATAAGTAATACAAACTTTTTTTCTCTAAAACCTTTCACAAAACCTCTCTTAACACCTTATCATATACCTTCTCTAAATCAATAAACACCATGTATAAGTCTTTTTTATTCTTTTGATATCTCTCATCAATCTTTGCAACAAGTACATTGCTTCCATAATCAACCTTCCAAGTATAAAACTAAATTGATTCTCTATAATTTTAGTCTTTTACCTTAATCTCCACTCAATTATCTTCTCCTATAATTTCATAGTATGGCTTGTGAACTTAATTCTCCTATAATTTACATAATTTTGTATGTTCCTTTTATTTTTATAAATATGAATTAAAATACTTTTTTTCCACTCGTCTGACATTTTCTTAAGCCTCATAATCTTGTTTAACAACTTTGTGAGCAAACTTATATATTTCACTTCTAAACCCTTTCATATCTTAATAGGTATATTATCTAGTCTAATTGTTCTTTCATTCTCCATCATTTTTAATACTTCTTTTACTTCTAACTCTCTAATCCTACAATAAAAAATATATAATTTTAGTCATTCTCTTTAATGTCTAATCTATCCGAATGTAATAAAATCTCATGCTCTTCATTAAATAGTCTGTAAAAATAGCCCTTATACCTTTGTTTGATATCTTATTTTGTGATCAAGACTTACTCTTCTTTATCATTAATACATTTCACTTAGTTCACATCTTTTATCTTTCTTTTCTTACTTTTAACTAGTTTGTAAATATTTTTTTTTTAATTTTAGTGCCTAAAGATTGGTATAACTACTCAAATACCCTAACTCTTGCTTTACTCATTGCTTTCTTAGTGTCTTTCTTAACTACCTTATATTTTTTTCAATTTTCATCACGTTTACACAAAAATCACGCTTTGTTCCTTTTTAACTTTAACCTTATCTTGCACATTTACATTCCACCACTAAGATCCTTTATCTTTAGGTCCAAAACTCCTTGATTCATTAATATCTCTTTTGCCACCTTTTGAACTTCTTTGGCCACCTCATCCTATATGTCATTAACACTTCCTTATGTTTTTCAAAATCCTTCCTCTAAGATCCTTCTTTGCAAACTCTTTTTTTTTATCTCCTTTCAATTATCACCACTTGATCCTTAATACCTTATTTTGGCCTTTTACTCTTTACTCTTCTCTTAACTCGAATATTCATATCCAAGACCTTATATTAAGTAGTTAAATTCTCTCAAAGTATAACTTTGCAATCCATGCATATTTTTTTGTCTATTTTCCTTAACAACAACAATAATAACAAGGCCTTTTTCCTACTAGGTGGGGTCAGCTATATGGATCAAACAACGCCATAAAGTTCTCTTTTTGTCTACTTTCCTTATTAGAAAGAAATCAATTTGAGAGTATACTTCCTCACTTTTATAAGTGATAAGAAGCTCCTCGCACTTTCTAAAACAAGTTTTAACTAATGTAAAGTCAAATGTTAATAAAAAGTCTAAAATACCTTTACCGTTTACATTTGCTTCCTCTAAGCCATATCTCCCATGCAAACTTTCGTAATATCTAGATGCACTCCTTACATGATTATTAAAATCCCTTCCTTAGAGGATCTTTTCTCTTAATGGTATTTCTTAAATTAAACCTTCCAAATCCTTCTAAAACTTTACCATGTAATATTCTTCTAATTTTACTTATGATGCGTAAATACTAATAAAATTAAAAGTTTCTCTTTTCACTATATATTTTAATACTATGATTATATCTCCTCACCTTTTTACATCTATCATAATATTTTTTTCAATATTTATTCACAATTATACCTACACTATTTCTAGATTTAGTCTTATCGGTGTACCAAAGTTTAAAACTTGAAGTGTCTAACTCCTTCACTTTTTCACCTACTTATTTAGTTTCTTATAAGCACATAAAATTAATTCTTTTCCTAATCATGGTATCTACTAGTTTCATTAATTTACTTGTAAGTGTATTTATATTTCAAGTTCCAAAACAAATCTTATTTTCACAAACTAGTTTCTTTATCCACATTCATTTACAAAAAATGTGAGAATCTTTATTTATTTTTTACTACACCCAAATGTCAATATAGTCACTCTCGCTCATTTGACACTATTCTCGAGCTATATAGCATGTTGCTTCTGGCCAACAACTTAGCATTAACTCTAACACATCGATGATCTATAACATAAAGATTTAACAAAGTTTTATGTTAGCTGTTAACTATCTGACACAACTTTTCTCTTTTCTTGGGATTTAGGACTGACTATAAAATCATTTGCATTAAACCATAACATAGCAAAGTTTGTAGAAAAAAATGATGATAAAATAAAATAATAGAAAATAATCAAGACTTGATCATAAATTTAGATAAAAAAAGTTAATAAAAAAATTAGAGCTAATCATAATATTTTAAAAAATACTTATGTAATACCTTTAAATTTTAATTTATAATAAAGTTCATAATAATTAAAATAATTTAAGAGAAGAATTAAAAAAACAATGTTATATAAATAAATTACTTAAGGTTTTAAAAAAAACTAAGCCTAATAAATTTTAGAATAATTTTGAAACTAAAAATTAAGGTAGTTGTCATATTTATTGAGATAATTTAGTTTCTTAAAATCATAAAAAATTTGGGGAGAATTATAAATAAAGATCCAGAGTTAAAAAAATATATATTTTGCAAGACCTCTTACTATTGTTTTATGATAAATTATCATTAATTTTAACTAAAATTAATGATATTTAGTGATAATAGGTCATGTAAAATAATTTTTTTTAATTTTGGGTCCTAATTTGTAATTCTTCCAGAAATTTTATTCCTTATTGCATTTATACCAAGTACCCATCGTGCCCTTACATTTGCCTAGCTTGGTGGCTTTTTGGTCATTTACTTAAAAAATGGTGGATGCAGATCAGAGGAGAATGGAGCTTCCTGTTCCTCCTTCCACCTGCTCTGTGAGATCGTCCCAGCTGCAACATTTTAAGTAGTGTTGCCTAATCCGACAACATGAATGCCAAACTCTGATTTGTTACGAACAACCTCAATTGTTGATCGTTCGAGTACCAGAACGGCAGTAGTAGAATATCAGTCTGACAGCTAACACATACTGAATCCTCGCTTAAAGATGGATCATAATATAATAGTATGATTCAACTCTGATCTGTCACAGCTTTCACACACGCCGAAATCTTGAAAGCTACGAGAAACTTCTCAGACAATGCAGAGGAGTATTTCCCGACGGGAGAGAAAAGGCAGTGAAAAAACTCGAAAGAGAAGTAGCAGTAATACTAGTGGGGAAAAAAAACTTACCTACAAGAAATTTCTTTTGCATTTTGATTCTGGGCAATGACTTTCCTTTGGAAAAGATTTCTAAACTAAAACTTAACAGTATCTTTCCTAGTTTCCCTTGTCGCAGTATCCAGAGTCTTGTTTTATTTCCTTGCCGCAGTATACGGTGACTTTCATCTGGCTCAACTTACCCTTTTTCTTATTGGGCTCAGGGGGCCCTCTATTGCTCAGGATTGGTCCAAAGGGAGAAAGGCTTCTTTGCAATTGTGGTGGGATCAGTGGCGGTGCAGTCAAGCCCTTTGGAAACCTTTATGTTCTTTTAGTTAAAATATGAAAATAAAAAAGAAGGTTGAAAATGACAAAATAAACTGACTGGATATTCATCTATTAAATATATAAGTATATTATATGAAAATATTATTAATTTTTTTAAAATTATTCATCTATTAAATATATAAAATATTATATAAATCAGATATTCATAAAACTATATTACCTAATCAAATTAGTGTATCAATCATGTATATCTCCATCGTATTGCAAATTATACAAATCAACGTATCTTGTATCCATACTCGTATCTCGTACCTTAGCGAATTATGTATTAGGCAACATTGGTTTTAAGCTCCATCTTCTTCATTTTTCATTTTAATTGTTGCCTTCATTTCTCTCAATCTAGTTCGGTCTAAGTGAACCGCCATGGTTAAAGCTTTGACTCTTCCTTCTTAGCGCGTTTTGCTGCTCTATTTGTTATGAAGCAGAGGGTTAAGGGTTCAGTCTTAAGTTTTCAAGTTCTTCCCTCATCGTTAACTTGGGTCGATCTTCCTTGAAAAAAATTTTTTTCCATGTTTTGAAGCTCGTTCTCGTGTTTGGGCTTGTCTTTGTAGTTACTACAGCTTTGTCACTTTTGGGCGTGTTTATTTATCAATTTCGACCACACTCCTACTTACTTAGGCGATGAAATATTCTTCTAAGTTAGACTATTCTATTTCCTTATTTTCACCCTTGCCTGTTCAAGCTTTCATTTTCTTCTTGGATCTAAAGACTTGGACTGCGGGGAGCGTTTTCTTCATGTGTAAAATATCTTTTATTCTCAACTAAAGTTGTTCTTTAATCGTAGTATAGCTTGAGGTCTAGGTGTGTTGGCGCGCATAAAGGAGATTTACCTCCAGTGGTAAGGGTTTGACCTTATTTTTGAGAAAATTATATTTAAGGATTAAGAATTAAAAATATTTATTCTAAAAAGACATATTATCATTATTTTAGAGTTAATTATCATTGATTTTAATAAAAAATAGTTGAATCTAATAGTAATACATCTTTTAGAATAAATATTTTTATTTTTGAATCCTTCTTTATAATTTTCCCCTTATTGAATTTAAGAGAAACATTAATTAGATTGAATACATTAAACTTGGTCAGCTTTGGGGAAGGAATTAGCTTGATAATTTGGAGTTCAATTTTAGATCCACGTGAATTAGGTTGTGGGGTTGCTGTAAGATACAGTTAGTACCTGGCTTAATTGTGGTCTTCTCTCTTTATATGTTAGACCTTTTAAGCAAATATTATTGATGGAGGATACTTCGATTTGATTTGGAGCAAGGACTACCTGTTGAAACTTTTAATTGGGCTTCTATAGAAATGATTTCAACATTCTTTATTTTATTATGCATTGAGTTAGAAAGGGGTGTGGATTACGGTTAAAGTAAGAATAGAAGAAATTGCAAAGTAACTCAATAAACATGGATGGAATAATTACAAATTAAGAGTTTTTTCTGGTTTTTTTTTAGGGGGGGAGGTTAGTTGATGGTCATTATAAGGCTTTTGGCATCAAGTAAGTAGGATTACCATGATTCTTTCGGAATCATTAAATCAAATAATGATAGCATTTTTCCTTTGGGTATTTAGGAGGCTTTTAGTAAGTAAAGAACGTCCCATTGAGATTTTATTATTCGTACTAATTTTGCCATCACAATTATAAACTATGAATTCACATGATTTTTCTTTCTTTTGAAAATTTTAATGCATGAAATATTTTTTGAAAATTGATTTATTAAATTTGAAATCCCTGAGTTTGTAAAGGATTGATGCATGCATGGAATTAATGAGAAAAATCCATACATGACCAAAATGGTTTTCATAGAGGGATTATAAGCAAAACATTAGTTGTTCATAGCAATTCTATTAATCCTTGATTTGTCTTGACTGGTACCCAGCTAGCAAAAGGTATAGGACATGTGACGACCATAACACGTGGAACAAAGAAATGTTATTTTATGTGAATTGAGTTTTCACAATAGACTTATTTTACGTGAGATTTCAACTTTCGACAAATTTGATTATTTATTCACGTAAGTTCTGTGCCTACAATGACTATTCTATTTTGAAATGATCTTTCTTGCATAATTGTTTTAAGAAAATTTTTTTTGAAAGATCATTAATTTAAATTTTGAAGTTGTAGGCTCATTTTATGATTAATATTGTTTTTCACTTATTTATGATTTTGCAGCAGTAAAAATTTATTAAAAATGTTTTTGTATTTTGGGTGTTTATAATTGCTTGGCCCATTAAGAAGTATGGACTTCTAACCCTAAGATGAATATTATAATTGTCACAGTATTTCAATAAATCATTAAATAATTTATCCCATTTTTCTTAGTTATAAATTTGATACATTGTAAGACATTATTTATTTATTTAGCAATTTGAGATTTCAAGTTATAGAGTTAATCTAAGCCCTCTGAATCCCGCATTGACCTTGTGGGCAAAGTTTATTTTAATGTAATTTAATTTATTATTTTTTTTGTATCATAGATGTAACTCTACATAACTCACAAGCAAGATCTCCCTCCTCTTATACCTGTTTTAGTGGATAGGAATGAGAGTGGAACTCTCTTGTTATTTAGTTGTTTTGATGTTTGATTGTAAAAATTTTGAAAAGTCTAAATTTTAGATAAAATTTTACTGAAATTTCTACAAATTGGTAGAACCAAGTACCACTTGCTGGTTTTGAAATAAAGTTTGGAATTATTCCTGTGAATTACTTCTCAAGTGATTCTTATGTAAACACCTATACCTTGAAGGATTAGAAGATAATTGAATTGAGAGACGAGGCTTGGGAATTATAGTCGCACTCCAATTTCTGGGATATGACATTAGGAGTCAAAGTGGTGTCAGCCAGTTATAAGCCTCGTTAAAGATTGTTGTCCCAGTGGTAGTGCTTTTTCTTGGGCGGCATACTCACCAGAGATCAAACACACGACGATTTTGACAAAGATATAGAAGAAACATGACAAATTACGACATATGACTTTATGACGTGGATTGGGTGATAATATATAGCCTCTTGCATGTGCTAGCCAAGTACATATTTATTCACAAAATTTTATGTTTACTCGGTTTTGTAATTACAAAAACCTTGACAATCTAACTTGACCTAACAAATAAAATGCACACTATGCCAAAAATCTAGCAGTCTCAATTTTGTTAATAAAATATGGTTCGATTCTTAAATTTATGTAATAAGATGCATGCTTGCCAAAGATCTCCTTCACCTTCTTGAGGTAAGCCTTGAAAAATGGCTTCTATTCGATCAAATACAGAGATGAGAATTCTGACAGAAATAAGCAGGTCAAAAATCTCCTTCACCTTCAGAAGATAATCATTGGTCGACGCATCACCTCTCTTGGAAGTTTTTAATTGTGACTTGAACTGCTTAATCTTCGTCTAATTTTAATATGTAAATAAGACCTCCAGACACTCCTAGACTTGATAGGAGTATTTGCATCCAGCCATGCTGATAAGCATTCCGTCCACCATAATTGATACCTCTCGCACATACTAGTAGGGAGCACGTGTAGGTTTTTGTTATTTTACATATAGTTATAAAAGTAAACTTGAATAGTTATATATTTTTTATTTACAAAGAATATTATGATTAGATATATTCTTTTTAAAAGAATTATAGGAAATTTGATATTTGGCAAGTGATTTCTTGCACATTTATAATACTTTCATATCGAAGTGTTCATACAACTAATTTTGTAATTTAATCTAAACGTCTCATTTAAGGAACCACCAACTAATTTTTTGGGCAAATATCTTCTGTTCGTGACATAATTAAATCTCAATCTGATTGAGAATTAGTCCAAAATAAAAATCTGTCTGAGAATTTCTCAAATTGTCTTTACTTAGAGAAAAAAAATTTTATATACAGTACTTTATTTTTTATTATTAGGTTTTTTAATTATAAAATATTATGTATTTAATTTTTGTGAATAACTGCATAATTTACCAATTAAACTATACATTTGTTATATTTTTATTACAAAATTATATATTTATCTTATTTTAATTCAAAAACCTAATAAAAATATAAAGAACCATTACTATGTCTTAGCTGAATTGTAATGCATATATCACACATACTACTTAGAAGTAATGCACTAAGATATATTTCATATATTATTTTAGAAGAAAACAGATAGATATACTACACATTTTATTTCTCATACCTCTGAAGCCATATAGTTGTGAGAGAGAGAGAGAGAGAGATATATATATATATATATATATATATATATATATGAAATGAAGGAAATATCAATTTCTTGCTCATATTGAGAACTCGCTTAAGAAAAAGGGGCATTGGCTCTTCGGTTGGTCCAAGGCATTCCCCTCTTTTCTGCTCAAACTGCACAAGGAGAAAGGTTTTGATTTGAGAAAATAATAATAATAATGGGAAAAATTTATTGTAGAAAATTCTTCTCCTTCTTCCTTAAAAAAAAAAAAAAAGAAAGGAATAAATTATACAAAATTTCTCTTTATTTTTAAAATATAAACAGATTTCTTTTTAAATAAAAGTTATTTTATATTTTAGTTTAATTTTAAATTTTATGAAAAAAAATATGCTTCATTTAAATTTTTTTATAAAAAATTATATTAAAGATATTTTGATCAAAAAATTAAAATTAAACCAAAGTATAGGTCATTTTTTGTTTTAAGAAAATTATTGTATGTTTTGAAAATAAATAAAAATTTTGTATAATTTTAGTAAAATTCTGAAAAAAAATTGTATAATTTACTCTCTCTCTCTCTCTCTCTCTCTCTCTCTCTCTCTCTCTCTCTCTCTCTCTCTCTCTCTCTCTCTCTCTCTCTCTCTCTCTCTCTATATATATATATATAGGTTGTATACATTATGATTGCCCTATATCAAGGACACAACGTATTGTAATTGATAATACTTACCAATAAGAAATCATCAACAAGATTTAAAAAATTAGGAAATAAGAGGTTCAATCATGGACTGAGTATGCCCGCTTGACCCGATCAAACCCAAAAAGGAAAAATGGATTTGCATCTCAAATCGGAGGCTATAATTAAGCTCGGGTCAAACTCAAAGTTTGATTTTAAACATGCGTTAACCCGAACGAGCCTGAATTTGTTATGTACAAATCAATTTAACTTATTTTTTAATACTAAAATTATAATTTATTAGTTTTTAAGAATTTTCACATTAAAAATGTAAATTATTTTATAGAAGTACTTTTAAACAAATCTTTATTTTTTCTGACTTAGAATTAATTTAAAATAAGAGCTCATTTTTTTAAAAGAAATTATGTTAATTCGAAAAAGTCTGACTTATGATTATATTTATTAGGAATCCATCAACAAAGATGAATCCAACAATTAGCGTAGCAATCATAAGATATGAGCAGAGAAAATGGTACTCAATTTTGTGTGTCAACGTAGCCAATTTTACCAATTGAACGTACTTTTATTGAGGATGGAAACTGTCCGTAGATTTTTTTTTGTTTCCTTTTCTTTGATTTCATCTAGATGTGGAGCATCGAACTTCGTAATTGATAGATTAAGATTATTTTATCTATAACAAAATTAGAGGCAAATGTACTTCTGGTGGTACTGTAGGCCTCAGAATGTGTTGTCATCCAATTATTTTACGAAATTTTTTTAAGTGCGCCTGGAGCATGATACACCTAAATAAATCAAGAAATAAGATTGAATTTGTACAGATGGGGTCTATGTGTAATATAAGTGGGACTTGCGTACAGAGTAAATCTGAATTGTAGAATGTACAAATGACGTGGCGCACCAAATGTACGTAAGAATTTCTCTTATTTTACGCTATACTAAAGTTATTAATTTTCCACGTAATCACGTGTAAAATTACTGTCCGAAAGTTGGCCTAAAAAACTTAGTCTGTAAGTTGAATCTTTATCCCTCCTCATCTTTTTTTAATACAACAATAACAATAACAAGTAATAACTTCTTTGGTAGGTAAGTGAATTTTTTTTTTAATTTTATATAATATCTATTATATTTTTATAATTATTATTTAATAATATTTATCTTATTTTATTTTTTAAAATAAAAATATAAAAATTTATTTTCTATAAACAAAATTATTATCTTACTTATTATTTTTATTTTCATTCTTAATAATTTTACATACCAAATAAAGCCTTTAAGAATTACGTGTAACTCCTCTTCTTGTTTGAGGCATTAGTACGTAGACGGTGTTAGTTTGTTATTTATGAATTATATTCACAAAAAATTATATTAAAATATTTTATTTTATTATTAACTTACTCACTTGTGAATATAATCCAAGAATAACGCAATGAACATTGCCTACCTAAATAAGACTGCTTTTCTTTTAGATAGGCATCAAGAGTTAACTGCTTCCTCAGCGGATAACACATTCAAGCCACAAGTAACAACAGACGAGTAGCTTCTCGAACGAATACAAATGGAACTCCACCCACCCAAATTTTCAGAAAATCTCATGAAGTATCTTTGCTCTCTTATCCCTTTTTCTCATTGTTACCCAAATAATCAAATATGATTACGATGATTTCTTGGAAATGTGCAGATAACAGTACACAATGAAGAAGTGGCATCAATCGTCGAGAGCATTATCATTGAATCAAAGTTAGTGAGTTCATAGTAGTAACATATAGCTGTTCTGTACAAATACGCATGTGTAAAATAAGTGTCACTAACTACTACATTTATATATATGTTAAAACCAATCAAAGGTCAGCTTCTTGAGCCAACCATGCCACTTTCAGCAGGTACAGTTAGCCCTCTATTATACATACGCTGGATTTCTTCCCTATACTCTGTCAGAGACTTGTCAGGTATGGCTGGTGTAAGCTCCACCACATCTCCCATATTCAACTTACACTTGGGATCACTCACAGGCTCATAATTCAGCCTTGGCCTTAGTTCTTCTTTCAGGGGAAATTTATATGGGGTCCATCTAGAGCTTCCCCGCCCAGCTCTTTCCAACAAGTCCATCACTGTCGAGTTCGCAGGAAACTCCTGGACAGACATCTGCATATATCCATCACAGACAAGCACAATGAATACAGGTCTTCGCAGGATAAGATATTTTAAGTTGAGATCTCAACTTTCGATACCAGAAATGACAATACATGATGTATATTCCGAAATTTTAACTGAATTACAATTATATGTTTCAATCAGTCATTGGCATCTCAGAAACAATCCTCTATTTTCAGTAAGTTCAAGAAAAAAGGGAATAAATACTAGCTAAATCCTGTTGTCGAGTTACTGAAATTTCTTACTCAAGTTCTAAAAATCAAAACCTTGCTGAAAGATAAAACACAAAATTGAGATGTGTAAATTTGTCACACAAACCTTATCATTCTCGATCGTGATTACAAACAGAGGGCCATCCTGGGCACAATGAGGTTTGTAAGAATATGGGCAATCATCAGCGTGGAAAGGGAACTTGCATGGTGGCTTAACTGAATCGGCACATCCAACAGATGAACAATCTTTACTCATGGTCTCACAATGCCAGGTGACAACCCATCGCGCCCACTCAACCATCTGAAGCACAAATGAAGAATGCTGGCAATCACCTTCCTTGTATCTCCAATGAGCAGCAAATCCAAATTCTGCTTGCAGATGCATCTCTTTTGTCCGGATTTGTACTTCAAGGGGAACCTTGCCTTCACCCATCACTACGGTATGCAGAGATTTATACCTACAGTCACAAAGTCAAAGTCAGACGAAATAGAGAAAGCCATATGCAAGTATAGACTTCAGACCACCATTCCTCAGCTATTACATACCCATTGAACTTGGGATGACTAATGTAGTCTTTCAGCTTTCCAGGTACATCAGACCATAACCGGTGAACAACTGTCAAGGCTTTATAACAGTCTTCCTCCTTGTCAACAATCAGGCGCAGCCCATAAATATCATGGATGTCATTCATGGTTAGCTTCTTCCTGCAAATAAATACATACACCAATGAACATTTGAGAATCTTAAGTTTACAAACAAAATACAGTTCAGAATTCGCAGCCATCTTTTAACCACCACCCAAATCAGCAATTTACAACTCCTCATTTGCTTATTTTTCTAGTTTGCCGAATGGAAGATGACAAGCAAGTTCAAAACCTACTGTGGCTGAACAAATGCAGGACATTGCAAACAACTACAACAGAAATTTTTATGTTTACAAGCATTCTCGCAGTAGGAATTATTTTTTATCTGACACTCAAGTTTGTGCAATATAGTACACTTCAAACAATCTTTCCTCGCTGACTAAAAAAGGAAATTCCTAGTATTTTCTTCGTATATTATTCAAATTTTTAGAATGGAAGATAACAGGAAAAACTTTAAACCTTCTGCAGCAAAACAAATGAAGGGAGAGATGGTGCATACTTCAGCATTTTGCAATAAATGCTATACAAGCTCTTGTGCCGCCCAGAAAGGACATGATAAGAAATGCCTTCATCTTTAAGTGCTTGCTCTAATTTCCCTATAGCAGAAGTAATCATTGCATCATCAAATGACTCCACAAGTTTTGAAGAAATCTCCTCGTGCTGGTCTGGATTGAGATGCTTAAAACACAAGTTCTCCAATTGTTCCTTCCAACTAGATATTCCCAATCGATTGGCCAAAGGTGCAAAAATCTCCGAGGTCTCCTTCGCAAACCTTTGTTGCTTGCCCACTGGCAAGGCATCTAGCGTCATCATATTATGTAATCGGTCTGCCAATTTGATGAGGACAGCTCTTGCATCGGCCATGGCAAGGAACATGGTATGCAACCGATCTGCCTCAACTGACTTGCTTGCTGTATTATTCTCTCGCGCAAGCTTGCTCAAGTGACTTAGCTTAGAAACCTAAAATGCCATAGAGATTAGAATGAAATCCTCAAGGGATCAAACTATCAACAACCAAAAGTCAAACATACATAACAACTACGGACAGGTATAGATTCCAAAATTGCAAGCCATAAGCAGTTTAAGATATTAAAGGGTGATAAGAAAAAAAAAAAAAAAAATCAGTATTTGGCCAGATCACGACAGATAATATATCATTAATGCTATCCATAGAATGCAAAATGAACAGAAATTCCTGCACAAACGTATAGGAGGGTGTATAGCGATTAGATCCACAAGTTAACCACTAATGACATCAGGCTAGAAGAACGTCAAGCCAGAAAATCTGATCTTGATTATGAAAACAAGACTAACACTTTCAAAACTCAACTTAATGAGTGGAGACTAAGAGAGCGATGATTTAAGATGAACATCCAATATCTGGTTCAAATTCAAATTTTCAAGAGTTTATTTAAAATCAGCATCCTATTTGTGATAACCTTAACAGAAGTTCATTTCCATCCAAATTCGGAATCAAAGAACACCAAATTGCATTGTATCTCAAAAGACATGTTCCTCACCCCTTCAACTAAATCAGCAACCCCAGCGCCAAATGCCCCAAATATGTATTCATAAGTCAGAAATGAATCATCAAGTGAGTCATGCAAAAGCCCTGCTGCAACAACTGTAGAATTGGCGCCAATCAACGCAAGCAGGACTGCTGTTTCAACACAATGCTGCAAATATGGATCACCAGTAGCCCGCATCTATCAAAAAAGATTTAAAACCTTTCAACTCACAACAATAAAAACACAAATCATATGATCCGTACATAAGAGTTCTATATTTCTATTTATTTACCTGCCCTCTGTGCGCTTTCTCGGCTTCATAGAAAGCCTTAATAACGAATTCTTCACAAAAGATCTTGTGCTTCAACTGGGCACCCACAAGCAATTCTCTAGCGTATGGCTCGCAAGTTCCCTCCACAAGAGCATCCTCCAAATTGAAGGTCAATTCATCCACTAAGGAAGATGAAGAAGAACCCACATCTAAGTCACCACCATGCACCTCGAAACTCGGCGAATTGTAATCCAAGCATGAACCCAATGCGTTTCTCACAAACCCATCTAACAATCCACTGTTCCCATATCGAATCGAGCTATCGCATCCGATCCTCATTGGGGGGCTCCTTGCGGAGCCAGAAACGCTACTGCTACTACACGAAACGGGTCCTTGGAAAACCGAAATGGGGCTCTGATCTCTTTTCCAAGACGACCCAGCAAATTTACTCGGCGAATAGGAAAAGGAGCTGCTCAATTCCTTTAATTCTGACAAAGAACCCAATTCCTCTCCGGCACCGGAAAAGCTCGACAACGGAACGTGCTTCACCGTTGGCGAGGAGAATAAGCACGAGAGGCCACTCATTACTGGCTTCTGAGATGGGGACGCCGTTGTGGAAGACGACGACGATGAAGATCGCGAACCCAACTCGAAATCGTAAGATGCGTGGGTGTTGAAATGGCAAGGATGGGGCGTGGAACACACACTGCTTGGTGGGCTAGCGTATAAAGCTATAGTAGAGACCGTCATGGTTCTTCGTATCTTCCCCTTCGAAAACTGGGTTTCGGATCCCAAACTCAAAAGTACCAAAATAACAATAAAAGTCTAATTTGTTTTTAAATCTAAAATCAATTATGAACGAAGAACCACCAAATTTCAAAGAATTAGCAAGCTACTTATTTTTTTTTGGGGAAACCCACAAGCAATTTCTTCCCGCCCCAATGATTTTCAGCGACAAAGACTTTTTTTTTTTCTACACCCACTGACTGTTTTGTAAAATCCAATTCCAGAAAGAAGCAGAAACAGAGGATTTGATATACGTCTGTACAGAGAAATAAATTAGAAGAATTCAAAGATTCGGTTCTGATTTGAGAAGTATGAATAAGGAAATGAACAGGGGTATATACAGATTTTATAGAAAGAATGAAACCCTGAATAGAAGAGGATTTAGTAATTTACAACGGGTAGGCCTGATTGATTTTCGAGGAAAGTGAGAGAGTCAAACACGCTTGGAAAATTAAACGAAGGCTGCGTCTTTGATTTATTTCCGAAGAATCTGCCTTCTCTCTGTGTTTTTTCCCTGAGCTAGCTGTGTCGGGTATTGCCGAGAGGCGAGGAAATGGAAGGGAGTGTGAATTTACTGAGTTGCCCTTGCAACAATCCGCTAATGACGGAAACGCACATAACCAGTTAATGATGTTCCAAAATGGGGATTATAAGATTAAAAAAACAACCTTAGAAGTTTCTTTGAGGATCTGGTGGCTTTCAGTTAATTGGTGTAAATTTGGCAATGTTTCCTCACCAATGAATCTGGACGTTCCTCTAGGTAGATGAGAAATTACAAAAAAAAAAAAAAAAGCAATAGGACGAAGCAGGAAATTCTGGCGCAAAGAAGAAAATGAAGAAATAGCTACACTTGGGTATGGTTTATATTCTTCAGAGATATGCTTAAATGATACTGTGAGAGAAAAGGAATATAAGTCTTCATTACTGGAAATGACACAAATGTATAAGCATAATAGGTATCATTCTCTGTCTATATATTTTGATTTTCTTACAATCCGTGGGAATTATATTCTAATTATAAATTTAACATATAAATTTAAAAATAAAAGATTTTATTTCTTAAACTATCAGAAATAAAAACTTTACACATAAGTTAAAATTAACATCATTGCCACATAATACTTTAAACAAAAAAAAATTAATTCAAACATTAATTTATATATATATAACACTTCATTTTTCATGACATTTTAAGGAGATAAGCGTTTTATTTTAAAATTGGTGTACTCAAGTTATAAATTAAAATAATTATATATTTTTTAAAAAAATTAATGCAAAATAAAAAATTCACTTATCCTTGTACGATTAGAATAATTCTAACAATTATCAATGATATATATATATATATATATTCCTCCATTTACATCACTCACTTTATATATATATATATATATATATATATATATATATATATATATATATATATATATATATATATATATATATATATATATATATATATATATGCCTTAACTCAAGCGATTTTGTTTTTTGCGTTTTGTTTTTTTTTTTTTGGCGTCAGTATAAGAAATGTGCTTGAGTTTGATGCCTATTCCATCCTTTTCTTTTCACTCTTAAAATTTTTAAGCTTTGTACCTTTTATATAACTAAAAATATTATTATTATTATTATTAAAGTAATTTGTAAAGCTAAATTTTGTTAGTTGTTGAAAACATTCACTTTTTTTTTTTTTTCAAGTTAAAAGTGCATCACTATGTAATGTTGTAGAGTTTGAAATCTTCTAATGTAAAGATATTAATAGTCGACTTTTTGTTGCATTGAAATTTTTGAGTGTTAATCAATTAATTTTCTATATTAAAATAATATCAAATATTCAGTATTATTTTATATAATTTAATTTAATTTTTAATTAATACAACATCATGTAATTTTATATTACAATTGAGTTAAATTCTAAATTTTAAGGTGAATTTCTCAATAGTGCTATATAGTCAATATTTCTCTTATTTTTTGGCGAGCCTTGCACAACTTTTTTTTAAGTTTATTTCTTATAAATTAAATATTTCTTAATTTGATCGAACCATGTTCTTAATTTAGCCTTTCCCAAATAGATATTTTTTTAATTTAACCCCCTTTTGAATAAAATAATTATCAATCACATTTTTTATCAATTTATTATAAATAAAATTAATTAATAAAATGACATATAAAGTATCTTTTATAAGTTATCACTTTAGCCACTACTATATAATATTGAGAGTTTAATTTAAGAAATATTTATATGTGATAGTCAAATAAAAAAAAATAGTTTTATAAGAGATTAAATTAAAAATAATAATTTAAAAAAGGACAAAATTTTAAAACACTTTATTTATAAACAATCATAATAAAATCTTGGTCATTGTACTATTATTATTGATGATCTAATCAATAATTTTCGGATTACTCACTATACTATTATTTTATTTAAAAATATATATAATCGCATACGATATTGTACCAAATCTTATAAGAAATGGAACTCAAATGAGAATATTGGATAAGATTTTTTGTAATCTCATCAATGAACAATTTGGGATATGACTAGTGCAGGTCGGTGCCATCAAGGCTATATTTTAATTGGTGGATCGTGCGTGTTCATTTTTTAAAGTAACCTCACGCTTCCTGTTCGAGGAGTTAAAAAGGCTAACTAATTTAAATAATTATCTGAAATTAAGAAAAATTAATTTTAAAACTTAATAGTCTAAATGGATTTGGAATCTTTAATTAGTTATCCAAAACATAGTCTTGCTATTGGGGTCAACAGAATGCATCACAGGGATAAAATACATACAACAATCAATAATTGACGATTGTTATCTCGTCAACAAGAACTGTATAACTACAAGGCATAAACAAAGATGCGTAATCTTCTCGGGCGTATTATTTTATTTTATTTTATTTTATATTTCGTACTTATCTTCTTAATCTTCTTTTTTCATTCCCCAAAAAAAAAGTAGAATTGTCTTTGCCTTTCGCCAACTTGCCTAGTTGCCTTGCGTGCCATTCCGACGCAATGCATCCTTTTTGACACAAAGCTGCGTCTAGTGGGATCCACCATGTTTTCAGAATTAGATATTTTTAAGTTAATTTGAAACGTAAAAATAACTAAAATAAGTAAATTATCAGTAAATATGAAAAGAATTTGTAACGAGGCTCAATTTGTATAAATTTACAAAAATAATTATAGAAAAACACGTGTCAATAACTTTTTTGGGAGAGGTTATTTTCAACATGTTTATGTGTTTCTTTATAATTAATTTCAACTGCTTAAACTATTAACTTTTTTATAAGCTTTTAAATATATTTAATCATAATTTTTTCATCTTTTTTTAATATTAGATATAATAAATAATATTTTATTATATATCCAACATGTAATCCCCAAACATAAAGGCTGGGAAACATTTCTTAAATATTCAATTTCAAAAAAAAAGTAAATAAATAAATGGGTGTGTGTATATATATATATATATATTTATAATTAATTAATTTGAAAAATTACATTTTACCTCTTAATTCATTTTTAATTATAAAATTGATACATAAATGTAATAAAAAAATTTTAAAATTTTACATTAAAATAAAATGATTAAATTTTAGCTAATTTTATAATGATTAAATTTTAGCTGATTTATAAAATTATAAAATAAATTTGTGTTAGGCTAGCCTAAAATTAAGCCAAATACTATTATTACGGTCAGATCACGTGGCCGTCTATTGATTCAATTTCCACAATTTCATTATAAATATCCATAAAACAATAGCCTCTTATAAGGTTAATAACATGTAAAATAGCTACTGGCCAAACCAGAAAAACACAAGTAATCAGAAGAGATAGAAGGACAAGGAGCAAGAATTGAATATTTTTTTTTATATAAAGTACATAAATTAAAGATAATTATTATATCTAATTCATCCAAAGTTTATTATTATTCTTCTTCTTCTTCTTCTAACATTATTTTTAAGTAAAAATATAAAAATCATTTTTTTATTTTTAATTAATGACTATTTTTATATAATCAAATATACAAATTGAATGTTATCTTTAGTGATTTTTATATTATACTAATCTTTAATTTTTAATTTTATATTTAATTATCAAATGAGAATAAAATAGTTTAAAATTAAACAAAAGAATAGGGGCAATTATGGGAATAGAAGAAACATCCTGGGATGAACAGTGTGAATTAACTGATTGGAGGCGGCAGAGCTTCTCAGGTTTTCGAGTGGACTACAGAAGAAGACGGCGAGGTTGTTGGTTAATTTAACCTCACCCTAGCAGGACCACCACCGGCAGTACCACCCCACATTTCTCCAACCTCCTTTGGTTTCTTCGTCTTTTAGCGTGAGATTCAGATTCCGTGAGGGAACACGTGGCGTGACCCAACCGACTTCCTTAGACACGTGGTCGCCACTGACGGCTATAGGAGGGTGAGACCGTGAAACCCTCGCTCCCATCTTCTTCTGGACAGTGGACACGGTCTCGCTCCATGCGGTCACACTCCTGGCACGTGCTCTTCTACCTCCGAGATCTGAGGCCATCTCTCTCCAACCCTCTTCTCCATTCTACGCTCCACGGTTACTACAAAGTTTGACTTTGCTGTTTCCAGAAGGAGCTTTCTGGTAACTACCACCATCTACTTTTACATAAGAAAATGAGAATTAATATATTTCTTTTATAAATGCATGATCGAATGAATTACAACTGATTTTAATATACAAATTTACATACATTATATCTTTATTTTTTTTCCAAAATTAGCTTCAATTTTAATGAAAATTTCAAATTGTTTCAAATTCAAAGAATGCCCTTTGAAAAAAAATTTTAGATGTAATTTTTTATAGAATTAAACTTCAGTCCAATGTAATTATTATCAAGTTTTTTTAGTCAAGATATAATAAATATGTAATTTTTTAATAAAATATAACAAGTGTATCATTTAATTAATAATCATTTAATTATTTATAAAAATTATACATTTATCATTTTTTAATTAAAAAAATATATTATTATATTTTAATTAAAAAACATGACAATAAGTATATAAAGAATTGTATACAATTCTTTTTTCTTTTCTTATATCTTTATTATTAAATTTTTTAATTAAAATATGACAAATATATAATTTTTAAAAAATAAAATAATAAGTATATGGTTTCATACTTAAACTATACACTTGTCTCATTATTACTTGAAAATTATACAATTATTATATTTCAATTGAATAACTTAATAATAAGAGTATAAAGAATTATATCTAAATCCAATCCTTCTTTTTTATATTTAATTGTAAAATTTAAATATGTTTTCGTATAAATTATTCAAAATTATTGTTATTAAATCACACTTAATAGTTAATGGCTTAGCATTTTTTATATACTTTCTTTTTTATAAGAAAGTATTGTTTTTTATATTTATCATTTTTCTTTAGTAATCTGGTTAGGTCTTCAGTTTTGAAAATAACAAAACAATTCCAAATGAGTTGGTGCAATGGTGGAAACAGGTACATCGCTTTTCATAGGACGCACTATTTTCAAATTTTAGATAGATTAATTTTGTAGAGTTATGTCATCATTGGAATTTATTTAATGTATTTTTTGTCGCTTGAATAGTTAAACAATACGTATAAATTGATCCAAATATCTTTTCTTTTTTAAATTAGCTTCAATTTAATAAAAATTAATAATGTTTCAAATTCAAAGAATATCTATCCAATTTAGGATTTTAAATATAATTTTAGTAAGTTAATAAAAAGTTTTAATTATCAAATCACACTTAATTTTTAATATAATGTTCTATTTTCTATTTTGTTAATTTTTGCTGTCTCTCTTTAGTGATTTGATTTGATCTCGAATTTTGAAAGTGACCAAACAATTCCAGATGAGTTGGTATAGGAATGTTCACTTAAAGGCACTATCACATTTTTTAACTTTAGTTAAGTTAATTTTTGAAATTTGATAAATTTTTTAATTTTGGCAAGAATAGTTTATTTTTTACTAAACTAATAATATAAAATTTGATATATATATATATATATATATATATCCAAACACGATTTGTCATTAATAAAAAAGACAAATACTAAGCATAAAAGTAATTCCTTTAAGATGCTTCATTAAGAAGAGGAGGGAACAAGAAAAGGCAGACATTTAGAAGACAAATTGTGTAGCGCATTTATTGGTATACAAAATATATAAATATATATATGTTCTTTTTTATTTAATACTCTGTTCTATTAAAGAGAGAGAGAGTTATATAAAAAAAATAAAAATATTAATGAAACCTATTTATTTATTTATTTTATCTGTCTGTAATAGAATAATATTCTTCTTATGTTAAGCGAGAGTAGAACTGAACCCTTACATACAATAGTTTGGAATAAACAAATGTCTGTGGGTCCACATGTATGTAGGTTTTGCTTAACAGTAATGTTCACAAAACGTGCAAGGTAAGCACATGCGCACATTAGACTTATGCACTTTGCACTCACGGCACGCAGTATGGGGCTATGTACACAGAGACAAACACTATTGATTGGCCTCTAGGGTGAGTATGTGTAAGTGACAAGAAAAACCAACGGAAACAGCTACACAAGCAGCTTTAATTGAAAGCTGACTGTTTGTTTTGTCAAATAGGTTACGCAAATCTCTCTTCGTCCATATTCCATGGTTATACTTTTTCCTCCCTAATTAGTGTCGTATTGGATTTTGATACTTTGTATTTAATAAGTAAATATATAATATACATTTAAAAAGAGATTAGAAAAGGAAAATAGATTGGAAAAAAGGAATTGAATTCCAAACACATTTATAATTTTTGTATCACTTTTTCTTTCAAATGTTCAGTGTATTATTGTAAAAGATCCATGTCTTGTCATATTATTATAAAGACTAAAATTTTATTTTAATTTTTTATAAATAGAATAATTTTTTAATTTGATCTCTAAAAGATAAAACATTTTTTAATTTAATTTTTTATAAAATTATTTTTTAATTTAGTCCCTTATCGATAAAATTATTATCAATAATATCCTTTTATTAATCTATTGATAATAAAACTAATAATTAATCTACATATTATATAATAATTAATCTACGTATTATATAATGATAACTAAAGCAATAACATGTAAAAAAATTATATTATATGCCATCACATCTATTAATTTTATTTATGATCAATTGGGGGTAGGGTCCTTTTGTGTTATCAAAATCAAATTTGAAATAAAAAGGAGTCAAAAAGTAAAAAAAAAAAAACAAACAAACAGACAAACAAACAAAATAATACACAAGTCGCCTAACAAAGAGAGCCGCATTGTTCATAGCTTATAAAAATTGTAACTTATGTATGTATATATATTATATTGTTATAGGGACATTATTGATAACTATTTTATTTGTGAGATATCAATTTGAGATATATATCCATCAATGAAATAACATTAAAAAAAGTTAAATTAAAAAATAATTAGATTTAGGTGTTATTTCTTATATCATTTTACTATTATATTTTCTAATTAAAATAAGATAAGTAAATGATTATCCAACAATACAATAGTAATTATATTCTTTAGTTGGGAAATTATATAATTTTTTGCAAAAGTTATATACTTGTTATGGTATTATTAAAAAATTATATACTTATTATATTTTTATTAGAGAACTTAATAGAAAAGATATAAAAAAATTTGTATATAAATTTTCTTCTATTAAAAATAATTTATTTTTAAGGGACGAAATAGAAAAGATAATATTATAAGAAGCCAAATTAAAAATACTTTATCTATAAAAAATTAAAATAAAATTTTAGTCTATCATAGATGGTCAACACTTCCAATGTGTGAATATTTTTTTTTTGGTAATTCAGCAATATATCATTAACTTTTCTTTAAAAAAAAAATTATTTGTCACAATATACTTAATATTCTCTGTCCTAGTGAAGAATTTGGGAATACATGTTGTCCTTAGGAGAGAAGTTTGAGAAGCAAGAAAAACTCACAAGTTATAATACTCAAACAGCAAACCCCTTACCCAATTTCAAGATAGATTTGCGCATTGACATTTAGAATTATGTTGTTGTGGTGGTGGTGGGCTTATTATTATTATTATTATTATTATTATTATGTCATTGTATGACCATGTCTGTTTAAGTGGACAGCATACAAAGGGAAACAGAGTTGTATGGCCCAAAAATTGTGGGCTTAGTCTTAACTTGTGTTTAACTCATTCAAATTGGGCTGCCGCCCAATGGCGGCCCATACCCACCTTTTCTCTCTTATTTTCTTATTTTCTTTTAATTTTTTGATCTATTTTTAAGTGAAGTTATATTTTGATCTTCTCCTTTTCTTGTGAAAGAAAATCATCTTTTTTTTTTTTGGAAAATTTTATCTACTTCAAAATGAGGGTATTTGTTTTTGTTTTCTAAAAAAGATTTACAACTCATTCCATCGACATCTGATTTACAACCCTTATCAAAGTTAGAAAGAAGGACTTTTAGGAACCTACACTTTTAAAAAGGTTCAAAGGTATATTGTCTCTCCATATATCAGTTGCATATGCTTTTCTTTTGGGGTACGCTTTTACAGTTGTTTTTTGTTTTATTACGAATTTCTTATAATATTTTAGAGGTAATGATTGAAAAGTCTTTTTTTTTTTTTTAATTCTCTAGACCCTTTACATTTCAAGTTGTTCTTTTGTTGTTTTTATCCCCTTTTGGCTTGACATTGTGCCTTAAATATTAATCATTTATTGCTTAATATACCTCCATACAATTATTTTTAAGTAAAATAACTATAGATGAAATTGTAAAATTATTCTAGCTTTTTTGAAAACGACCATTGACATCATGTTTACTCATATATTGTTAGGTGTTCTATTTTTTAAAATAAAAACTATACTCTTGGTATTTCAAACATCAACATAAGTCTTACTTAGTTGATATAATTATTGTTTTGCTTTATATTCTTTAAAGTAACATTAATAACAAGTATTTAAAAATATAACCTAAGATTTTTTTTTTTAAATAAATACCCAATTTACTCCTCTTGAACGTTGATTGACTTGTATAAAAATAAAAGTTTTTTTTTTTGGTTGCTGTTTAGTTATTTCTTTTGCCAAAAGATCTGTTATGGACTTGTTTGGTGCATCCCAACTTAGTTGTAATTATTCATACTTTTTCCATCAATTAGATTCATTTAAACTTTTATTCCCATACAATTTTCAAAAGAGTACATATGCTGATAGTACCGAGTTCCAAAATTAAAAACGAATTAATATTTAACAAAAATTATGAAAAAAAATCCAATAATCAATCACCAACAATCAAATTACTAACATTTGCATCTAGTGTAAGAATCTACCTTATTAATTTGATAATTAGGCGGAGAAGCCATGTGTGGTAAGACCCTCACCTCCTTTTGATTTCCAAATTATTAGTATTCTGCTGGTAATAATTCTCTCTTTTAATTAAATTTTAAATATTATAGAATCCAAAACCATGAAAATTTTCACTCCGTCCCTTTAAAACCTTAACCATCTTCCCCAACGTCAACTAGTAGCCCCTCCGAGAAGTAGTGGCACAACCTCAAACTAAAACGCTAGTCCTCCAATTTGTTTATTTCGTTCTTGGATGATGATGATGATGATGATGATGATTATTATTTATTTTAAATAGTGCTGAACTATCTTGAGAAGGCAATTCTGATTGTTTGATGAATCAGGGACTGTTGAAGATAGCTCGAAGAAACTGGCTAAACATGAATGTAATGATATGAAGGGAAAGCCATTCATTGGTAGATTGTGCATTGAGAAAATTGTTTCTTTCAAATATTGTTCTAAATTCCAGTTCAATCTAGTAAGAGTTTTAGAAGGCCCGGCTTTTAAAATAAAAAGTTGGATCAGGTTTTGGTTACTTTAATTTTCTTCGATTTGGTTGTTGGTGTCTGTCAATTTTCATTCCTGATTTGAGCAATGTATGTTCTGTACAACTTTGAATGCTCTGGATGCTGCATTGACATTGACAGTAGCTGGAAGGGTGAAGGATGCGTTGAGGCTGCAGTGTGTTGCCCACATAGCGAAAACCTGGCATGACATTGTTTCCGTGTACAAGAATTCCGATCAAGAGCTTTGTATTAGCGTGTTGGATTCCATGAGGAGGTATATTTCTTGGATAAATATTGAGTTGATTGCAAACGATGCATTTATCCCTTTGTTGTTTGATTTGTTTTTGGTTGGTGGGCTGTCTGATCAACTTCGTGGTGCTGCAGTCAGATGCTTGTTAGCATTATTTCCTAAGCGAATGGCCGAGCTTCTATTGAAACTTTCAATGTTGCACAGACTTCAAATTAGTCACAGATTTAACTTGGTAGAAGAGTATGGTGTTTCCGAAAAGGTTTCTGAGTTTGCTGCATTGCTTACTGGGTATGCAGTGGAGGTCTTGGAATGCCTTAAACGTATTCTGGGGATACAGTGGAGGTCTTAGATTGCTCTAAACGTAGAAATTCTTTGAATGCAAAACAACTCTCTATGGAGCTTCTGAATAAAGTCTTACCTCTCTGTTTTCTATGTGATGAAGGAACTGCGAGGAAGACGCTATATTTAATATTGTTCATTTACTTTCCTGTTATGTTGCCATTATAGAAAGCTTTACTCCACTGAGGGAGAAACAGCTACTTCACGTGGGACAGATGTTGGAAGTTATCCTTGTGCTGGTTAGTTATGACCAAGTAATATCCTATCTTAACAAGGTCCGTTAAAGAGTTAAGAGTCAGTATAACTTTTAACCTAGCAATAAGCACCCGATTCAACAAAGTATATTGCACTAATCTTGATGTATTGGAGAAAATTGGAAAAGCGAAAGAAGATAAAATGGTCGAATTTAGAAAGGATTTATTTGTTTTTCTTTATAGTACGGCTTGTGTGGCACCTGATGTGATCCAGTCATTCTTAAGAAATTCATTAGCAGGAGCTGTTTCAAGTTCATTAGATAGCAATGTTGAGCAGATGGAAGCTGCACTTTCTCTTTTATATGTACTTAGAGATTCATTTAGTGGTAAAGCCATGCAATCTGGGAGCGGACCAACGAGTGAGCTGGTGCTTATGCTTCTGTCAACAAGGTCTTCTTGCCACTCTAACAGACTAGTTGCTCTCGCTTTTTTGGAGACAGTGACAAGACATATTAAGCTTGTTCAGGCGATATCCAGTATATTCCTATGCCTTTCTTGATGAGGGGGCATAAATCATCCAAACATTAATGTAAGTTGAAGGGCCAGTTATTTGTTTATGAGGGTTGTAAAATTGCTGAAAGTGAAGCTCACGCCTTTCATAGAGACAATTTTGCAGGTACCAAAGTATAAATGTCCCTCTTCTGTAGTTTTCTAACAATTTTTATTATATTTTATACATAATAATTTTCCTGACACGGTTCTTGGAGTTATTTTTTGGCCCTCATTAATGTATGCGTAAGTTTTTGCATTTGGTTACTTCCATCCTTCCTCTATTAAGGGTTCCGTTGATTTTTCAGAAACTGAAAGATACAGTTGCTGGATTTACTGGTATGAATTATGCAACTGAAGAGCTATCATCAGGATTAGAAAATTGTAACCACATTTGTGAGGTATTTAAATTTCCTAAAATTTCAGGACTACTGATATTTCTGTTAATGTTAAAAAGGTTGTTGTTTATATCCTAATTTGTTAATTGAAACATCACTGGCAATTGATGGAAGATGTACCGCCTGAAAAGCAATCTGGTTATCATTCTTCTTTGTTCAGTCCTCTTTGTGAATTGGTTATCATTGATTTTAAGGTTGTGAGATACTGAAATATTTCTCCCCCCTTTACCCAAAACATTTCTACTTGGTATATGATTATGTTTTTTCTGTGCTTCCTTAAAACCAGGTTGAGAAATTGCTCAGAAATGCCAAGATATTTACTCCAGACTAGGAGACCGGCAAATCATCATGCCAATTAACTCTCTCAGCAAGGCACTTGCTAATGAACTTGCATTTGCTCTGGTTCATGTAGCCCTCCAAACTTCCGACTCTCCAAAATGATAAGAAAATTTACTTTTTACATGATCTTCGGTTCTGAATTTTGAAGTTATAAGAGCTAAGAAGCTTTGAAAAAGATTTCAGAAGAAAAATTTGGAGTTCTGATTTTCATAGTGTCTCCATCTTTGCAATGTCTATTCCATTTCCATGGCTTTTGTTGGTTGTCAGCCCTTACATGATGATCATCTCGATCCAGAGACAATTCTGCTGTTCAATAATATATATGAAGAGGAAAGCCACATTTGGATGTTACTTTTTGCATACCCACTCTATCGATCTCTGTTCAAAATTGCCCCATTTATTTTATGAGCATGCACGAGTGGTTTCCGCTTCAATTATTGTATGTGACTTGCCTGCACTTACTATTTCTTAGACGCTTTCTCTTAGCTTTGTAATTTTGTGTACCGAGTCCATCTTTATTTTCTCTGAAACTACCTTGTCCCTGCTAAAGTTTTTATTTTATTTTTAAATTAAATTCTCTCCTTGTAGAAATTGGATATTGTATTTCCAAAATTAGAAGATCTACGCAGCAAGCTAAAGATAGATTAATGAAGTGGAGGTTCTTTTGTTAGATCATCAGTGTTTGTTACCTATATCATGTTTGTTACCTGTCAGTGTTTGTTGCCTAACTAACTTCCTTAGTTAGATAATGCAGAGGAGATAAGAACATAAAACATGAATAGATAAAAGTAGGAGAAATAATAAATAATTTTTATTTTTTTAAAAATAATAATTTAATAGATAAAATAATAATTACAAATATAACAGATATTATATAAATTATATAAAAAGAATTCATTTGGTGTATAATGAACTAAACATGGTGTAAGACTGTCTGTTACTCCTCAGAGGTTGTCACATTAAAAAATGTGATTGTGTGGTGCCTTAAAAGAAAATTTTCAAAAAGAAAATCTTGACTTTCAAAAAAAATAAAAATCGAAATAAATGTAGTAAGAATCGCCACTACAATTTTATTTTTGAAAAGACAAAATTTAAGGAAAGTCTTTTTATTTCAAAAACAAAAAATGATCTATGAACTAAAAAATAAATTTAGGAGTCAATTGTGAGTGGGTAAAGTGTTACATACCTGACATCACCCGTTACTAAAAATAGTTACTTTAAATTAGTTGTACAAAATTACTATGGCCTTTAATCTATCTTAATTCTTTTAATTAATTACATGCAAAATAAGAAATAAAGAAATTAAAAGAAAAAATTAAGAGTAAAAAAGAAAAAGAAATTAAAGAAATAAAATTAAGAGCAAAATAAAAGGAAAGAAATTAAGGAAATAAAAATTAAAAAAAAATATTTGTGAAAGAAAAAAAGTTTATTTATAAGGGCAGACTTAATTTAGAATTAGAGCTTAGAATCTACGTATCCTTTAGGAGGGATCAAAGTCTACGTAGTTCGAATTTAAAATAATATGTTTGTTTGTAAATTTTTTTTTGAGGTTTTTTTTTTGTTTGCTTTTTTTGTTTTTGTTTTTGTTTTTTTTTCTTTTTTTGTTGTAATTATTATTTTTTTGTGTTATTTTTTCTTTAATTAATGAAAATAAGAAGATAGTAAAAATGCCTTCGGCTTTTGCGAATAAAACTGTTTCGAAGTTGATTGAAATGTATTATTTTACAAAAGACATAGTTACTTTTACTTCTTCATTCTTCTCATTTTTTTATGATTTTTTTATCCTTTTTAAATTAATTTCTTTTTTTTTTTACCTTTGATTAATTAAGGCACAAAATTTTTTGTCCTTTCTTTTTCTTTTTTTTTAAATAAAAATAAGATTTCCAAACTAAAATGAAATGACACTTTTTTCTTCTTTTTTTTTTCGGTTTAAGTCTTTTTAATTTTTGGATTTGTTTTTGTTGTTTTATTTGCTTTGTTTTTTTTTAATAACTTTTGTTTTGTTTTTCTCTTTTTTTTGTTGTTGTCTTTTTACTTCTTTTCTTTTGTTTTACTTTTTCTTGTTTGTTTGTTTTTTTTTTAAGTGATGAGAAACTTCAAAAGACATACGCAAATTTTGAATTTTAAGAAAGCTATTTTTTTTTAAGAATAACCTTTAAATAAATCCCTAGAATTAAACTTAATTTCTTAGGAACTCTTGTCAAAAGGAAGTTTAAACCTTTGGATCCTGTTTTCTTATTCTAATCCTACTTTTGGAACATACTTTTTTCATTTTTTTTTGGTTGGTTGTTTTTTTTTGTTTTTTGTTTTGTTTGTTTTCTTTTTTAGAGAGTTAAAACTTCTAAAGAGAAAAGAGAACTTAATTTTGCACATTGAAATGCCATTAGTAGTTTTTTTTTTTCAGAAAAGAAAAGAAGGAGTTAAGGCTTAATTCCTAAATAAATTCACACTCCTATGCTTTACTCTCAGTATGAAAGTATAGACTTTTATTAAAACTTGATTTTCAATAATCTCCCCTTTTTTCACAAAGAGGATTAGGAGGGATATTTCCATTGAAACCAAGATTCATTTGATTTTTAATCATTCACTTCTCCCTTTCCTTTTTCTTTTCCTCTTTTTTTGTTTTTCTTTTTTTCGGTTAAGATTTTTTTTAAAAAATCATTTGATGAGGGCTATTGAAAACCTAGAACATATTAAAATTTAAACTTAATACCTAATGAATGACAAAGAAGCTTATTGTCCCACTTGATTCTTAAGTCCGTTCCTATGTGCTCGAGGAGACAAAAAATCTCACACAATACCATTAACAAAACAAGGGAAATAGACAAAACCCAAAAATATGCATAACAAATATACACTACGTACGCCTTTATACGTTCCGTCATTTTTCAATTTTCATCATATTTCTTGAAATATACCTTGAATCGTTTATACAATTCACAAAGATACAAAGGATGAGGATGAGTTTTCTTCCTTGAATATTAGTTGAATCCTTTAATACCTCTTCCTTAACGCACATCCTCACTGGCTTATGAGCCACCACGCCACAAGCCTCACATAGAGAAGATAAAATACACAGTATCCCCTTGTTAATCATAAATGAAAATTGGTTCGTCAAAGAGAATTTCTACAAGTTTGCCCCATATGAAATCAACTTGCTTAACAAGGAATGCAGCAATAACATGTTCCCCCCAAGGTTTGTTCCCCAAAAATCGAGAATGGAAATAACAGCACCATATTCTTATATGACTTAGGCTTTTAAAGAAATATATTAACTCCTATTAACGAACAGGAAACCACAATAGCATGAACTCGGACCTAAAACTAACCAAATCTGAAGATGGATTATCTCACTAACAAGACCCCTTCCATTTAGTGTTCAATGCAAATACGAATTTAAAGACCAAATTAAGCAACGCTAAAATATAGTAGACAGTCGCTGGTGAACAGATGACCACATATACACATCCTAATCTCATGGGTTTCCAAATAGTGGTAGAATATAACTAAATATCCCATACAAAAGAAAGTTAGATTCCAAAATTAACATAGCATGTTCATAAATAATTAAAATACCCAGTGAATAGAATGAATTCAAATTACAACTCCCAACAGCCAGCAGACGGATTCTTTGACAAAAATCAACAAAATACTTGGGTAAATTTCAACTTGATTTTTCCCTTTTTGTTTCACTACCTTCAATTCATCTGCTTCCCTCCGTTTCTCGCCATTTCCATGCTCGATCTCTATCTCTCTCTCTTGCTTCTCTCCCACCGGTTGAATTCTCTCCTCTTTCAGACTCCTTCTGGCTCTTAATTGCCCGATGTACCCATGGCTTCTCTCTTCTCACTCCCTTAATCTCTCGCTCCCTTTTGGATCTCTTCTCCCTCTCTCAAATCTCTTCTCTTCCTCTTTGAATCCAAAATCCCTTCCTCTTTTAAAATCTCTCCCTTTAGACCCTTCTCCCTTTTTGGTGTTTCCTCTCCCTCTGTTGACTTGCGTCTCTATCTCCCTTTTCCATTTTCGTGTCTCCTCCGCTTGGCCTCTAACGATGAAAGGGACATGAGAGGAAAGCCAAATCCTCAAGCCTAACGTTACCCTGTTCTACTCTTTCTTGGACTCCCTGAGACACTGGACACTCTTTTCCCAATTTCGCTCCTTGCTGTGCCTCGATCTAGCCCTTTGCTGATGGTAGAGAGTGAAGCGAATGGAAGGGCTGGGTTAGAATGCAGGGCTTCTGCGTTTTGACTCAACCCTCTTTTTTTTGGTCTCATTACTTTTTGTTGTTGTTGTTTTTTTAATATTTTGTGTTTTTGTTTTGTTAGTAGGCTTGGGGCAATTGGACTTAAAAATCTTGGGCCAATGCAAGCAAATTGAACTTATTTTTTTATTTTTTCTAATTCTTCTTTTTTTTTTTTTTTTTAACTATATTGGGCCATTCATTAATACTGGGCTAAGGCTAAAATTTTTTTAACTTTTTGATCTTTTCATTGATTGATTGATTTTTTTTGCTTTTATTATTACCATTTTTTTCTTTTTTTTCTTTTTTTCTTTTTTTCTTTTCTATTTTTTTGTTAGTTTAATTTTATCATTATTTTTGAAGCATACTCAAACAAAATATGATGTTCACAATTGCCCCTCTTTACTTGTTTCTTGGGCAAGGAAATTAAAAATATAATTTTTAATATTTTTTGCATAAGAAACAAGTAAAGATAAGAATACGTATTTTGTCCAAATTGATTTGATTCCCTTTTATCAATTAAAAAATAAAGAAAAGTCGACAGTGACCCAAACAAAATATGGTGTTTACAGGTTCTTTAGGTGAGGAGATTGAAAATGCAATTTTAGATATCCTTAAGTTAAGAATAAGTAAAGATGAAAACATGTATTTTGTTTAGGGAGCTAACAGATCAAAGTGAGCTAACTTACCTGGGAATGCCAAACATGATCAAAGATAGAAAGGTAAGAAATGTTTGCTAGAGCAAGATTTAAAGCATATACTCGATTTATGCAAGGTTTTTGGTTACCTAGTCTGCATAGGGTTTTAATTGGTACCTATTATGGTATAGGACTTTTATTGGTACCTATTATGGCGGGACTTTTGGGATGCCTGTTCTGGTGTAGGACTTTTAGGATGCCTACTCTAGTAGGATTTTTATTTGTGTCTAATCTGGTACAGGACTTTTGGTACCTATTCTGACAGGAATTTTGAGTGTCTGTTCTGGTACAAGATTTTGGGTACCTATTCTGATAGGACTTTGGGTGCCTATTCTAGTGTAGAACTTTTTGGTACCTATTCTGGCACAACTTTTGGATGTTTGTTTTGGTACAGGACTTTAAGTGTCTATTTTAGCAGGACTTGTAGGTACCTATTCTGGTAAGACTTTGGGTGCCTGTTCTAGTGTAAGATTTTTTAATGCCTGTTCTAGTGTAAGATTTTTTAATGCCTATTCTAGCAGGAGTTTGAGTATTTGTTCTGGTAGGACTTTAGGTGTCTATTCTGCGTAGGACTTTTATTATGCCTATTCTATGTATGACTTAAAGGTGCTTATTCTTTTTGTGAATTTTTCAAGTTTGAAAACTTTATTTTATTTACCAAAGTTTTATGCAAAGTATGCATTTATATGAAATGCATTATGCATGCAAAATGCTTGATTTTTGAACTTAATAACTTAGTTTTCCCCCAATATGAATTAGGGTATGCAAGTGTTAGAAGTATGAAGTATGTGGGATGTTGCAATTTATGGAATGCATATTTTTTATTTTTATTTTTTGCCCCAATACAAACTTGAGGTCCACATAATGCATGCACACGTAGGATACAAAAAGTAAATGAGATGTCTTATTTCATGAAATACAAATTTTTTTTTTTGTTTTAACTTGCCCCAGCACGAGTTAGGATTTATGTACGTGTGGAATGCAGGAAACATGTGATGTATTATTTTGTGAAATGCAAATGTTTTGTTTTATGAAATGCAAAGTTTTTTTTTTTTTTTTGTCTTGACATGAATCAAGGTCTATGCAACACATGCAAATGTAGGATATATAAAACATATAATGCCTCTTTTCATGAAATGTAGTTTTTTCTTTTACTTGCCCTAGTGTAAACTAGAGTCTATGTGATGTATGCAAGTGTAAGGATGCATGAAACATGTGATGCTTTATTTCATGAAATACAAATTTTCCTTTTATTTGCCCTAGTGTAAACTAGGAGTTATGTGATGTATGCAAGTGTGGGGATGTATGAAACATGTAATGCTTTATTTCATGAGATGCAGCTTTTCTTTTGCTTGGCTCAGTGTAAAACATGTAATGCTTTATTTCTTGAGATGCAGATTTTCTTCTGCTTACCCTAATGTAAACTAGGGTTTATGTGATATATACAAGTATGTAATGTGTGAAACATATGAGATGCAAGTTTTTTTTTTAGATATAAATTGTGTGTTTTTCTTATCCCAATGCAAGCCTGGTTGAATGTAACATGTGCATATGTATAACATGTGAAACATGAAATGCAAACTTTTCCCTTTTTTAGATGCAAATTGGGTATTCTTCCTTGCAATAGTATGAATCTGGTAATATGAAATGCATATAGGATGCTAGTTTTGTGTGTGTGTTTTTTTTTAAATTTTTAAGTTTGAAAAACTTTTTTATTTCTAAGATAAGCACAGTTTATGCAAGCAAAATTAACTCTAAATGGAGAAAAAAGATGAGGACATTATCTTTCAACATCCTTAAATTGATTTTGATTTTTTAAACCCCTCCTTTTTCTTATGCAAACAAGATCACCTCAAAAGAAAGGGGAAGAGAATGGACATTATTTTTGGATGTCCTTAAACTAATTTTGAATTTTAGACCCTTTTTTTTTTAAAATGAATTGATGAGAAAAAATGTGATTCTCTTTTTTTTTTTTAGTTTTCTTTCTTTTTTATTTTTTAAAATTAATTTGACTTGAAAGAAGAAAAAAGAAAAAAAAATATGTATATATATATATATATATGTATACTTTGTTTATGTATAAACTCAATATAAGCACATGATACATGAAAAATCTCAACATTTATCAAAATATAGGAATTTTTTGGCATTTGCATTTGGAAAAAATTTCTCACACTAGCTTTCCACTTGCCTCGGTGAAAAATAATTGGACTTTTGGTTGTCTTACCAAATTTATCCTTTATCATCTAGATGAAAAACTTTATTGATGGCTTTTAGTCATTTGAATGTGTCTTGGAAGAAGAGTTTAAAACTAAGAAGATTTAAGATTTTTGCTTTTCTTATTTTTGAATAAGATTTCTCAAATTAATTTGGTTGCCCTTTAACTTAGGATTGTTATCTTGGTTAGGGCAATTTTTCTCATTTGCTTTTCATCGTTAATGCTTGAAAGGTTAATAAATAAAAATTCACTCTTACTTTATTTAATAATGCCAATGCAGCCATGTACTAAAGGACACAAGCTCATGAGCTTAGAAAGAACCAAGACCTTAAAATTGGAAAAACGCAAGGAACGATGGTGTGTGTGGTCATGTACAATGGTTTGGGAGTAGAGAAGTGCAATAGACAATGGCTAAACACCATGTAACACACACAATAAGAAGATGCCCCAATTCTACACTTGAAGTATTTTTCTCTGAACAATAAGGAAGTGAAATGCTAAGAAAATAGATATGGTAGGTTAGAGAGAAGTTTCACTTTTGGATTTAAACTCCTTTTGAAAGAAACAATTGATGTAATTAGGAGAATTTGCTCTAAATCAAACTTTTTACCCCATTTTCAGTTATTTTGAGTAAGCTAAATTTCAACAAGGACTTTTGATGTTTGTAATATGGCATTGGTAAATGGGTTTACAAAATAAGAGATATTAGGCTCAAGAATTAACATACCCCTACCAAGTCTCCCATTAGTCTCCTTCTCTTATTGCTTTAACAAAATTCTATACTCGAATTTCATTTAGCAAGAGAGGATGTCTCAAGATTGTAATAGGGCCTAATGGGTAAGAGTGTAGTTTAAAAAAGAAAGGTGAAAAGGCCCAAATACTCACGTAGGTTCACAATGAGAATTTTGTTCTAATAATTGCGTCCTTTTGGAAGATCAATTGGTTCATGACAGTTAGCTTAACCTTTTCTTTTTAAAAGATCCTTTCTATTCATCTTAACTTTCCTCTAAAGGATTCTATTTTGACTTCTTATGCCACATAAAACTCTTCTTTGAGGATGTTGCCCCTTGATCACATGCTATGGTGGAGCTCCATTTTGAAAACTTTTGGTTTCCCAAATTTTAGTCTTTAAAAGCTTCCTGTTTGTAAAATTCTTTTTTTTTTTCTTATAACTTTTCTTTTCTTCCTTCAATGACATTTCTTGAACATTTGTCTTTGTTTTTTTTTTTTTATCCTCATATTTGAAGGAATCCATTATAATACCAAAATCATGTTTCTTTATATGAAATTCTCATTATTCCTTGGGTTTAATCCACGTTGGGTATTTGAAGAGTATTGAAGGCTCAAAGTGGCTAGCAATGGTTAAGTAGTGTTTAGACAAATGAAAAAAACGTGATCCTTTCTTAATATTTGAATTATCAGCATAAAAATCTGTTGAAGGCTTCCCATCCCGAATGTTTCATGATTAGGGGTGCAAGAAATAAACATTACTCTTGGCTCAATTAGGGTGACTAAAAATAACTCCATCATGTTTTAAGAAAACAAAGAATGCCTCGTATCTTAGGCATGATTTGCTTGTGAGACATGCATCTATGGTTTTAATTTGATTTTTCTTCCTTTTCTTTTGAATTGAATTTGGGACATGCAATTAGTTTCAAATTTGACCCTTTTTCACATTAATTGAATCTTTTCATAATGAGTTCTAGATATTATTATTTGTTTTTGGTTACTTAGAAAAGACATGTAAGAAAAGAAATTATGTCAACATAACTGATGAAATGGGATGACACACAAAAGGAAGAAAAAAAACATATGACTACCGTATTGACAAAGTTAAATAAAATAAAACCCAACAACATAATTAACTTTCTGCTAGCCTTGGATTTTAACTAGACAAAAGGGTATCGACCGAACAAGCATTAACTGATCATGTATGACAAACAACTTCTTTGAGAGCTCAATCACCAAGAAATCCTTATAAAATCTTGTTTTTTATGTCCTTCTACACCTTATTTATGAAGAGATTGCAATTTTTATAGAGTATCCCATTGCCCCAAGATTAAGTTCACAACTTTTATTTAGTCAATACCATTTTAGCAATAGAGATTAAAGACTAGTGAAGGAAGAATTCTACTCTTATGAAAGTTAATTAGGTGAAAGTTAGGCAAAACACCAGTGTTTAAATTAAGACAAATGACAAGTGTCTTAATTGGAGTAGTTTATGATTCTTAAAAAGGTTAAGTTTGATAGGTGTTGATGAATTTAGAGATGAGTGATTTAAGTTTCTTTGGAGTGGAGGATATGGTGATGGGCAAGAGTCATAAATTAAAGGATAAGTTGGTATAAAAGGTTAGGAGGTGATAGGCAACCTTATCAAGACCTTTGACAGCTTCTTTTTGCTTAATCATTCGACACGCCTCTACCTCTTGCTTTCTAAACCTTAATCTTTCATCTTAGCCATTCATGAGTGTAGATTTTGTTTCTTTTTTTTTTTGTCCCAATTTGTTTAAGTTGATTTTTCTGTTACAAAGGACCAAAAATCTTATATTTTGTAAATTTTAAAATTTTAATATAAAATGCATTATGGCTAAGCATGGATGCAATTTATTATATGGTTTGACGTGTAAACTAAGGGTATATTGATTTTGGCATAAAGGTGTTTCAAGACAAGGGGTTTTGATTTCTTTTTAGAAACCTACTACCTCTATAAAGTGGATTAGAACTAACAATTGACTTAAGAGGAAAATTAGATCTTTTCCATTTATATTTATGATAACCATTTTTTATCATTGAACCTTTATCTTCCTCAGATACTTATTGTACATAGAGATAAATAAAGTTGACAACTCACCCTAAGAGAATATACTAAATTCCACATAAATGCTATCTATGGGAGAGTCTAGCCAATTTGGATTTCTTTTGACAATTTTCAAAGTCATTTTTAAATCCCTTCCTTTCCTCTGAGATCTTATGGTTTTACAATAAGGAATGGGATTAACAAGATTAACTATCAAAGAACTTTGATTCCTTTGTGAGCAATTTAAATTAGGCTTTCAACCAGCTTGACTCTTGCAATCAACTTAATCCTTATTTATTTCAACACCAAACTAGTGGCGTTGTGTTGAAACTTATTATCTTTGTGGATATTATTTGAAATTGCCTTTTATAATTAGTTAGTAGGTTATTAATGTTAGTTGATATATTTTTTTCACATTCTGATAGGAGCCTACTGCTCCGTAAAGAGTTGTGGCTTATCGCTCAACTTGAGAACGAGCAATTTCTACACAATTGGTGCTTAGAACTTTGGCTTTGATGAAAAATAAGCCAATTTGATAATCCACCAGTATATGATGGATTCAATATTGCATATCTCGTTAAGAATAATGTCTTGGTAAAAGAAGATGAAAAAAACTTTATACTTTTTTCTCGAGAAACTTATTGTTTCATTGGAGAAAAAGTAATTGACACCCAATCTGAGAGAAATACACTTTTCTACACGATTGATGCCTACACAATGGTTCCAATCTTGACCAAGACATGTTACTCATTTTTTGATATGGCAAAACTTAAGGATATTGTTATTTCTCAAAATTTTGAAGACATCCTTTTTCTATAACAAATTTATTATCTTGTGGGAATGGCAATTTTAGAGAAAAATTATAAGTCGTATTATGCATTATTTATTTATTTTTATCTTGTCTTCCCTTTTAATGCACGTATGTATGCCAAAAGATTTCCCTTTCAAGGGACTATCATGAATGCAATTATGGCCTCTTGGGATTAGAAACCCACTGGGTAAGGATTGATTAGCTCATACATTCGTCATAGTTAAACGTATGTCTAATTGTGCAGTGACATCTTGTTAGCTATTCTAGTAAGTCATGTTCTCTATAGGTTTCGTTGGATGCACGGAATTGGTAATGAAACAATTAAGAAAGAAATGCCCTCCTTTGTCCTAATATGGGTAAACCTTAGGTTAAGATCATAGGTTTGCCAAAGTTTAATTTTAATCATTTGGGAGGTATCTAGAGTTTGACTATTAGTGCATTTCTTTGAGGTAGGTCTATGACTCCTAAGTTGTTGGTCCCTAAATTGTCCTCACTGTAAGATGAGGATCTCATTATATAAATCTAACATTGAGAGGAAAAAGATCATACACAGGTCAAACTCATATAACAAGGTACAATTTAGACGAGGTTTTTATGATAGCCTTAGGAAGCACAAGTCTCCACAGGAAAATCAGTATAAGCCTCTACTAACCTAAGTGCACTCAGACCCAGGTATAGAGCCCATAATGTGTGTGAGATAATTATATCTCAGTGATGTGTGTGAGGAGAGCATTTACTTTTTTACTTTATAAACTACCCAACCCTCATTTGCTAGGTAAATTGGCAGAACAAAAGGCAGAGATGTATATATAAGCAAAAGAAATAGAGCATATACAAATATGGTCATCTACGTTGAGGTTTTATTCTCATGTTATCTAATCTAACACGTATTATGTACAATCCATGAAATAAAGCAAATAAAATAAGCATGTGAATGACATATTATCTACCCTAATCATGTGAGGCAAACAACCAACAAAAGGAGAATTAACATAGAAGGAAGGCCATAATATTTTGCACAACTAACTTAAATTTAGGTTTGACTCTCAAACTTTGATCCCCAATAGAGTCACCAAACTGTCACATCTGAAAATACGACCGTGTGGTGCCTTAAAAGAAAAACTTCAAAAAGAAAATCTCGACTTTCAAAGAAAATGAAAATTGAAATAAATATAGTAAGAGTTGCTACTAAAATTTTATTTTTGAAAAGGCAAAATTTTGGAAAAGATTTTTTATTTGAAAAACAAAAAATGGTTTACGAACCAAAAAATAGATTCGGGAGTCAATTGTGAGTGAGAAAGGTATTAGGCATCCCACATTACCTGTTACTAAGAACGGTTATCCTAAGTTAGTTGTGCAAGATTATCATAGACTTTAATCTATTTTAATTCTCCTAATTAATCACATACAAAATAAAAAATAAAGAAATTAAAAGAAAAACATTAAGAGTAAAAAGGGAAAAGAAATTAAAGAAATAAAAGGAAAGAAATTAAAGAAATAAAAATTGAAAGAAAATATTTTTAAAAGAAAAAAAAATTTATTTGCAAAGACGGATTTGACCTAGGATCAGAGTATAAGGTTTACGTACTATTCAAAAAAGATCAAAGTTTATATAGTTCGAATTCAAAAAGATGTGTTTGTTTGTGATTTTTTTTTGGGTTTGTTTTGGTTTGCTTTTTTGTTTTTGTTTTTATTTTTTTGTCCTTTTTTGTTGTAGTTATTATTATTATTATTATTATTATTATTATTATTATTATTTGTGTTGTTTTTTTTATTAATGAAAAGAAGATAGTAAAAATGCTTTTAGCTTTGGCAAGTAAAACTATTTCGAGGTTGATTGAAATGTTTTATTTTACAAAAGATATAGTTACTTTTACTTCTTTATTCTTCTCATTTTTTAATGATTTTTTTACCTTTTTTTAATTAATTTTTTTTTTTACCTTTGATTAATTAAGGCACAAAATTTATTATCCTTTCTTTTTCTTTTTCTTTTTTAAATAAAAATAAAAATAAGACCTCCAAACTAAAATGAAATGACATTTTTTTCTTTTTTTCTTTTTTGGTTTAAGTCTTTTCAATTTTTGGATTTGGATTTGTTTTTGTTGTTTTATTTGCTTTGTTTTTTTTAATCACTTTTGTTTTGTTTTTCTCTTTTTTGTTGTTGTTGTTGTTGTTTTTTTGCTTCTTTTTATTTTATTTTATTATTTTTTCTTTTTTTTGTTTTATTTATTCTTGTTTGTTTGTTTGTTTTTTTTTTTTAAGTGATGAGAAACTTCAAAAGACATACACAAATTTTGAATTTTAAGAAAGCTATTTTCTTATTTTTAAGAATAACTTTTAAAATAAATCCCTATAATTAAACTTAATTTCTTAAGAACTCTTGTCAAAAGGAAGTTTAAACCTTTAGATCCTCTTTTCTTATTCTACTACTACTTTTGGAATATAATTTTTTTATTTTTTTGTTGGTTGTTTTTTTTGGTTTTTTTGTTTTATTTTTGTTTTGTTTGTTTTTGTTTTTATTTTGTTTGTTTTTGTTTTTAGAGAGTTAAAACTTCTAAAGAGAAAAGAGAACTTAATTTTGTATGTCGAAATGCCGTTAGTAGTTTTTATTTTCAGAAAAGAAAAGAAGCATTTAAGGCTTAATTCCTAAATAAATTGACACTCTTATGCTTTATTCTCAGTATGAAAATATAGAGTTTTATTAAAACTTGATTTTCAATAAACTCCCCTTTTTTCACAAGAGGATTAGAAGGGATACTCCCATTGAAACCAAGATTCATTTGATTTTTAATCATTGACTTCTCCCTCTCCTTTTTCTTTTCCTCTTTTTTGTTTTTCTTTTTTTTTTTTTGGTTAAGAAAATTTTTTTTAGAATCATTTGATGGGGACTATTGAGAACCCGGAACATATTAAAATGTTTTCTTTTCTTATTATCCCCACATGATCTTTAGGTCCACTATTATGTGCTCGAGGAGATAAAAAATCTCACACGACAGTATTAACAAAACAAAGGAAATAGACAAAACCCAAAAATATGTATAACAAATATACACTATGTACGCCTTTATACGTTCTGTCATTTTCCAATTTTTATCATATTTCTTGAAATATACCTTGAATCATTTCTACAATTCACAAAGATACAAAGGATGAGGATGAGTTTTCTTCCTTGAATATTAGTTGAATCCTTTAATACCTCTTCCTTAATGCACATTCTCACTGGCTCATGAGCCACCACGCCACAAGCCTCACATAGAGAAGATAAAATACACAGTATCCCCTTGTTAATCACAAAAGAAAATTGGTTCATCAAAGAGAATTTCTACAAGTTTGCCTCATATGAAATCCACTTGCTCAACAAGGAATGCAGCAATAACATGTTCCCCCCAAGGTTTATTCCCTAAAAATCGAGAATGGAAATAATAGCACCATATTCTTATATGAATTAGGCTTTTAAAGAAATATATTAACTCCTATTAACGAATAGGAAACCACAACAGCATGAACTTGGACCCAAAACTACCAAAACCTGAAGATGGATTATCCCACTGACAAGACTCCTTCCATTCAGTGTTCAATGCAAATATGAATTTAAAGACAAAATTAAGCAACGCTGAAATATATCAGACAGCCACTGGCGAACATATGAAGACAGATACACATCCTAATCTCATGGGTTTCCAAATAGTGGTAGAATATAACCAAATATCCCAGACAAAAGAAAGTTGGATTCTAAAATTAACGCGGCATGTTCATAAATAATTAAAATACCCAGTGAATAGAATGAATTCAAATTATAACTCCCAATAGCCAGCAGATAGATTCTTTGACAAAAATCAACAAAATACCTGGGTAAATTTCAACTTGATTTTTTCCTTTTTGTTTCGCTACCTTCAATTCATCTGCTTCCCTCCGTTTCTCGCCATTTCCATGCTAGATCTCTATCTCTCTCTCTTGCTTCTCTCCCACTGATCCAATTCTCTCCTCTTTCAGACTCCTTCTCGCTCTTAATTTCTCGGTGTACCCATAGCTTCTCTCTTCTCACTCCCTCGATCTTTCGCTCCCTTTTGGATCTCTTCTCCCTCTCTCAAATCTCTTCTCTTCCTCTTTGAATCCAAAATCCCTTCCTTTTTTAAAATCTCTCCCTTCAGACCCTTCTCCTTTTTTGGTGTTTCCTCTCCCTCTGTCAACTTGCATCTCTGTCTCCCTTTTCCATTTTCGTGTCTCCTCCTCTTGGCCTCCGACGATGAAAGGGACATGAAAGGAAAGTCAAATCCTCGAGCCTAATGTTATCCTGTTCTGCTCTTTCTCGGACTCCCTGAGACGTTGGACACTCTTTTACCAATTTCGCTCCTTGCTTTGCCTCGATCTAGCCCTTTGTTGATGGCAAAGACTGAAGCGAATGGAAGGGTTGGGTCAGAATGCAGGACTTCTGCGTTTTGACTCAGACCTCTTTTTTTTTTTTTTGTCTTATTTTTGTTGTTGTTGTTTTTTCTTTTTTCTTTTATTTTATTTTTGTTTTGTTTTTACTTTTTTTTGTTAGTGGGCTTGGGGCAACTTGACTTAAAAATCCTGGGCCAATGCAAGCAAATTGAACTTTTTTTTTTGTTTTTTTTATTCTTCTTCTTTTTTGTTTTTTGTTTTATTGTATTAAGCTATTCATTAGTACTGGGCTAAGGCTAAGATTTTTTTTTTTTTACTTTTTGATCTTTTGATTGTTTTTTTTGCTTTTATTATTATCATTTTTTTTGTTTTCTATTTTTTTGTTAGTTTAATTTTATTATTATTTTTAGAGCATACTTGGACAAAATACGATATTCACAGAAGCACTTGGAGCAATTGTTTGCAAAATGGGAGTTACTATCATTTGTGATTTTGTAAGCTTAGCTCTTTTTTTATTTTGGTGGGGGTGGGGGGGGGGGGGGATATTTGGACTTAAATGTAGTTTCTTTCTTATTCTTTTGAAGTTCATTCATTGGAAATAGATAATTGAATAGACTATTTTATTTTCGATCAGTGATAGAAAAATGGAGAGTACGTCCAAACACACTTAATATTTCTCCTTTGAAAAAAAAAGGGAAGGAGAATAATATGCATCTCGATATATGACCCTGCGGGGTTAAGTACTTGCACATAGGGTAGTTGAAGTTCAGCTCTCACTAGCAGACATGAATTATAGTGGTGTTAGCTTTTTGTTGTATCATTATCTCTCATAAGCTTCTAATACTCGAGATGTTTCTTTTCCAATAAGGGTACAGGCGGGGACCGATCTAAGATTTGACTATTTGAAGAGGAAAGCCACATTTGGATGCAAATTTTTTCATACCCATCCTATCAATCGCTGTTCAAAATTGTCCCATTTACTTTATGAGCATGCATGAGTGGTTTCTGCTTCAATTATTGTATGTAAATTTCCTGCACCTACTATTTCTTGGACGCTTTCTGTAACTTTGTAATTTTGTGTGCCGAGTCCAGCTTTATTTTCTCTGAGACTTCCTTGCCCCTGCTAAAGCCTTTTTTTTTTCCCCTTTTGTTTTTAATTCTCCCCTTGAAGACATCGGGTGTTGTGTTTCCAAAATTAGAAGCTCTATGAAGCAAGATAGATTAAGGAAGTGGAGGTTCTTTTGTTAGATCATCAGTGTTTGTTACCTCTTATCCATGCATGGCATGCAGTTCTCACTTTCAGGCGCCACATGGTAGATACTCTAATTGTTCACTTAATTAGATGTTACGGAAGAGATGAGAATGTAAAATATAAGTAAGTATTAATAGGTAGGATAAAATATAACTTTTATATTTTTATTTTAAAAAAATAATTTAATGGTTAGAATGATAATTTGATAGATAAAATAATGATTACAAAAGTATAACACATGTGACACAAATTGTATTAAAAAAAAAACATTTGCATCACAGCGAAGCAAATGAGCCAGAGGAGCATCTGTCACTCCTTATAGGCACTGCTGCAGTTGTTTGCTTAGTTTTTCTCTTTTTATTTGGTCTATATCTGGACTTAAATGTAGTTTTTTTCTTTTGTTTTAAAGTTCATTCATTGGAAATAAATAATTAAATAGATTATTTTATTTTTAATTAGTGACAGAAAAATGGAAAGTGTGTCTAAAGTGCAAACGCACTAAATATTTCTCCTTGAAAGAAACCAAAAAAGGGCGAAAAACTGTACTTCACTACTTCTAGAAATTCTTATCTCAAAGGATGGTGGTATAGAGAAATAGGAACGTGATGGGAAGGAGAATAAGATGCCTCCCTCACCCACCCTCTTCCCAGTTGACTGTTGGAGCATGATCGATATGTGACCCTGCTGAGTTAAGTACAAGAACATAGGGTGGTTGAAGTTCAGCTCTCACTATCAGACGTGAATTATAGTGGGGTTAGCTTTTTGCTGCATCATTATCTCTCATAGCCTTCTAATACGTGAGATGTCTCTCTTCCTGTAAGGGTACACGCGGGGACAGATCTAAGATTTGACTATTTCAAAGACGTGAAAATTATCAATATATATACATATATTTTTTTCATATATATATATATATATATAAATTTTAAGTTAAAAAATTGTATATATGTAACATATATTTTATAATTTGTTGAAACTTTTTTATGTTATAAAATTTATTAATAATTATAAAAAAAGGATAAAAATTTGAGAAAGAGTAGCAAGTTAAATCATCTTGTAAAAAAGGGATCAAATATATATATATATATATATACACACACACATGTATAGCTTCAACGTGAACTATTGTTACAAGCAAAAATCGATAGCAAAGTGAAATTTGGGTTCGGTATTAGACTTTGGCACAATGCAAGAAAACGAAAAATTGTTTATCAGCATATTGAAGAGAAACGACAATCGGAGAGTGATACGTGTCTTGGATTAGCCTGGATCGTATAAGGGCGTGGGGTCACGATGATGAGCGAAAAATGGACGTCGAACTCAACAAAAAGACAACCATTTATTATTATTATTATTTCAAAACAAAATATAAGAGAGTTATTCTCATGAGTTAGGTTACATACATGTCCAAAGATTTTAAATTAGATAAATTTTTATATGAACTAAAATTTAAAATCTACCCCACATTGAGAGTCCGAGTGCATTAGTTCAATGTCATCATCTTCTTTTAAGTATTAAAAAGTCTTGATGCATTTAAGTTTGAATCTTACTTCATTTTTTTAAATAAATTTTTAGAAGAATGACATGTTTTTATTTATCTCTTTTTAGTAAAAAAAATGATATGTTTTTAATATATTTTGGTCATTTGATAAATTATGCCATTACTTCATTAAATTTAAGTTTCTTTAAGCACGTATTTATTCCCATGACAAGTGACATGGACTAATGGTTGGTCTGTCAACGTCACCAGAAGCTTCCGCAAAATGAAGCACGATCATATACGCTAACTTTAAAAAAACGCAAGTTGGTAAAATGGAGTGTTATATAAGTTGGACTCTTATCCCATTCCAACCACCCCCTCCCCCCCTCTTAAACCAAAAAAAAAAAAAATCTTACGATAATAAAATTATTTTGATTTTTCTCTTTTGTGTGTGTGTGTGTGTATATATATATATATTTTGTCGTCATTGTTAAATTAAGGAAGGGAGGGATATAATCCAAAATATGAATATCCACGAGACTATTTAAAATTAAGAAATAACATCTCAGTCTCTTTACTAGTATTTTTTATTTTTTATTATTTGAAATTATGTGGCATGTGGGTCGTCAAATTACCCATGAATCTACAAGGGAATTTTTGCTACTTTAGTATCAAGAAATTACAAAAATTAGAATTAGAACAAGTGACACTAAATCTTGAATATTATTTTTAATTCTTTCCAAATAATTACCAAAAAAATATGTGTTTATTCAATTTCATGACCTTGATGTTTTGTTCCTTAGCTTTTGTCACTATTCTCTTAACAAGAAAAGTCCAACATTCTATGAGCAATTGACCAGTCAAAAGTGGAATCTAGAACGTGTTTCATGAGAGGGGCTGACCCTTTCAATGCACTCACTCCGTGTGTGCACCACACATCAATAAGATATCTTCAGTTTACGCTTTGAACATCTTTTTTCTTTTTGTTCATTCATTTGTTGATCACTTATTGCACTCATCATTGTTATCCTGACTAGTTACTACAAGTTTGATATTGATTTTTGTAAATTTTTAGGTCATAATTTTTTTTTTTTTTAAAAAAGAGAATCCTCTAATCTCAAGAAAAATAGTTTGTTTTCAATCAACATTTAAAAAAATTAATTAATTGAGCTCTATAAGTACATTAACTTAAACATTACTTAATAGTATTGTAAAAGTTATATTTGATATCTCTTATTTTAATTAAATTAATGTTGTCCTTCAACATTTAAAAATAATACTATTAAGTTTAAATTTTATTATTGCAAAAGCATTGACATCATGTTTAATCATATATTGTTAAGTGCTCTATTTTTTGAAATAAAAACTATACTCTTCATATTTTAAACATCAATATAAAGTCTTACTTAGTTGATATAATTATCATTTTGCTTTATATTCTTTAACGTAATATTAATAACAAGTATTTTAAAACATAACCTAAGTTTTTTTATTGACTTGAATAAAAATAAAAGTTTCTTTTTTTTTTTTTGGTTTAGTTATTTCTTTTGCCAAAAGATATGTGGACTTGTTTGGTGCGTCCCAACTTATTTGTAATTATTCACGTGCTGTGTTGTATTTGTTTTATTTTTTTAGTATTACAATTATTATTTTTCAACTTTTTAAAATAATTTTAAAAGCATTTTTTTCCATCAATTAGATTCATTTAAACTTTTATTCCCATGCGATTTTTAAAAAATATTGTGCTGTAATCTAATTGTCTATTTAATAAATAGAGTACATATGCCGATAGTACCAAGTTCCAAAATTTAAAAAAAATTATGAAAAAAAAATCCAATAATAAATCACCGACAATCAAATTACCATCATTAATTACATTTAGTGTAAGGATCTACCTTATTAATTTGATAATTAGGTGAAGCCATGTGTAGTAAGACCTTCACCTCCTTTTGATTTCCAAATTATTAGTCTTCCGTTGGTAATTATTCTCTCTTTTAATTAAATTTTAAATATGATAAAATCCAAAACCGTGAAAATTTTCACTCCATCCATTTAAAACCTTAACCACCTTCCCCAAAGTCAACTAGTAGCCTTTCACAGAAGTAGTGGCACAACCTGGAACTAAAACGGTAGCCCTCCAATTTGACGACAACGACGATGATTATTATTATTATTATTATTTATTTTAAATAGTGCTGAACGATCTTGAGAAGGCAATTCTGATTGTTTGATGAATCAGAGGCTGTTGATGATAGCTCGAAGAAACTGGCTAAACATGAATGCAATGATATGAAGGGAAAGCCTTCATTGGTAGATTGTGCATTGAGAAAATTGTTCTTTTCAAATATTGTTCTAAGTTCCAGTTCAATCTAGTAAGAGTTTTAGAAGGCCCAGCTTTTATAAAGAACAAGTTGTATCAGGTTTTGGTTACTTTAATTTTCTTCGATTTGGTTGTCGGTGTCTGTCGATTTCATTCCTCATCTCAGCGATGGGAATATGGTGATTGATATATTCTGTACAATTTTGAATGCTCTGGATTCTGAATTGAAATTGACGGTGGCTGGGAGGGTGAAGGATGCAATAAGGCTGCAGCCTGTTGCCCACATAGTGAAAACCTGGCATGACATTGTTTCCGTGTACAAGAATTCCGATCAAAAGCTTTGTGTTGGCGTGTTGGATTCCATGAGGAGGTCTATTTCTTAGATAAATATTGAGTTGATTGCAAACGATGCATTTATCCCTTTGTTGTTTGATTTGCTTTTGGTTGGTGGACTGTCTGATCGACTTCGTGGGGCTTCAGTCAGATGCTTGTTAGCAGTATTTTCTAAGCGAATGGCCGAGCTTCTATTGAAACTTTCATTGTTGCATAGACTTTAAATTAGTCACAGAATTAACTAGGTAGAAGAGTATGGTGTTTCCGAAAAGGTTTCTGAGTTTGCTGCATTGCTTACTGGGTATGCAGTGGAGGTCTTGGATTGCCTTAAATTATTCTGGGGATACAGTGGAGGTCTTAGATTGCTCTAAACGTAGAAATTCTTTGAATGCAAAACAACTCTCTATGGAGCTTCTGAATAAAGTCTTACCTCTCTGTTTTATATGTGATGAAGGAACTGCGAGGAAGACGCTATATTTAATATTGTTCATTTACTTTCCTGTTATGTTGCCATTATAGAAAGCGTTACTCCATTGAGGGAGAAACAGCTACTTCACGTGGGACAGATATTGGAAGTTATCCTTGTGCTGGTTAGTTATGACCAAGTAATATCCTATCTTAACAAGGTCCGTTAAAGAGTTAAGAGCCAGTATAACTTTTAACCTAGCAATAAGCACCCAATTCGACAAAGTATATTGCACTAATCTTGATGTATTGGAGAAAATTGGAAAAGCGAAAGAAGACAAAATGGTAGAATTTAGAAAGGATATATTTGTTTTTCTTTATAGTACGGCTCGTGTGGCACCTGATGTGATCCAGTCATTCTTAAGAAATTCGTTAGCAGGAGCTGTTTCAAGTTCATTAGATAGCAATGTTGAGCAGATGGAAGCTGCACTTTCTCTTTTATATGTACTTGGAGATTCATTTAGTGGTAAAGCCATGCAATCTGGGAGCGGACCAACGAGTGAGCTGGTGCTTATGCTTCTGTCAACAAGGTTTTCTTGCCACTCTAACAGACTAGTTGCTCTCGCTTATTTGGAGACAGTGACAAGATATATTAAGCTTGTTCAGGCGATACCCAGTATATTCCTATGCCTTTCTTGATGAGGGGGCATAAATCATCCAAACATTAATGTAAGTTGAAGGGCCAGTTATTTGTTTATGAGAGTTGTAAAATTGCTGAAAGTGACAATTTGCAGGTACCAAAGTATAAATGTCCCTCTTCTGTAGTTTTCTAACAATTTTTTATTTTATACACAATAATTTTCCTGACCTTGGAGTTATTTTTCGGTCCTCATTAATGTATGCGTAAGTTTTTGCATTTGGTTACTTCCATCCTTCCTCTATTAAGGGTTCTGTTGATTTCTCAGAAACTGCAAGATACAGTTGCTGGATTTACTAGTATGAATTATGCAACTGAAGAGCTATCATTAGGATTAGAAAATGGTAGCCACATTTGTGAGGTATTTAAATTTCCTAAAATTTCAGGACTACTGATATTTCTGTTAATGATAAAAAGGTTGTTGTTTATGTCCTAATTTGTTAATTGAAACATGACTGGCAATTGATGGAAGATGTACCGCCTGAAAAGCAATCTGGTTATCATTCTTCTTTGTTCAGTCCTCTTTGTGAATTGGTTTTCATTGATTTTAAGGTTGCGAGATACTGAAATATTTCTCCCCCCTTTACCCAAAACATTTCTACTTGGTATATGATTATGTATTTTCTGTGCTTCCTTAAAACCAGGTTGAGAAATTGCTCAGAAATGCCAAGATATTTACTCCAGACTAGGAGACCGGCAAATCATCATGCCAATTAATCCTCTCAGCAAGGCACTTGCTAATGAACTTGCATTTGTTCTGGTTCATGTAGCCCTCCAAACTTCCGACTCTAAAAAATGTAAGAAAATTTACTTTTTACATGATCTTCGGTTCTTAATTTTGAAGTTATAAGAGCTAAGAAGCTTTGAAAAATATTTCAGAAGAAAAATTTGGAGTTCTGATTTTCATAGTGTAGAATCCATCTTTGCAATGTCTATTCCGTGGCTTTTGTTGGTTGTCAGCCCTTATATGATAATCATCTCGATCCTGAGACAATTCTGCTGTTCAATAATATATATGAAGAGGAAAGCCACATTTGGATGTTACTTTTTCCATACCCACTCTATCGATCTCTTCTCAAAATTGCCCCATTTATTTTATGAGCGTGCACGAGTGGTTTCCGCTTCAATTTTTGCTTGTGAATTGCCTGCACTACTATTTCTTAGACGCTTTCTGTTAGCTTTGTAATTTTGTGTACCGAGTCCATCTTTATTTTCTCTGAAACTACCTTGTCCCTACCAAAGTTTATTTTAAAAAAAAAATTAAATTCTCTCCTTGTAGAAATTGGAAATCGTATTTCCAAAATTAGAAGCTCTACGAAGCAAGGTAAAGATAGATTAAGGAAGTGGAGGTTCTTTTGTTAGATCATCAGTGTTTGTTCCCTATCATGCATGGCATGCAGTTCTTATCTTTCATGCACAGATACGCTAGTTGCAGTTAGATAATGTAAAAGAGATGAGAACGTACAAAATGAATAGATAAAAGTAGGTGAAATAAAAGATAATTTTTATATTTTTACTTTTAAAAAAGTGATTTAATTATTAAAATATTAATTTAACAAATAAAATAATAATTACAAGATTTGATAGATATTATATAAATCATATAAAAAGAATACATTTGGTGTGATGAACTAAATGGGCTGTAGGAACATCCGTCACTTCTTAGAGGCACTGGAGCAGTTGTTGGCAGAATGGGAGTTACAATCATTTGTGATTTTGTAAGCTTAGCTTTTTTTTTTTTGGCGGGGGGGGGGGGGGGGGGTGGAATATTTGGACTTAAATGTAGGTTCTTTCTTATTCTTTTGAAGTTAATTCATTCATTGGAAATAGATAATTGAATAGATTATTTTATATTCGATCAGTAATAAAAAAATGGAGAGTACGTGCAAACATGCTTAATATTTCTCCTTAAAAAAAAAAGAAACGAAAAAAGGGTGAGGGGAGGGGAGGGGGGAACCTCTACTTCACTACTTCAAGGAATTCTTATATCAGAAGATGGTGGTCTAAAGAAATAGGAATGTGATGGGAAGGAGAATAATATGCATCTCGATATATGACCCTGCTGGGTTAAGTACTTGCACATAGGGTAGTTGAAGTTCAGCTCCCACTAGCAGACATGAATTATTGTGGTGTTAGCTTTTTGCTGTATCATTATCTCTCATAGGCTTCTAATACTCGAGATGTTTCTTTTCCTATAAGGGTACAGGCGGGGACAGATCTAAGATTTGACTATTTGAAGAGGAATTAAAACATTTGGATGCTAATTTTTTGGTACCCATTCTATCAATCGCTGTTCAAAATTGTCCCATTTACCTTATGAGCATGCATGAGTGGTTTCTGCTTCAATTATTGTATGTAAATTTCCTGCACCTACTATTTCTTGGACGCTTTCTGTAACTTAGTAATTTTGTGTGCCGAGTCCAGCTTTATTTTCTCTGGGACTTCCTTGTCCCTGCTAAAGCTTTTTTTTTTTTTTTTTTTCCCTTTTTTTTTAATTCTCCCCTTGTAGACATTGGGTGTTGTATTTCCAAAATTAGAAGCTCTACGAAGCAAGGTCAAGATAGATTAAGGAAGTGGAGGTTCTTTTGTTAGATCATCAGTGTTTGTTACCAGTTATCCATGCATGGCATGCAGTTCTCACTTTCATGCGCCCCAAGGTAGATACTCCAAGTTCTCATTTTCATGCACCACATGGTAGATATTCTAATTGTTCACTTAATTAGATGTTACAGAAGAGATGAGAATGTAAAATATAAGTAGGTATTAATAGGTAGGATAAAATATAATTTTTATATCTTTATTTTTAAAAAGATGATTTAATGATTAAAATGGTAATTTGATGAATAAAATAATAATTACAAAAGTATAATACATATTACATAAATTGTATTAAAAAAAGAACATTTGCATCACAATGAAGCAAATGAGCCATAGGAGCATCTGTCACTCCTTTAGGCACTGCTGCAGTTGTTTGCAGAGTGGGAGCTATTAACATTTCTGATTTTGTAAGCTTAGTTTTTCTCTTTTTATTTGGTCTATATCTGGATTTTAAAGTTCATTCATTGGAAATAAATAATTAAATAGATTATTTTATTTTTAATCAGTGACAGAAAAATGGAATGTGTGTCTAAAGTGCAAACGCACTAAATATTTCTCCTTAAAAAAAAAAACAAAAAAGGGCGAAAAACTGTACTTCACTACTTCTAGAAACTCTTATCTCAAAGGATGGTGGTATAGAGAAATAGGAACGTGATGGGAAGGAGAATAAGATGCCTCTCTCACCCACCCTCTTCCCAGTTGACTGTTGGAGCATGATCGATATGTGACCCCGCTGAGTTAAGTACAAGAACATAGGGTTGTTGAAGTTCAGTTCTCACTATCATACATGAATAATAGTGGGTTTAGCTTTTGCCTGCATCATTATCTCTCATAGCCTTCTAATACGTGAGATGTTTCTCTTCCTGTGAGGGTACACGCGGGGACAGATCTAAGATTTGACTATTTCAAAGACGTGAAAATTGAAAAAAAAAAATGGATATATTCATATGTATAAATTTTAAGTTAAAAAATTGTATATATGTAACATATATTTTATAATTTATTGAAATTTGTTTATGTTACAAAATTTATTAATAATTATAAAAAAAAGGATAAAAATTTGAGAAAGAGTAGCAAGTTAAATCATCTTGTAAAAAAGGAACCAAAGATATATACACACACATATAGCTTCAACGTGAACTATTGTTACAAGCAAAAATCGATAGCAAAAGTGAAATTTGGGTTCGGTATTAGATTTTGGCACAATGCAAGAAAACGAAAAATTGTTTATCAGCATATTGAAGAGAAACGACAATCGGAGGGTGATACGTGTCTTGGATCAGCCTGGATCATAAACTTTAAAGCCACAGCTATAAATGGCCGGTGGCATTGATCATATAGGGGCGTGGGGTCACGATGATGAGCGAAAAATGGACGTCGAACTCAACAAGAAGACAACCATTTATTATTATTTGAAAACAAAATATAAGAGAGTTATTTTCATGAGTTAGGTTTCAAATGTCCAAAGATTTTAAATTAGATAAATTTTTATATGACCTAAAATTTAAAATCTACCCCGCATTGAGAGTCCGAGTGCATTATCATTGTCTTCTTTTAAGTACTAAAAAGTCTTGATGCATTTAAGTTTGAATCTTATTTCAATTTTTTAAATAAAGTTTTAGAAGAATGACACGCTTTTATTTATCTCTTTTTAGCAAAAAAAAAAGAATGATATGTTTTTAATATATTTTCGTCATTTGATAAATTATGCCATTACTTCATTAAATCTAAGTTTCTTTAAGCACGTATTTATTCCCATGACAAGTGACACGATCTAATAGTTGGTCTGTCAACGTCACCAGAAGCTTCCGCAAAATGAAGCACGATCATATACGCTGACTTTGAAAACGCAAGTTGGTTAAATGGAGTTTTATATAAGTTGGATTCTTATCCCAATTCCCAACCCCACACCCCCCCCCCCCCCAAAAAAAAATCTTAAGATAATAAAATTTTAGAAGAATAAAATTATTTTGATTTATCTTTTTTTAGTGTGAGTGTCTATATATATATATATATATATATTCGTTATTTGATAAATCATGCCATTATTCAAATTAAAAATTGATAAATTGTGTCATTATTTCATTTAATTTTTTAGGGTAAAATAACGGGGCACAATGCCCTACAAGAAAAAGAAACTAGCTAGTGCTATGGGGCAAAAAGATCCTCATATGATTTTGTCGTAATTGTTAAATTAAGGAAGGAAGGGATATAATCCAAAATATGAATATCCACAAGACTATTTAAATTATGATTGGTTAAGTGATCCGTATATCTTTTCATCTCACACAAGACGTGATTTTTCTTGACATCACACTTTCATTTCGAAGTAAATAATTAAATCAATTTCACAAAACTACTGTTAGAGTAAGCGTGGGAATTTAAGCTTAATCATTAAATTTAAGTTTCTATTAAACATTTATGTGTCCTTATAACAAGTGACGTACGCTAATTAGCTGGATTGTGAATGTCACCAAGAAGCTTCCTCAAAATAAAGCAGGATCATGAATGTTGACTTAAGGGAAAAAAGAAAATATTAAATGAGTCGAAAAAGGAGGGAAAAAAAAAAAAAAGGAGGAGTAGAAGAAGGGGCAGTCAATAACGATCGAGCATGAATGGAAAACAGAAGAAGAGACATGCGGATTGCTTTTCCATTTAGAAATTGAGAAAAAAGTTTAAGAGAAACCAACATCTATGGACAATAAATAAATTCGATGTCTCTTTAAGATTTGACAAATGGGTAACGAAAGATAAACCAAATCATGAAAGGGGTAAATTAATTTAAAAAGAAAAACTCCAAAACTAATTAACTTAACTAATTTTTCAAGAATAACATGATAAATGTATAATTTTTGTGATATTATTAAAAGTATATATATTTATTATATTATAATTAAAAAAAACTATATAGATATAAGAAATAGCATCTAAGTCTCTTTACTATTTTTTATTTTTTTATTTGAAATTATGTGGCATGTGGGTCGTCAAATTACCTATGAATCTACAAGAGAATTTTTTCTACTTTAGTATCAAGAAATTACAAAAATTAGAATTAGAACAAGTGATACTAAATCTTGAATATTATTTTTAATTCTTTCCAAATAATTACCAAAAAAATATGTGTTCATTCAATTTCATGACCTTGATGTTTTGTTCCTTAGCTTTTGTCACTATTCTCTTAACAAGAAAAGTCCAACATTCTATGAGCAATTGACCAGTCAAAAGTGGAATCTAGAATGTGTTTATTGAAGGGGGCGGACCCTTTCAATGCACTCACTCCTTGTGTGCACCACACATCAATAAGATATCTTCAGTTTACGCTTTGAACATCTTTTTTCTTTTTGTTCATTCATTTGTTGATTACTTATTGCACTCATCATTGTTATCCTGACTAGTTACTACAAGTTTGATATTGATTTTTGTAAATTTTTAGGTCATAACTTTTTTTAAAAAAAAGAGAATCCTCTAATCTCAAGAAAAATAGTTTGTTTTCAATCAACATTTAAAAAAATTAATTACTTGAGCTTTATAGGTAAATTAACTTAAACATTACTTAATACTATTGTAAAAATTATATTTGATATCTCTTATTTTAATTAAATTAATGTTGTTCTTCAACATTTAAAAATAATGCTATTAATTTTAAATTTTATTATTGTGATACAAAAATTAATATGATCAATATATATATATATATATAATCTTTAAAAGAAACTAGAAGAGGCTCGTGCTATTAACATGGGTTCCAATACAACAAAAAAATTTTAGAATTTAAAAACAAATTCAAAGAAAAAAAAAAAAAGAATAGGAGCAAAGTTTGAGATAGACGAAATTGTTACTATACCGAAGCTGATGAGTAATAACGATTTTCTACAAAAGTTATAAATATATAGATTAAAATTGAAGCTATAAACATTGCTAACCCCTTGGGTTATATGCCAACAGTTTTTTTCTTTTATTTTCATTTTTAGCATTTTTTTGACATTTGAATGCCTGTACAGATCTCGATGCACGCAAAACCCAACCCTAATTGTAGTTAACTTGCATATATAGATGATGATAAATGTAATTTGGATCAAAATTATTTCGCTGCGTGTTAAGTAATCAATTGAAATCACTTTAATTTTACTCGAATAATTTAGGAGAAAAATGAATTGGGAAAGAGATATCATATGTGTGATTAAAAAATATTATTTCCCTAAATTACTTATAATTGTGACCCTAGTTGCGCATTTGCTAGTGAGTTAACTAAAATATTATCATTTTTTCATTATAGTGAATGATGGTCAGATGAAGTAGAACTTGATGGCAATATTTTTAAATATTCAAAGAAAATATAGACTCAATTTAAACCAAAGAATCAAATTAAAATCCAATATAAAACTATATATATATATATATATGAGCCAAATAAAATCATATGACTAGCAACAAAATGATAATCATTGCTTCCACATGACCCTGCATGCACTGCAACGTTCTATCTTTTTGTTTCATTCAAAATTTTAATGGATTATTTAGAAGGAAACCTGAATTCCACGGATTGCCATCATACTTTGAAGAAATTTACGATAAAGAGAAGTGGGCCCGACTCCTTTTCCTTCATTATATCTCGGTATATCCTCAAGGCAATGTTTCGTAGCAAAATAAAAGGCCAAGAGATGCAATCATAAAAAATAACATATAAATAATTTATGTAATATTTATTATATGTTTATTATTATTCAATATTATTTGTAACTTTTTATTTTTTTTATATAAGAATATGAGAATAATTTCCAATCATATATTCTTTTTTTTTTTTTATACCTAACAATTCTAAGTATTAAATAAGGTTTGAATTCCTTCATTCATATTTAGAATAAAAAAAAAAAGAGAAGAAAAAGTTTGTTTCCTATTGTCTCTCGTTCACACATCTTTTTAACATTTTGGATATTGGAAGTCATTATGAGATGGAAATGAAGCATAATGGAAGAAATTTGAAGGCATGTGAAGAAAATATCAGCCACGAAAAGAATGAAGATTTCCAAATTCAGGAAAGCATGCGCTGATGACTCGCAATGAAAATATGAAAGAAAATAATGCAATACTTTTTATTTTACCTTCGTTAATTACGTTCAAAGATTAGAGAGAGAGAGAAAGAGACATCTCATGTTATGAAACCACGCATCAATGACTAATGAAAGAGATACAGCTCAAAAAACAAAAGCAGTTGGACATTGGAGGTACAACCTCAAAGAAGTTTTCCAACCTCAAATGAATATTCTTTCTTCATTAATTTAATTTCCCCAATGAAATTGCAAAGAAACAACTGCGTAGGATTGCAAAAGAAGATCTTCCAAGTCCCAAGAAGACCAGAAGCTGAGATAACAAAGAAAAAGCTGGATTGAATCAGATCAAGTGTATCAAGACAAGCCATATCTAATATGTTTGAAGTGGGAACATCCAAAAAAATTTGAGGTGTCAATAATCAAAGTCAATTCGGCTGGGCCAGTGTCATTTTCAATCCAATAAATAAATGTATTTCGTGGGCAATGTATATTTTTGTCTTGTGCAATAATATTATTGATCTTAAGTAGCTCCAGAAAATTTCCTCGCCATTTTAAAAATTGTTGCCGTAAGCTGCCAGCTTTCTAATTTATCCTCTACCCAATCCCTCTAGACGGCCATTGATATATCATATATATAAAAACGGTATTAATTAACACTTCTCTCTCTCTCCTGTTTACATATAAAAGTTTTCTCTCTTTTAACACAACTAATTTCATTAACAAAAGTATCTTTTTATCTTAAATCACTAAACACTATATAAGAAAGATTATGGACTTTTCATTTTTGGTACAAGAGCTATCAAGGATGACCAGTGCAAAGTATGATTATAAAAATAGACAAAACTAGTAAATTAGTTTATTTGATGCTTAAAACTGATAGAGGAAAAAATTTATTAAATTGGTCAAAAATTAATAATAATGCCGCTTTGACACTAAATCGATTAAAAATTAATTTTTTATTTTTTTAAAAAAACTTATATGTAATTCTTTATATTTTTATTATTAAATTTTATAATTAAAATATAATTAATGTATGATTCTCATATAATATCATGACAAGTATATAATTTTTTTAAATAATTATATGATTTTTTAATTAAATTACACACTTGTCATAATATTATTAGATAACCATACATTTGTTACATTTTAATTAAAAAAACCTTATAACAAAGATATGAAAAATTACATTAAATTTTAATTTCTTTTGTTTAAAATAAAATTTTGACATTATGTGATAGAGACTTATAATATTTTATAAACTTTACTCAACTTATTTTACATAAATTTATTGTCATATGTAAAATATTTTAATTATTTTTTATACTTTTAAATATTTATATATACTTTAAATAATTTTATAATATATGTATTAATTTAATTATAATATATTATATATATTGAACCCAGATATATCATATATGTAATTGGTGTCAATTAACACCCCCTCTGTCCCCCCTCCTTTTATATATACAGGTTCTCTCTCTCTTCTAACACAATTAATTTTATTAACAGAATTTATTATCTTTTTATCTTAAATTACCAAAGCACTATATATAAAAAAAAAATTATGAACTTTCCATTACAAGAGCTATCAAGGATGATTAGTACAAAGTAAAAATTGATGTATAAATCACTATACTTCCATTAAAATCCTGCTTTATATATTAAATAAAATTGGTCATACTGACAATTATTGTGGTCTAAAGGTATCTTCGGGGTTTAAAATGTGGCTAGGAAAAGTAATTTTATTAGCAGACAATATATGAGATTATCAAGTGACAGGCCTCCATCATAGTACTGTACATGTACATATATCACCAAACCTAAGACATCATTCTTAATTTCCCAATGTAAGTTGGAAGGGAATTTGACAAGGTATATTTTAATTTCAAAAAAATTTAAAAGAAACTTTGAAAACAGGACATTTCTTTTTTAAAAATAATAAAAATAAAAATTAGCATGAAATCCCTTGTAGCACGGGATCCAATGTAAAATTTTTTCAAAAAAGATTAAAAAAAGGATTTTAAGCAGAAAAAAATTAACTTGCAAGATTAGAGTCACACAGTTTATAAACAGTACAACTAATAATAAGATTATATAATATATTAATTACTTATCAAATTAGGATACTTAAATATATATATATATATATATATATATTATATACACACTAATTTATAAAGTTTTGTTCTTCTTTTGGTGAAATTAACAAAATGGAAAAAGGGTAAATTTTCTTTTTCATCGAATTTCTTAAACTACAATAAGTGATTAGGGATGATTTCAGTTAGAATAATACAATGATTTAGAACACAAAAAAAGGAAAAAAAAAAAAAAAAAAAAAGCTCTAATTGAAAGCATGTTGACCCCGTTTAAATTCTAAACCACTAAGATTGCCTTCAATAATGCCGGGCCAAGTTTTATCCTTTATATGATTGGCCAATAGGCAGGGAGAAAAAAAAGAAGTAATGACATCATGTTTTAGGCTTCTCTTCGTAAGTCTTTACAATATTGTATCCCGGCTTTGCCCTCAATCACCTATAAAAGGCTGGGCCTTCAATTTCATTTTGCAGATACTGAAAAGGCTATAAAACTCGCATTCACGTATAGCTAACTCATACGGCATAATAATGCCTTCCACATGGTCGCTATTCAAAACCTTTCTGCTTGGCTGTTTCAAGGCCAAGACTAACCCATCCTTGGATCAAACTGTAGTTTCCAAAAAGACACTTTCAAGGAGAATATCCTTCTCTGATTTGAGCAATCCTTCATCAATCTCCATCGTTAGTGATCTATCCAACTCTGTTCTTGGATCGAATCTTCATACTTTCACCTACAAGGAGCTCACAGAGATCACTCACAACTTCAGCAAAAGCAATGTTCTTGGAGAAGGTGGGTTTGGGAAGGTGTATAAAGGGCTCATTGATGACCAGCTGAGGCCTGGATTAAAAGCGCAAGTTGTAGCAGTTAAGGTGTTAGACTTAGATGGGAAACAAGGCCATAGAGAGTGGTTGGTAAGTAAGAATATTATTTCGAATCTTTTAATAATGAGTAATTTTATAGAGAACTCAACATCCTTCAAAAGGTTAAAGATATTTTGACTATTAAATCTATTTAAAATTTTTTACTCTATTAATAAAAAAGTTTCTTTTAAGTGAAAATCTCAAAAAATAAATCTAACGGTCAAAATACTCAATTTTTTTTTTCAAGAAATCAAGTTTTCCATAATATTATACTAACTATCAATATTCCCTTGTCAAAAAACATGTCTTTTTCTAATCAAGTGATGAAATTTTGATGAATAGGCTGAAGTAATATTTCTGGGGCAGTTGAAGCATCCCCATCTGGTGAACCTAATTGGGTATTGCTGTGAAGCCGAGCACAGGCTACTGGTATACCAATACATGGAAAGGGGCAATCTAGAGGACAAGCTTTTTAAAGGTAATTAAAGTCATACTTTCCTCATTTTAAAATTAATGAAGCAGAAACTAGTTTTTTGAACAGTTAACAAATAAAAAACACAGTTATCCTTTTTTCTGATAAATGCAGGCTATTTAGCAGCCTTGCCATGGCTAACAAGAATCAAAATAGCAATTGGGGCTGCAAAGGGTCTTGCTTTTCTTCACGAAGAAGAGAAACCAGTCATATACAGAGATGTTAAAGCCTCAAATATACTGTTAGACGCTGTAAGTTCTCTCAGACTCTCACTCAATATGACCACCATATTATTCAAGTCCTCAATAGTTTCTCCCTCCAACCAAACTCAGACTGATAAATATATATTCATATTATAAGGACTACAATGCGAAACTCTCTGATTTCGGGCTAGCAATAGACGGCCCAGAAGAAAATCAAAGCCATATCACAACTCGAGTTATGGGTACCCAAGGCTATGCTGCTCCTGAGTATATCATGACAGGTTTTTATTATTCCTTTTAAGCCAACCCCTTTTTCATTCGCTGAAAACTAATAAAGAGTCAACTAAAAATTCAAACTTTTATCTCATTCAGGACATTTAACAGCCATGAGCGATGTATACAGCTATGGGGTAGTTCTGTTAGAGCTACTTACAGGAAAGAGATCTGTGGACTGGAATCGACCTTCAAGAGAGCAGAATTTGGTAGTGTGGGCAAGACCTCTTCTGAAAGATACCCACAAACTCGAAAAAATAATGGATCCAAGACTCGAGGGTCAGTATTCCATTGAAGGGGCTAGAAAGGTGGCTGCCTTGGTTCACCAATGTCTTAGCCATCAGGCTAAGACTCGACCCTCAATGAGCACCGTGGTCAAGTCATTAGAGCCTATCTTGAACCTCACCGATATCCCACTTGGCCATTTTGTCTATGTCGTTCCCAATGAGGGAGAAATTGAAGGTTCGGTGCAAGGTAATATTGAAAAAGGAGGAGAGAATGAGAACGAAGAAGAGAAGGTGGAGACGAAGGAGAAGCAGAAGAAGGGACGACAGAGGAATCGGAAAAATCGCAGGCGTAGACGACAGATTATGCCACTGAGGTCTCGTGCCGTTTACACTGATACGACACTATATAAAACTCTTGGTACTAGTTTGTACGCTCTCAAGGCTCAAGCCATCTAGCTTCAATAGAGCAATAAATCGATTTAATCTTAACCTTTTTTTCCCCTCTACTTGTTGTAACTTGCAAGCAATAGATAGGTACAGAGATAGAATAGAAGAGAGATAGAGAGAAAGGAAGTTACAATATTGTACATCAAACGTTTGTTACTTTTTTTTTTCTTTGGTTATTGCAATCTGTAAAAGTTAATGTAAAAATAGTTATAAATATATAACAGGTTTGTTTAATGTTTTATATTAAATTATAATTCAGGGATAATTTTTTTTCACCTGTCATTTAAAATTATTCATGTTCGTTGGTAAATTTCCTTGAAATTTAAATTTTTTTAAGAAAAATTTTTAGATAAAATTCAACTTATAAAAGATAGATAAATTAAATTATATATAAAGACACATGTAATTGTATTAAATATAATTTTTATTTAAGAATGTACCTAATATGTTTATATGTTTTTAGTATTAACTTGACTTATTTATTTTTTATAAACACAATTTATTGAAGAATTTTTTGGTTGTTTTAAAAATGCTTCCATTAATTTTTTTTTTAATTGCTTTATACTTTGTCGTAGAGCTTCTGCTTTTTTTGGGTGCATATGTCCATGTTTCTGTGACATTTGTGGTCCATTATTGCTTACGGAGGAAGAAATTGAAGGGCATAATAATAAAACCATTTGTTAAAAAGTCACAAAAGTTCTTTTGAAAAATCGTTGATTTAAATGTGAAATGGGCCAATCACCCATTGACCTGCACGGTTGACCTCTGCCGTGTGTAGTCAAATGACTGTTTGTGAACAACATTATCTAGAGGATTAGAGATTCCAAATTTAAGCATTCAAATTCTTCTTGTTTCTTATTATATGGTTTTGAATTCCTTATAATTCTATTAAAAATAAATTGTGCCGACATTTCCTGACTTTTGTTAAAATTATACATATCTCTCATTTATTTTTAAAATATATAGAAATCCCTATAGAAACAAAAAGTTACTATATACTTTAATTTAATTTTAAATTTTTTAATTAAAATATTTTCAATTAACTGAAATACACATTTTTAAACTAAAAAAATATTTAAATGAAGGATATTTTGATAAAAAATTTTAAAATTAAACTTATGTGTAAGTTTATTTTTTTTGTTATAGTAGAGATTTATATATATTTTAAAAAAATAGATAAAACATCTATGTAATTTTAACAAAATTTCAAAAAAAAAGTATATATAATTTACCCTTTTATTAATTTTCCTCCTTTTGCGTGTGGGGATTAAAGTAAGGAAAATTTGGCCAAAAAAGTTGTTCTGATTGAGATTCACATCTATCCTTTAGGTCATAATCCATCTCTCTCGACTGATTTAATTTATTTTAGTCCTAATTTTGTTGCAAAAGAAGTGTGATTATTATTAAATATTATAATACACTTATTTATAAAAGATTTATTTAATAATTTAGAATTTTAATATATCAATTTTTATCAAATAAAAAAATTTTATTAAAGAAATATTAAAAAATTATAATTTTTGAACTTTGAAGTTTAATTGAAATAAACTGTGATCATAAGTATTGAGTTTTGTTTATTTGATTTCATTGATTCATATCAGAAGGTGCACTTTTCAAGTTTAGGTGCTTGAAACTTGATTGGCATTCAGGAGTAACACGCAAAAGAATAAATAAAATAAATGAAGAAGAAAAGGGCAGCAATATGAATTTCGTTGTATCAATTAGCTTAGCTACATAGACTTGGCCTGGGAATGGGCTAAAGGGTCATATTTTCTCTTCCTTCTTCACCAACCCCAACCACAGCCAATATAGTGGGGTTTATGAAAATCACTTTCGGTAATGTTAACATCCCTAATTAAAGACTCTACAGCTGTCTTTTTGGTGAGATGTCAACTATCAAGATCAAAGACTACTTAACACTGATCATACTTAATACAAATCAATTCCAATTCCAACCCCAATTCCAATTTCTGGGTTATTGGCTCACAATCTCACATTTTCAACTTGAAATTAATTTGGCATTTGCGAAGATGTTGTGATAATAAGTGTTTCTTATTGGATCAAAATTTATAATATTGATGTTATGGTTCAAAATTCAAACAACGGAGGAGTTGAAGGTCGTTTGATAGTAGCTCAGAAAGAAAAATGGTTATGAAATCCATCAATTAATCCTGTTTGCTAGTGGTTGTAATTAATAGAAGAAACAGTTTCAGCATTCCCATTCCTTTAGAGAAATGTGCGAAGGGTATGGAATTATAGAATTTAATTTATGCAAAATTCATTATATTTTTATGATTATTACACCGTATTTTATTACTTTTTTAAGTGAGAGCATTTTTGTCATTTGTTTAACAAATTTTTTCTATTCTAACACTATTTTTACTCAATTAAACATACAAATAAAATGATACTTTTATTCATTTCTATATCATAACAAATATAATAAATTTCATTCCATTCACATCCTTTTTCTCATTTTAATTCTATCAAGAACAATTTTGTATACTAAATTGGGTTTAATGAATGTGATCAACTTTAAATGTCTTTGCATTATATTACTCATAAGCTCATTAAGCAATCAAAAATGCATATTCGTTTGGGATATGTTGTAGAAAAATCATATATGATGGGATGTAGTCTATTTTCTTGGAAGCAATATTGCAGAGTAAGCACGCAGAGAGGGGTTCAGTTAGTGGTGGACCAGGAATGACGATGTCTTTGCTCTTGATGATTGAAAACTGGACATGCATTTGGATTTGTAGGTCTCCAATATATTACATCACGAGATGAATCGTTTTCAAAACTTTCCTTTAATTAAATATCGATCACACAGAAAAATAAAATATCTGTAGCGAGTCCGCTTAATGACATATAAGCATTACAGAAATTGACACAACGTCGATGCCTTAGTTTTGAAGTTGTGTGGAAATAAATGAGTTACATTAATATATATAAAGAAATGAAATGCACTTTGTCTTAGAGCTGCCTTATTAAGCCCAGCATAACAAGTTAAGATTAAGAAATGAACACGGAACATACATGGATGTAGAGACTGTGACACTATAAAATATAAAATATTTATGTGTAATTTAAAAAAGTATATTTTGTATTTATCTAATATGAGTATTAATATTTTTTAAATCTCTGTAGTTCATAGAAGTTGGGCATCATACCACTGGCTAGTAATGTTCAAACTTGTTTACATATATTAAACTAGTCTGAACAGTGTGTATTCTACTAGATTAGCAAACAGCAAAAATCATTGGCTATAGTTGGAGCCCACTATATTATCATCCTAATATCTTAAGACAAAAGCTAGATAATTTTTTTATAAAAAGAAAAAAAAAAATCTGTGCTTGTTGCGAGGACATGTATGCAGTGTGAAGTTACAAAAAAATATTTTAGAGTTAAATTAATATTTTAACTCTTTAAATTTATGTATTATTCTTATTTGGTCTTTTAAATTTGCTTCATTTTCTTTAATTTTTAATTTGTATTATATATATTTTGAACTTCCAATTTTATATTTCGGATTAATAGGCACGTAGGATGTCAAAATCATTGCCATGAGATATATTTGTTGACATAATTAACGATTTAGAATGCAAATGGCTTAAATTAAAAGTTAAAAAATTAAATTGGTATATTAGATTAAAAAGGCTAAATTAAAACTATAAATAAATTGAAGATATTAAAATGTTAATTTAACCAATATGTTAGTATATATCTTATATTTTTGGAAGAACCCAATAATTACCCAATAAAGTTTTATCCGTTACGATAATAGAAGTCCTGGTTTCAACACTTTGGTCACAGAAGCTGAAAAAACTAGAGTTGATTAGTTTGCTTCAATAAATTGGATTAACTATTCTATTGTTTTCTAAGATTTTCTTTTATTTTTGCATCCAACAACCATCTTTCGAATGAAAGACCTTATCGATAAATAATACTTGTTTTATTGTTTTGTACGTGATTAGTCCACAAGAGCCACCACTCCCACTAACTCCAGAATGCATTGCATGCATCATCATTTAACAAGAGATACGTACGTTCTTGAAAATTCTCAGAACAAATTACTCACGAGCTACATTTTCAAAGAATGTAATCATGTTTTCCTATATACAGAATAAAGACTTTATTGTTCACTGCAAAATCATTTTTAATGTTGAAAAACACAAGTTTTTCACACCTGAAATACCGATTGCTTACATGCATGGTTAGGTAGTATTCTGGTTAGTTAGTATTAAAATGAATATATATATATATATATATATATGTATGTATAATCCAGTCAATTAAAGAAAGATATAGTCAAATTTCAAACTGGGTTAGAGAAGATATAAGGACACTCTTCATAGACTAAACCTCATATTATTACCTCAGTGATGGTAGAATTTGAACTTATGGTCACAATTCTAATTTGTAAATCTAACAAGTTGGGGTATATCTTTAAACAATTTGTTAGTATGTCATGTCATTTGATGGTAATGCTTGACAATTGAATGTTAGAAATATTAATTTAATTTATTATTATAGATTAGCATTAATTAATTAATATATTAATTAATAGGTTGTATTTTATTAATATTATAATAATTAATTTAGTAACGACCACTGCGAAAAATGTATTGGCTCTCTTCATAAATTATGAATAGCCTAAATAGGTGGACTATCTATAAGTTTATTTAAAAAATAAGAATCAAAATCACAGTTTATTCAAAATTATTTACTTTATTTATACTAACTAGAGTTAAATTTTATGTTAAGTTGGGTCATTAACCACAAGCTTAACTGTTAAATTTTTATTGAGAAACATATAATTTTTGGATGTTGTAAGATTTTTTTGTTGATGCTTTAGTTTAGTGAGAGTCTAAATTATATTATTTAGAGGCATTTTTTTTTGTTAATTCATATAATTTTGGATATATCTTTTTTGAGATTCTATTTTATTTAGGTTTGAAATGTTGTTGACATTTTGGCATTGTTTTATTATTGAATTTAATGTTCTTGGTTTGCCATTTGATATCTGAATTTTTTTGTCACAATATATGTTAATTATTTGATATTATTAATATTTCTTTTTACATTGATCTGTTTTTATTAGGTTTAACAATTGATTAATATTATCTAAGTGAGCAATTGTTAAAAATATTAATTTATTTTATTATTATAAATTAATACTAATTAATTATTATACTACTTAACAAATTGTATTCTATTAATATCATAATAATTAATTTAGTTACAATCAATGTACAAATGAATTAGTATTTTTGATAACTGATAGATAACATATAATAAATGGACTACCCATAGGTTCACTTAGGAGATAAGAATTCAATTCATTGCCTACCTGTAGCTAATTATCTTATTTATACTAATTAAGATTAAATTTTATGTTAAGACACAACTCTAACCTCTGAATAATCTTAGATATCGTGAATTCTATCATATCCCTCAACTTTTGTAGTCGCGGTTTACTTTCTTAAACTCCCATCACATCATGAATTTAAACATCTTATCTGATACTATCTATACTTAATCGCCCAAGTTATTTTAGCATTGACGAGACTACGCATCCTCATGTGGAGTCATGTGCAGCGCGTAACTTTAGTTGAAGCTATAACTTTAAAAAGATGTGCTCAAGAGTTGGATTTCGACATATATATAAAGTTTGGGTTTTATTTTTCAACAATATTACGCTAACAAATTAGAGATCAAATGCTCTAAAATTCTTTATTATAAATTTTTTATAAAGTTCAAGAGAAATAAACACAAAATGTAAAGTTAACATTTAAAAATGTAGCTCTTAACATTAGAAGTTTTTAATTTTTCTTTTCCAAATTTTACAAAAAAAATTGTAACAACAAATTTTAGAGAATGTTTGTCAAATTAGTTTGATAATTTATGTGAGAGGCAACAACGTTGGATTGGGTTTGACACAATAAAGCATTCTCTAGCATGATCTTTCCACTCTAAGCACCAATAGCTAGACGGCGCAAGATGACCTCTATTTAAAAATAACAACACTTACCGTACTTCTAAATGCATTTATAGATGACTCAATCAAACGCTAAATCACTTTTTTTTTTGGGACGTTACTTTTACAGAATCGATTTGAAACATAGAAATTTGATAGCTCTAAAATCAGAGTGTTCACACTTAGTGGGAAAAATTATAATTAAAAATCTTAAATTGAAGGTATTTATATTAAAATATTTTGAATTTTAAAATTATTTTAAAAGATTCAATGACAAAAAATTTAAATTTACGCAACAAAATTACTAAGTTAGGATTCCAAGTTGAAATTTTATATTCTTGTGGCCTTTTAAAATAGTGTTAGAATTTAAAGTCTTCTAATATTATTATATTTAATTTAAAGTTCCTAATTACTTTTCTTTTAAAGAGTGTGTAGTTGGTTGGACAATTTTTGGGCCTTGCGGGAGAGGTGGCATAAGAGGTCTTGAGGGGGCCCAGACCATTTCAATCGAGGAGTCACGGAACCAGCTTGGAGAGAACTTGAATGTTCTTATTTTTGTCGGCAGATATGCATTATATTATATAACAAATAATAATTTTTAAGTAAAAATTATAACTCAACGTAAATGCACTCAACTTTTCATACGCATAAGAGAGTATATGAGAGGACCAGTGAGAGTGATCTATGGAGGTTAAGCTTTCCCATGGACTTTATCACTATTTGCTTTTGGTTATTAATTATGAGCATATCTGCTTTGGAGTGATTGAAAATTCATGGGCCCCGTACCTTTTTGTAGTGCTCACAATCTATCCAGAAAGTGGTGAAACCAAAAAGAGAAAAGAAGAGAATAAATTTGCTGTGGAACCTATTGTTTATATCGCTAAAACATTAAAACAAATTTGACAAAAATTCTTATAATTTAATGTTAAATAAGAAATAAAAATTAAGATAAATAAAAATATTTATATTTATACAAACAAATAGATATGATATATACTATGTTTATTGTAAATATATTTAATCAAATAAAAAATAATAAAATATTTTAATATTTTGTTTATATATATTTCTTTTCTTTTCTTTTTTTGTGAAACAAAATTAAAAAAAAAAAAATTCCTGTGATCATATCAAACAAAGTCCATGTTTGATATATGGTATTGTAATAGGGGAGAATGAAAAGTTTTTTTAAAAAATATTTATCATATTTTTGTAATCATTATTTTAATATCTATTTTTTAATTTTTTTAAGGTAAAAACAAAATTATCATGCTCCATCTCAACTTTACACTTTTTTCTTATATCAATTCCATTTAAAAAATAACTCATTCACTTTCTTTTTTTACTTTTCCTTTTTCTCCCATCCTTTCTTTTTTCTTTTTAATCTTTCTTACCAAATAAAACAATGGTGTCTAAGATTAAATTATTTCTTTAAACAGTTTTAATATTACACTTTTTCACATTTTTGCCTAAATACAACAATATAAGGGTATAAAAAGTTTATTAACAATAGGCCCATTATAGCAGTTTTTTTCTTACAAATCAAGGTAAAATGATTTAATTATATGAATAACGCTAATAGTATTATATATATGTGTGTGTGTGTGTGTGTGTGATTCAGTTTGTTATGCCTTTAAACTAAAGAATGAATCAAAGCATAAAAAATTGAGTGTAAACTGATTAAAATTAAAAATTAATCGGTTTTTATTTACTTAAGAGTGTTTAAATTCGAACAGTCTTACTTCTTTTTGGGGGAGGGGAAATAGGTGTTGTCACGAAATTAAAACTTAACATGGGAAAAAGAAGAATTTTTCACTTTTAAATTTTTATTTTTGTTTAAAAATATATATTATTTTATTTAAATAAAGAATTATAACTCAAGAATAAAAACATTAAACATTTCAAAAAGTTAAGATCTTCATTCATCTAATAGAATATTTAGGAGGACCCGTGAAAAGGGATCCATTGAGGTAAGGTTTCCCATACCTCATCCTTATTTGTCTTTGCCTTTTTGGGAATTATAATTATATTTATTTTTGGATCTGTTTAGACTAAATTTTTTCTTAAACAATCATAATGACATTTTTTAAACCTTAATTCAGTGTATTTAAGATTTTATAAGTTTAAACTCAAATACTTCAAATAAAAAATACACCTCTTTGATCAATTTAAAGTTGGGAGAAAATATATTTGTAATTTTCATATTTGAACTTGCACGTTATACTCAGCCGTAATGTTACAGATAATATCATATTTAGTTGGAATAATTATTAGATGAATTTAGATATATTACTTTTATGATTGACATTATAATGAATAAAAATGTAAATTTCGTATTAGGAATTAATAAAGCTAACTTTCACGTAGGTCCTCTCAATTGAGGATCTGTCCATTGCCAATTTAGCTGTTCATCTCATGTCAAAGCTGCCAAAGAGCCACGTCTATCTAATGACTCTAAAACGGTGCGTTCTGATATCTAGAGCTTGGAGAGGATTCCCAACGCCGTGGAGAAGCATAGCAAGGCTGAGAAGGAAGTGCGATGTTCAGCCATGGGAGGATCTGTTGTTCCCTTTCTCCTTCATCTTCTTCTCCGGTGAAGCAATATGGTTTCTTCCCTTTCTCGGTTATACCCCATTAACTCAGCAACCAAAATCCCAATCACCTAATATGGAATTTTGGCCTTCCCAATCTAAAAAGCTGAGGAGATGGAAGCATGAGTAATGAGCAAGAAAATTTGGCTTATCACCTTATCCATCATAGCGTGATCCGTGAAGAGGCAATTTTTGAACCCCTTTTTCCTATCTTCAAATTTTACCTTCCATCTTAGAATTTGTTATTGAGTTTAATGTAATGCTGGTTGTGTTATTGAGTTTAATGTTATCTTGTTAGGTAGGGTTAAGTTAGTCCATATCTTTTCTTAATTTTAAATCTAGTTAGCTATAATTGTTATTATTGACTAATCTTAAGAATTTTGTTCCCTTCCCTTTATTCTCTTTCCCGTTTTGCATCACTATTAGATGAAGCAGTTCTGAGCTTCTAATATTTCACTGCCATTTTTGAAGAACCTGTGCTTTTCATGTCATGATACCACATGCTTGCATTCAAATTTATCTTGCATGAGGAAGATGTTTTATATTGATGATTATCTATATTAGGTATGCTAATATCTTACAATCAAGGATTTTCTATCCATTTAACACTTACACCATGGCCATGTGCTTGAAGTGCCCAAGTTACCAAGGAGACAATGGCATCCGTCAGCAGGATCACTATCACAAAGTCAAGGTTTACCCCACACCTAATAAGAACCCACGAATCAACAAACAAAGACACTATTGCCTAAGAGTGACGGAGTTCTGTAATTCTTTATGGCTGTGTTAATTCCATAGTACAGTGATGGATTAGCTTTGTCTTTAGTTCTAACAACTTGTAAATTAAGTCTTTTTACCTGTGTTAACTCCATGGCTGCAACTGACTTCAAGTTCCCCATTTATATATATGTGTTTTGTTTATATTTTCCACTGATATTATGCTATGAAAAACTCTGTGTGGAACCTCTTTTTTGTTTCAATGATGCAGATTTAATGCTTTTGTCTAAGTTCCCTGTCCAAGCCATATTCACAAAGGGATAATATGAATGTCCTAGCCATTATATGATGCAGATTTAACTAAATATAAAGTGACAATTTTATTGCGAAAAGCAAGATTTACTTTTTACTTGCTAGCAATATGAATGCTTCTAATTTAACAAGTGGCAATATGAATGTCTAAGTTCCCTATCCAAGCTATATTTACTTGCTGGCAAGTGTGCTTTTTGCTCTATCAATGTTGCAAAAATTAGACCAAAAAAATTGTGAAAGATGAGAAAATTCCAAATTGTAAGGCACTTTTGAAATATACACCTATGCAGTGTAGTTGTTGATCCTTCGAAATATGCACTTCCACATTATGCACTAATGCATAGCAAATGCGGACGTTTGCAGAAGTGGTCCCAAATTTAAGCCAGTAGGTAATAATAAATTAGTGAAAGAGAACCAATATCTTTATCATTTGGTACATAATTCCAATATAAATTAGAGAAGGTAATAACAAATCAATGAAAAAAAATTAACATTCCAATTAACTTTCATTTGGCACGGAATTCCAATATCTTTATCAGTACCTAATTCCTACAACAACTTTCCTCCCCCAAACATTTTATAAACAAAATAATACTCATGACAACCACAATATCTTTAGTTAGCAAATCACAATCTGGCTTCATGCAAGGCTAAGTCTTCAAGATTATAGCTGAACTTGTGACTTGAGAAATCATATTACCATGAAGCCAAGTCTCCAGACTTCCGTTTGGTACATGCACATAGCATATTATATTTTCTTCGGTTTGCCTCCCCCGAATTCCTTGAACAGTTGAGACAACAAAGTTGTTTGGCAAGAGGAACGACTAAACGCCCTTAAAAAATCCAAGACTCTGAATGTTTGGCAAGAAAAGGAAGCCAACAAGCATTATATCAAAATATGCATTTTCAGAATTCGAAATTGTAATTCATTTTAATTAGAAATGAGCAGTGTCTCCTATGGATGAAAAGTGAAACTTACAGAATTAAATGCATAAGACAGAGCTCCCTGGTTTGTTTCTTCAAGTGGCCACCTTCCTGCTAAATTGCACTGTCTTTCGCTATAGTCTAACATAAAGCCCCATCAGCAGTCAGTGCCATTAAGTGCCAATAAACAAAGTGAGAGAGATCATGGATATGAAACTCCCATGGGCATGCCAGTCAATGCCAATTTTTGCCAATATCCCTACTGGTCAAATGGGTTCCAATAACATTAAGTCCCAAATCCACATAACCAAATTAAAAACTCCATAAACACTTCACTTCAATAAGCATAACTACCGCTTCAATGTGCCTCATGTCAAACCTGAACCAGTAATATAACAACAAACAAATGAGACAAGTGGTAGGGCAATTAAGTGAGGAGCTATAATGTTGATGAGCCATTTTAAGGTATGTTTCTAAGCCTGAAGAGTATAGATTAGTTTAATTAGTACATGGGGGTGCAACATATTTAGGAAGTTCATTAGAAATTATAGAGTGATCGAAATCAATTTGGGTTACTCTGGGGCTTATGATTTTTGTTCACATATTATATAATGCTTGTGAAATATAAATATAATTAGTAGTGATGGGTTGTGGGTGTACAGTAATCATTTGCATTTTTCCTTACAATCATATAGTAATAATCTGCATTTCCAATATTACATCAATTACAATTAGCAACAAGCAAGAAGCCAAGAAAAGTACAGGATATAGTACATATATTATTAAGTGGCGTTTTGATATGAAACCTAATCAACAATCTATATACATCCAAAATTACAATGCATCTCGAGGGAAGTATCTGAGATAATTTTACCCCGTTAAAGTAGATGAAACTTTCGCCAGTGTAGTGCAAACTCCCTGCAGTTATATTTTCTCAACTTACTATTTTAAATTTCACATTCATTGATATGAGCACAATAACAACCAACTGGATGGCAATCGCACTTTTGCTGAACTATGCACTCCAAACTGTTAACATTAGTGATCATCAAATAAACTCCAAATCACAAATTTATCAAGATCTTGATTTTTTAAGCGAACAACAACTGAACATTCGAAATGACATCATGACCAATTCATAACATGCCTCAAGTTTAGGTAGTTACAAAAACAAGAAAATCCCTGAAACCAAACAAACTCTTCATAACAACTACTATCACAAAGGAAGTTATTAGTCAGCATCCAACGAAGTGAGTTTCTTTCCATCAAAAATCAAACTAAAATCATCAAGCTACCTCAGACATATCATGGTAATGCATTTCTTCATAATCTAGCAAAAATTAAGCTATCAAACATCTTGAGCAATGTCAACTATGGAATTGAGCGTACCAGAAACCTTAGCGCTGCGGCTTCCCCAAACTTAGATCGTGGCGCGTTTGCTTTTAGATGACAAATCAACAACAAAGATCCAAAGTCTTCCCTTGCGACAAAAAGCCGAGCATTCAGTAAACCCAATATATAGAAATTGATCATAAATTAAACTAACCCCTTGTTTGGTTTGAGGGGAGGGACCCCTTTGTTTGATTTGCAATTTTGGAGGGGAGGGGAAGGAAAGTTTAATGCCCCTAATGCCCCTCATTTGCAAATCTCAGATGTGGAGCTGGCGTCTTCCTTTAAGCTTTTGCAATCGGACATTGAAGGTTCTGTGTTCTTTCTTGATGCTTCTGCAATCAGCGTCTGTAGGCAAAGCTTCTGCTATCATCGTTTGAAGCTTCTAATGCACCCACTCCATTGTTGATTGATAAAGCTTCTGCAATTGCCCAAATTTCATTCCCCAAAACCCTCCGGGTCATCAAGCTCCACGGGTCTGAAATCCGTCCACTCAAAACGCACCATTTCACAAAATGGTGCGTTTTGAGAAGTTGGAATTCATGTCAGATAAAGAGCCACAGGATGAGATAAATGGCACGGATGAGCGCAATTTATGCACAATTGACAAACATGGCAATTGTGAGGATCTGCTCCAATCAGAATCAGATGCAAACAAACGCTACAAAATTTGGCCAAAAGTAAAACGCTTATTTTACCCAAAGAAGACGAACAAAACACGGGGAAGGAAAATTATGGGCCTGTTTTTTAGAATAAATTTTAAAAATTAAAAAAATTATTTGAATTATTATACTGAAAAATTATCATTCTTTTTTTAATTTTACAGAATAAAAATTACAAAACATTTAAAAAATATTCTGATTTTTTTTTTTGAAAACATAATTTTATTTTTTTGTTTTACAAAACACTTCATTAAAAATATATTATCAAACAAATTTTTTTTATTTTTTAGTTCTTAAAAATATAAAATTGTTTTGAAAATAAAACATTAAACAGTGTGTTTTTTGTCTCGCCTATTTGAAGTTAATATTTAAGAAAATGTATTATCTTAAACGTACGAAATTGATATAAAGCATGCATTCTTAAATCATTTGAAAAAGAATGTAATTTGAAATCTCATTTGATGTATAAACTAATTTGAAAATATCCTTAAGATATGACCAAAAAAAAATTGGCTTTTATTATAGTCGTTTATGTTTTGTCCCTAGCATTACGCATATAATATGTGATCATTTTTAATTCAACTTCTTTGTTATTCAAGTTGAAAAATATTATTACATCCATTCAAAATTAAGGGGTAACTATAAACTTTTTAAAGCAACCAAAGACCCCCTTGAATTTTAAAATATAACAAGACCTGTATATATATATATATATATACATGTTCGATGTTTAATGTTCAATGTTGAGGAAGAATATGATTATATATTACAATTAGGGCAGTGTTTTATTATGTTTTAAAGATTAAATTTTATAATTAGACAATGCAACTTCCCCAAATTGGAAGAGAGAGAGAGAGAGGAAAAATCTTATTTAAGCAAACCAACTAAGCACCATATTACACAAAGTCCCTCAATTCCCAATCTTGTTTGAGAGATCCTTCAGGTAGAGAACAAAGATGAAGTGGTAGGCTAGGTTCAACAACAACTTCCATAGCTAGTTTCTAAGCAATTATATAATTAGGTGACAAAATATAGTTTCTCCTATTCAAATATCCACTTAGGCCAGTGAATAAAGATGAACAGGAAGCCTAGGCTCAACCACAGCTTCAAGAGGTACTCTCTTTGTAATGGAAAGCCCATAACCCTCCTCCATATTCAAGTCCTCCTTCTTCATATTACCAGGTAGTTTCCAGCTAAACCCATGAATCAGATTTGCCAAACTTGACTGTATCACCTTGAGCCCTAGAGGGTACCCAGGACACATCCTTCTTCCCGCACCAAATGGCAACAACTCAAAGTCATGCCCTTCCACACCAATGCCCTTAGCCTTGCCTGCTATGAATCTCTCTGGCTCAAACTCGGAGGGATTGTCCCAAACGGTAGGGTCCCTCCCAATGGCCCAGACATTCACAAGCACTAGGGTCCCTTTGGGGATGTCATAGCCGTTAATGTTAGAGTCCTCGCGGGCTAACCTTGGAAGCAGTGTTGGTAACACAGGGTGCAGCCTCATTGTTTCTTTAACAATTGCTTTAATGTAAGGTAAATTAACAATGTCTTGTTCTTCAACCCATCTGTTTCCCCCTATTACCTTGTCTAGCTCTTCCGTTGCCTTCTTTAAGATTTCTGGCTTTTTCAAGAGCTCTGACATTGCCCATTCTACGGTTATGGAAGAGCTCTGCGTCCCGCCTATTATAAGGTCCTGAGGGTACGCATAAGAAAAACATCAGAGAAGAATTAATAAATCTTGTCCTTACAGCTTTTAGTATTAACCACTCAAAATGCCATAGTGTGCAAGATGAACCCTAAGTTAAGGCAATTGAGATGATGAGAAATTCTTAAATAAACTTTATTAATTGTGAATAGATGAGTCGTGTCAAAGATAGATTATACTTATATATATATATATACTTGACGTGCTTATTTTTTGTTTAGTTTCTTGTTTTGTGCTTCTTTTTGGAGAATTGAATGAAAAAAAGAATTTAAAATAAATGATGATCTTATATTCTTAGAAATACTATATTATTTAGTTATGATATAATTAATTATTAAATATAGACTAATATTTTATTAAAAATTACTTAAAAATTAATTTATATAATAATTAATAGTTCTTAAAAAAATTAATTAAATTTTATGTAGTTAATAAGTATGATTATAATAATAAATTTATTAAAATAAATAAAATATTATTTTATATTTCACAATATTCAAAAATTATTATATCATAGTAAAGAATATAATATTCTCAGAGCATAAAATCATTACTCTTTTAAAATAGGATGAAAACCGGAAACAACTAAAGGATATTTTCAGCGCCTTCAACATTTTTTAAAATTTTACAAGAGTCTTAAATAATTATTGAAGAAAGTTATGTAAATTTGATTTGAAAACAAAGATGACTAAAGTTTTAACTTCACAAAGCAAATTTAGTTTGAAAATAATAAAAATTTACAAATGAATATAATTTTAAAAATAGAAATTAGAAAATGTTTTTTAAAAACCTAATCTACTCTTTTATGATACATAAAGTAAGAGTGAACCTTAATTCTTACCTATCTAATTCCTTTTTTTTTTTCTTTCTCTTAACCACAGAAAAGGGTGGGTGTGTCAATAACTAAGTTATTAATATAACAAATTAAAGCCCAGAAACAAAAGAATAAGTACATTTATTGTGGTAACTAGCAAAAAAATATAAACATTCTGCAGTCACTATTATAAATGGTGCAAGTAAGCTATTTACTTGACATATGTTCACATGTATCTTTCTTTTTTTTAAGGAAGAACAAAACTTTTAATTGTGGAAAAAAAGAATTTTAATTATGAGAAAAAATTTTATCTACTAGGACAAAATACTTGAATTGTGAGAACAAAAAATTTTAATTATGAAAAAATTATACTTTAAAATTTTTATTTGTGAGAATAAAAGTTTTACAAAGAATAAAAATTTTTGGTCCATTGGGTTTTTAAAATAATTTTAAAATTTGACAATAAAAATTTTTAATTTATAGTCATAAGTGTAATTTTTTTCAAAAATTTTAACTATAAAAAGTTATTTTTTTAACAATAATAAATAAGAATGAGAAGAAAAATTAGATATATAATGAAAAAAATTTATAAATTTTGTAATATAAAATGTAATTTGTTCTCACAATTAAATTTTTTATTTTTATAATTAAATTTTTTTTATTTTTTAAACAAAATACATATAACATATATCAATATCAAGCAAATAACTCATTAGTGACCGCAAAGGATCCATATCAGTAGTGTACGGAGAAAATGAGGATTTTTTAAAACGTGCATCAGAAATGGTGGAATCCATTGACATTTAATAATTCTTGCAATCGCAACCTGCGCAAAAAATATATCCCAGAATTTCTCGTTATACAGTGAGTCGAACAAAGAAGTTAAAATCAAAGAGAAGTAGTTGGCCTTACCTGAGTAATTGCTTTTACATTGTGCCTTTTAAGCTTGACCTCAAGACTGGGATCTTCTGCGAACCGCAAAAGCACATCCACCATGTCTTTCGCAACATAATCCTCAACCCCTTTTCTTCCCTCAGTGTGTCCATCCAACACGTGTTCCAAAAACCCATCAAATTTCTTACTCAAACCCTTCATCCTCTTCACGTAGCCCTGCAAGTCCAAGAACTCCACCCAAGGTATCAAATCCCCAATATTCAGAAACCCATTATTCAGCAACAAAAACTCATTCAGCATCCTCCTGAACTCATTTGGAGTAATAAAGGCATTTTCGGTCTTCTCTACGTATTTCTTCCCCAACACCATGCGACTTATAATGTTGAGGTTGAAAACGTTAAGGTTGTCTTTTAATAATATGGTTGTGCCTGAAGAACTGAACAGTTCATTAACTAGAGTTTTGATCTCTTCTCTTCTGATATACTCAGAGGACTCCAAGCTTTTGGGACAGAAGAGTTCCGTGAAGCAAAGCCTGCGAGCTTGGCGCCAGTATGAGCCGTAGGGGGCCCAAAGTATGTTGGAGCTGTCGTAATTTGTGTACTTTCCGGCTGCGGTTTCCGGCCGCGACGCTAAGGAGACGTCATGGGTTTTCAGGAAGGCCTTAGCCATTTTCACTGAGGAGCCTACGACGACGGAGTTGGAGCCCAACCAGAGTTGCATGATGGTTCCGTACTTTTGGGAGAGAGCATGGAGGGACCGGTGAGGGAGTGGGCCTATGAGGTTGAGGTTTCCGATGATGGGCCATGGGCTTGGTCCCGGCGGTAGATTGTGTCTCCGGTGGCAGAGACGGCGGATGAAGAGGAGGAGGATGGCGAAGGTTGAGAACCATGCGGCTGCCACTTTTATTGCCATCATGGGTTGGGTTTGTGTTTGGGCTTGGTTGGAAGTTTGTGTGGGTGAAGGGGCTATTTATATGTGTAGGGGGCCGTGGACGTTGAATGTCATGGAAAAGGTTGCATTTATTATAGCATTTAACACAATTTTAATCTTTGTTACATGATTTTCGTTGGTTCTATAAGTAAATTATTCCTTTTTTTCAGATGTTTAAAATGTAAAATCCTTCTCTCTATTTTAAAAAAATAATATTTTTTAAAAAATCAAAAAATAAGTTACAATTTCTTTCATTTTGATCAAAAATACTTTTAAATTTATAAATTAATTGTATAATATAGTAAGTATTTAATATATATTTAACCAATAAAAATAATAACATTTTAAATTTAAAAAATTGTAAAACCATTTGATAAAAGATATAGCTATATTTAATTTTTACAATAGCAATTGTATTAAATACATATTAATAAAATAAAGATTGTCATATAAAATTTTAAAATAAATTAAAATTATTATTTTCAACTCAATATACATAACATTGAGATAAATTTAAGAAAATAATTTTTTTATAAGCTCTCTATTTAATAATTAAAATAATATTATCTTTAATGATATTTTAGTCATTTTTTAATTTAAAAGAAAGTTTGTATATAATTTATAATAGAGTAGAGGATTGTGCAAATAATTAAAAATCTCCAAGAAAAAAAGAGTAATAATTACCTTAATAATCTTGCCAAACAAAGAATATTGAATTTTTTTAAAAAAAAAAAATTAGAGTTAAGGACTCAAAATTAAAAATATTTATTTTAGAAATTTTATTAACATTATTTTAAAATAAATTATCACTGACTTTATACAAAACTTCTTAAAACCAACGGTAATAGGTTTTTTGGAGTAAATATTTTTAATTTTAAGTTATTAATTTTAATTTTATTTTATTTTTTTTGTGTGGAGGAGAGTGGAGAGGGGGAAGGAATACATTAAATGTGTTTTTGAAGAGCTGATAGTTGAGCTCAAGGGCAATGCCAACCATGTGATATAACTGAATATAATTATATATATATATATATATATATATATATATATATATATATATATATATATATATATATATATATATATATATATATATATATATATATATATAATAAACACAAGTAAGAAATAAAAAGTTTGGTACATTGAAGAATGAAACAGTTATGATCTAAAAGTCTTGGTGAAAATATTTATTATAAGTCAATTACGCAGGAGTAATAATAGTAAGAAAGCACACTTTGAGTGAATTTTCATTAAGATTTAATATTTCTATTTTAGTTTAAAATTTATAAAAATATCTCATTATGTTCTAAAATTCATATACTAATTTTATAATTGAACTTTACTTTAATGCAATAAAATGTAATATTTCCAATTAACAATTAAAATATTAAATACATTACTCGTGATATTGAATATAAATATTTTTAATATAGATTCATATATATATATATATATATCTAAAACTAGCATTAACCCTGTAGATGTAAGGGTTTTAAAAAAAATATAAGTTCTACTATAAAAAAATTAAAAAAAATGTGAGTCTCAAAGAAAAAATTAAAATTAAAATTAATACGGATAAACAATAATAAATAACATACAAATAATAACAAAGCATAAATAATAATAATAATAATAATAATAATAATAATAATAAATATAAATATAATATTAATATGACGTTAATAGACAATATAAATAAACAGTACCCATCCACGAGTTTATGTATATAAAATAAATTTTGAGAAAGCGATACACCAAAATGTCTAGGTTCAAGCAATATGGCAGGCGAAACCAAAAATGTGTTAGTGATCTTAAGTACGCATGATTATCCTTCATGGTTCCGTAAGTCACAAGCAATAGTACGATTTGATCGGACACTGGCAGTATTGTCATCTAGAAGAAAAAGAGAAAAAGAGAAAAAGTGGAAGATTGTATAAGAAAATGAGATTATTGAACTTATGTACGATTTATTATATTTGTGTCATTACTATTATTTCATAATATATGTTTTCTTTTATTTTTCTTTCATATAAGAATAAAAGAATCATTTTTTATTACACCTTCATTTTTTATTCCATTTTTATATCTAAGCATTCCAACGACGTAAACTTAGCCCTGAAATGGAATTGCCTTGATTCTGTTTTGCAATCCGAAAGAGCAAATTTCGGTGCTTGAGTTTCAACAATGTTGAAAACATGTGAATAAGATCGTGAATGTCCATCGTGTAACCCAGTCCAGACACATGAAATGAAATGTGTTCCCATAAGATTGTCCTCTGGAAGACTCTAGAGTTCATCCAAGCTTCTCATCCTTTGAATGAGATGAAACCATGTGAAGTTTATGATTTGGTTCCCCACATGCGGTGTATTACTATTATTATTATTTTATATATAGTACTATATTAGCCAGACAAAAAGAAAAACTTTCGATAAATAAACAGAAAATTAGTTTTAAAAAAAGCATAGCCATACGTACATGGGGAAATGCTTGGACTCTGCGCCTTTCAAGCTTGACCACAAGAGTGGGATATTCTGCAACCTGCAAAAGCACATCCCCACCCTCCATTTGGCAACATAATCCTCAAACCTTTTTCTTCTTGTGTTCATCCAACACATGCTCCAGAAGCCTATCAAATTTGTTACCAAAATCCTTCATTCTTTTTAATTATGTAACCCTGGAAGTCCAAGATTAATCTAAGGTATCAAATTCCCATATTGAAAAACCCATTATTTTGTAAGACAAAACTCATCCAACATTTTCTTCAACAGGGTCACAGAGGCTCTGAGTCTTCTCTACAAAACTTCTTTCCCAACACCATGCGACTTATAATATTTTAGGGTGAAATTGTAGAGGTAGTCTTTTGCCCATATATATGGTTGTGTTTGAAAAACTGAACAATTCATTAAGCAAAGTTTTCATCACCTCCTTTTTTATATACTCATGGGATCCCATGCTTTTGGAAGAGAAGCTCCATGAAGCATATCAGCGGGCTTCTGTAATGGTAGTAAATATATGGCTTTCTATCACTATTATAATAATAATAAAAGTAAATTCTTCAGATCTCTTTTAAATTTTATTAAAATTACACAAACTGTCTCTTTATTTTTAAAATTAATACAATTTTTAAATTTTGTTAAAATTATACAAAGCTTATCTTTATTTTTAAAATGCACATAAATCTTTTTTGAAAGGGAGAATAAATTACACAAATCTCTCTTAGATTTTATTAAAGTTAGACAATTTTTTTATTATTAAAATATACATAAATCTTCTTTTAAAATAGAGAGAAGACCTCTGTCATTTATTCTTTATTTAAAGGAAAGTTTATATAATAGAAGAAAAATTTATGTAATTTTAACAAAATTAAAAAAAATTAGCATAATTTTAATTTATTTTAATAATAATAATAATATATTTTTCTCTTTTTTTTTTATGCATTTGATCATAAATAAAAAATAAATAAATAAATCGAATTAGCCAGCTCTATCGGGGAAACCAACCTATAATCAGTTAAAAAGACTGGGCTTTATGTATATGATCGATCAAATTAGAAGTCTCACTCTAATCACAATTCTAATTTCTAAACTAAAAACTTGAGGTTACCTTCAGCCAAATTTGTTAGTTTGATGATGTCATTTGCTAGTGATGCATGACGACCGACGAGACAATGGATCCTCATGGCGAGTCATGTGCAAGCACGTTGATTTTTGAAAGGTTCACGAGAAAGTGAAACAAAGGAAACAGGACACTAACCGATTTAATAAAAGATAGAAACGTGGGATTAATGGATTCAAACATTATAGTATACTTTAGCATGACGCCATCAAACTTTCCAATCGAAGCGCCAATAACCAGCCAAAGAGAGCACCTCTATGTTAAATATACATTTATATCTAAATGACATTAGGTACCAGGATATTACTATTAATATCTTGGTTGATAATATAAAAAATGTTTTAAACATTAGTTAAACACAATATTTCTAGCTAAAAGTGTTTATACATGATCCCATCAAACACCATTATACTTTTTTTGTGACACTTTCAAAAATGAATTATTTTTTTGTTGTGAAAAAAATCATAGTGCTAAAATCAGAGTAGAGGATAGAAATTTTCAGTTTACATTTTTTGCAGTAACTAAACTGAAATAAAGAAATAGGATTATGGGTCTTATACAATTAAGACTCATTACTTGAATTACATACTGTGTGGTACTGAAAAGAGAAAAAAAATCTTAGGGTAGATATTTTATTGAGAATGAGAATATCTATCATTTACTAGGAGCCATTCTACTGATTAGGTAATTTTGCAATTTTTGTTAGGTTGAAAAATCTTTCAATACATCATGTGGGTCAAGTTATAGGTTGAAGATTTTCCTGTGGCATTCAATCTAATCCAATTGGTTTAATTATTGTTTTAATTTTTAATTTTTTAAATTAATTTTTTTTAATTTTCCAACATAACACTATATAACTATATAGGAGATATTTTGGGCTTAGCCCAGTTATTCCATGTCAAGGTTGACCCAGCCTCAAAACATGCCAAGCCCAATGACACGAAGAAATGGGCATCGTGAGGACAATTCCATTGGGCTGACCCTCGCCTGTTGTGATAGTGTCCCACCAAATTCCAATTAACCTAAGCCCTCAACTATGACCACAAAGCTTGAACCTAATTCAAGCTTGACACGTAAGTACCTGATCGTAATTAACTCTCCACTCGTATCACCTATAAATAGCCCTTAATCAAAGCATCAAGGTACATTCAATACACTCATACCCCATTACACTCCATGCGTATTTACTATAGTATCCGAGTCTTATTAACAGCTTTGCTTCCCTTAGCTAAGATTACTGCAAACTTCTAATACTTAGTTTTGTTTATAAAAGGATAAGTTTTATTATCAATAATTATAATTTTATTTTTGAAAAAAAAAATCATAATATGTTAACCTAATCTAATCCAATTCAATCCATATGTCGATTAATTGAGATGAAAAATTTTCTTAATCTAATCCAACTCAATTTATATACATCTCTATCAAGGAACAAACAAGCAACAAACTTATAAATAATATGGAGTAGATAACCATTTTACAAGGCTATTTATTATTAAGCAAGTTTTTACTCAACTCACCTTATACTTTTACAATACAAATATTATTAATAACAAACGACTAAATGATAATTACCCAAATCAAACAGCTAATGCACACTCAAATATTTTAAATTTGGAAGTTGGAGACCTTGCCACCCCCACAACCCAACGTAACAACATGTTTATAAAATGGCAACTTTATTACACAGTAAGAGATTATATATAATTACTAGAAGTAAAGATAAGATGGAAGTCTTGGCTCAATGAGAGCTTCAAGTGGCTCCTTTTTAACGGTAGAAAACCCAAAAGTTTCCTCCATGTTCAAGTCCACCTCCTTTATACCGTCTGGCAATCTCCATGAAAACCCGTGCACCAAATTTGCCAAACTTGATTGAACCACCTTAAGTGCAAGAGTATAACCAGGGCATACCCTCCTTCCAGCTCCAAATGGCAATAACTCAAAGTGATGGCCTTTGACATCGATATCCTTACCTATGAATCTCTCGGGGTAAAAATTATCAGGGTTGTCCCAAATTGTAGGGTCTCTACCAATAGCCCACACATTAATAATCAATTGGGTTCCTTTTGGGATGTCATACCCTACAACATTAGAGTCATCCATGGCTAACCTTGGTGGCAATAGTGATCCCACAGGGTGTAACCTCATTGTTTCTTTGACAATTGCTTCAATGTAAGGCAAGTTAATGATGTCCTTCTCTTCCACCCATCTTTCTCTTCCAATTACTCTATCCACCTCTTCTATGGCCTTCTTTAAAGTCTTTGGATTTTTCAAAAGCTCAGAGATTGCCCATTCTATAGTTACAGCAGAGCTTTCTGTTCCGCCTGTTAGAAGATCCTGAGAAATTGGTTTAAAAAGAATGAAACCAAATCATTGTTTAGACAACATGTTACTCACCTATTGTCCATATATTTGTTTCCAAATTATTGTTTGTATATATATCTTTGTTGAGTTTAGTGTTAAATATGCATACCTCTCTCTCTCTCTCTCTCTCTCTCTCTCTCTCTCTCTCTCTCTTATAATTTTGATAACATACTTGAAGTGGCTCTCTAATATTTTTAAAATATGCTACAATTTTTTAAGTTGAAGGATAATGATACTATGAATACAAATCTACCATAAACTTTAGCTATGACATAAGAAATTATTAAATATAGAATAATATTTTATCATATTTATTAAATTTATTTATAAAATTGATTTACTGTTATGCAACTAATAAATATGGTCATTGTAAAAAATCTAATAATTAAATTGAATAAAATATTGTTTTATATATAATAGTTATTACATTAGGGAAGCCTAAATAGCGATATTTTTAAAATAAAAAAATGTCATATGTCGTTTAGGGCCAAATCTAAAAATAAATAAATATAATTTACTCTATTTAAAATATAAGATATGTCTATATATATATTTTTAAAATTGAGAAATATATAAATTTAACTCTAAATTCACGATGGGTAAAATTTTTTACACTTATTGTTTCATTCCTCAGCACAAATTCTAGACTGTAACCAGCTACCTTTTTGGTGATAAACTAGCAACCAAACAGTGATTGGGAACAATATCTTTCATAGTATCATATGCGCCTCCAAAAAAAAAATTGATATATAAACAGAAAATTAGTTTTGAAAAAAAGCATAGTTACACATACCTGAGTAAATGCTTTGACATTCCGCCTTTCAAGCTTGACCTCAAGAGTGGGATCCTCTGCTAGCTGCAAAAGCACATCCACCATGTCTTTGGCAACATAATCCTCAACCCCTTTTCTTCTCTCATTGTGTTCATCCAACACATGCTCCAAAAACCTATCAAACTTCTCACCGAAATCCTTCATTCTCTTTATGTAACCCTGCAAGTCCAAGAAATTTATCCAAGGTATCAAATCTCCAATATTCAAAAGCCCATTATTCAGAAAGAAAAACTCATCCAACATTTTCCTGAACTCTTCCAAGCTGACAAAGGCACTTTGAGTCTTCTCTACGTACTTCTTCCCCAACACCATCCGACTTATAATATTTAGAGTCAAACTGTAAAGGTAGTCTTTCAGTAATATGGTTGTGTTTGAAGAAGAGAATAGTTCATTGAGCAAACTTTTCATCTCTTCCTTCCTGATATGCTCATAGGATTCCATGCTTTTGTGAGAGAGTAGTTCTGTGAAGCATATCCTGCGGGCTTGGCGCCAGTATGGGCCGTAGGGGGCCCAGATAATATTGGAGTAATTGTAGGTTGTGTACTTTCCGGCCATGGCTTTGGGACGCGAGGCAAAGGTGAGCCCGTGGGTTTTCAGGAAGGCCTTAGCCACATCAGCGGAGGAGCCCACGATCACAAGATTGGAGCCCAACTTGAGATGCATGATGGGTCCATACTTTTGGGAGAGAGCATGGAGGGACCGATGAGGAAGCCGGCCTATGAGGTTGAGGTTTCCGATGATAGGCCATGGTTTTGGTCCCGGTGGTAGGTTACGTGGGCGATGGCGGAAACGGCGGAAGAGCAGGAAGAGGAAGAGGACAAAGGTTGCCAGCCCTGCTGCCGATTTCATAGCCATATGTTGGTTGGATTTGCAATGGCAAATTTGCATGATTCAGTGGCACATTATATAGGCAGCAAAGGTGGTCTCTATTATGTGTGTTGATGCGAACGTATTTTTTTTTTATAATTTGTATAATATTTATTATATTTTTATAATTATTATTTTATTTATTAAATTATTATTTTGATTATTAAATTATTTTTAAAAAAATAAAAAAAAAATTATCTTACCTCTCCTTATTTATCTATATATTTTCTTCATCTTTATATTTCTTAACCAAATAGGCTCAAGTCAATAACTTTCTACATTTTCATATAGTAAAAATATCACATTTACATGTCTAAAATATCTCAAAAAAGAAAAATTATAATTCCATGTTTTAAATATATGTTAGGTTGAAGAAGAGTAACAGGACAAAGGTTGCCAGCCATTCCGCCGACTTCATAGCCATATGTCGGTTGGATTTGTAATGGGAAATTTACATGATTCAGTACTGCATTAAATAGACAGCAAAGTAGGCTCGGTTTAAGGTCTCATTTAGTTGGCTTCTATTAGAATGTGTTTTTCTTTTTAATATAATTTGTATAATATTTATTATATTTTTATAATTATTATTTTATTTATTAAATTATTTTTTTAACAAAATAAAGATATTTTCCTTCTTTTATCTATTTATTTTTTATATTTTCTTTACCTTTCTACCTTTTAACCCAACAGGCGGAAGTTTATAACTTTCTACATTTTCATATAGTAAAAATATCACATCCACATGCCTAAAATATTTGAAAAAGGGAAAATTATAATCCCATGTTTTAAATCTCTGTTTATTGAAGTCTTTTCTGTCAACATCCGACAGCCACAGGTTTTGGCGGCAACCTATTTTAATGTTGTATTTGTTTTAAATTTATTTTTTAAACTTATAATGTAAAGTCATATAAGTGTTTATTAATAAGTTTTTCAATAAGGTATTAAAAAAAATCACAATTTGTACAGTGTTAAGATATTAAAAAAAATCACAAATTGTAATTCTAATTATTTTTAAATTAAAACTACAATGCATTTATTGAATTTTTACTCTGTAATTAAAATGACGCCAGATTATTTAATTTATGATTTTTCAGCACACGATAATAATTAAATGCTTTTTTTTCTTAAAAATAAATAAAACAGATTGAAGATAAATATATTTGCGCCCGACCGCCCGTGTCGAATGGTACCTAGATTTCTCGTGTGCAGTGACCAATCCGAAAAGACATGAGCAATGAGTGGGGTCCTCGGTTTCCTAATTAGGAAACACAAATGTCACGGGTGAAAGGCCAGGAATCTTTAAAGGGAATTTACACATAATTTACATATAAAGTAAAGATAAAAGCTCAAGAATTTTAAAGGTGATATTAATTTTCATTTACAAAATTTGTTGAATGTTTCCACATATAAATTTTGAATCAAATATAAGTATTTATAAAAATTTTATTGCCAAAAAGTTAAAATTAACAATATTCTACGCTATTTAATATTATTCAGGTATTATCTACTATTTTACATTATCTGTATACTATTCATTAAAAAAATATATAATAAAAACCTATCTACGTAGCTTCTTACAAAAGCTATACAATTTTTATTTTTTTTAAACAAGAACATATACTCTTTTTAACTTGTTCATCTTTTGGAAAATAAAAATTAATTACATATATCAAACTTTATTTATATCTTGTATTATTTTTATTCATCTCTGCTTGTTTTATGGAGATAAGAAATACATGTTGTATTGTTTTATGTCACATATATGTTTTTTGGTGATAATTATTTATTATATGCATTTTTTATTTATTTGTTTTTATTTTTTTACCTTTTTTTTTAATCAAACAGCATGAAGTCTATAACTTTCTACATTTTTATATAGTAAAAATATCACATTCACATGTCTAAAATATCTCAAAAAGAAAAAACTATAAGAGAAGATTACAAAAAAAGACCTAAAGTTAAAAAAAAAATTATTCTACAAGACTTACTACTACTAAGTATCACTAATTTTAGTAAAAGTTAGTGGTAATATATCTAAAATAATGAAAAGAGATCTTACAAAATAATTTTTTACAATTCTAGATTCTTATTTATAACTCTCCCAAATTATAATCCCTGTTTTAAATCTTTGCTAGGTTGAAGTTTTTTCTATCAACAACGACAACCTATTTTAATATTGTATTTGTTTTAAAATTATTTTTTAAAATTATAATGTAAAGTTATATAAGTGTTTATTAATAAGTTCTTTTAATAAAATAATTATATGTAAATTTTTTTAAATAAATTAATTGTTCAGTGTTAAGATAAAAAATCAGAATTTGCAGTTCTAATTATTTTTAAAGGTACAATGTATTTACTGAATAATTATGCTATAATTAAAATGACACCAAATTATTTAATTTATGATTTTCCAGCACACGTTAATAATTGCTTTTTTACTAAAAATAAATAAAACAGATTGAAGATAAATATATTTGCGCAAGTATCCAATGGTACTTAGATTTTTCATGTGCAGGGACCAATCCGAAAAGATATGGGCAACGGGTGGGGTCCTGGGTTTCCCAATTATTAAACGCAATCATCTCTAAGCTGGAAAATGCTAGCCACACACTGCCACTGAGAGAGGCACGCCATAGAAATAAGGTAAATGGGTTGTTTACTAAAGAGTTGAATTGTTCAATCTGGTTTAAATAATTTAAATTTTAAAATGTTTATTTTTATAAAATATAAGATAAAGATAATTTTTTAATTTTTATTATACAGAATGTTTGTCTAATCAAAATTAAAATATTATATTCATATTGTATTTTGTTTATTTCAAAATTGAAAAAATTATTAAAAAAATAATTGAAAATAAAAATATATAATTTAAACATCTAAATAATCTAGATCAACTCCTCTTGAAGTAGCAAGACGAATGGTAGATAATCCATTCACCAAAAATAAGCCAACACAAAGGATTGAAGATAGATAATATCAAGCTGATATAGGAATAACCAGTCTAAATTACGATAGTTTCACCAAGTAAAATGCACCTTGTTTCAAGTATAAAGATAAACTCCATGCATGAACTAATGTTCTTACAATCAATTTGCCTACCTTAATCACCAAACACTATCAAATATATACTTCCCAGAGTAATGGAAAAGCAAAACAAAAATCAATCAAAATATCCCACAATATTCTCTTGTTTTTGGGGCATGTGATATGTGCATCAAATATCTAAATTTGATAGTCCCTTGCCTATACTGCCTTTTTTTTTTTTTCACCTTCTAGCTTAACCTATTCCTGCTTATTGTTTCAAGCCTAATCCCCCCCTCAACTTCTAATTCCTCGGCTTCTAATTTTGGCCCATTCTGTGTTGGCTACTCAGATGGTGTAACAATGTCCACAACTTCAAAAAGGACCTTGCCCTCAAGCTTCAATTCAGGAAAAGCTAGTTGTAAGTTTTGCCTATCCTCCCAACTATTATTTGTCTGTTCCACCAAATATCTTTAAAATTGATTATGTTAATTTTGAAGAGAGATAAATACAGAATATATGAACCTCTTATATAAGTAGGACTCAACACTCAAAAGTGAGTGTTATACATTTTGTGTTTATTTCTTTTTAAAATTGTCAATTTCTCACAAAAAAAAAAAAATAGAAGGATCTAGATTACCTTGGTTCCTTTCAAGATGTCATACCCTACAATATTGCGTCATTTTGGGCTAGCCTTACTATCAGAAGGTGGAGACGATTACTAAACAATTTTAATGAGTTTTAACTTTTAAGTTAAATTAATCTTATGCATAATATTAGAAATTTTACAACCAAATGATTGAGAGTATAATTTTTGTCACTCACTATTCCTCTTAATTAGAATTGAGTTTCAACACATGGGACAACGGATATGTATTCTGTTCATATTTCAAGTTTAAGGAATTTTAATGTGAAAAAATTTGTCAAAAAATTATAATAAAAAAATTATTCATACATCTTCAAGCTTTGACAATTTCTTGCTTTAAAGCAATAAAAAGTTAACAGTGCCTTCCATTTATGCCCCTCTTCCACTTCCAATATTTAGCACTTGTGTAGCTTTCTTAAAGGTCTTTGGATTTTTTTCAGGATCTCAAAGATTCTGTTCCAATTGTTAAAATGTACAAAGAAAAATATTAGAAACAAATAAATTAATTCATCCAACATTATATTCTGAGCCAATAAATCATCAATTTTGTATAATAAAACTCCGTTTTCAATATTGTTTATAACCTATTTATGATTTGGTAGTTTTTTTTTTTTTTGTGGTTGAATGTGGGGCGCACTATTCATGATTTAATAGCCCCTTTTTTCTCCTTTCTTTGTTTTTCATTTTTGTTTTTTGTTAACATGGAACCCACTGTTTAATGGTGGCTGCCCGTGCACTTCGAGCTCGAGTTGTATATATATATATATATATATATACTATTCTCATTCACCTGACAGGTCACTCTCATTTCTTTCGAAAGCTTACAAAGAAAAAGCTGAAAATGGTCAAATCTTCTGACCATCATATTTGATTTGAGCAAACAAGGCTGGTACTGGCCTCTCATTTGGCAATCTAGCTTTCTTAGTAGTTTGATTGAATAATTTAAATTAGTTAAATTTGATCTAATTGATTTGGATTTTAAAATTTTATTTTTAACTTAAATAATTATTTTTTAAATTTATAATTTAAAAATTATTTTTATTTTATACTTTATTTCTTTTAACAATTAAAAAAATATATTAAAAAGCAAACTTAAATTTAAACCATTCAAACTCTTCAAACAGCCACTAAGGAGACTGCTCAATTGAGACAATCGTAAATGTACATTTGGTGATAATGTTTTCTACCATATTACTAAAAAAAAAACACTATGATAATTAGAACATAAATTATTAAAAATAAAAAACAGCCACACCTGAGTAAATGCATTGATACCATGTGCTGCTACATATCTTACCATATTTGCAACCATTGACAACCCCAAAAAAACAATGGTTGAAAAGAAAATCACAGAGTTTTATCACGATTGCACATGTAGTTACATATCGAATCCCATTGAGCTCTATTCCATATACAACTTATACAACCCTATCTATAATCTTACCTTATCTTAGGTACAAAATGAACAATGTCAGGTGTACCGCCTTAATTATCATGGTATATAGTACCTAATGAGCCATCCATAATAATGTCTTTCAAAACTGCACTCCTATTTTCACAAGGTAACTCTCAATTTGATTTTTGTTTTTATGTGGACACACTATTTGGAACCCCTCTACATGTAACGCCAGGTTCTGAGCTAGGAGCAAGCAACTCGTAAGGTAACACCCCAGCCCCACACCGGTTCCTCAGTGTCCTATCACAGTTCCGATTCTCAATTTCCTTCTCTATTTGCATGATCTCCGCCGAGAACCCGTAGAAGGCCTCCACGATCTCAGCGTCGCCGGACCATATCGAGGGTTGTTGCCGCTCCCCAAGGTACTCCTCGTCCGGCGAGTGAGTGGAAAGCGTGTCAACCACGGCCATATATTTTGTAGCTTGCAACAAGCTAGGCATGGCATTCAGGAAGTACTTTTGAGGGTCTGCTAGGAAATTGGCATATTCTGGGTCACCCTCTTCTGGGATTAGTCTTCTCATCAATGGAGGGCGATTGGGCACATACCCTCCATAAGGGTACTGCCCGAAGTTAAGGGCAGCATGTTGGGCCGAAGCGATCCAAATTAAGGTTGTGAGGATGGAGACTAGGTCGTCACTAGTGTTCAATGTGGGCCACCAGGACTCGTGTCTAAGGTCAGCATGGCCCACATTGATGGACTCATAGTACCAAGCTTGAAGCTCTTTGTCTTGAGAAATAAGGGCTGGGTCTGGGTAGTAATGGTTCACATAGGTGCGGACCCAATTCTCTATGGCGGACCATATCATGAGGCCATCGGTGGCATAAGGGTAGTCTTCTATGAGCAGCTTCAGACCATGGGGTTGGGCTGGGTCAGGTACTGCCACTCCCCTGCAATCACAGAACACAAGGATCTTACCTAGATTAAATAGAATACAAGATATGATACCATACAAATATGCAATTTAGAGTGTCAAGTCTAATATCAGAATTATGACTTACCTGCGGATGAGATCGGCGGGGAGGTTCTCCAAGTCAAAGCGCCATAAGTTTTTGTAAGCAGCAGAACTGATTTCCATGCAGTAGCGGCCAGGAGTGAAGCAGGACTCAATGATTCCATCTGCATGGATTAGGCTCTGGCGAGCCAAGGCATTGATCTCCAATGTGTATCTCATATGAGGATCCAATAGCTTGAATATAGGATGCATTGCACTTAAATGCCTATATGCTGCCAATATAAACGGCTCCATGCACGCATGTGTGCGTAGCCTATACAAAATATACCAATTTCAAGTTAACTACCAAGATACATGTGTCTGATACCAGATTCTTCAATAGAATTATGACGTGAAACAACAACTTTAAGGGAGTTCATAACTTCAGACGACTAATTGATGAAAGAAGAATAGGTTAGGGCTTTGCTTACCAATGGTTAACAAGTTGATGCACACCGGCATCATTGGAACAAACGTGGGCTTTGGCAAGTTGCCACATCCAGTTGGTGGTAGCATCGACTGCAGGCGTGACTACGCGTTTTGATCGGGAACTTGGTCCGGCCGGTGGGAGGCTGAGCTCTATAGCAATAGGCTTGAGAGTGCCGACGGGTGTCAAGAAGAAGATGGTACGCGTAGCGTAGGATTTCCTACCATCGAGGGCATTGATCCCTTCAAGAAACGGAAGGTAGATGTCATGGTAGTCTATGATAAACAGCTTATCTTCCTCTATTGCCTACAAAATTCCCACACATCAAAATTAATATTAGTGGCTAAGATATGAAAGGAAATGACTAAAATCTTATATCAACCTTGCCAATTTAGAAATTTACCACTAACAAATTTTTATTCTCATTTTAGTCCCTCATGTTTCAAAATTCATCCAGTCTAGTCATTCTGTCAGTAAACCATTAACTTCGCCAATAGATTTAGTGACGTCATTAAATATCACTGAATCTGTTAGCAAAACTAGCGGTTCTGCTGGTTCACTAACGAAGGTACTAGATTGGATGGATTATGACACGTGAAGGACCAAGTTGAGAATTGATATATCCATCTATAAAGAACCAAAATAGGGCATTAGTTTAAAGAGAAGGCATGAGGAAGGATTCTAAGGGTACCTGTTGAACAGTCATGCCATTAAGTTGGCCTACAATGTGCTCCTCTTTAAGGGCAGACTCTTGAGGACCATACACTTCTGGGTCAAGCTTGCTTACAGGTGGGAAAACCTTAAGCTTCTCAATATTCACTGGGTTGATTCCTGCAATTGCTTGACGGGCAAATTCGTCATCTCGCAGCCAAGCAAACTTATCCTCTGCACGTTAAGCATATGGGAATAAAAGATTACTTTAATCAGAAAAGAAAGTGGATCACTTTGGGTCCATTATAATATCAAACTACGACAACACATGTGAAACATTAAAAATTAGCCACTGTATGGCTGCGCTTGCTGATATATTGATATAATAATAAAAGATGAGCTCTCGTGATGCTTCAGAAGTTCAGAGAAAGCTATCAGTGGCGTTAAAGTTCCAATCTTATTGACACCACGAGGACAAATGGGCACGTCAGCAAACAAGAAAAATAGTCTCATAATAATACAAACTTTACTAAATTTGGACATATCTGTAAGAATATGCTCTTACAGTAGAGTAAAATTAGTTTTGGAAGATCCAATAGTTTTTCCTTTTAATAATTTTTTAACCGTCTAAAAAGATTCCAGTATCAATTGGCTTTTTACAGATGTTTTTATTCTATTAGTACTTGCAAATTTCATTTTATCCTTCCAAATATAAAAATCAAATATTCTATGGTGGGGTAGAATAACATAGAGGTAGATGATACTCACTGGAAATAATCTTTGGAGTGTCATACTTGAGAAGGCCTTGGCTGGATTCATGGATCTTGCTGACCAAAGGGATTTTCTTGAGAACTTCATCTTGCAAGCCCAGTTTGATGAGGAGGCCTTCACTGTAAAGTCCATCAACGTCTGAGAATTCATTGAAGTCATTGTTATTAGCAGAAAGACTGGCCTTTAGCCCAGGGATCAAGTTATGAAGCACTGCCTTCAGCCTCTTTACAGTGAATGTGTTCTGCTTTGACTCCTCAAATCGTTCATCCCTGGGTACGTACATTGGCAGTGGCTTCTCCACACGACTCTCTGCGTTCAAATCTGCACCATCCAAACTCTAAATTAATTACTCATTGTACTATATTTACCTTTTCTAGTAAAAATTGTTCTATCTTCATATTGGTAACAAACTTGATATGGACCGGGCTTATTATTTGTGCCAAATTTTTACATTTAAAAAACTGAATTGAGACATTCATTAATTTTTTTAACAAAGAACAAATTTTTGGGCTCGACTAGACATACACCTTTTGATATCAAAGTTTAAGCCCGGCTTGAATTTAATTTGGGCCTTAAATTTTAAGTCTGAATTTTATTTTTTGAGCCGGATTTGATTCAGTTGAGTGGGCTACCCAACTTATAATCAGGCCTAATTAGTTAGTTACCTGTTTCGGATGGGATGCGGCCGGTACGACACCGTCTTGGGTATGGATACTTTTCTGAACCTCCAAGACTTGGTCTAGCTAGATCAGTCCCTTTGTCTGGATTTCCCAGATCATTGTAGATAGCAAAGTCATATATTCTGTCTGATAATTTTCTAACTCCTGTGCCATCACCTCTTAGATTCTTCAGCTCCTTCTCTCTCAATACTCTAAGCCCAGCAGGTGTCTCATGGGGTAGATATGGCTGCTCAAATGAATCAGAAACAAAATTTATTAGATTTTATTTTTTGGGTAATTATTAATCATTAACTATCCACTACAAGAACAAGACTATAGTATTAATGCAAATTCATGCTAAAAAACAAAAGATATTGCTCATCTTTTTCTTATGTTCATATATTTAATTGGGTGGCGTCAAGTCTGTCGGTGGTTGATAACGTCGATTTAAGGTCTTGGCCTATGCATAACACAATAAGAATTTCCAAAAGGTAGAAAAGTTATGCAAACTTTTCAAGTGATGGTTATTAAGATTTTTAATAAAAACATAATACATGAAAGAATTTTTGTTTTAAAAAAATTAATCCCATATTTAGTTTTAATTGAATAATATGATAACAAAATTTTTTTCCATTTTCAAAACTCACAAGGATTTTCATATTATTATTTATGGATGCTTGTTTATGACTTCAATAACAACTTGCAGATTCTAAGAATCTTTTAAATAATGAGTATGAAGTAAAAACTACCCAAAAAATTGAAGACTTATTTGTCCTGCAACTTTTTAAAGGGAAAATAAAAATTGCTTTGACCTTCCCAACCCGAATAAAGAATTAAAACAGAAAACCAACACCATTAGCTGCATTCCTTTTCTGGGCCCCCGTACAGGTTCAATTCTTAATCGTTTGAAAAGGTAAACCCCAGAAAATAAAATAACAAAACAAATAAATAAATAAAATAGGACATCAATAGAGATTAGATTACCTTGTTGGAAAAGAATATCCTCTTTCCAGGATGATCTTTCCGGGCTTGAACCCAAGAGTTGCAGGGGAAATGAACAGGACCACAGGCAAATCCTTCAATGGTTATGCTTTCGATGAAGAACTCTTTCTGGTGTTTGTTTGTCACAGTGATAGCTCCTGGTACTCCAAAATTGGAGTCCACGATGAACTCAGCTGTGTAATTAACTCTCTCTGCTTTAACATTTGATTTCTTTGACCAGTCTTTTAGCACAGCTTCATTGCTCTTCTTTGGGGCTTTCGTTTCTAGAGAAACAAACAGTAAAGTCACATCAGTTTGGTGTCAAGAAGACTCAGATTAAAACAGGAAATCATAAGCCCAGATATATGATCATGTTTAGAAGTTATTTTGTTACCATTTCTGACACATCCAGAAGAAGAAAATCAGCCAAAACAAGAAATTCGTTCTAAAGGCATCAATTTTGAAAGGAATTGCTATCATTTCTGACACACATAGAAATATAATTTATACCCGTTTGGTATGACAAGAATTCAAACTCCGATAGGAATTCAGAGACCCAGATTATGATCATGTTTGCAAGTTAATTTGCTACCATTTTCTGACAAACCCAGAAGAAGGAAATCGGCCAAAATAGGAAAATCTTTCAAAAGGTGTCGTTTTTAAAGGAATTGCTACCATTTCTGACACACCCAGAAAGAGAAAGAGCTTCAGATCACAGAAATGATTGTTTTGTAAGCTAATTACAACCATTTCTGAAAACCCAGAAACCAAAAATATTTAAAAAAAAAAAAATCTTACTTGGGTCTATCTCAGTGCTGACAAGTTCCAGAACAACATTCCTTCCTATTCTGTCAGTGATGGCATCCAAATGCTTGACAATGGTCTCCTTAAAATCCTCTTTGATCTTGTTCCTAACAGTCACTACAGCTCTAACCTTGAATATCACTGCTTTCTCCGCAGGAACAGAAGAAGAAGACTTCACCAAATCCTCACTAATAGCCGCCACAGTATTCTTCTTCACAGCCTTTCTCAACCTCACTCCTCTTCTATTGTTCTCCAAAGGAACCGCAAAAGGGCTTACCAAGAGCCGCCTCTGCTTGTGCTGAAAACTATGGCCAAGACCCAAATTTGAGGAAGAAACAAATGATGATCTCTTAATCAAAGAAGAACCCATGATTTCTTTTGCAAGGGCCATCTTTTTTTCCGCTCGTCAATCTATCTCTCTGTCAAACTTTCAACCTTTCTTCCCTATTTGCCCTTGTGGGTTCTGAAAATGGAGGTTAGAGAAAAAAAACGGTATGGTGGTGGTTTCAGTGTGTTTGTGTAAGATGGTGGGAATTGAAGGAGCTGCGGCTTTCTATCGCCTTTTTATACAGAGAAAGGGGAAAGAGGAAATACCATGAATCTCACCGTCCACACGTTTTTTAATAATTTTAATAAAATGTTTCCCTTGTGAATCACTCTGCTTTCCTCTATGATTTGTTTTTGGGAAACATTTATAAATTTCTCTCTTTTTTATTTTTCATCATAGAGACTTCAAAATAAATGGGCTGCTGAGTCAAAACTAAAAAACGAGTCCAAGTAAGAGACGCGGTTGATGGGAATCCCCCGGGAAAGTGGGTTACCTGTGGCTCAAAACTCAAAATGACAATTGTATTTCTTAGGTGCATTCGTCTGGTTTGAATTTATTTGAACTTCAAATGAAGTTAAAGGTGCATCACAAAGGTCATATAATAATATATATATGATCATGAGACGAGTACTTTAAATCTTTGACTGGGGCCCAATTTAATATTCCCTAGGTGAAAATTATTGACTGCATAATGGAATTATTGATTGAATTAATGAGTAAGGTTATGAAATTAATGCTCCTTGCGTTTTTTTTTCCCTCTTCAAATTTATCAACCAAAATTATTTGTCTTCTTTATACTTTTCGAGCTGAAATCATTTTCTTGTCATTCTTGTGGATTTTTGCAAAGTTCACCAATTACATGGATTTTTAGTTTTCATATATCCCAAGCATTGATTCGTCTTTTGTGCATTATAAAATACATAATAGTGAACTATACCTCAAAATATCAATAGCTTAACATTAAAATATGCTTCCATAAATAACCTTCTCTTTTTCACTAATAATAGAAGAGGAATCGAATTTTAAATTATGATTCTTTCTTTACTCATATCTTACTCACCTAACCATGTAAGATATTCTGAGGCAACTTTAGGTGCTATAAGTAGCTTTTTTATGTATTCATTATTGCCTTTAATGCACATTTAGTGATTCATTGATCAAGTGCATATGCGCCACAACTTCCCCTTTGTTGTCATTTCTGTCTTATTTCTTGCTCCTACTATAAATTTTACCTTCGAAAAGCTATTGATTTTCTCTTTGTTTGTTGGACTTTAGATCTATTATTGAAGAAAGGAGACATCATATTTCTGAGACATGATGTTTTGCGTCTGTCCAATAGCATGTTTAAATGCAGGAGGCCATAGAGATGGTGGCACTTGCTGTTCCAGAACTTAGGGCAGTTGGGAACATGTCAATTTCCATTATGTTGCTGTTCAAATTTTATATTATATATATATATATATATATATTGCTGTTTCCGGAAGATGCTATCATCAATGCTAATGCATTTGAAAGAGATCAATTAAAGTGTAGTTTGGATTATCTGTATTTAATATATATATATTGGCCATAGAAATACTCATATACATCTTCATTCGCTAAGTCATTTTTTGAAATAAATTCTCACTAATTTAAGAAAGGATATAAGAAAAAGAAAGAAATATGAAAATAGGACTTACTGATATGAACTCCACCTCTATATTTCTTTCTCTCTCTAATAAATCCTCTCCAGATTTGCTTGCCTCGTTTTTTGCAACAAAATCTCTCTTGCCAAATATTGCCGCATACATATTCATCATAGCTACATGGAGGGGATGGGCTGAGTAACATAAAATGATGTTATAATAGTGTTTGGATTAAGAATGTCTGTTTGTGCGTGTGTAATGTTATAATAGTGTTTGGATTGAGTGTGAAATAATGTTATAATAGTGTTTGGATTGTGTGTGTGTGCGTTTTTTGTTTTTGGTTTTTTTGGGGGGGAAGGAAATTTTTCAAAATTTGGACATACTATTGATAACTTTTCTATTACAATTATTAGATTATTTAATAAAAACATAAAACGTATGTTTTTTAATAGTTTGACACTACATAATTAAGTCTTTAAAAAATGACATCTTTGTTTTGTGTTTAAAATTAAAAAATCTAATAACAAATATTTCAAGAGATCCTTACACATCAACCAATTTAACTTTTTGATCTAATCAAACGCAGGTCATTCATGGTGAATTAAAGAGATTCATAACAAAATTTCTTGAAAATCTCATAAGATTAGCTTAATTAAAATTTGAATTTGTGACAATATACATAACACATCATATATTTGTCTCTACTATTCAACCACTTCCTTAAAACCTAAAATGGTTAAAGACAATATTTTTTAAAAATTATTATTAACCCGAGTTTGATTCTTTCAACAAGTATTCTTGGAATAAACTTGCATACATGGAAATACGTTCTTAAAATCAACTGAAAACATTTGATTTAAACAAAATCCAAAAGTTCTCTAATCGAAATTAGAAAAAGAACAATCCCTTTTGTTCACTGGCATTTTCTTTCTATATGCGTATTAGGGCAAAGGTGTAACAGAAGGCATAATTCCCGATTAGAAAAAGAATAATACCCTTTGTTCACTAGCGTTTGCTTTTTCGATGCTTTAAGGCAGAAGACGTAACAAATATGGCATAATGCCCTCTATCCCCTGGTTTGTGCTAGCTCCCAGTGCAATCACATCATCATGGGGATTGAAGATGTGGGTGTTGGATATTGTAAGCTTTCAAGAACATAAAACCTTTGTTTGGCTTAAATTTTGAGTGACCCCACTCTGTTTGCCAAGTGGAATAGATCATGGATGGAGCATTGGAGATGCAACTAGGTATTGCATATTAAAGTAAAGTGAATATTTTAGTGGAGGGCTTCATTTTATAATCAAAAGCTATATTGTTCTAGCAAATTTAAGGCGTGGGGGAATCTTTTTTCTTGTAATAAAAAAAAGTGTTAAATTATTTAACTAATTAATCAAATTATAAAAGACCATGTTAATTTGTCTGTGTGCGCTGATCAATATTATCACTGCAATAACTCACGAGCCGCCAGTTTGGCAGCCAAACAAAGTGCACATGCATGCTTCCTTCTGTGTGAAACTTCTTCATTCCTTCCTAGGTTTCTTAATATACTCTCCTCCGTGAAGTTGACGAAGAAATTGTTTGGATAACAATTAGACCTTTTAAGCAATCAAACGCAGCCTATCATGTATCTCGCTTACTAGTATAAATTTCCAGGATACTTAATTAAGATAATTAATTGTAGTTTTAGTTATCGGGGAAAGTTAGGTCATATTGGCTCGTTTGATTAGATGTGTGAGGACTTAATCAAGTGGATATCTTGGTATCGTGACTACTATTAAATAAGAAATTAGTATACTTTTGCACTCAAAATATGTGGAAGCAGGCTATAAAAATTCATTAAATTGAGCGAGTGACTAGATTTTTTTTTTTTTAATTTTAAACCAATTATTTTGATGAATTATTATTAATTTTTTTGCAGTTATTTTTAGTATGAGGTATAACTATAATTATCAAATTTTCATTATGAAATATCGGAAACATATTCTATAAGAAGGGTTAAAGCTTTGGATTTTAGACCAGAAGAGATTATTTTTATTACAATGTAGACATTTACGTACTAGAGCGACTACCAAATCTGTGATCATATTACAAGATAATATGGTGCCACATTTTGAAAGATATTGTGCGTGTAAAAATATATATAAGAGTAATTACTCTCTCTCTTCTAATAAATGTTTAAATTACACGGGCTTCAATTATAATATGAAAATAAACATAACTTTCTTAAAGTTAAAATATGATCAAAATAATTTTAAAAATAATATTGATTTATTTTACCAAAAATATAAATTATTAAAAATATATTTAAAATTTTTATATCAGTGTTATTTATTTTGTGTTGAATATTATAAATATAATTTATTCTAAGTTTAAAAATTAATTATTTTTAAATTAATTAAATATATATTTAATACTTATTATGTTATATAAATAATAAATATAAAAATATTTTGATCAAAATATATATAATTATGGTTCATTTTTTCCTATAAAAGAGAAAAGTATAAATTTTTAAAACAAAAATATATATAATTTGAACATCACTAACAAATTATATATATATATATATATATAACTGATGATGTTAGACCTAATACGTACCTTTTGAAGGTTTCAAATTGAATATGGTATTACCCGTGCAATAAAATTAATATCGTGCTAAGAAAATCAACATTTTAACGTATAATTAGGTGTGGAATAAGAGCACAACCTTTGAGGAGAAGAGAAAAACTGAAAAGCAGAAAATTAAAAATTCCAGGATCCTTTGTTTATTATATACGACCATAGTTTTGTAAACAGAAAATGAAACCGTGTTCTGTATAATTAATTGTATAAATTAATTAGTGTACTTTTATAATTAATAATAATAATATGGTCATGGAGATGGCTAATATTAATCCGCACTCACTTTGAAATCTGAACGCAAGAGGGTGTCGTGATGTTGAGCTGGGGAATTGGAAGACGGAAATTAAATGGTGGTTCGCCTCCTCGGTAGGTGGAGACTTTCATTTCAAATGAAACCAATTGGTCAAAGTTTGACAAGGGAAAGAAAACCAACAAGAAAAGGAAAAACCAAGAATTAGCTAAGATGTAACTAAAATTAAAGTAAGTTATAATATTTATTTTTAAAATTTGACTTAATTATAATATATGATATTTTAAAAAAATTAACATTCAATTTTTTATATTTAATATATATTATAAAATTTTCTTTTGTTAATTATTCTTTATAATAAAATTATTTTTTTGCATAATATAAAATTATAATTTTATTCTCAAATGACAATGGAATACCATTGCAAAACCAAAGCTTTATATGCAAGATGAAGTCGCATCAATCAAAATGTGCTTTGAGTTTGATTTTCACGGGTCACATCCTTCATCTATTGATAAGCATTCACTAATTCCGATGCATCTTGCTTTGGCGCTAAAATAATTATCTACTTTTTAAACTTTTTGTTCACTGATAAAAAATAGTTAATTTATCGTTTAAAAAAATACAATATACTAATTAATAAGTTCGTCAATATATTATAATAAAATTTATACGAGTTGCGGCATGTGAATAGAGATTTTCTTAAATTACATGTAAGGTACAATTGATGTCTATACATAAATAATATTTTGTTCATATATTTATTGTTCATTTATTTTTTTTTTCAATTTTTGGTGAGATCCACAAGTATTTTTTAAATTCTTCCTACGTCTTGTTACATTACATTAAAAGTCTTTTAAATTTTGTTAAATTATACTTGACATCTCTTTTAAAAAGTCATATTCGGCTCTCATAATATTTGAATATACATTACAAAAAATTCTCCCCAATTCATTATTTTTGGTCAAAAAAATTAATTTTTGCAAAATATAAAACCGTGATTTTATTAATATAATGATAAAGATAATTAAATTAATATTAAGTTTTACTATAAAATTGTAATTTAACATTTAATATTATAGTAAATCTAGTTAAGTAGTTTTATTTTTGCAAAGAATACATATTATGTAAAAAATTAATTTTATTGGCATTAAGTAAATTAGAAAGAAGCTGAATATGACATTGTCGTTGTCATCTACAATCCTTCATCTAATGCATTTGACAGGATCAAGATACCTAGCTAGCTTTTCTTACAAAGTCACAATAAAGTTGGTTAGTTACAATAGCAATCCTTTTGTAGTGATCCACAACCCTGAACAAGGACAAACATATACAATGTAGCTATGGAGCAGCAACAACTTGCTCCTGCCAATCATGAAGTATGATCTCACACGTCGACAACCTCTCAAATACATTTGCTCCATTGGCTATATTTACAATGACACAATGCTTCTGGCTTATAAGACACAATTGCTTAGACTACGATGAGAGGGGCCATGATCTTTACAACATCAACCTCCTTCTCAAGTGACTAACATTATTGAAATCTTTTAACCCTATCCATAAAATCCATTGGTTTGACACTGCATGCCATCATGACTTCTCAATTAGTGTACTTTTACACTACTGTTAGATTAAGCGACTGTTTTGGTTAACTTCTCACAATATCTGTCTCTAAATTTGGTCTTAGATACATGAATTTTGAATAAATCAATAAATATTTGTTTCTATTCATATGGGAAGATCACTTAGAAAAATTTACTACATTAATGTTGCTAATCAAATTGCAATCTACCAATATAACATATTTACATGTGCGTGTGTGACAACTGCACTAAAATTGTCCGCTGCTCTTTCATTGTTCACTGACTATCCTACATGATTGCAATCATTCTCTTCTGATTCTTTCCTTCTATTAGTTCCAATATATTTTTGTTGTTCCGCTGATGATATTTTGCTTCCCTTATAGATGTATGCATGGTGTTCTTAAATATTATGTTCATGTACACATCTTTATCTATTCGTTTACACATAATTTTTCTTCTTTATCAATTTTATCACATAATATAATGGAATTAGTATTTAAACAAGTTCTTAACCACGCTCGTGCATCACAAGGAGTCTATGCTTGTTTTTGAAATAAGAAGTATATATGATTTAACCATTCCTTAAGAAACTAACATAACTTACTTCTAAAATTAAACCCTCTATATGCAAATGTAAAAGTATTATGTTACAATTGGCCCAAAAAAAAGGGTATTATGTTATATACCTTCAACACTAATTAAGTGAGCTATTCGTGCACATCTATTGACAGTTTAACTTTTTGGTGGATTCTACATAATAGTATTTAAAACATTATTATATATATATATATATATATATATATATATATATATATATATATATATATATATATATATATATATATATATATATGTATGTATAAACTACATATGAAGTTCAACATGAAATTGTGATGTTCATAACTTATAAACATATGTGTATATATATATAATGTAGTCTATTTAGTCTTAGTTGCCCGTGTAGATGTATCGATAGTTCAACTTTTTAGTAGGTTCCACAAAGTAGTATTTAAAAAATAAATATAAAAAAATTGCATATAAAGCTTGAGATAAAAGTTGCGATGTTCATGACTTATAAATAAATAAATAAATAAATATATATATATATATTATGTAATGTACCTATCTAGCTTTAGTAAAAAAAAAAAAAAAGAACACCAAATTTTCTTGGAGATTTAGTCAGCCCGAATTATAAACTTTTCTTTTGAAATATCTTCCCATTTCTAACAACAGAAAAATGATTTCAGATATCTTACAAGAAAGGACATTTAGTAATACTTTCTACATGTATACACATAAAATTCTTACATTTTCAATTATATATATATATATATATATATGGGCACTATATATCGTATAATCAAATGCATTTGAATTTATGTTGTCTGACTTATTTTAAATTTAAAGTTTCTTTCATTGCAAGGCAAATCCATGATTAATGAAATAATATATGAAGCTGACTTCAAAGCTCACTGAATATGAAAGAAAGAAATTAAGGACACCTAGGCTGTTTCAATACAGTAGAAACGAACCAAGTGTAAATCAAATGGTGGAATCTTGACCAACAGACTGTTTCAAGGTTCTAAGTAGGAAAAGTCAAACTCAGCTTCACCAAGCAACTCAGGCACCGGCCACCACCAAGTTCAAACAAACAAGACAAACCCAACGACCTTCCAAAATATAAAACGACATCAAACTTGGAAACGACATCTCTCTTCCACACCTGAGGTGGGCAAGAACTACGACCACCGTCCTACAAGTCTACAGCCGCTCTTGTGAGTTTAGAAGTGAAGCCACACAAATCCCATGAAAACCGTTTAAATTAAAAAGTTTTATGCGGGTTTGGTTTATATAATTTTTGAGAAGTTATTATAATGAAAAAAGTATTTAAGCTAGTTGAGAATAATTATGATAATTATTTTTATTATAACATAAGAATTATATAAAATTATTTTAATTCAAAACAATCGATTTGACAGCTATAATTAATAATTCAACGATTAAACGAATTTTTCACTAATTTTCAACGCATAAAACGACAATTAACTTGGAAACGGCGTCTCTCTCCCATACGTGAGGCGGCACCGTGCTTGAACCACTTCTGAGGGAGTGGGAGCCACGCAAGTCACATGGAACCCCTTAAATTGAAAAGTTTTAAGTGGGTTTAATTTAAAAAAAATAAGTAAATGATAATAATTATAAATTAATACAGAAGTATGTTAGATATATTTTTGACAACTATGTATGAAAAAGTATTTGAGCTAGACAATAATTATTATAGTTGTTTTTATCATAATAGAAGAATTAGATATGAAAAACAAATATTTTAATTCAAAATAATCAATTCAACAATTTTAATTAGTAATCCGTTGATTTGAACAAATTCCTCACCAAATTCCATGTTGAGTTCGATTTCAATAACTATGCGACAAGTCTTACCTTGAACCACTTTGCGGGTGTGGAGTGGAAGCCATCAAAATTCCATGAAAGCCCTTAACTTAAAAAAGAAAAAAGTTTTATGTAAATTTAATTGATAAAAGATAAATAAGATAAATTACTTATAGATAAATATATAAATATGTTAATTATTTTTTAATAAAATTTATCATTAACATATACGTAACATATTTATTTATAATTAATTATTATTATTATTTTTTTTACAGAACTAGTTTTTTTGTGAATCTCTCTCGTTAGAAGATGATTCACTTCCACTGCCTCTAGGGAGCACCAAGAGATACATTATGATTGGGTGGGGCCTGCTGCATGCCCCAAAACCAAAATCTGGAGGCAAAATTATGTAAACTTAAATTTTTTTAATCGAGAAGATAATAAAATATATTTTAAATAAAAAGAGATAGAAAAAAATAGATAAATAAAACAAAAAATCATATATATATATATTCACTTTTTATATCACTCATTTTTTATTTTGAGAAACACTTTGTTATTTAGATTCAAATTTAGAATTCTCATTGATATTTGTGAGTTGAAGTCATTTCACTTTCTTTGGGTGCTTGATTGATGGGTCACTTCAGTTGCAACAATTTGCATTTCATGTGGCTGAGGCATCTTCTTCTATTTCATCTGCGTTGGGGAATCAATCATCAAGTTCAGCTAATCAAATACGCACACCCTCTCAACCTCCTAACTCCTCAAATATCTTTTGTGTGTGTCTACCATGAAAGGTATAGTCACCTTTTAAAATTTCATTTTTCAAAACTAGTTCTGCAAGTAGCTATGCCTTATGCAATAAGTAGAAGCCATATATTTTTATTTGGAAATAAAGCCACTGGTTGATCTGAAAAGAAAAGAATCAAAAGGTCATTCTTTCTCTAGTCTTTAAGAAATGTCAAATCAGCATTCACAACAAGTTTTCTTATTTAGAAGCCATTTCCAAGTTTAAAATATCTAGTTTATCTCATCGATTTGTACAAATCTAAATCAGCTAATTATCCTAGCAAGAGTATCAAAATGTCATGAGTCCTATATCCTATTAATTATTAAAACTTGAATTATTACTTAAACTTTGAAGTTCTTCCCTTCCCTATATAACACATTAGTATTTTTGGTTGAAATATTTGTGCTTAAGTCGTAACAAGTTGCTCTCAATACAAGGTCCTTCCTAAACACAAGGAGCAAATTCAAATAACTTTGGTGCATCCACAGTAAAACCTACACAATGGGGAATTTTGTGTCATATTCCATTAAAAAAAATTATATTATTCAAAATTGGAGCTAACAAAAACATTTATCTATATCTCTTATTAAAAAAAAATTAGTGACTGAACTTTCAATTTTTCCTTTAAGAAAAAAAAAATTATTGTTAAGGTTCCCTACTTGTCACGCTGACAAGCCTATCAATGTGATAGGCAAGGGAAGTTTGATTTTTTACAAAATCATTTTTTTTTAAATTAAAGAAGTTGGAATTTTTGTCCCTAACTTTCCAAAAGAAAAAGATATGGATAAATATTTTTATCAAATATAATTTTAAATAAAAAATATTTTTTATGGGATATGGCTTAAAATTGCAATGACTCTTCTATTTAATAGACTTATAATACTTTTAATTTTATTATTTTTTAAAGCTCTTCTCTGAAATGTTAACAATTAGCACAACGACCATATTGTTTTGAATTGAAACCTGATCACACTATTAGGTGTCGGTTTCCCTTTCAACCATGGTGAACATTTGATATTATAAAGCCTACTGCTCTATATATATATATATATATATACATATATATATATATGTATGTATACACATATTGTTAATTAACACAGCCTCATCTAGGATCATATATACAACGTTGTTGAGAATGAAAATTGTGAGATCATGGTTGCTTATGGGGCTCTCAGATTCCTATATACTCCATCTAGTCTTATATATAAATTCATGAATATTAAAAAAAGTTAGTTAAAAATAATTAATTTTTTTTAATTTTATCTTAAATAAAAATTATTTTTTAAAAATATCCTTGTTTAATATGTATATTTTTTTAAAATTAATGAACATTATTATTCATAATTTAAATGACTTATTTAATAAAAATATATAATTAAAATATTGTAATTAATATATCACATATAAGTAGTTTATTTTTTATATATAAAACCAAATCAAATCTAAAAACTGTATATATATATATATATATATATATATATGTCTGTTTTGTTCTTTGCTGCTAATTCAATAACTGTAAGAAATAATATACTTTTCCCAGCTAGCAGAGACACAAATAAGGAGGGAATAAAATCTGGCGTAATATTTATGAATAGAGTTGGTAAATAACCTAATCTGTTGAACGATAATTACGATTACCCTAAAGTCAAATCTTAATTTTAAGAAGACAAAGATTTGAGGAAGGACCAAATGCTATTAAGCAAAAATGTGATTCACGGGCTAAGCAGCTGTTAATTGTATAGAAAAATTGGGATGAAGAAGCTTATTTTCTTAATGCTTAAATTAATAGCCCAAACCCAAATATATAGTTTGTGTCATGAAAAATGTGGAGCCAACTTTGCAAATTTTCAAGGCTAAATTCAAAAGGATGTACGGAGATATAGTGCTTACTTATCCCCCTGCCGATCAACACTTGAACAACTTTTCTCCCTCAATTATGACATGGAGCACCAAATCAAGTTCAACACTCAAAATCATTTCTTTTTATTATAATTAAATATATTTAAACACACACACACACACACACACACACACACACACACATATATATATATATATACATATATTTGGTGGATCCCACCAAAATTTGATAGACTTCACTATTCAAAAAAAACATCCAGAAATCTTTTATATATATATCAACACTAAAACTGAGATGTTTTTCAAATTAATCATGCAGTAGCTGCAATCAACTGTATATTTTGACGAGTAACTAGCCTTTCTAACTACAAAATAATTTAGACAAACATATGCTTAATTGAGAAATCATTTCATTCATTCATCAGAGACAAACATATAATGTATAATTAGACACACCATGATAAGTTAAAATTCTAGTGATACTTATTATTTTAAACCACACTTAAACGGCCTCAAAAAAATAATTGAGGTGCATATAAATTAACTCACGCACCATCTTAAATCCAAATAATAATAATAATAATAATAATAATAACGCTTGAATGAAAGTGCACTAAAACAAGTGTCACCAATCACCACCTAACATAATAATTTTAGATCACATGTATTGGATTCATCATGACAAAAAGTTCACAAAAAAATTTAGATGCATAATTGAGAATCCACAGAACAGAGAAGAGAAAATATTTAGCAATACTAGTATTGGGAAAAGAGATGTTTATTGGTGGGACTGAGCACTCAAGGAACAAAGCACGTGAAGGGCATGGGATTTGGGAAAGACTGCGACAAAAGTAGACATTGCCCAAAGCCCAGTTTCATGTAATGCCTTATCCCTCTGCCTGGCGTTATTGCTTTCCTTCCCTTGGAGTTAAAATTTGGAGGGGAAAAAAATACTCATTATTGAAAAATTAAAATTTTTGTTTTTATGTTTTTTTATTTGTAAAAAATATTTTTTCAATACTCTTAATACATTTATTATAATATTATTTTTTATATTTTTAATTTGTATAAATTTTTTTTAAAAATATCTTAGTAAAAACATTAAAACATTTTGCTTGCTTCCCTTATCCAAACTATTAAGGGAAACCAGTTTGGACAACACTAGGGCACTCACTCAAAGGACCCCTTTGGTTGTTGGAAAAGGGCATTAGGGAATGGAATCCCAACAACATTCCGTCGTTTGGTTGCAAGAGTTCACCAACAGAGGATTCTATTGTGCTGTCCAAATTTCTGCAAATGGAGGAATGTGAAATCTTTCAAAAATTAGAAGGAAAGAGTCCCTGTTCAAAGGAATGGGTTGGTAGTTGACATTTTTTACATTAATAATGAATATTGATCATTTAAAAATAAATATTTTAATTTTTTAAATTATTGGTCATTAAAAAATTATTTTTAAATTAAAAATTATATTATTATTAATTAAAAATAATTATTTTTTTATTTTTTTATTCTTTTATATTAGAAGTATTGTGGTCAATTAATTAATTTTTTTATTACATTATTTTTATTTAATCAAACATAAAAACTGAATAAAATTTTATTCTTTTTCATATCATACCAAACATGATGATAGATTATAAAATTCTTTTCCATTCATTTCTATTCTTTTCTATTGGGCCTATTTCCAACAACCAAACAGAACCTAATTTCAAATGGAAAGCCCATTATTGCAAATGTAGAAATGGGCATTCCAAAGCCATAGGAATAGAAACTATAAAACTCAAACCAAACAATAATTTTATATGTTCAGTTGGTTGATAGAATATTAGGTATATAAAAGGAAAAAAGTTGGTAGATTGGATAGAAAATAACAATCATATTCATACATTTGAAAAAGTAATAAAAAAAAGATAGATATTAATTAATAATTATAAAAGCATAATAAACATTACAAATAAAATTATATCACAGATTGTATTACAACTTACCATCCAAATGGGCCAAAGTCTTTTTACCTCTCCCTTTTCCTTGGCCTTCATTACTCCATACCAAACATAGGGGAGTGAATAAAAAATGTAAATGGTTTTGGAGAGAAATCATGTCAAAATCTGCTTTTTAACTCAAATTTCATGTATCTAATTATCAAGAAGTGGTAGAATCTAATTGCAAGGGGGATTATATAGATATATATATGTGTGTGTGTGTGTGTGTGTGTGTGTGTAGTGGGGGAATAAAGGCTAATATGGAAGATGTTACTGAATGCTTGCATCCTTCTTTTGCCACAAAAAAAAAAAAAAAGTGTTGATGATAAAGGTTAGTTTCACATCTTATTGCTCCAAAATTGTTTATATATAAAAAAAATCTTCTCGTTAAGTGGATTACTTTCCATTGATGTCTAGTTAACCCTCATTATTTAACATTGGTTGGTAACAATAGGAGTAGTGGTTTGAACCTTAAGAAATGATAATGGTTCGATTCCTGAAGATGTCAATTTGGGGAGGGCTTTACTAGTTACACTCCTGGCCTAAAGGAATCAGTCTTTCATCCAATTGGGTGGAAGAGATATGTTGGAAAATTAATTAACTTGTGAATTAGTATTAAATAATTATTAGATAATTAACCAATTATTTGCTAATAATGTCAAATAATCAATTTAATAATAAACACTACATAAAATAAATTGTGTTTATTTGCACCATAGGTAGCCTATAATAAGCCAAACAATCCATAAATTTATTTAAAAAATAGGCCCCAACTCACAATCCATTTAGAGCGCGTGATCCTATGTAAATATTAGCTAGGGTTTTATTAGTTAACTTAATTTTTCAATAGACTCTTCAATTTTATTAGAGTATTGTGAGTTGTAACTCTTGCCTCTTTGTCTATAATGATCTTTTTCAATTCAAGCACTCAATACAGCAATGGAACCTAGTCAAATAATAGGTCTGATCTAAATTTATCTCCTATATTTATTTAACAATTGGTATTAGAGCATTACAAAAACAAATCAAGATTTGCATTCAAATTCAATTTTCTTGATTAGTTGAAATTTTGCGACCTCTAATTTGTGGGCTCAATATCTATATTCTTATATAGACTTAAGGTAATCTTTCTATCATGGTTATTAAATTGAAAATTAGATTTCATCTATAATTTTCCAAAAAAAGAAATCAAAACACAAAGAATAGTAAAAAAGTTCATCTTATTTTTCGATAGTAAAGCAATTTTAATTCGGCCTTTTGTACTAAATTTTTATTTGTGTGTTTAACGATGTTATTAGTCACACTTGATTGCAATGGAAACACTGTTTTTATGTTAGACCTGATCGAAAAGAAAAATTTTCAAATCTCATTTTTGGGCTTTTAAATTTCCTGCTATATTGAATTTTTTCCCCTTTTAACTTTTGCATAGATCATATTTGTGACATCGTTCTACCTTTTTAATTGCTAACCTATTGCAAATTGAAGAAGAACAATTTTCAGATCTAGATTTAGGGATTTTGGATTTCTCCACAAAATCATTTTTTTTCTAATTCTTGCTTAGATCTTACCTATGGATGCATTTTCATGAATTATTGTTGCTAGAATTGCATTAAACACAGCTTGGAAGCTTCACAGATCCCTCCTATGGTAGAAATTTGAGAATCTAGTTATAAGAAAAAAAAATACATTGGCAATAAATATGTTCTATTGGTATAACATTGTCAATGTCATATGTTATTGTCTTAATATATATATACCCATTGATAAATTATGGGCTTTTATATCCTCTATTATGCTAAAACTAAGTTTAAACTCGATTTTAGTGTTTAGTTTTGAGAGAAAAAATTTATTATTATGATAATTATAACCATAAGAATTTGAAACTTTATGATTGTGTACCTTCCGTTGTAGGACTAGTCATAAAATTGTTGGTTGATTTTAATTAGAATGCATGTTTTGCCAAATACAAAAGTGAAGTTATTACTTTGATAATTTTTGTTATACACAAATTCTTGGATAAATTGCATTGGCAATGAATATGACTTGTCCGTATAACACTGCCAATGTAATACATGATTAATATTGTATATTTATATTGATATCTTAATAACCCTTACCTTATTAGTGTAGAGATATTAGAGACATTTATTTTTCTATGGGTCCCTTCCTTGAATCCAATTAAGTTTTTTCGGTTTATTATAATCTGAGACCTTTAGACAAGATCATAAGAAATAGCAGTTTTGTATTTATAGTTGTATAAATTAGATCTTGTAAGATATTTTTGTTTATGATTATGTTATGTATATAATTCATGTTTCCTTTTATTATTTCTATTTCAACTTTTGTGTCTATGCAATTATTGACTATGAAAACTTTGAATGGGACGAATTATATTATTTATCCAATGCCTTTAACTGACATTTAAATTTGGTGTTCAAATAAACAAACTATTAAATTTGAAATTTTGATAAAGATATAACAGAGGCATAAAATTAAATTATTTTATAAAATAGATGGGCAATATTACTTATGTTTTAATTAGATAGACCAAATTAAAAATTTTATAAAACAAGAGGACCAAAAGTGTATTTAAGCCAAAAAAAATGTTTTCTCTTGATTAATGGCTTAATTGATTATCTAAGAGAGCTAGAGATAATTAAACATAAGTAATATTGGTGTTTTCCATAAATGAAAATATGATTTAATTTAAAGATGGATTTATCTAATTTTGTCTGACATAAAAAAAAAAAGAATGACAACTTTTTGCTGGTGATTCTTATAATCTGGATGTTCTTTTGCCTAATTTTTTTTTTCAATTAAGACATCTCTAGTTTCTAATGATGACAATTTCAGATTCTATCTTAATTTTCTTTAGTTTTTGGGATTTTAATTAGGCTCAAATAACCGTTCTAATTTCATAAACATTTGCCGTTCTAATTTCATAAACATTTGAACTACTTGATCCCCTTAACTGAAAACTGAGCATTTTATTCTTAATTTATAAAAACAATATAATTTAGTTCTTCAATCATTTTATTCATTCAAATTTTAATAATATGCTAATCAAACTCATATTTTACATCTAAGTTAACAAATTATTGAATGTCTTATTAATTTTATATGCATATTTGACAGAAAAGCATATTTTGATACGTTTAGAAAATAAGACGAAAACATGCATTTCATGATTTTCAATTATAGGAATCAAATTAAAATTTATATAAAATTAGAAGAACCAAAGTGAAGTTTTGCTTCTTCTTTTTGTCTTTACATTTAGTAGATAGTTGAATAAAATATAAACATAAAATTAGGAAAAAAAAGTTATTTTGATATTATGTGTTTGGACAGGTTGGAATAGATTATTTCAACCTCATATAGTTCATTTACTATTAAGAACAAAAAATGGTCCTAAATTAAAGTAAAAAGCCCAGTTAATTATTTTGTTTGTTCATCATTTTTGAGGCTTTTGATTAAATAATTGAGAAGTTTATGATAACATTTTCAATAATAAATTACCCTCTAATTACCTTATATGAAATTGCGTTCCTGTGGTCATCAGGAAACCCATTAATTACTCATCATGATTTTAATTCCTAATTAATTAAACCAATGAGATAATTAATAGTGATGATATCAATGCCACCTAGCTCCTGTAGTCAACCAGTGATCTCCATCTCAAATTAGAAAAGGAAGATCTTTTTTTGGTGATTTATATATATAAATTTTAATTTCATTCTATATATAAAAAATTAATTACTTATCTTGATTATAATTCCTAACTAATTAAACCAATAAGATAATTAATAGTGATGATATCAATGCCACCTAGCTCCTGTAGTCAACCAGTGAACATATTGACCGAGTAATTCAATGTATCTCCATCTCAAATCAGAAATGGAAGATCTTTTTTTGGTGATTTTTTATATATAAAAAATTAATTTCATTTCATATATATATATATATATATTATTCTGATTCTGCTAATAGTTCATAGTTGTAGTATTCATGTTTAAATATACATTAAAGTGCATTCCTCTTTAAAAAAAAAAATGCAAGAATAAATCCAGACATTATAGTTAGCTTAGTTCAGATTAATAAAAGATGATTTACAAAAATTTATAAACTTAAATTTCACAAATATAAATAAATCAAATTAATCATAAATATATAAACATATTAACAATATATTCATATATTTATTATAAGGTTAAATTACACATAATTCCTCTGAACTTTGAGTCATGTACACAAAACTTTTTTAAACATTTAAAATTTGCAATGAATTATTCTGAACTTTGAATAATATGCAGATAACTCTCTTAAACTTTAGATATGTATAGATAACACTTTTAAATTTTTTGATTTATTTGCAAATAATCCCTTAAACTTTGAATTATTTGCAAATAACTCTTTTCGTATGTCACATTTTTTAGAAGGATTATTTGCACATTTATGAAGTTCAAGGGAATTATTTGTATATGTCTAAAGTTTAAGAAAATTATCTGTATATTATTCAAAGTTTAAGGAGATTCTTTGTCAATTTTTAAAGTTTAAAAATTATTTGCACATGATTCTAGGTTCAACAGAGTTATATGCAATTTTGTCTTATTATAATTAACTTGCAGATTAGCACAATCTTAAAATTAGTCTATATTTGTAACTTCTTCCTTAAGTTAATTACCATACATTTTAACCCATTAAGACAGTCCCCTTAGTTTTAGGCTATATATATATATACCATTTTAAAATATTTGCAGGGTGTATATGGGCAACAAGCGCATTGCATTACATATTTTTCAACAGAATTTATTAACATTAATTATGGTTTTTTTGGCTAATATGCTATGGTTGTGCTTGAGTACAGTTGTTTACAACTAATTAACAATTAACTAATATATATAATGCTCCATGGCTAACCTTGTTTGTTCGTTATCAACATTCTTCCATATATAAGAGATTAGATAGTGATGCACAGTATGACGTCTAATGAATTATTTTCTTGCTATTTTTTATTGACCTACTTATTTTATAGTATGTAGAACTATTCGTATAATGAATTTTTAATATGAAATTTCGGTACGGATAATATTAATTACTTGCTTCAAGAGCTGTAATCAAGATGTGATTACGAAATAATATAACAAAGTGAAGGGACAAAAGATAAGATCCATAGCACATTTGAGGACAAATTCTAGAGTTAGGGAGGCATACTTGGAATATATGATTGAATGTATATTATATTGCTCCCTCTTATAATTAATCTATTTACTTTTTGTTTTTGGGCATATAACGGTTGTCTTCTGTTGCAGATTTTACATCATATTTTTGTTGCTTCCATTCACCAATTAATTAATTATTTACCAAGGTCAAACAGAGAACAAATTGAAGCAACAAAATCTCATGGCATATATGATAACGACCGGTGTATTTAAAGGAGTAATTTTTTTAAGAGTTCTGTTTTGGGTTAGTTTTCTCAGAAGTATTTATCTCAAGATTTCTTTTTATTTAATCAGATTTCTAATTTAATAAAAAAAATTATAATGATAACAAAGATCGAACTCTTCTTGACACATTATAGTGGAATGAAAGAAATAAACAAGCGGATGCATTTTTTTCCTTCTAGGGAATAGATAGTATACATTGTCAGTTGGACTTAAACATGAAAATATTTTTCGTCAATCAAGAAACAAGTTTGAAAACAGGTAACGTATGCCAAAAATCAAATAGTTCTATTTAAAATTTACATGCTTCATATGAATTTAAATCAAACCCAAATTGTGGCTACTACGTATAATTTTTCTTCTGGTTATACAGTAAGAATATTTTCTGGTCAACTTGTTAATCAATCGAGCTCTCTATTTATGAATGATTTTAAGAGTACACTCTGTAAATTAACTTGATATATTTAGAAAAATAAATTATATTAGGTATTGCTTTTAAAGTTTGAACTTAAGTACTCAATGTAAAAAGTGCATATCCTTAACTAATAAATCAATTCTTTAAAGTTGACAACATAAGATATGAATATAAAAGTATGCCTAAATATTGGTCTTCAAGATAAATATGCCATGTTAAGCATGTAGCGTAACTATTATTTTCATATTTCTGATATGTGAAATTTAAAAATGCGATCACATTTCAAATTATATGACAAAAAATTGTGTAGATAATCTTATTCAAACTAGTCTCAAAGGATTGTTCCTGTGTACGAGATGATACTCCAAAGAGAAATTGTAAATTGCTATGCTCGAGCTAAATATACAATTTTAATCAAAGCCGCAGGATTTCACAAACGAAAAAGATTAATTACTAGGATTATAACCTTAATGCAGATCACGTTCTGAATTGTTTATATCTGGTTTGTTTTAATACATCCATAAAAAGCAGGCTTTAACTTTAGTATTCTCAAGATCACCTATTTTCCAGGTTATGTGAATCGAAAAGAATATTAACGAAGAAAAATGAAAATAATTATTAACTTCAAATAGCTAGCCTAGTATCTAAAGAAGTGTGGTCTTTACTTCAATTATTTAAGTTTGTTCAAACCAGGGCAATATTCATGTGAAGGTTCCCTTAAGGTTCTCTCAAGAGTCTTTAACTCTTAATCTCTGCAAATTAGTCCAAAAATATATTTATTGTGCAACACAAAAAGTCGTTAAGAAAAATTTACCAATGTAAGAATAATTACGAATTTACGACCATATATAATGGTTTTCTGTTCTGTTTCTTTCTCAGTTACTCTTACCTCGATTATTCAGCTACTGGCATTCTTACGTAATTAATGAAAACTGTTTCACGTAATCTGCACAAACTTGAATTTGATCATTTCATATGCATGAAGAGATCCAAAAAACAACGGTTACATCATTTTAACTCTTCTAATTTTGCTCCTTACAGTTTCAAGGAAAAAGATATACAAGGAGAAGAAAAATATAAAGCCAAGAAAATGGAGGACTATCCAACATCATATAAACATAACTTGGGCTCCATTCTTTTGGATGTCAGAGATAGCACAATGATTTAAACCTAGGCAAATCCTAAGAACCTCAAGTTTCCTCCTTCTTCTTTAGGAACTGCAATTTAGTCTCTTAAAATTATATCAATTATTTGGCCTTAAATTTTAACTTGCTACTTATTACTCCTTAGATCATATATGTTTGTTACAGAAGGGAGAGGAGATTAATGAGTAACAAATGAAACATTTTCAAAGATCTAAAATTTATGGCCACGAGCTCGTTGAGACATGTATTCTAAAAGAATACATCACGTCTTTATACGGTATATAAAAGAAGAAAAAGAAGAGGAAAGAGAGATTCACAAGAGGAAGATGGTTCGAGGGCGATCGGATCCAAAGCCATGAGGGTAGCTAGAGAAGGTAACACCAGTAGGAATAGCAAAAGAGGTCTCCAAGAAGAGCCTATGCTGAAATGTCTCAAGGGTGGCACCTGCTTCCACCATATCCTTCACCAGATTTCTGTAGTACTCTTTCAGCTTTCTCAGCATGCACCGATACTGTAGCTTCAGCCACTTCAGCCTTATCTTCTTCAGCATCCTCAGCACAACAAGCATTCGTCGCCCTCTCCTTTTCCCACCCAATCGCACCGTCTGCACCTTCCGCCGGCGCAGGAGGGGCACCCTGCGGCGGGGCTGCCGCCTCCAAGCGGTGCTCAGGTGGTTTTGGGTCTGGGAAGGCTCTTCGTGATGATCAAGTCCCATAACAGAGCATGTGGAGAAGAAAGAATGACACAGAGATTACAAAGCGGGCCTATAATTAAAATGGTGTGCGGGAGGGAGAGAGAAGGTTGACTAGATACGTTTGTTACCGCGGCTTAGAAAATGGAATATGAAAAAAATTATTATTATGTTATTATTATTATTTGTATTTATTATTTTATTATTTTTTAAAGTAAAAGTATCAATATCATTTTTCATTTCATTTGTCTATTTTTTCATTCTCTTTCATTTTCTTGATTTTTTTTTTCTTGTGATCCAAACGTAAATAAATAATAGGAAGAAGGCATCTTTTCAGGGCAAAGGGACCGTATATAATTGGGACCTACAAAGGTGGCTTATATTCACACACATTTTAATTTAATATCTTAAAGGATTAGGATCTTTGCAATAATACGGACTATTACAGTGGTACAGTAAAAATTTTCACTGCTTTTTTTAACTAAACAAATTGTAATTAAAAGGATAAAAATTATAAATGTAAAGATAAAAATTTTAATTAATATGAACTACTATAGTGGTGCAATAAAAATTTTCATTATAAGAAAAAGTTATACTTTAAAAATTTTAACTAATTTTAACTATATAAAAAATTTTAATTATGAAAAAAATTACGCTTAAAAAAATTTAATTGTATAATATAATTAAAAATTTTTAAGTATAATTTTTTACAATTAAAATTTTTATTCTTATAATTATAATTTTTATCTTTTTAATTATATTTTTAGTCAAAAGAAAAAAGATTCCAAAATGTTTACTTACTCTTGCAGTAGTTTATACTATTGCAAAGAATCCTAATTCAATGAGAGATTAGAGTTTGTTGAAAAGCATTGTAGACAGTGAGAGATAATCACAAATGTAGGTCTCACAAATTTGATTAGGACACATCAATAAATCTTACCCACTTTATTTTCTTCTTAAATTTGATATTATTAATTTAAAAAAGAATTGAAACATTCACTTTTAAAAAACAATCTTACTTACTAAATGTATCTATGTATTATAAATATTTTATAAACTAAATCTCTCAAGAAAAAAATTCATAGACTTGGCAAAGGGTGAGGAGGGAGGAGTGGATGGGACCAAGCATTTGGTTTGACTCATTGAGGGGTAGGGCGTAGGGTAGGGGGGTCACTACATAGAGGGGTCACAGGGTTTTGGATTTTATGATTTGGAATCAAGTAAGGTTCACTCCTCAGTCCTCACATGGTGCTAGTTTATATATTTTGCGTGTTACAGCATACATAAACTGATGCTGCAGGGACTTGTCACATGGGTACTCCTCATGCCCACTATTCCAATTATAATAATAATTTTTTGTCTGTCAAATTTATATTTTTTATTTAGTTTAATATATATAGAAGATATTTAAAATTTTTATGTCTCTGAATAAACAGAAAAGACAATCGTGTAGTCACTTGCTTGGGAATCTTGAGTCAGGAGGAGGGAGTTTCAAAAGTATGTCCAGAGAAAAATTAATTTGAGTATGTTATGTGAATAAATGATAAAGTATTTTTTAAATGAAAAATAATATAAATAGTAAAATATATATATAAATTATTTTATTTTATTTTATTTTTATTTTTATTCATTTAACACTTTATTATTTATTTATTTATTTATTTGACAAGATTCAAATATATTTTTAAAAATTATATAATATTATTTTAGTCCTAAGGATGAAAATGAAACAAAGTTATACGTGAATATCAAAAGTAATACAATTTTTCTTTTTTAAAGAAGTCGATTAATACGAGTGTCATTTTCAGCCCTTTGACTCAAGCTGGCTTGGGAAGAACGATTACAATAACGTGGGGAGCATTCACTTTGACATCGTAAATAGCAATAGCTAAGTGCTAAGCTGAGCTTTCCAACGTTAGTAACTAGTCTTTATAATAATAAACCAAGTCTTTAATGGCAATTGGCACTAAATTTCACAGGGAAAGATGGGTCATTCAAATATGAGGGACTTACCGCTGTATATGCATGACTTCTAGGAGATGAGCATCTAGTAAGATTTATCATAATTACATATTTATTTATAATTAATTAAATATATGAATACTGTTTGTATATCAATAGGACTCTCCTAGTCATATTAATGTTGTGTAGACTTTCGCTAGCCCCTTAGAAAAGGTGCATGAATCTTTTGAAATGAAAATCTATGAAGTGTCTTTGAATTGAGGTATATAATATTGTTTCTCCTATTTAAAAAAAAATTTACGTTTAAAAAAATAAAAAATTTAAAAAGACATTTTACAAATCCTAACTTCAGAGAATCTGTACTTTCAAAAGACCCTGCCTTTACCCTTCTTATGACAAGCCTGTATAGGTACTGTGGTTTTGTCAAAGCCAAAGAATAAGAGATTCTAATAGATAACACAAGTACCATGACAGGTAATGTTAAAATTATCTATCCTTGATACTGTTCTTTATACTGAAAAAATAAAATATATCAGGTATGTCTTAAAACTTTTCATTCAAATCATCAGACTAAATCAATCTTAGAAAGGAAGAAAATTTAGACTATAAAATATGTCTATGATTGTATTTTCTTTCTCAATGAAATATTTCAAATTTCTCCTAGCTTTTGATGCTGGTTCAGCCTACTTGGGTCTTGGGGAAAATCAGACTCAGTTCCTGGAGCCCGATATTTCAAAAGATGTTGTATACTACATCAGAGAAAGGAGGAAGATGGTGAAGGTGCAGTATTTTTATCTTGAGGTGAAATTTCTTGTATTATTGATGACAGCATGTCTGGCAACAGTTGTGTACACAACAATTACAGGAAAAGCACACAAGGCAGTAGGCACAAGGTGTGGCCATCAGTTTCACAACTTTGCAACAACTCTGGACAGTTTTGGTCTTCAAGCAGCAGCTGCTGCCACAACATTTGAAGTTTGAGGATGAACAGCAGACACAACAACCTTTTACCATTTTCTTAGGAAGCTGACAACAACTGGTGCAGCAAACCCATGGAAGACTAAGAAACAACAAGCTCGACCTGCAGATCATTGATTAGTATGTGATTGTACATTTGCATACAACGTTAGTTTTCTTTAAATATAGCAATAGATCTTGTGATTTATATCTATACACAAGTAAGGCCTGAAGTTATGTTCTTTAAACAAATTATTATAGAAGATGATGTTCGAGGTTTCTGACAAATAGAAAGCGTAAATTATACTTTATCTCCTGTGATTTGGCTCAAAATCAAGTTGCCTTTTTTGTAATTTAAAGTGTATCACACAACAATCTTGTGAATTGTTCAATTACTATTTAACCACTTCGTAATATTTTATATCTAAATCTTAATGAAAATAACCCCTTAAATGCCAAAACGATAAATAGTTTTATTGTTAAATGTCTATTTCACCTATATCTCGAATATTTTCATAGTGTTCTTGGGCTATTGTTGAGATTCAGTGAACAATTTCAATTTCAAAATGTCAATTTAATTCTAATACTAACCTTCAAAGACTATGAAATTGTTCAAAGTAAAATATGCTTTCGACAAAAAGGTTATTCATCATTTTATCTCTCGCTCAAATATTTTTGTTAAAATTATGACCAAAAGTATTATAGGATAGTTAAATGATAATGAATTGAACTACAGGGAGTTGAATGAGACACTTTGAACGTAAGGGGTAAACTGTAATTTACCCAAAAAATTCGGAAATTATGTAAAGATCTAGCTTGAAGAGTCCGAAGAGGGGCAGACAAGGTGTGAAAAACTGAGACGATATAAGTATATAACAAGCTTGTAGAATGGATAAGAAAATTAGTACAGATCTGGATGAAATTAGAAGACGCTAACTCAGAGTAGATCCGTTTGATATTTGGACTTCAAGAACAAAAGCTATTGAACCATGTTTAGGATATCAAGAGGCCAAAGAGAAAAGATCAAATTAGCATGAAATATATTTTTCTTATTTTTTCTCTCTTGAACTGCAGGAGTACAGGCCATCCATAGCAAGCAGATAACTACAGTTCACAAACTAGAACCACCAAAAGTACACTTATTTTCAAAGTTCAACAGTTTTTCTGCACATTTTTGTTTCCTTTTCTTCTTTCCTTAGAAGAGAATTAAGGGGTACTTCTTATCTTTTTCAGAGCATTAGAACAAGTTTATAGTGGATTCAGAAATAGGAATGATAAGAAAAAAGAGAGAAGGTAAAAGCTAAGTACCTGATGCGCTTCCAAAAGCGATGGGATTTAGAGATTGTCTGATTTCTGCTTGAGATGCAATGATTATCAGGTTTAGTAACTTATCAATAGTAAAGTATAGCAAGAGAACTGTTTGAAGATTCATACGTGGGTGTGAAAGGATCTGAACCAGACCCTACAAAGGTATCGAGCCTGCCAAGAAAAATGTCGAAGTGTCAAATGAGCATTCAACATATAATGGTGATACTAACATGTTAATAAGAAGTTCTAAGGTAGATCCTGTCCATCAAAGAATAGACATATAAGTATGTCAATATGAGTTCCACTAGATATGTATTCATGATTGATTTGTTCTACTTATCTTTAGTTGATCAGATCTATCTCAGGATTTCATATCACTAAATGCAGCAGCAAAGAGGAAAGACTTACTCTTTGCAGCATCTAGAAGCAAGGTGAAGGCCTTCAAGTGATTTTAACTCCTCCTGCCGGCAATACACATGAAAGTGGGAAAATGAGCTCCATTTGTTTAATTGAATCTAGCTTCATGAAGAAAGAGTTTACAAGCACAAAGGAGGAGCTCAATAGACATGTTCTCAAAAAATCAGAACATGTTTGGATAATGACTAAGATTCTGCAGATTTATCAAACAAGGTTCCAAAACATGGAAATTATGTCAACAATCTATGCTTCTTGTTGGTACATCAGCCAAATTACCTTTAAATTCCCCCCCCCCCCCCCAAAAGGCTTATACATGACCCTTAAAGACAAAATTTAAGGAATAATTAACAGTTTTATTTTACTATGTTCTCTACATTAGGTAATGAGAAATGTTACAAGTAAAGGAGTAATAGAAAAATCTCTCGCTAAGTTGTGTAACAAATTGATATCATGATTTCTATTTTTGTATGGCGATAGATGGTGCCTGAGTCAGCTTGTGTATACTTCAACTCATCCACCTCTCTAATCTAGTCAAAGGCATGTCAATTGCCATTCACAATGGAACTAGAAAATACACAAGAAAAATCCCTGTGGCTTGCCCCTAAGAAGTTGGCATAGTTAAGATTCAAACTCGTGATAATGCATCTAATCACAAGTCACATACTTGCTTTCACTACTAGGCCAACCGGCCCCTTATGTCAAGGTTTTGACTTCATATTTAACGCCATGCCCCATATACTAGACATGCAAATGAATTTGATGCACATTATACAAATAACTCTACTAAAGCGCTTGACCTAAAGATATTAACTAAAGCCATAATTGGTGTTTTGGTCTATCTCTAAATCAAGTGTTCTGTAATAGGCCAGAAATTCGTTTGTTGTAATAAGTTCACTTATCATAAATTCCAAATTCATGATGAACATAATTTCGTTATGGTTGATAATTAAGAAGATAAAAAGGTTTCTTTAATGTTACACACTAAGCCAATGGACTTAATAACAGAGACTGTGATTTTGTTTGTGAAGCAGCAGGATATAAAAGCAGAGCTTTCACATTGTTTCATGCAGTACCAAAAAAAGAAGAGACAAGAAAACAGCTTTAGCAGACACAGATTAAGAGGGATGTAAATTAAATAACAAGAAAGAGAGAAAGTTTTATAGTGACCTGAAGCAAAGCAATCTCTCTCTCTAAAACCTGAATCTTAACCATCTGCTTCCGCTTCCCATAGAAATCTAGAAGCCCAAGCGGCGGCGGCGGCGATTTCGGACTCAACGGCTGCTCCGTCGAACTACTAAACGAAGACATTGATGTGAAAGACATCGATTTAAACTGTTATATTTCTATGTACTAACTTCATGCCCAAGCTGAGTCGAGCAGTGCAAAGACAGACGGAAAGCGTGAGCAGCGAAGGAGGGAGTTAGTTAAAAGTTGGAAACTTGAGAGATGGGTTTGTTTGTATTTGTGTAAATGATGTTGAATCGTTCATGTTTTGGATTTATGAGCATTTGCAAAGTACGAGGGAGAGAGTGGAGATGGCAGGGGCAGACGCACGTGACTGTCACGGAGCAAAGTGAAAGCTGAAAAGAAGACTTGGGTGGGTCGTGAGCTCAGAGTCAGAGAGGAAGGCAATTTTACGGAAAGACATGGGAAATGAAGGAAGAATTGCACGTGCGGGAGAGTGGGGAATGGCAACAATGCAGAATTATTAAAAGGGTGAAAGGGTAATATGAGAGGGAGATGGTTGTGTTTGTGTAGCATCGAGGTTGCTGAAAGACATAGCAGCAGTGTTGTGAGTTGTGACCAGACAAGAGGGTTGTCGTACTCATATGCACATCTTTACTGGCTGCCTAGGTTTGCATGCTCCCAAGGTTGTCAAGGAGGCAGTCACTCCCCCAAACACCATGTAGTCATTTCGCATAATTAATCCCTGTTACAAGATATTATTAAGTACACTTATGAAATGCTACTTGAGTTTTTGTTTTGGATAAATTTAAGAAAAAATTGCAGTTAAAAATTATAAGTTAAAAGTATTTAAATTAAATGATCTAATGATCAAATATTTAAATTGTTAAAAAAATTATAATTTAGAATTTCAAATTAAAATTTTTAATTTTGGATTCTTTAAAATAATTTTAAAATTTAAAGTCTTTTAATATTAAAATTTTCTACTATAATTTTTTCTAAATTTTACTTTAATGTAAATTCACTTATTTTTGTGTACTTTAAAATGTGTTATACAATATCTTTATAATTTATCCCATTATCATTTACCCATTATTATCTAAAATTTTAATTAAAAAAATTAGTAGACAATTTTAACTTTGAAATGTGGGCCTCTTCATATTAACTGCTTTTAAAAATTATGATTGTATTACATATAAATAAAATGTACTTTCAACAATTAGTATATTTATCATGTTAACTTTCACGTAATCATGATTATTAAAAAAATAAAAAATATCACAAGGTGATTAAGTGATAACAAAACAAAGTACATTAGGGTTGAATAAAACGCTTTAGAGCAAATTGATTTTAGACCAACTATAGGAAAACTGCAATATATTTTTTAAAAAACATTTTTTGGTCTAAAATTATATGAAAGGTCCGGGCTAGACCTATATTAACTTGTATATAATAGGCCTGAGTCTGGTCCGATAAAATGATAAAAATCGAGCCCAAAATGAAAAAGCTCAAAATCACTTCATCTTTTAATACTTTTATACTTCTAGTTGGACACAGTGGCCTAAGCCCAAAGAAGAAGACACCAATCTAGGAGAAGAAAATCACTGCGTCTTTTAGTACTTCGAGTTTTAAGATTTGGCAAATTGAAGGTAAATTCTCTTGTACTAGTTTTACTTTAGATCTAAAGTACTTCTAACTTAAAAAAAAAAAAATAATGATATAAAGAGTGGAAGCATGTATAGTTTCTATTTTTTCCATTTTGGCTCACTCTTTTTTTTTTTTTTCTCTCTATGGCTCTTTTATTTTATAAATACTTTATTGACTTCTAATTTTAGAGGATCCAGATTTGTGTTAATTTAGTGCATGCATTAATATTTTATTTTTAATATATCTTTTAGGGAAGAAATGTCATTTCTTATAACTAATCAAACTGATTCGCTTAAGAATACATGTTTTAAGAAAGCTAATTAATGAGATTAGTGAATATTAAAAAAGATTTTCAGGTGACAAAAAGGAACTAAAATATGTGAATGTGATAATCATATATACACTTGGCAGCAATATTAAATGGATTATATTTATGAGCTGACAGTGATTATATGTTACCAAATTTACCACCAAAGAATAAAAAATGTATACATTATTCAATTTTACATAGCATATACACATGGTAAATTTAACTATTGAGGTATCGAATTGACATGTAAGTTGAGATGTACACAATATCAATACAAGTGTTACTTGATTCTATTTTTTTTTTTTAAAATACACTCATCTAAGGGTAATTATGAGTTGAATTAAGTATTAGTCTAACCCAATGTTCGAGCTAGCCCAATTTAATCTAGTATTAGGTTGGGCCCAGTTTAATCTAGTATTGCATCAGATCAAGTTAGTTTCTTGAGATAACTAAGCATTTTTTATATAAAAAAATTAGTAAATATTATAACATAGCTTTTAAACAATAAAATTTTTATATAAGTATCTGTAAAATTATATTTTGATCAAAAATATTTTTGTACAAGCCCTTATAAAATAATTTTTTTAAAAAAAATTAAAAACATTGAATTGAGTCAAGTTAAACTAACCATTATAACTAATTTGCCTCAAAATTTTTTCCCCTCCCCAACCTAACCCAGTACGATGTGACTTGGCTGGTTAGGTTGCTAGACTAATTGATCATATGTTATAGATACATTTGGTTCGTACACTACAAAAAAATAGACTTTTAGTAACGACTTTTAGCGACGACTTAAAAAAGTGGTCGCTAAAAAATGTTTTTAGCAACGACTTTATTAAGTTGTCGCTAAAAGTGGTCGCTAAAAACTATTCTTAACTCTAAAAATATTTTTAGCAGCGAGCTTAAAAAATAGTCACTAAAACTATTTAGTAGCAACAAAAATCTCGCCGCTAAAAGATTTTTGCGACGACATAGATATAGTCGTTACAAAAAATATATTTCAAAACATAACTTTTGGCGACTACTAGCTTGAGTCGTCACTAAAGCATAACATTTAGCGACGACTAACTTTAATCGTTGCTAAAGCATAACATTTAGCAACGACATACGTGATCGTCACTAAAAGTCCAAATGCCAAATTTTTAGCGACTACTAGTTTGAGTCGTCACTAAAGCATAACATTTAGCGACGACTAACTTTAATCGTTGCTAAAGCATAACATTTAGCAACGACATACGTGATCGTCACTAAAAGTCCAAATGTCAAATTTTTAGTGACTACTAGCTTGAGTCGTCACTAAAGTATAACTTTTAGCAATGATAATTTTTAGTCATCACTAATACATAACTTTTAGCGATGACTAACTTTAGTCGTCACTAAATCATAATATTTAACGACGAGAAACTTTAGTCGTCGCTAAAACATAACATTTAGCGACGATCTACGTTATCGTCACTAAAAGTCCAAATGTCAAATTTTTTACGTATTAAAAATATTATTGGCAAAACTTTTAGCAATCACTAGCTTTAGTCGTCACTAAAACATAACTTTTAGCGACGACGCATGTGATCGTTACTAAAAGTCTAAATGTCAAATTTTTGCGAATTAAAACTATTACTAACAAACTTTTAGCGACTACTAACTTTAGTCGTCGCTAAAACACAAAAGTTTTGGCTCCAAATTTTGGTCAAATAAAAATATTTTGCGCTAAATCTTTTAGCGATGACATTTTGTATTCGTCACTGATTAGTTACTTTTAGCAGCGACTAAAATAGTCGTCGCTAAAAGTTTTGATGCAAAATTTTTTACGTATTAAAAATTTTTGCTTGAAATATTTCTGTAATTTATACGTATCAATTAATATATGCAAATATACAGGACAAAAAATAAATTAGAGTATTTTTAAGTTAAAAAAATAAATTAGGGTATTAATTAAAAAAATAAAACTAAAATTTTTATTAAGTTTAAAAAACCTAGTAGATTTAATATATTTAAGAAGTTAAAATTTTAATTTTTGAAATTCATGAAATTAATATGCCTAACATTTCATATGTTGAAGAATCCATATATTTAAATTTTGAATTTTCATTTCTATAATTCATTTTATTAATGGGTCCTTTTCAACTTTTGAAGCAACGTAAACAACAAAGAGGTAGAAGGAAAGAAAAAAATGAAAGAGAAAAAAAAAAGAATAGATAAAAGATTGAACTTCGCCTTAATCTCTTATCATTACAACATTAATTTTAGTTGGATAACTCTTTTAAATTCCTATTTTATCTTCTTCTTCATCCATTAATGTCTTCTTCTTCTTTATGTTCCAAGGCTTTAAACTTGATACTTTATAATTTCAGCAAAAATATAATGATTTCTATGGATTTTTTGGTGAAAGGGTAACCATGGATGTGAATTTAGAATTTCACCCTTGATACTTTATAAAGATGAGCCCCAATTAATGTAATGACCCCTAGTGTAATGATTTAGCATGTATTTTTTATTGAGACAGCAACATATACAAATTCTAGAGAGATAAGTTGGAGGATGACTTATATTTAGGATTAAGAACTTCAAATGTTTTAGTTAAAACAAAAATATAATAGGTAAATCATAGAAAAAGATACATTAGGCTATCAAAGAGTAAAAATTCTAAATTCTTAATTAATTTTTGAGTTTAATTATATATTTCTTAATTTTTACCCTCTTTATTATTAATCAAGTACTTAAATTCAAAACTTAAATAAAATAAAACTTAAGTAAATTATAAAAAACATTATATAATTATAAACTTAAGTAAAAAACAAGAATCACAAAATTAAAGGTCTAAACAAACTTTTTTGAAAAAAATAAGTGACCGAATCGCCTACGGCATTTACCACGCGTAGATCTCGAAAAAATACCCAAAATAAAAAAAAAGATCACCTCAAACAGAGTACGGTACACAAAGTTATGACATTTTAAAGTTTTACCCTCCAATATTATATTTTCTTCATAATTTATGTTCTAAACCTAACCTATATTTTTTATTTTTTATCACTCAAATTGTTTTTTTCATTTATATATCAATTATCAATTATTAAATTATCAATATATTTAGAATAATATATTATCAATACACATAAACCTCTATTAACACAGTAACAGTAAAACCTAGGGTCATCATCAGCTTTTATTCCCCGCCTCTGTGTTTTCCCCGTCGTTCTCCTTTCCCCCTTTCCCATTTTCAAACCTTCTTCGCATCTGCTGGCAAAGGCTATCGCAAATCTTCGTTCCAATATATCCTTCTGGTCGATTTCGTTGTGAGTGAAGCTATTCCAACAAAAATCGTTTCGCGCACGAAGAACAGAGTATCCTTAGGAGCTGAGTTCGCTGTGGAAGAGGAGAACACAAAAACTGAAGAGGAAGGAAGCTATATACGTGGTAATCTGGTCTATTGTTTGCTCCTTCTTTGGTCCATTATTTGCTCCTTCTCTGGTCCATTATTTGCTACTTCTCTAGTCCATTATTTGTTCCTGCTCTAGTCCATTATTTGCTTCTGCTGTGGTCCATTATTTGCTCCTTCTCTAGTCTATTGTTTGCCCCTTCTCTGGTTCATTGTCTGCTCTTTCTTTGTGCAATTGATTTTGTGTTGAGTGTTGTGGCTGTGGCTGTGGCTAGCAGAATTGAATAATGCCCCCATTTTGAATTGAAGTTACTTTTTTTTTTTTCCAGAATTTCTTCTGTTTTGTATTGGTTTCTTCTTCTTTGATGGCTACTTCTAGCCTCTGTCAACTTATTGAATTTCTTATTTCTGATATATTTTAATTTCATTTCATACAACACAGATTCTCAAGTGTTAGCTCCTCAAACAATATCAACTGTGGCTCCTTGAATTGTAGCTGCCATAGCATAAAGGTATTATTTTCTTTTTTAATGAACTATCAAGCTGGGAATTGTGATGTTTTGCTATGACATTGTCATCAATTCTATTGTTGTCTTGATAGTTTGCTGTGATACTGATGAAATGATTTTAAATTCTGATGTGAAGTTTTGTCTGATGTGAAGTTTTGATGTGAAGTTCTAATTTGAGGAAGGGTGGGTGGAATGGTTCTGTTAAGTGCTAAAATTTTAGTGTCTAAATAAGCTTTGGTCCTGTGTGTGTACCTACATAAATTTTGATATGTGGCTAAGTCTTTTGTGGGTGTAATGGGTGGGTGCAATAGTTCTATTAAGTGCTGAAATTTTAGTGTCTAAATAAGCTTTGGTCCTGTGTGTGTATAAGTGCTGAAATTTTGGTGTCTAAATAAGCTTTGGTCCTATGTGTGTACCTACATAAATTTTGATATGTGGCTAAGTCTTTTGTGGGTGCAATGGGTGGGTGGAATGGTTCTGTTAAGTGCTGAAATTTTGGTGTCTAAATAAGCTTTGGTCCTGTGTGTGTACCTACATAAATTCTGATATGTGGCTAAGTCTTTTGTGGGTGCAATGGTTATTTTTAAGTGTTGTAAATTTGGTGCCTATGCTCTGATATATGCCCATAAGTTCTGTAGGTTTAGTGTTTATAAGTGCTGTAGATTTGGTGAGTGCTATAAATTTAGTGCCTTTAAGTTCTGAAATGTGCCTTTAAGTTCTGATATGTGCTTTAGAGATTTAGTCTAATTCTGTTGCCTTGATAGTTTATTGTGATACTGCTGAACTCTAGTGTTAATTTTGATATATGCCTAAGCGCTGATATATGCCTTTAGAGATTTGGTCCAATTCTGTTAGCTTGATAATTAACTCTGATATTGATGAGGACTGGTGTTACTTCTGATATGTGCCTAAGCTTTGATATATGCCTTTAAGTTTTGATACGTGGTTTAGAGATTTGGTCTAATTTTGTTAACTTAGTACTACTAAGGACTGTTGTTATTTTTTTTCATTTGAGGATAAGTATGGTGCTTACGACTTTTAAGTACTGTAAAGTACTATAAACTTAGTGTTCAAATTATATTTTGTCCTATCTCCATACCTATGTGTGTCATACCATCATACCTTGTTGAGAAGATTTTGCCCAACTTTGAGTTTTTTCAAAGCTTCTTAATCCTGTTGACAAGGGAATATCCTATCGATAAGGTCTTCAATTTCCCTTTGCTAAATTTGAGATCCTATTGACAAGGTTTTATCTAGTCAACAAGGTCTTCATTTTTCCTTCGCTAAATTTGAGATCCTGTCAACAAGGTCTTATCTAGTCAACAAGATCTTTAATTTTCCTTTGCTAAATTTGAGATCCTATCGACAAGGTCTTATCTAGTCGACAAGATCTGTTACCCTATCAATAATATTGTTTGCCTTGTTAACAGTATCTTATTACTACCTCTAGAAAAAGGGTGACTTATTCTTCATATTCATTCTAGCCTTTCCATTGCAATCATTTTTTAGCCTTGGTTTCACAACCTTTCCATAGGTGATATATTCACAACCTTTTTATTATAAATATATCATGTACAACCCTTCATGAGCAACATATTATATCAAGGAAAGTGTGACATAATGAATCCCTCATTATGTTTTGTATTAGAACAAAGTTTGGTTTTAGATCAGATCTAAAATTTGGAGATCTGAATCAAAACATAAGTATATAATTCTTTACATGTAAAAAGATTTGCCTTGTCCATAGTTTAACTTCTAATGATGTTGATTAAAATGTAGAAAGTAACAGAGATGGATAAAAGTTGGATAAAGATCAATAATAGAGCTAATCCAACATATAGACGAGGAGTTGATAAATTTTTACAATGGGCCTTTAATCAGCCAAGGGTGACAAATATGATTCGATGCCCATGCAAGGGGTGTAAGAATACAGAATGGAAGAGTCGCATTGATGTAAGAACAGATCTATTAAGGAAAGGCTTCAGCTCAAGTTATAAAGTGTGGGACTCTCATGGAGAAGTTCGTCTTGGTGCTTATAGTTCATTGCATCAAAATAATAGTGGTGAGGTAGCTGATGATATAGTTGATGAAACTGATGAAGAAGATAATATTATTGGGATGCTTCATGATGCATACGATCACACAGATTCAAATGAAGGGAACCGTGAGTCAGAGAACCATGAGCCACCCAATGGGCAGGCAAAACAATTCTTTAACTTGTTGCAAGCTGCTCAAGCTGACCTCTATCCAGGTTGTGACAAAGTTTCGAAACTCTCTTTTATAGTTAGGCTACTCCACCTTAAGTGCCTTAACCATTGGAGCAACAAATCCATGGATTCATTGTTAAGTTTATTTAAGGATGTTCTTCCAGAGGGGGCATTAATACCTAACTCCTACTACGACGCAAAGAAAGTTATTCAAGAGTTAGGAATGGATTACACCAAGATTGACGCATGTGAGAACGACTGCATCTTATATTGGCAAGAGCACGCCAATGCTCAGTCATGTCCTAAGTGCAATATGCCTCGATGGAGGTCAAACAATCATAAAGGAAAGAAAATTCCTCATAAAGTTTTACGATATTTCCCTATAAAGCCTAGGCTACAAAGGTTATACATGTCTCACCATACAGCTAAGGAGATGAGGTGGCATAATGAAGAACGCATTGATGATGGTGTTTTGCGGCATCCAGCTGACTCTGTTGCATGGAAATCGTTTAACCAGCAGCATCCAGAATTTTGTAGTGATCCAAGAAATGTTCGGTTGGGCCTAGCAAGTGACGGGTTTCAACCTTGGGGAAATATGAGTACTAATCATAGTATTTGGCCAGTTGTATTAGTTCCATATAATTTGTCACCATAGCAATGCATGAAGCACCCATATTTTATGATGACTCTTTTAATTCCAGGCCCTAGAAGTCCAGGTGATGACATAGATGCGTACCTCCAACCAATGATTAAGGAGTTACTTGAATTATGGGAGCAAGGAGTAGAGACATATGATGCCCATACGAAGTCTAATTTCAAGTTACGTATAGCATTATTGTGGACAATTAATGACTTCCCAGCATATGGGAACCTATCAGGATGGTCTACAAAAGGAAAGCTTGCATGCCCTTGTTGCCACAAAAACACATATTCTATTTCGTTACGGAATAAGTTGTGCTACTTGGGCCATCGTCGCTTCCTACCAACCCATCATCCATGGAGGCGAAATCGAAGGGCATTTGATGGGAAAGTTGAGCATAGAATTCCACCCTCTCCTTTAACCGGTGATGAGGCACTTTGTCAATTACGAGCACTAGGTAATGTAACTCTGGGGAAAGGTCAAAAGTGAAAGCGTGGCCATGTCACTAACACATTTAATTGGAGAAAAAAAAGTATCTTTTTTCGCTTACCTTATTAGAAAACATTGTTAATTCGACACAACCTTGATGTTATGCACATTGAGAGAAATATTTTAGATAACATCGTGTCAACTGTTATAGGATTAGCTGGAAAGACAAAAGATACAGTAAAGAGTCGGTATGACTTGGTTGACATGGGAATTAGATCTGAATTACACCCGATAGAAGAAGGAAACAAAGTTCTGATTCCAGTTGCTTGCTATGCATTATCCCCACAAGAGAAGTTAAAAGTTTGTAACTTCCTAGCTACTTTGAAAGTGTCTGATGCCTTCTCTTCAAATATTTCACGATGTATTAATGTTCGTGACAGAAAAATCTATGGATTGAAGTGCCATGACCACCATGTTTTGTTACAAGATATATTCCCCATAGCATTACGTGGCTTGTTGCCCAATGAGGTATCTGAACCTATATTAGAGTTGGGTAAATTCTTTAAGAATTTATGTTCCAAGTGCCTAACAACCAAAGCTCTTGACCATCTTGAATCTCAAATTGCCAGCACATTGTGCAAATTAGAAATGGTTTTCCCATTAGCCTTATTTGATATCATGATCCACTTGCCTATCCATTTGGCAAGAGAGGCAAAGCTCGGAGGGCCCGTACAATATAGATGGATGTACCCTATTGAGAGGTAACTTACTACACTAGATATGCCCTTTATAAATTTTATTAATACTCTATACTAAATTTTTTATTCAAATCATCTTATGTATTTAGGTACTTACGGACATTAAAAACATATGTTCGCAATAAGGCTTGACCAGAAGGTTCAATAGCCGAAGCGTATTTGGCAGATGAATATTTTACTTTTTGCTCCCGTTACTTGAAAGACATTCCCACCAAGTTTAATAGAGCTACTAGAAATGATGATGGACTTATGGGAAAAGATGAAAGATCCATCTTCAATAAAATTGGCCAAGTCCGGGGAGGTTACGAATCAAGATTTCTCTCTAATGTAGAGTTTAATCAAGCTTGTATGTATGTGCTCTACAACTGTGAAGAGGTTTGGCCATTCATAGAGTACGTTGGTGGAGCCTGGTAACTCCTTCTAAATAATTTTTTCAAGAATTTGTTGCCTTAACTATGTCATTCATTGCAGGGAGCATAAGAAGCAGATGGAAATGCATAGATCAACAATTAAAGAGTTCCCAAAATAGTTTCGTGAACAGGTTAGTTTCTGGACACTGCACTGGAATATAAGAATTATGTGATAAATTTTGGTCATGATAGAATTTATCAATGGTGATATCTCATTATAGGTTGCAAAGTTAAGCACACAGGGTGAGGCTAGTGATGACCTCATGAGTTTAGCAGCTGGCCCACTCAAAGTGGTTCATCGCTACTCAGCATTTACAGTGAATGGCTTTAGATTCCATACAAAAGATCGTGCCTTAGGCCGAAGAACAGATAATAGTGGAATACTTGTGAAAGGTGATGATGAAGACGAGAATAAAGAGTACTATGGTGTATTAGAGGACATATATGAGTTGTCATATATTGGGCATAAAAAAGTGTATTTATTTAAGTGTTATTGGTGGGATGTGGCTCATCTAGGAAGAGGATACAGGGTTGATAAATTTGGAATCACTAGTGTGAATACTCGTTATTCACTTAACTCTAATGAGCCATTTGTCTTAGCATATCAAGCCGAACAAGTATTTTATTTGAATGACATAGTTGATGCAAATTGGCTCATTGTTGTCAAGACAAATCCTCGTGACCTATTCAATATGCCTGAGGTGATTGATAATAACGTCAGTGGGGACTTTGAAGGAGGGCCCATCGATGAGGCATATCAACAAGATGAGATCGAACTATATGTGATCCTTGATGATAATGTGGGAAATGACTTTGTGGTCCAGTTGCAAAGGGATGATGTTGCTCCAGAGACTCTAAGCCATTCAAGCGAACACCTACGAACACAATGCCTAAGTGCAAATAATGCAGGACATGAATTCATTGATGACAATGATGAGGATGTATCCACTGACAAAGGAGATTCAGAAGACATACTTGATGAGAATGATGAAGTCGATACTGACACCACAGATCCTGAGTAAAAGTAACTAAGATTCTATGTTATTTAATGGTACATATAATAAATGACTAAAATATTACATTTGTAGATAGCATCATATTTCATTGAGTATTTTTTATTTTGATAAGGTTAAAGATCTTGTTTATAAAGTGGAAGATCTTGTCAACAAGATTGAAGATCTAATCTTTAAATTCAGTGGCTGGACAATATATTGTTAACACAATTGAAGATCTTGTCGACAAGATCCTGAATTCAGTAGAGAAAAGTTGGAAACCTTGTCAACAGGATTTGTTATCTTACAACAAGGTATTCTTTAATTAAAAAACTTAGAATAACTAAGATCATAATAAGTTATAACTCATAATAAGCGATAATTATGACAATTTCTATAAGATTGTCACTAATATTATTATTATTATTATTATTATTATTATTATTATTATTATTATTATCATTGCTTCAAATTTTTAAAACTTCCCTTCTTATAATTCATTTCTTGGTTAAAAGTTTCATAATTTTACAAATTGACATGATTCAACTACCTTGTTCTCATAATAATAAATGTGGAATGATCCAGGAAATGTCAGGTGCTGGGCGTGTGAGAGGGGCTGGACGAGGCGGACGAGGCTTAGGACGTGGAAATGGACAGGAGAGGCAGAATTACACGAGTAATGTTGCATCTCCACCACGTACGAGAGGGCAACTTGAGCATGATGCACTAGAAGCTCAATATTCTCCATTGCCACTATAGCTAGTTGGTGAGGAAGAACAAGAACAAGATGGTTCACCTCTTACTCAGCCATCACGAAACCAGAGTAGTGCAGGTAAGCAAGGGAAACAATATACGTGTTTGGTTAATTTTTCACCTTGTGTCATATATAGGTATATTTGTTTTCTTATGTATAATCATTTAATCATTTTCTTTTTTCTATATTGTTCAGCTTCTTGCAGCACTGTTAAAAAGGGTCGAGGGAAGTATAAGTGTTTAGGAGTTGACCTTAAAACAAAATTTGGCAATAAGATCTTAATTACTATGTCTACGACCACTGAACGGCCGATTGGAGATGGGGCTCGAGACTTATCTAGTTACATTGGTTGGGTGGTGCGGACTACTGTGTCCTTAAGAGATGGTGATTGGAAAGATATTGCAAATAAAGATGGGGATACCATGTGGTTGAAAGTAAAGGTAACAAGTTATATATTTTAAATGCATATCTTTAACTAATGTGCAAATACCTATGTTATGTTTGCAATTATAACTACTTATAATTTGAATTTGCTATTCTATTCTTAATGTATAGGACAAATTTGAAGTTCGCGATCCTCAATAGGAGGTGGCATTCAAGTCTTACTGCATGGACTCGATGCAACGACTCTTTAAGAATTGGAAGTCTTCATTGTCAAAAATATATAAGAACTATATGACTGACGAGGAGAGGCAAACAACAAAACCAAAGGATGTTAGCCTTGAAGATTGGGATTGGCTAATTCAGCACTTTAAGTCCAATAAGTTTCAGGTCTTTAGTTCAAACTTTATTGCAGCTATACTATTATTAATTAAAATTATCATTAACAATACTTTGGCTTTATATGCAGGCTGCAAGTAGTAGAAATAGTATAAATAGGTCAAAGCAGGTAACATTACATACATGTGGTACCCGCTCATTTGCAGAGGTTGAAGAGTCTTTGGTGAGCACCTTATTGTATTTTAGGACAAATTCGTTTCTATATTCACTACTACTTTTTCTCATGCTAAAAAGCTTTGAATACTAATGTCTAAAAAATATGTAGAGGGACCCAAAAATAGGGGAGCCAGCAATAGCTGATCGAGTATGGGAGGCACAACATACTCGTCGAACAAAAGAGGGGGAGATAGTGTGGGCTGATCCACAGTCCCAGGAGATCCATGTAATGTTCTCAAATTCATTTACTTGAAACAAATTGTTTATATAATTTTTCACACTTCTAACTCATGTCCTACACTATAGTCACGCATTCACGATCTTGTTATTCAACAACAAACAACAAATGAAGAGGCACGCCTAACTGGAGATGAGATATTAGCTACCATACTGGGGGAGAGATCGGGATATGTACGTGGTAAGGGATATGGGAAGAAACCCTCAAGAAAGAGAAGCATCGGCGAGTATGAAGTGGATTCTAGAGTTTCTTCTGCAATAGAACAAGTGCGTGAAGAGATGCGTAAAGAAATGGAACAAAAACTACAAGAGGAGCGAGCCCAAATGCAAGCACAGATGCAAGCTGAAATTCGTGCTCAAATGACTGCCTTCATGGCCACATTCCAACAGGTATCTTTTGCACTTGTCTTTTTCTTTTTAATGTTAAAAAACTTAGTGTTATGTTTCTTTTCAGCAGGGCAATGTACCTCTGATGAACAATGCTTCAAGTGGAGAAGCTCAATAATTTTGTGAGTAATTAAGAGTTTTAATGATTGATTATTCAACTAACACAAATAATACATCTTAAGTTTTTCTTTTAAACTTTTGACATTAATTTATTTATGGCATACATAGTCTTTTAAACATTATGCTTTACTGAAATTGGAATGGGGTCTCAATTTGTCACACAGGTAATTGCTTTGATGGAGAAAGTCTTGACATTTACAAAACAAAGTGAAGTGTCTAGATTGAATGCTAATGCCTCTCGCTTGAATTACAAAGATTCAAGCAATTGTCAAGACTAACTTCTTGTTGTTTAGTAATATTGTAATGCTATTTTGAATAGTGGAGTGTATGAGTGAGTTTAAAAAATTATTCATACTTGTTTGATGGACCTCTGCAGTAATGTATACATCAAACTTATTAGCTCTTTCTTGGCTTATGTATTTTAAAATGTTAGATTAAGTCATTGTTCTTTTTTAGCTTATGTATTTTAAAATGTTAGATTTTGTAAAATGATGTATATTATTAGAGATTTAGAAGATTTATTTTTTACCATTTATAATATTATAAAATCTATTTTAGTAAACAGGTTTAAAGAAAATAATTAAAACAAATATTAAAAATTTGAAAAAAAAAAGCTCTTTAGTCGCCGCTAATAATATATCAAATATTGATAAAAGTATATATTTAGCGGCGACTAACGTCATCGCTAAAGACATATTTAGTGGCGACATAAAATATTGACGTTAAAAGAAAAATTTTAGCGGCAAAAGAATGATTCATTGCAAAAATAGACATTTAGCGTCACCAAAATATTTCACCACTAAAAGTATATATTTAGCGACGACAATACTCGCCACTAATTCCTCTAAATACCCATTAAAAGGAATTTCGGCAACTACTAATTTTGCTGCTAAAACAACATTTAGCGTCAAGATACATGTCGTCGCTAAAGATCCCCACCAAATAAAAGGGTTTTTGCGGTGAAAAGGTCGTCGCTAAATCTTTTAAACTAAAAGGTCGTCGCTAAAAGTATACATTTAGTGACCACAATTATTGGCAAAAAGTCGTCGCTAAAAGTTTTTAGTGTCAAAAGATATTTGTGCCGCTAAAACTATATATTTAGTAACGACTTTTTTCGCCTCTAAAAATATTTTTTGTCGTCGCAAAAAGTTTTTTTAGCGACAACAATTTCTTGGCCATTAAATTTCTTTAGCAACAGCTGTAATTGCAGCGACTTAGCGACGACTACATTGTCGTCGCTAAATAGTTTTAGCGACGATTTTTGATGTTTTAGCGACGACTTTTGTCGCCGCAAATTCCATATATTTTTGTAGTGATAGTAATATGAATGCATCTTATTTATATAATTTATGTAATGTTTATTATATTTTTATAATTATTACTTTATCCATCAAATTATTATTTTATCTATCAAATTATTTTTAAAAAATAAAGATAAAAAAACTTATTTTCTATCTCACTTATTCTTATCTACTTAATTTTTACATTTTATTCACTTTTACATCTTTTAATCAAAAGACCCTTTAAGTCAATATTGAATTTATATAGATTGTACATGTAAGATTATATTGCGTGCACTGCTCACTTTTCACATTTTATATAAGCTCTATATGATTTTGATTAAGATTATGGTTATTATTATCATTACTATTGCATAGAACATGTCTGGACTTTCTTGGAAGTTTTCATACAAAAGCAATTACACAGTAGCAGACCTAAGTCTAGTGAGAATATAGTTGTCGAGAACCTTCATATCACGGCAGCATATTAGAATAGCCTGGAGTTTCTCCCCAATAATTGCCCCATTTGGTTTTAAACAAACCATTTCGGAATAAGACAAAATAATGAATGGTTCATGGGGCTAATTTAATCCACCTTTAATTACTTAAACAACAACATTAATCATTATTGGTCCGTATAGAGCAACATCGTGAAAGGTCTTCTTATTATATTCAAGAAATTAGGTAAACAACTTTCCATGTAAGGAAGCGAAAAACAAACTTTGCAATTGGTGGAAGAGTGTGTCTGGATGGATGCCTTCTTGGGGTGGTTTAGAATTTAGACGTTTTGAAAGAAAATGACAGTCAATTTTCTGATATTATATTAGCTATCATCCTAGCTGGTGACAGTATCCACTTCTATCTTGTTACTCAATTGGATCAATCTAGACGAAAAAAAGAAACCATCCATTGTTTTCAAGAAATTTCTCGGTAAAACGTGGAACAGCAAGTTGCCAAGCGAAAGTGGAGAACCTAAATCTTTTGCTTGATGAAGTAACATATAACTTTAAAGTTTTTTTCCCCCCTATATATTTCGGTATATGCTTCAACAATCAATATATATAATAAGTAACATAGTTTGTGTAGAAGTCTATAGGTGATTTTTTTCTTATATAATTATTTGTTGAATAAAACTTCATTTTGGTCCTCCAAATATGATTTCGGTATCAGTTCACTCCCTCAAAAAAAAGTTATGTCATTTCAATACTCACAAATGTAATTTTTTTTAATTTCATCTTTTTAAAAATACTAAAATGATACTATATAATTTTATGATCACCAAATAACGTATGGGATTGAAAAGAAAATTAAAGTTTTAAGTACTAAAGTGATATAAAATATTTGTTGAGAGAACTAATTGATACAAAAATCATTTTTGGAAGAATTAAAATGAGCTTTTTAGTCATTATTTATTGATTCAGCAAACATATCAAAATTATGCTCTCCGTTATCTCAAGGCCAAACTGCCCTTGGTAGGATGGCACTCATTTGCATGGATTGCTTTTCTCAAATATTAGGTCTTAAATTATAACTGTTAATTAGAAGTATATCTTTTAACTATCTTAGAGCAAAAACCAAAGGCCATGATTTGAAACATTATGAGTGTTGATGAGCACAGCTAATCTCTGATTTTTGCAGTTACACTGTCGTTGTTTTACGCGACCAAATGGAGATTAGGACAAAAGAGTGAACGTCCTTTGGATGATGACAAGTTCTACAAAACACAAGAAACTCGAATTCATTCACCTCTTTCTCACTTATCCTAAGAAGAAGACAAGGCTTGCTACATGTACTAAGAAAAGGTTCCTTTTGAGATTTTCAAAATCTAGAACACTATACACACTTGTGCAGTTACCAGGTGGTACCCGTTGTTCAAGGTGAACACCTTTTGTTTGGAACGCAAACGTAACGCCTGTACAGGGTGACATGTACTTCATGCCATGGTACAAAGAAATAGAAAAAAAAATTACATTTATTTTATAAAACTGGAAAAGAAATTCATTTTTACTCTATAAATATAAACATGTAAATTGGGGTTAATAATTATATTTAATTTATACAAAATTTATTATGATATTGTTATTATATATTTTTTAATTTAATATTATTTTTAAGTAAAGACAAGAGAATCTTTTCTTAATTTTTTTATTCTTGTATTATTTTTATTTAACTAAATGTACAAATAGAATGATATTTTTATTTCTTTTTATATCATATTAAATATAATTATTTTATGTTATTCACATTATCATTTCTTTTTTTCTTTTTCTATTTTTATACTTAATAATTCTGTATATCAACCAGCATATGAAAAGTAAAAGAAACTTGAATCATGTAGCCCTACCTGGTCTAGAGATAATGCAATTAAATTTGTTCATGGTTGTTCTGCTCTTATGATTAAAAATAATGAAATTTTGGCCATATACGAATGTAATTTGGGCGACATGAATTCATTAGATGAAAAGTAATTATGTAAGATTACTCTAAATTTTACTTGAGTTTGAAAGGAAAATAGACTGGGAAAGAAACATCATGTAATTAAATGTTATTTCACTTAATTACCTATCATCTAGTAAATTTACGTGACTGAATCTGCCTTAATGTAAGCTAGTTAACTGGAACATTTTCATTTTTCGTTACAGCCTTAATTGCATTATTTTTAAATGTTTGAAAGACAGCATCAATTTATCCTAGAGAAATCAAAATATGTATTACATCAAGGTCCTAACTTGAAGAAAAGCAAGGAAAGGATATAAAGTAGAAAATGAGCTGAAGACATCAAAGACTGTGGATCTTAGTTGTCATCACACTCGTGTGGGATGCGAGAGAGATCTCAAGAAAGCTTCTATGGAAACCATTTCTGAGGATATGATCATGCTTGATGGCCCCTCTCTGTGCCTTTTTTAGTCGCCAATATAATTTTGTTTCTAAGTCATGTCTCTATCTAGATGGGGATACTAGATGCCTTTATTTATTCATTTATTAATAATTATTACCAGAATTAGATGAACAACCTGCAACATCTACCTAAATAATTGTAGTAGACAACTATAGGCTAGCTTCATTATTTGTCGTACATAGCAAGACCCGTGATATACGCTCCCTTCTGTATTTTAAGAATATCACCTGTAAAAGTGACTATTTCAGGTTTCTCAACTTTGAGGATTCTCATGATTGTTCCAAGGACCCATTAATTATTTTCTCCCTTTGTCTTTTACTTGGTACAGGAACAAAAGAAGACATTCACCTTGAATTGCAATGCTCGACCAAAGAGAAAAGAAAATCCAGAGGCTGCTTAGTTCATCGCGTCCAATAAAACAAACCAGTCAACTTAATATTTCACTAGTGATTACTGATTTATGCTGCGACCCACATCACTTATGTCTTGTTTCTTCAACCTAATATATCAGTTTGATTTAAAAAAATGAGTCAGTTACATATACTTTTTGTTAAATTTTGTTAAAAATATATAAACTTTATATCTATTTTTAAAAAGTGTAGAATCCTTTTTAACTTTTGTTAAAATTAAACAAATCTTTTATCAATTTTTAAAATATATGAAAATATTTATTAAAACAAAGAGTAAATTACATATACATATTTTGAGTTTAATTTGTTAAAATTATACAAACTTTCTTTTTATTTTTAAAATAGACCCAAATCTTACTTGAAAATAGAAGAAATATTTGTGTAATTTCAAAAAAACTCATGAGAAGTCTATGTAATTTTTTTTTTTCAAAGAATGTTTATATGTATTTTAAAAATAAAAATATAAGTTTGTATAATTTCAAACAAATTTAAGAGAGGCTTATATAATTTATTTTGTCTTAGAAGAAATTTGTATATATTTTAAAAATAAATTAAAAATTTGCATAGTTTTAACAAAACTTACAGGCAAATTGTATAATTTACTCTGAAGTTGTACGTATAGGAATGTTTTAAAATGAGTTGATAATGTGATGTGAATTTTTAAAATATTGACATGTAAAGTTTTTATTAAAATCCTTTTATGGTAAACAGCTAAGTATCCTTTGATTAAACACAGGATTAGATAAATTTTAGGATCATTTGGAGGTGATGCAGAACTGCACAACTGATATTGCCATAGTCCAATCATCTCTTCTGCTGCAGATAATGTGAAATGCAAGCCTTCAATTCTCAAACACAATTTGAAAGAAGCAAATAGAGTAGGAAACAGAACAAGTGGTATGAGTGAAGCAAAACTTTCTGAGCAAATTATATTAGACTTCTGAAAACAGACTGACAGTTACTGTACTTGATAACTACAGAATTGAACATCTACTTTCAAGCCTTAGCTTTTGATGTCTTTCTTTATTCCTGTTTCCATCCTCCATTTTAAGCCAATCAAATACAAGTTCAAGTTCAATTTCCCCTTCTTATCGCTTCCCGTTCTTATTTTCCCTATCCCATATACAGATATGAATCCTCACAGTTTCTAGGAAAGCGATAGTATCATTTTCAGAGAGATCTAGACACATAACGTGTAAAACTCCTCTCTCTCTGTGAGCGTATCCAAATCCGCATATTCCTTCATGAACCAGACAGACTAGGGAAGCAACTTTCAGACCTGGTAAGCCCAGGAGTACTGCGAATTTCTGTGTCAGACATCTTAGTTGGACTACTTGGTGTGGATCTTAACCTTAAACCCCTCGGAGAATCCAAACTCCTCCTAAGAATCTGTCTCATGGCTGAAATCAAATGCACTGTTGGATTAGGAGGAGGCCCTGAAGTCTTAAACTTTTTGCAGAAGTTCATGTGCTTTGTCATGGCTTCTTCGGTACTAATAAGCCTTTCAGACCTTAAGATCTCATCTTTTACAGCTTCTGCACATAATCCACAAACCCATTTTCCATAGTATCGCTCTCTGATTCTTTCTATGTAAGCCGGGGTGCATTCTTCTCGCAGCCCACAGCAATCACAGATAGCAAATTCAACTTCGGTTTGTGCAGAAACTAGTATGGCAGTAGTAGCCACTGGTTGGGTTTCTGAATTTGATATAACCATTGGATCGCTGATTATAGTTGCAGACATTGCTGAGCCACCCTGTGATGAGAAAAAACCAAAAAAGTTAGCATCTTTATGGTGATGACTCCAATAATATGGTTTTCACATCCTCAATAACAGTTTTCAAGAAAAGTTAGTATCTTTCTGCTAATGACCCTGTAATATTAATAATAAGCTTTCTGTTTGGTTGCCAAAAATACGGGTTGACAATAGATAGAAAGAAAGAAAACCCAAAATAAATATGGTTTTCACATCATCAATAACAATTTTCTGTTCTGATCAATGAAGAAAGAAACGCCCTTTTCGGATATATGCTAAAAGGCTGTCTCTGAACGCTAGAAAACTAGAAAAAGCATGGAACTTTACTAAGAAAAGAAGATCAGGAAACGAAGATTTCTTTTTTTTTTTTTTCTAATGATTATTACCAGCAGAAACGGATCAAAATAAATCGAATCACTTCTTTATCTTCTTCTTTCTCTACTTCTGGTTGCTGGGTTTCCGCTCTTCTTGTCTCTCTTTCTGCCACTTTCCCTCTTCGATATTTTCTTCCTCGGCAAACAGACTCTCAGACATGAAAAATATTTCATAGAAACTTCAATCCCAAAAGAAGAAAATACCCTTTTGCTCTCTTCTATATCCCTTTCTAAGAACTAAACAAACTTTTTTTATATGCTCGTAAAAGGCGATAACTTTGAAGGAACCCAAATCTTATGCGAGCAAACAAAGAGATTGCTTTTTGTTTGTCCTCCACAGAATCCTCACTCAAGTATATATGAATAGGGGGGAACCCCCCACACACACACACAAGGAAAACAGCTTCTAGAGAGAGAAAGAAAATGTAGTACGAGAAAGAAGCCCAATGATTGTGGCTTTAAGGAGGTGGGCAATGGTATAATCCGCGTCAGCAATTCATTTTTCCGTAATAAGTGAATTTTAGGCTGTTGATTATTGGATTGCCAGCCAAGGACTACTGAGTTGTAACTTCTTTATTAAAAAATATAATTGAGTAAAAATTTCTTACAATTTAATACTATATAATTATGTCTTTTAAACAAATATTCTCCTCATATTTTATTTTTATTGAGGAAACCATAGCTTAAAAAATTATCTCATTTTATTTTATTTTTGACCCATAAATTTCTCTTATGAATGAAGCAAAGTCGACTAGCCGGGTGTAAATTCTATCATGTGAGGAAGGAACAACTTGCAATATTTGCTGATAAGAGCAGCTTCCTAATTTGAATGACTATTTGTACTATCAGTACCATAAACGGCTGATTAGTACTAATTAATTGGGTCCTAATATCAAATTAGAATGATGAGTTTTTCTTTTTGGGTTAAAAAAATAAAAACAAAATGTATTAGCATTGCTTTATATTTTTATTAAAAAAATCAATTATTTAGTTTCTATAGTTTGTATTAATCTTTAATTTAATTTCTATAATTTATTTATTTTTAAATTCGTCCTCATAATTTCTAAACGTTTCATGGTTATTTCTTAACTATAATTCCCAAAGACTACCATTCTATTACTTACCGTGGTTACTTGGCATAATGACATTAAATTTCATCTTAGGTGACTAACAAAACACTGAGTTGGATGCCACATATGCATTCAAGTGGACATAAGTGAAACACATAGCTCCAAATGGAAAAGCAACATCAGAAGAATTAAATCAGAGTGTTTGGGTTTCCTCTTTACTCCCTTTTTGATATACAAAGATGTTGTCAGAATGCAAATGCCCTGCTCTGCGCCCATTTTCACTTTCTAATGATTTCTGTTTCTAAAGCCAACAAAGTCAATCCTATTTCATATAAACAACAAAATTTCAAACAATGGCATCTCTAGATTTCAAGACGAACGGAGTAAAAAGGAGACCCAAATGCTGTGTTTTATTTCTTTTGATGTGGCCTTTTCGTTGAAGCTGTTTCACTTATGCCCAGTCAAATGCATATGTGAAAGCTAACTTAGCGTTTCGTTAGCCACCTAGGATGAAATTTAATGGCGTTATGCCATGTAATCACGGTAGGAAGGAGGATAGTAACATTTGGGAATTATAGGGACTAATCATGAAACATTGGAAAATTACAGGGATGGTTTTGAAAAAAAAAATTATAGGAATCAAATTAAAAATTAATACAAACTATTAAGACCAAATAATTAATTTTTCCTATCCTTATTATTAAGTTTCTCAATCAAAATATAACAAGTGTATAGTTTTCCAATAAAAATATGATACATGCATAGTTTAATTGGAGAATAATGTAATTATTAGCAAAAATCATACATTTGTCATATTTTAATTAGAGAACTATATGCTTATCATGTTTTGATTGAAGAACTTAATAATGAGGATATAAAAAATTATAAATAAGTTTTTTTTCCTCAAAAAGAAAAGAAAAAAATTCCACCTAAGGACCATAGCTTGTTAAAAATGACACCAAAGGATCTTAAAAATAAAAATTCTTTTAAAAGACCAAATGAATAAATTACTACTTGTATTTTCCAAAGTTACCACTTATATTTCCTAAAGTTACAATTTGGTCTTTCTAATGTTATAAAAGTGTTTTCATTAAGATTAATAACAAATTCAAAACACCATTGTAACATTAAAAGGACCAAAGTTTAACTTTAAGGAATATGAGTGATAACTTTGAAAAATATCAATGGTAACTTATTTATTTGGCCCTTCAAAGTAATTTTTACTTTTAAAATCCTTTGTGTCAATTTTAGCAAGTTATCATCCTATATGGAACTTCTCCCTCCCCCCTCCATCACTCCCTCCACCCCCCCCCTCCCCCGCCCAAAAAAAAGTCAAGTTCATATCGCCCTTATTTGAATAACTAGATATTTTAGTATAATAGGTAGGTGGAGAAGGAAGGTATTTAATGTAGCTATTTATTATAATTAAACTAATGCTTATGGGCTCAACATGACAATTTTTTTGTTAGAAAAATTACAATTAAAGACTTAAAGATGAAGATATTTATATTGAAGGATTATAAATTTTGAAATTATTATGAAGGTCCCAAAGATAAAAAATTTTTATTTTGAAGTTCTAAATTGAAATTTTTATGTGCAGTTTAAATTTTTGGTATTTGGTTATAAAAAAAAAAATTGGTGTTTAAGTCATTCAAAATCATTTCAAAATTTAAGATCTTGCAATATCTTTAACTTAAGGTCTTCAATTGTATTTTTCTCTTTTTGTTTTTGTGTTTGGCTTTTTTACTAAATACTAATAACAATTTAATGCTACTATTTATTATATAATAAATAGCAACAATAATGATGAGTTACATCAACTTTTCATTTTATTGGAGGCACTTAGAAAAAATCGTAAAAGAAAGGTATTAGAAGTCTAAAATGACAGAAAAGACAAGCTACATAAGATCACAGGAGAATGAGGTCCTTACTTTATCAGCAAGATTACTCAATCTAAGAAGAGAAAGAATATCCTACTAAAAATTTAGGCCTAGGCTAAGACTAAGGCTATGGTCAACAAAGAGATCAATGTTTTTGTTTGCTTCTCAAAAAATATAAGAAATCTTGATAGTCCAACTTTTATTCAACAACCATTAGATCTGCCTAATTAAATGCCTAGTTAAGTGGAGTTTAATGCAACCTTATTCAAAACCATAACCAAACTTTGAGAATTAAACTCAAGATGAACCTTTTAGAACTCAAGTTGCCAAGCCAACTCGAGATCAACAAAAGTACCCCAAACTTAAGAGTACCAAAATCTCTAAAAACACCACCACACCTAGCTAACCTTAGATTACCTTTGCTACTTCCATCACAATTCAACTTAACCCACCTTATGTCTAGTGGACACCACCTAATATTCTGTATAGGAGGCAAAGTCCAAACAAGGATATTGGAAGAAGTCTAGGCAAAAGCTATAGAATAAGCATAGGTTGTTATAAATCTATCTTGGTATTTTGGGATGGATGGAGCTAGATTAAAAACATACTTATTCCTCCACTTCTAAAAAAAGAAAACATTTGATGCCAAAGATAAGGCACCATTAGAGATCACCATATACCATAGTGTCGTCTAGGAGATTTGAGGCTGGCTAAGAGGTGAAAGAGCAAGTGAAAAACATGATCTTCATTTTAATGGAAGTAATCTATTCCATACTCAAGCCATAATAAGACAATCACATAAAATATGCAAAGTATTTTCCATCTAGTTACAAGTATGGTAGCTCAAGCAAATCTTGTTCCAACTTCTTCTCAATCATTAGTATGCAAGTGATTATAAACTATGAGCCAAAGAAATAAACAAACTCTCTTAGGACCTAACCAACTCTATATAAGCTTTCAAAGGGTAGAAGGATACCCTAAAGTGTTGCCTATAATAAGGCAATAGCCACTACAGAAAGTATACTAACCATGAGCCTCCTCACTCAATTAAATCATCTCAACCTTGAGGTTAGGAGAAAAAGGGGGAATAACACTTATTCTCAAACATGTGTCTTGTGAAAAGAATTGCTAAAGTTGAGTCCAATCCCAATTACCATTAGGATTCACCCCATCACACACTTTCCAAATAGCCATGTCTGTCTTAACAACCTAAAGAACCTTATTACATAGGACTATGTTTTTATCAACCCATCTATTTGTCCAAAAATTAATGCCTATCCTATTACGAATGTCATGCAAAGAAAAGGAATCAATATGGTGTCAAACAGCCCTAAGAGCATGCCATAATAAAGAAGCAGACTTACTCACAAATGGACATGTAATAACATGAAGCCTTTGTTATATTTCAACTTAAGGATGCTAACCCAAAGACTATCTTCATTACCTTAGAGTTTTCATCTCAATTTGAAGAGGCAAGCATCATTCATAGCATTCAAATATTTTATACCCAGACTACCATGCTTCTTAGGCTTATACATGAGATTTTGATTGACCAAGTGGAATTTACGAGTCCCTTAATCATAACCCCAAATGAAGGACCTTTGAAGTTGTTCAAGTTTTGTGCAAGTGTCTTTGGTTTATGACCATCATAGGATAAATGGGAAAAAAACCCAACTCATATTTAGCTAAGGTGACCCACTTGGCCATATTAAGACAATTAGACTTCTATTAAGATAGTTTTGCCTTAACCTTATCAACAATGTACATAACCATAATTAACCTTTCTTTGTAATTTACTATACATGATAGAGACTACCAGATATTACTCCACACCAATAATCACTTTGAAGCTAGAAATTTAAGCAATTTTACACTTCATCACAGTGTTAACATTTTTAGAGAGAAAAAATATTGGAGGCACTTTATTGTAGGCATAATTTATATAACATCTCAATGAATATATGTAACATATTATTTATGGTTTTTATAAAAAAAAAAAGTTCTAAGTTTTTATTATTAATTTATATTTAGAATCTAAAAATAATATGATAGACTAAGTTTACGTACCAAAAGAAGAAAATCCTTCTTAGATAGTTCAATCTCTTTTTTAGAAACTTCATCCTGCCCATCTTAATGAAGTAACTTAATTACCAAGATACTCCAAAACAATTTTTTTTTCTTTTTTGTGTATTTCAAAATCAAACCTCAATGCGATTAAAAAAAAAAATTGATTCCGTGGACTATCTAATCAGGGCCACGTAGGTTAATCTAGGTACCATATTACTACAATTTAAAAAAAAAAAAGATTTGACGTAGGATATAATTTCATAAATCAGTTAGATAGAAAAGGATTAAAAAAATAATAATTGAAGGTGAAACAATACAATAATAAGTGCATTAAACTGGAGAGATGCAAGACCTTCTTGGTTCAATTTGTTGAAGTTTCTTAGGCTACCATAAGAGAATATTTTAAAACAAATATTCACTTACATTTTTTAAGCATTTTACACAACTTTAGTCATATGGAATTTGAAAAAGAGGTGCAATCTTTTCTTTATTGTGATCATAACTTCAGAAGAAAATCAACAAAATTTAAATTTAAATAATTCATAAAAAATATATCTAATCACACGTTACATATTTTATCATTACATTATTTATTATTAAACTGAGATAACCTAATCATATATGTATATATATATAATCTTCTTATATTTCTACCTTAATATTTTTTTGTAGAAAAAAATGATAATTAAGATAGTTTATACGAAAACTATTATTCAAAACATTAATGGCATGTTTATGATCTTAAAGGGGCATATATATAGAGGTTTAACATAGAGGGTTATCTCCCTAAAGGCCTTTGGTCTTTATAGAACAAGTTACTCAACTGGTCTGTAAGTATTAGAATATCTATTACAAAAAATTGATCACCAAACGAGATTACTAATTAAAAGAGAAATTCAAATTTTTATATATGAAAATACAAAAACTTAATCCACTCTTTTTAACAAATTGAGCCAACTTCGGTTGGTCCTATCTTATAAAAGAAACAGGCCAATAAGTTATGGCTATAGTGTGTGGTTGCGGGTTAGATTGAATCTGGTTCCTCATTCCAAAGTCTCCAATCAAAATATGAAAGCTTGTATTGGGAATTAACACCATTGCAACTTCTACTTTGACAAGAAAAAATAATAATACTTGGCTTGTTCCGAAAGAGAAAGAAGGGGTGGAGAGATGAATTATTCATGTGGCTAAATTATTCTATTCTATCTTGGTGGGTTCCTTTTTGCGTAACCAGCAATGTATTCTTATTCCAGATGTGACAACCTCTCCAATGTCCAATCGCATATACACACACCATATACACATGTTGGATTAAACCCTCCATTTTCACTTTAATCAAACCACCACATCATCCCCGAAGACTTGATTTTGTTTGTATTACTTTAATGATATAATTAATAATTAAACATAATCAGGTCGAGAAGTATCAAATTTTATTTTATAAAAAAAATTAAGAATAAGTTAAAGGATTCGTGTTTAAATTTTGCTAAAATAAATGCGAATTTTTAATATATTTTTAAAATCTATATTTAATCTAATTTTAATTTTTTTATTAAAATACCTTTTATTAATCTAAATATATACTGAATAATTTTTCCTTTTAAGGATTAGATATCATGTTATTTGATGACCTAGATACCCTCATTTTTATTATTATTGTTTGGAAAATTATATTTAAATATATACAAACAAAAATATAAAGAGTAGATTTAGTTTTCATTAAATTTAACAAAATTTTAAATTGATTATCATTTAATGCCTTTCACATGGAAAAATGGTAATTTTAAATATATTTTCTTTTCTCTTTTATGCAAATTAACTAGCATATAACTAGTTGTTATAGATTAGAATTTCCAACATTGTATAACTTTTGTATATACTTGTGTAGACTTAATTTATTAATAATCAATTTACTAAGGTTAATTTTAAGTATAGTCTTGGCGCCGAGTAATAAATAATGTTGGCTCTAAGTTGTTAATTAGATACAGGGTATTTTAGTTTAGAAAAATATATAATTAGATTAAAATATAATATAACTTTAAATTTCATGAGAGAATAATTTAATTTATTCAAAAATTAATAGCTTCAAAATTTTAATTTCTCAAAATCAATAAAAAAAATCCACAATTCAATCAACTCTACCAATAGCATAAGGGCGATGCTTTTATATATATATATATATATATATATATATATATATATATATATATATATATATATATATGAGTCTTAACTAGCCAAGAGGGAAGGACCCAAACACTTTACCCTAGAATAATTTTTTCAAACATTCTTTACACTTCATATGATAGAATTGAAGACCGTTTAGTTAGAGGGAAAGTAAGAGAGGAGGTGAGATTCCTCCCTTCAATTGATGAGTGTTCAGTTCGGTACCGGAGAAGATTAGATTCTCATATAATAATACCCTATAACATTGAGAATCCCAAAATTACCCCCGGAATATTTACTCTCTTGCACTAAGAAGCTCCTTAATATAAATACTCTTAGGAATCTTTCAGGTAAAGATCTCTCTTTGTCTGCTTTATCATATTTTTAATTACTCGGCTGATTTAATCATCGCGATACACCAAGAAGCCCATGATTTCATGGCGTTTTAAAACTAGTTTACTTCTAGCCATATATAATACCCAAAATCCCTGCTTGAAAATTACAGTACAATTAATACTTTGAAGAAGTTGCCATTTTGAGAGCTTGATAGATAGATAGGGCAGAAGGTGTGAAAAAGTTCACACTTTAATAATTTGGGTGGGGATAATGCAAAAGCAGTGCTTCCTACGCAACAAGTCAAGAGTCCCCACTTGCGCTGGATTGGATATGGAAAGCACAAGAATATTAAATCTTGTTGGCAATCCCTTCATGGTCCTGATTTGCTATAAGAAAAGAGAAAGAATCACCCACCATGACCGATATCGATCGATGTCGCAGTCAAAATTACAAAATATATTTTGTGCATAGGTTCTGTGTGCTCAAATCAAATAAATGGATGGACCAAACACTGCCATGCCAATGGCATTATTGCCATTGTGAAAGAGACTTCCACTTTCTCACACGCACACTCACAGCCCTGTGTCCCTTGTACCAAAATGCACAGTGAATAGAACTCTTGCTTGGTAACTAACCTTTTTGAGATTGTTTAATGTTCAAGGATTGGCTGAGTGATCTCTCTTAATAATCAAAACATTTTTAAATAATTATATGAGTTGAGTCTCTGCTTGTTCTCTTAAAATTTCAAATACATCATTCATATCATGACGGGTAGTTCTGAACTCACCTATATATTAAGCAGCCACATATGTAAAAATGCACGAAGATTATTAGATGTGAAATTGTTATACCGAGGATAAAAAAAAATTAAATAAGTTATAGATAAATATATGAATATATCATTATTAGATGGCTAAGAGGATAAAAAAATTCAATAAAAATATTACAACTTAAATTTTTTTATGAAATAAATACATATATATATAAACATGTTTAAAAAATCATTCAAAATATATTTATTTATGCTTCTATGATTTAAGTGCATTAAATTAAATTCATGGAGTAACACCATAAATTCTAGCTTATTTTATGACATTTATAAGTTTCACCTCATTATTTCCATAAGAGCATATAAGGAGGGGAATGAAAATAATAGGTTTATTTACGTTGCGCTATGTTTAAAAATTTACAATCGATGTCACGTGGACTGTGTGAATTCATACTATGTATCCTCATATTAAATTACATCATTATAACTTATTTACATCCCAAAAACATGCCTACAACTCATGGAAAACAAAATGAGGTATGAAAAATGGGAGTTTATTCTCGGCCAGAATTGGCCTCTTTCCTGGGCAAACTTTGAAAAATTATAACTAAATTTAGAAAATTCAAAACAATACAATCTTGGTTATTCTAGAAAGCTTAGGATGTCTACTTCACACTAAAAATGTGCTCAGATCATAACATGCATCATGGAGGACGTTTGACATCGAAAAAGCTATAGAGGTCGCTGGCTACCTGGGCTACTGTTCAAATTATTGATACCAATTTCTAAAATTTATAACTAATTCTATAAAAATCAAAATCACACACATTCAGTCATTCTATAAAGTTACAAATGTTAAATTGATACTAAAAATAATTCTAGAATGAAAGAGATATGTTTAGCCATCGGGAACTAATAGAACAGTAACTGAGCTCCTGGGGCACCACTGCTACTGACAGTCAATTTAAAAAATGAATAACTCTTTGCTCAGACCTCCAAATGAGTTGATCTCAGTGGCCACAGAAATATTATGACCTCTAGTTTATGCATATAAAATTTTACAACCATTGGACACTATTTGGCCATCAGGTGACACAAAATACAAAACTGTCAGTATGAACAGTGCACATTCCAGAATTCATAAAAAATTTCAACTTTGAAAATTCATCAAATATTCTCTGGACCTCTGAAAATTATATTATTTATCTTTCCAAAATCTCTCAATGATGCCTAACTACATGCCAAATTTTAGAGCAAGACTAACTCATTTGGCTAAAAAGTGACATAGGGTTCCATTATGGTCAATTTTGGCTCTATATTGGGTATCAAAATTGCCAAATAGATTTTTCTTGATCTTGGCACCTTTTGGGCAAGTTTAAAAGCTTATTTGGGACTTGTGTGAGCTGCCCAAATGGTTCCAACCCTTATATATTTCGTTTTGGCCATTCAACCCACACTTATGCATATTTATATCAAATTTTTACATTGCACACTTTAGCATTTCATACTCAAATTGTATTCTAAAGCTCATACATCATATTCATAGTGATAAACATTACATAATAGTATATTTATATATGTCTCAAGGTTCATTGTACATATACAACATCATAGACATTAAGATACATAAGTATGATTTCAAATTGACTAAAACCAAGGCATAAGTTTGTCAATCTCCTTCATTTAGTGTTGTTGGCTCCCATTAGCATATCCACTTGATTCACCTAGCATGTTAGATCATTGGAGAGGAGGGATGAGATTAAAAAAATCTCAATAGCTCATCTCCCATTCAATCATACATAATATATGCAAAGTAAGCTTTTCAAATACATGCATGGTGAAAATGTAAAACATGCACATTTTAAAAACAATATTGGCATGTGAATCAATCATTCAAGACATTCAAGAGCTCACCAAGTATTCGAATTGGCCTCACACTTCTTCTTATGGATTTTGGACTTGCCTTACCCATTCTTTAAAAGCTTTGGACTCAACCATACTCTTAGGAGCCCATTTTGCTTTTAGGAGACTCTTTATTTTGTCTCAACCAAGCTCAAGGGTCCTTGGCTCATCCTCACCCAAGGGAAGAGTTCTTGGCCTCTCCACACTCAAGCAAACTCACACAAATATCATGTAATCATTTGAAAACATAACATGGCATCAGGCATCATAGCATATAAAGGCATGCTAGCATACTTTTCAAAGCTTGAAAATACACATACACCCATTCTAAAATAAGCTAAACACATATTTATGTATGAGAGAAGGTGGAGAGAGTTACCTTGTATACACTCACACACTTTTTCCTTGAAATTCAAGCCTCCTCTTTTGGCCACACCCAAAAATTGGTGGAGATGGTTTCTCTTGGCCTAAATACAATATATGGGAGCCAATTAGGTTCATGAAATAATTTCTAGGGCTATGCAACTTGCTTAAACCCTAAATTACTCTATAACCTCCATTATGGTCCATATTGGCACTTAATGAAGTAACACTCCTCAAATGATTTCTAAACCTCATTCTTTCCTTTCAAATATGATTCTTAACTCCTTTTAAGCCTCTTGGAGTCATCACATCATTAAAACAAATGGCTTAGCACCATGTTGCTTCTTTAGGTCATAATATGGAACCTAAGACACCAAATCACTTTCCATGAGTTCTAAATTTTTTTCAATACCTCCCTTCATTTTCATTCATCAAATATGACTCAAGAATGACCTTAGAAAAATTTAAAACTCCCCCCACCTACAAGATCCTCTCTTGGCCGAGACATGCCTAGGTTTTAGGCTTCATGAAGTTTTCTTTGTTTTCTTGAAGGGAGAAGCTTGTGGGGAGTATCATTGATGTCTCAAAAACTCATTTATACTCTAACTTAGACCTAGAAAAGTATCACATAAATTCAGAATTTGAAAGGTGCACTAGAAACCTTAGGTTTTGTATCTTGAATCCTAATACCTATTTCATGGTTTTCTTTGCATATTCTTATTCCTTTTCATCAAAAACCTAAGAATCATGCTTGGTTGGGCTTGAAAATTAAATCTTCCTATGGTTCTTATGTAACACCATAACTTCTAGCTGATTTCATGTCATATGATGCTTCTTAGGTCTAAGTTAGAGTAGAAATGAGTTCTTGAGACACTAAAAATGCTCCTCATAAGCTTCCTCTTTCAAGAAAAGCAAGAGAACTCCAAGGAGCCTAAAGGAAGCCTATGTCTCAGCCTAGACTTGTTTGTGTAGGTGGGGGCAATTTTAAATTTTTCTAAGGCTATTTTTGAGTCATATTTGATTAATGAAAATGAAGGGAGGCCTTGGAAAAAATTTAGAACTCATGGAAAGTGATTTGGTGTCTTAGGTTCCATAATATGACTTAAAGAAGCAACATGGTATTAGGCCTTTTGTTTTGATGATGTGATGACTCCAAGAGGCTTAAAAGGAGTTAAGAATCATATTTAAAAGAAAAGAATGAGGCCTAGAAGTCATTTGAGGGGTGTTGCTTCATTAGGTGCCTTTATGGACCATAATGGGGATTATAGAACAATTTAGTATATTCTCACCCAAGGGAAGAGTTCTTGACCTCTCCATACTCAAGAAAACTCATACAAACATCATGAATTCATTTAAAAATATAACATGGCATAAAGCATCATGGCATATAAGCACACACTTTTTCCTTAACTTTTAAACCTCCTCTTTAGACCACACACTCACAATTTGATGGAGATGGTTTCTTTTGGCCTAAATATAATTTTTGGGAGCCAATTAGGTTCATGAAATATTCGCTAAAGCTATACAACTTACTTAAGTACTAGATTACTCTATAATCCCCATTATGATCCATAAAGGCACCTAATGACACAAACAAGCCTAGGTCGAGACATAGGCTTCCTTTGGGCTCCTTGGAGTTCTCTTGCTTTTCTTGAAAGAGGAAGCTTGTGGGGAGCATCTTTGGTGTCTCAAGAACTCATTCCTTGAATAAGTGTATGAGCTATTGAGATTCCATGAATCTCACCCCCTTCCCTCTCCCATCTTAACATGTTAGGTGGAGCTCAAGGAGATTCAAGTGCACACCAAGAAGCCTAGTTGAGCATGATTAGGGAGTTGTTAGTTTATTTTAGTTCTTTTGATGTAAAGAGGTACCAAAATGAATATGTACCTATTCTTTTTTTAGATGTAAATGTTGGAGCAAGTGTAAATGTATGTATGAAGCCAAGAAAAACAAGGCATTTTGTGATTCTTCCACTTGGTTTTCTTCCTCCCTTCCTTGAGTATTTCAAACTAGACCTAGACAGACCTAAGGAGTCAAATTTTTAGCCAAACCAAAGGTGATTCTTAGGTATTTGATGGAGAGGAATAAGAATATGCAAAGAAAACTAAGAAATAGACATTAGAAATCAAGATGCAAAACTTAAGATTTTAAGTGCACCTTCCACTTTCTGAATTTGTATGATGCTTTCTAGGTCTAAGTAGGATGTCTACTTCATAATAAAAATACGCCCAAGGCACAACAGTCATCACACAGGACGTTTGACATCCAAAAAGCTACAGAGGTCGCTGGCTGCCTGGGCTGTTGTTCAGTTTACTAATACAAACTTCTAAAATTCATAACTAATTCTACAAAAATTGAAATCATACACATTCGGTCATTCTGGAACGCTACAAATGTTAAATTGATACTAAAAATAATCCATGATATTTGTATAAGTTTGCTTGAGTGTGGAGAGGCTAAGAACTCTTCCATTGGGTGAGGATGAGCCAAGAACCCTTGAACTTCGTTAAGACAAAGTAAAGAGTCTCCCAAAAGCAAAGTGGGCCTAGTCCTCCAAAAATTATGATCTTTAACTTCCCAAAAAGCTCTCAATGAGACCTAATTGCATGTCAAATTTCTGATCAAGACTAACTCATTTGGCCACAAAGTGACATAGAGTTCTATTATAGTCAATTTTAGCTCCATATTGGGTACCAAAATTGCCAAATAGATTTTCCTTGGTCTTGGCACCTTTTGGGTAAGTTTAAAATCTTATTTGAGACTTGTGTGAGCTACTCAAATGGTCCCAAATCTCATGCATTTTATTTTGGCCATTCAACCCACACTTATGCATTTTTCTATCAAACTTTAAACTTTCATACTATGGCATTACATACTCAAAACATGGGCTAGTGGTCATAGCCCTTCCTCCAAACCTAAGCCAAGTCCATAATGTTTTCCATATTTTTTAGTTGAAAAAGTACCAGCCTGACCCCTTACATGTCATAGAATATGAGAATGTGCAGTTACAAGATGATCTATCATACATAGTATTACCAGACTGAACAGCAGCCCAGGCAGCTAGTGATTTCTGTAAATTTTTGGATGTCAAACGTCCTGTGTGATGACTGTTGTGACTTGGGCGTATTTTTATTGTAAAATAGACATCCTAAGCTTTCCAAAGTGACAAAGATTGCATGATTTCGAATTTTCTAAATTTAGTTATGATTTTTCAAAGTTGGGTCGACTTCACACTAAAAAAACGCCTAAGTCACAACATTCATCACACATGACGTTTGGCATCCAAAAAGTTATAAAGGTCGCTGGCTGCCCTAAAGTCATACAACTTGCTTAAGTACTAGATTGTTCTATAATCCCCATTATGGTTCATAAAGGTACCAAATGAAGCAACACCCCTCAAATGACTTCTAGGCCTCATTCTTTCCTTTCAACTATGATTCTTGACTCCTTTTACTGGCCTTTTGCCACTAGCCTTTTGGCACATTTTTTCAAATCACTCCGACCCCGATTTCTGGGCAACTCAAGGCTCAAATTCTCTTTTTCTATTATTTAAAATTTTATCCAAATTTTATTTGGTCTTGAATCACTCATCTCAGGGGACTTGCTTTGAAAACGTGTCAATTTCCGTCGTTTAATGAAAACTGGACATTACATCTTAGGCTAGGTCGAAATGAAGAAGAAGAGCCATGAAAGATATGAATCAGAGAATGCATTTTTACCTTATTTTCTTACTTAGTTTGGCTTGAATCTTGATTTCTCCAAACTCTTCTCTTCAAATCTGAACTTTCCCTTGAATATCTTCCTTGAATTAGATTTATAAATCTCATTTTAATCCAAGGAAACAAAGGAGAAGGGAGGAGAGGAGGTGTAGATGAAGAAAAATAAGGAAAATCACCATGAAAACATACTTTAAGCTTGGTTTTCTTCCTCCTTCTTCTTCCTCTCTTGGGCACCTCTCCCTTAAGGTTTTTCTTCTGATTTGGGGCTAGAAAATTTGAAGAGAAATGAGAGCAAGTGTGAAACACTACCTATATATAGGTAGGGAAAAGTGACTTTTTTATAAATTCTCATTTTGCCCTTCATACTTTGTATTTTCATTTCTCCTTCGTTTTATCTCCTTTTTTAGAACCATCTTTTCCATTATAAAATTTAGGTTCTCAATTAAGAAAAATACTTTTGGAATCACCCAAATCGGAGCTAAAACTTTTTCGAACGGATCCGTCAAAGTTCGGACACATTGACATTGAAAAACATTTAACTGTCCCGGGGCTTCCCATGATTTTCAGAGCCTCTAAGAACCCCGGAAAACTCAAAACTTTCATTTAGAAAGCCCTCCTATGTGAATTCCAAAAATTGTTTGAAATTATGAAAATATCATTATGTTTCATAAAGTTTACGTCAAAATTTGTTTCGTCATCCTAACTCTGTTTTTCCTTCCGTTTTGAGGCTACAATTTTCATGTTTAGGAGGCTAGGATATTGCTCAAATTTTTTGAGACTTTAACTAATTCATCTTGGGAGATTTGTTTTGAAAACGTGTTCGTTTCTATCATTTAATAAAAACCAAACATTACACACGATGTGTGGGAACATGTACAAGTTCACATGCAAGGGTCCCCAATTTACTATCAATACCCAGTGAAGCATGCTACCGCATGCATGCTTGTTGCCTTGGTGAATAGGTTACGTCAAATGTGCTTGTTGCCAAGGTAGGTTACATTAAATATGTGCCATTTTGTAGATTGTGATAAATTTTTAGATCTAGTTGATGGTTTATAGAAATGAAATTGATAAACTAAATTAATTACATAAAGAAGCAAGTTCCATATATATATATATATATATATATATATATGTAAATACATATATTTATATATTTATTAATATTTAATTTAATTTAATTTATTAATTTTTTTCTTTTTTTAAATAAATTGAACTTACTAAAAAAATTTTATAATTTTTTGAAAACTTCCATGGTTTCTTTTTACCACTAGATAATTAAAGATTTTTTTTAATAGTGTTTGAATGAGGATGCGTTCATTTTATTCAAGCTGTTATATTTTTATGTAAAATAAGTTATTCTATTATTATTAATCAAGATATTTTGACATAAGAATCAATATGAACAAGGTGACTACGAAAGTCTTATTAAATTTTTATTTTTTGTCAGTTGAGCCAATTCATATTGATATCCAACTATTATACTTAATATTATATTCTATCCACGTAGCATAAGAGATAAATGAACGCTTTCAAATCTAATTATTCAAAACTAAAAAATAAAAATAGTAGTTATCTAATCTTTCTTTTTTATTGTTTTTTTGCTTATGAATAAGGTATAGGCTTGGTTAAGGTAACCCAACCCAATTTAATTTGTTTCCAACATGTTCTATACGAATTCCTATCATTTTCATTTTTTTTTAATTTTTTGTCAATTTTAAAGATAAATAAATACAGAATATGTATAGCCTTACACATTCTATCTCTCTTTTAAAAATTGGTAAAAAATTAAAAAAAAAGATTGAATATTAAATAATTAATTTAATAGTTGTATCATCATGACTTATGTGTCACATGCTTATCATGTTAATGATTAATTAATTGATGAATTTATAATATTGGTCCTCGTATCTCGGCATATGCTTTTAATGCCAATAATTATTTTCTCTCTTTCTATCGATTTACAAGGAAGAGTCCAAAATCAAAGATAATTATTCAGGGAAAATTATAATTTAAAATTTTAAGTTAAAGATAATTGAAAATTTTTAAAATTTGAAATTATTTAAAAATTTTTGAATAAAAATTTTAATTTGAAGTTATTTAAATTATAATTTTTTCGGTCTATTTAAATTTTCAATTTTAAAATCTTTTAGAATACTTCTTAAATTTAAAATTTATCAACATAAATCTAGTTAATTTAAAATTTCAAATAAAAATTGCTTCCATTCTTTATAAAGGTCTCCTCTTAAGTAGTCTATCCTGTTCCGTGGTCCTTGTCTACCCTTTCTGCTGATTGAAAAAGTGCTAAAATATGATTAAACAAATACAGACATGAAATATATATATATATATATATATATATATATATATATATATATATATATATATATATATATATATATATATATATACACACATTTCTATTTGGTAAAAATAAATTAAATTGATTAAGTCAATTATAAATACAAATAAAATTAACTTATGATCTATTTATTTATTTATAATTAATTAATTTAATATATTTATTCTTAATAGATGAGTTCGTCTAAAAATCTCCTAAATGTTTAATAGCTAATTTCTTGTTGATAAGCTATATCATGAATTTGCTCAACTAGTAAACTGGAATCAATAAAATTTTTGTAATCGTTTATGCTGTGCAACTTCAAAGTCTTCTAACGTGAGAAGTTCATGTTAATAGTTATCTCTTCTCAAAGAAATTCGCTGGACTCAATTAACTAAGCTTCTGCTTGCATCTCAATCGGCTCCACCCCATGCTTATATATATATATATATATATATATATATCCGAATGTAGATGTTATGAGATTAGAACTAATAAGGGATTTGAGCATACCACTATCGGTGAAGGCATGAGGCTGACAATAAATCATGAGTATGCCACTGGCTTTCACCAGGAGTATTTCTATCTGTATTATTATTTTTATTTTATTTAAAAATATATATCTTGTAGAGAAAGTTCTACGATGAAGCTTTGCTATGTATGTTGCTTGCGCCCCACGGCCCAAAGGAGACGAATTTGTGAGGAGCTATCAAAGGACATGAAGTTGCACATGCTTATTTGGTTTCTGATTTTTTATTCTTTATTTTTTGGGTTTTTCTTAAGAAGTGAAAGGTCCAATAGCGTTAGGCTTGTTTAGTATGTAAAATGTAAAATAAAATAAAATAATAAAAAGAATAAGAAAAATGATTTTAAAGATGAAAATAATCTTTATATCTAATTTAAATAAATAATAATAATAATATAATAGACGTTAGATAAAAATTATATACAAAGATTATTTCTACGTAGACAATACCAAACCAAGCATCCGGATTCTTGTGAATTGTTATATATAATATCGTCTTACGGTCCATCACATTGATTTAGTCTTTTAAGAAGAATAAATTACATAAATGTTATTTTAGTGTTATTAAAATTATATGAATTTTTTTATTTTTAAAAAATATATGAATTTTTCTAAAATAAAGGGTACACTACACTTAAGTTTAATTTTAAAACTTTTAACTAAAATATTTTTCACTAACTTAAATACATATTTTTTCAAATTAAATTACTCTCTTAAATATTTTTTAATGGAAAAAATTTTAATCAAAAAATTTAAAATTTGATTAAGTTGTATATTTTAAAAATAAAAAGAAAGTTTGTGTAATTTTAATAAAACTCAAGATAAATTTTATGTAATTTACTCTTCTAAAAATCACAAGAAAGAAAGAATAAGAACAAATGGCTATGCATGACCTATATATCATTCTTGCCTTGTGGATTGTTTCTTTTTTCTCAGGAAATAGAAAAATAAAAAACCGGCACACAAATACACACATAATAAAAATATATTTAGCTAAAAAATACTTTTGGCATAATAATTAAAGAAAAAACCTACAAACATGATTAGCATTTTGAATTATACCAACTGAAATGTAAAATTAGCATTAAGTAAATCCGGGATAAACATAACTGGAATTTGAAAATCAAAATAGCTGCAAGCCGCTCATGTAATATACATCATATATGAATGCATCAACTATACATTAATTCTGTTCTTTTTTTTCTTTTTTTGGGTCAGAAAATATTCATCTCGTAACCAACAACAAAACAATATAGACATTAGAAAACAGGAACAGAACGAAACAAAAGACAAACAACGGGGACAGAATAAGAAAACAGTAACAATATTTAACAAAGACAAACACAAGCAGACAAAATAACATAACGGGAAACCAGACACGGCCTCCAAATACTAGCAACAAATCAGCCAATTCCTTCTCTATCCACAGAATATGCACAAGCCATCGAAGAATCCCAAGCCAACAACTCAGCCAGAGGAGATGGCGGACAAGCAACTCATTCAATAGAGCAGATCCCTTTTGCGACATTCACTGCAATCCAATCCATAGCTTTGTTTCCAAGGCGAGACGCCAAAGAAAAGAAGACAGAAGGCAAAGAATTCTTCAAGACCAGTATATCATCCAATAAGGTAGCACTAGGCCAATCACTACCAACAGAGCTGCCCTTCATCAAGCAAATATAAAGTTGCTCACAATCAGTTTCAAAGCAACATGATAGATTAGCATAATCTTCAGCTAATAAAATAAGCATCCTAAGCGCCAGCATCAATCATAAAAGCAGAACAAGCATCAACTGAGACATTAAAACCATCTACCACCTTACCATCCTCATTTCTGCAAATAATGCCAATACCAGCTGAGTTAAGATTTGGGTTGAAGGAGCAATCCAAGTTAAACTTCAGTTAGCCGGAACCCGAAAACCTCCACCCACTTCCCTGCTTTCTCCCAAGATCAAACCCTATAGAGGCAGTGTCAAAACCTTTAGTAGCCAAGAATTCATTTTGCAATGACACAGCATTAGTCACCACTCTAAATGGATCCACCAAGCAATCTTGGAAGACAGGCAACACATCGATCTTTCTAGATCCTTCAGCAAATAGAAGCTATCATGGCCTTGCCATAATCATCAAACCCCTCCATATTCAACATCAAATTATAGCACCAAGAGTCAAATCTAGTAACATGCTCAGCTTGAATGATGAAAGACAGTGGGCATCCAAACCATACTTTATCAACCAAGGACACAACAATAGGGGATGATCAATTGATTTAAGCTCATTTTTGCAGATTTGGCATAGAGGGAACAATGCTTCTTTTCATCCGCCCAATTGGCTCAGGGGACTTGCCATAATCTGGTTTAATCGGGTTGGACCAAAAATATAAATTGATATAATTTTAACAAAATTATACGAGGTCGGATTGGGTCGGGTTACAGACAAAATATATGTTTTGTCCAGCTCTACCTAATAGTTTTTTTTTTTGGTTTAAGTTATCAATATCTTTTCATTTTATACCTTTTTAGCTGCAGCTTTCATTATTCACTCAAACTCTTCCTATTTTTTCCTTGTTTTTGTCATTAACATGCATGCTTACTAATATTTGTTTTTGTTGAACAATGAAAACATATATTTACCAAAGACTAATTATACTAGTACAACTTGTATTTTACCTGATAATACTAAGTTATTTTTTTATTAAAATTATTTTACTGATCAAAATATGAGGGCTTTAGAAGTTTATTATTTTAAAATTTATACCTATGAGTGTACAAAAAAATCTTTTTATATTATAAGTATCAGTTCATGAATTAAAAAAAATTAACCTAGGAGGCCTTAACCTTCCCTAACCCGACATAAAATCAGATTAGTTCGAGTTGAGTCAGGCCACGGTATAAAAATAAACTCGATATCTTAATTAGATCGAGTATCGGGTTTACTAAATGTCTAATTTAACCCTGCTCATAAATAATCCTAGCTTCTTTGGTTGACAAAGTACAAGCTTTTCACATAAAATGCTTTGTTTTGAGAGGGACTATCAAACTCCAAATTATAGCCTATGATTCCTTAGGAACTACATAATAGTAGCAAGGAACCAAAGATGGGTATTTTAGATCATACCCTTTGGTTGCACTATAACCTGACTTCACATAATATGCCCCATTTTTAGCTTTAGCCCAAGTAATAGAAATAGGAGTCTTCATTATACTCTCCTTCTCTTTTTTACAGATTCTATTCACTGTAGAGAACAATTCTCACTTTCTATTCATTATCAAGTCAACCACCATTAAAGAATTATCCCCGTTACCACTAGCACTTGAATTAGGCTTACACCCTTCAATAGTAGGGATCCATTTGTAACCCCAAACCTATACTAACTTGCCATCCCCAATTTGCCAATACAATTATTTGATAAGGAAATTTTATACTCTTAAGGATGCTAGATCATGCCCAAGAAACCTTATAGCCTTTTTTGCATCGAAAAGATTAGAGTTAGGGAAATACAATCCTTTAAAAAATTTGACCCAAAGATCATTAGGATTGAGAAACAACCTCCAAGCATTTTTAGCAAATAGGTCCAAATTAAAATTAGAAAACTCCTTGAAACCTAAACCACCCTCATTTTTGGCCTTCTTAAGCTACTCCAAGCCTTCCAATATATTTCACCTTCCCCCTACTTCTAACCCCACCAAAACTTAAGATTAATCTATCAAATTCCTCACATGTATCTATAGGGAATTTTTTTTGGGGGGGGGGGGGGGGGGGGGGCAAATCTCCTTAGGGAATTTAAAACAAGGCATAGGGTACATTGGCACTACATTTGCCATTGCTTTTATTAGAACCTCCCTTCTAGCATAAGATAATAAACCATGCTTTCACTTCTGAATTTTCTATGCAATTTTGTCTAAAATAAAAGCAAGGGCTTCAACTTTTGATTTTCCCCATATGATAGGAACCCAAGTATTTCCCAAGGTCATTAGTATCTCTAATACCTAGAATATCATACACTTGATTTATGACATCTTTTGTTGTATTACTGGAGATGTATATACATGATTTCTCAAGATTTACCTTATGGTAAGATGCTTCTCCATATATTTTTAGAATTTCACCTAGCACTACACAATTATTCATGTCTATTTTCAAAGCAAAATCATGCTTACCCCCAATCCTCTTATTCTTCAAATAGTGAAACACTTCATGGGTAAATAAGAATGTTATCTTGAATCAACCTACCAAGAACAAATGCCCTTTGATTTACAGAAATAAACTTAGGAAGCAAACCCTTTGATTCTGTTGACCAGCACCTTTATTACTTCTTGTTCAAGAATGAGAAAAACAGGAATATAAGATAATTAGATGGTGGTATAGTGAGTAATGACCAAGTTTTCATTCGTCGATGCGCAATAATAGAAAAGTTATATAAAAGATAAAATTATGTATAAATTGTAAATAGTTGTTCTCATATTCTTCAATAGAATATAACATGAAAATGCTTTTTACATTTTAGCAATATAAGACTGACTTTTTCAAAAGAGGAAGTATATATATATATATATATATATATACTTAACAATAAATACCTAAGAAAGTTAAGTTCTTTTCCTTATATAAATAGTACCATCAATTCTGAATTGGAATTATAAATGCAAATTTTGTACGATTTCGATTGCATAATTGGCAGCCGACTCTGATTAGTCACACCAGAAAGTTGTAGAGACAGCGTTTTCTAAATGTAAAATCAATCTTAATGAGCTCCAAAGCAAGTGATGATGTGAGTTATTGAGTTTATTATCAATAAGACTTGGAACTTATCGTTATGTTTTCCAGAGTCGTGATAGGTTTATTCAATATTTCTAAGAGGAATATTCAGACAAAAATGCTTTTCTGCTCAAAGACTTTTTCCTCCATTAAGAACTTCATCAATTTGGCCAAAGTATATAATTATGTAGAAATTAATTTGCATATCACATATATGTGGACACATATAGTTTCTGAGTCGAAGTTTATAGAGACATTGAACCTTTAAATAAGTAAAATTAACAAACCTTTTGTCCCACTTATTTCTCTTTATTTAATGGTATGTAGATCGACTTCTATGATCCACAATTGCAATGTAGCTTTCAAACCAACATCATCGCCCTTGTTAACTCTCCTTTTACATATATATATATATATATATATATATATACACACACACACACACACTCTACTGCGTAAATTTTTTTCCTATAGCAGAACCCAAATAAAAGAAAAAAGAAATCAATATTAAAAAAATTTTTCTTTTTACTTTTTATATTTTTATACATGACTAAGAAAATGTTTGAATCTAAAACTTCTTGTTAAGACTATATTCAGTAACTTCTTATCGTGCTTTTTTTTTTTAATAGCAAATATAATGAACATGTAAAGTGTAAACCCTCAGGCTTCCTTAATCTTTTCATTTGTTTCTCCTTACAGCCATGAACAGTCTCGGGCTTATAATCATTAGTTTCGTCAAATGGTATATTCACTTCTTTTATCTCACAAATACTTCTCGCATAGTTTTCCGACAAGATAGGGAAATGTTACCCACTAGCCAAATTTTTAGATAGATATGATGTACATTCACCAAGTCAATAAAGATCGGAAGTTTCAGTCATCTTTAACATTTGAGTTCATGATTTAATTTTTGAAAAATTATTTCTTTTAATTTAATTTTTTTAAAAAATAAAGTTTTTTAATTTAATCCTGTAAAATTCATTTCTCAATCAAAATAATTTATCCACTAAACATGGTTACAGATACTTAACAGACTTGTTCGTGTAATATAAACCCACAAAATCATTAACTCATGACTCAAATTTGCTCACTGTCATTTTCTCTCCACAATGACTTCTCTTAGGCAAAGTTCATCCTACCAAGTAAGCTAACACAAAAGACGATGTCATCTTGTTTAATGTCAGAGATGTTTAAACGACATCATTTTGAGAAAATAAATGACAAATCAGCAAGTCCAAATAATGAGTTAATAGTAAGTTGACATCCATTTATGTCATATCAACAAGTTCATTAAATGATTATAACTTTGTTTAACAAAGCGACTATTTTCTTTGAAGGAAAATTTTTAAAAAATTAAATTAAAAAATTTTATTTGTTAAGAATCAAATCCAGATGGTAGTCAATTTTCAAAACCTAAATCTTTAATTATCTGAATATTTATACATATCTATTTATAATTAATTTGATACACACCAAAGCTACCTTAAAATTTCTCATCCACTAAGAAAATTTCACTTTTCGGATGTAGAAGCTCGCTCTTTGTTGAACCAGAGACATTATTATGGACTTTGATTAACTAATATAATTGAGCTGAAACTTAAACTCCTTTATATATATATATATATATGTGTGTGTGTGTGTGTGTGTGTGTGTGTGTGTGTGTGTGTGTGTGTGTGTGTGTACACAAGCCTTCTTGTAATTCTAAATGGTTCATAAATAATTTTATTATAATCTCAAATATAATCCCTTCATAAAAAATCCTTTGAACTTGAAAAGTAAATAAAACACAAGCACATCTTGCGTTGAAATTATAACCAAAAAAGAGACAAGAATCAAATTCCTCTATGACAAAAGCTTAATACAGCAAAAATCATTTTTTACTAGGTTAGTGAATAGTTTTATTATAGTCTTTAAAATGACATTCAAGTTTCGATACACAAGTCCTCTTCGCACAAACTTTCAAGATACAGACCGCTTAATTGTTCATCTGGGTCCATCTCTATTAACATTAAAGTTCTGAACCTGTGAAAAGGGTTCAATCATGTCCTCCAAACTCATAATGATGGTAAAACCAGTACAATTCACAACTCCATAAGCACTGCCTGCGTGCATGGAGTAAATGGGAAGAAACAGATCAGTTTCGTGCAAAAGAGACATTCATTCGGATAAGAATGAATCAATTTAACCATTTCTCCGGTCAGTTTCCTACTTACTATTTACAACATGGGACTCGGAGAATCATTTACAATTACTCTTCCCTGACTGACCAACATCAGTTTCAAAAGCAGCCGGTGATGAATTATTTATCTGGTGTGACCATTGGTATATTTAGGCGGCCATCATCACGGTGGTTCCGGACAGAACCAACGCACAAAAACTGCTCTTCCTTCGGGACTTAGTTCACTATGGGGACCAAAAAACACCCAATGCCATGCAGTACAGTACAAATATATAAATCTAATACACTACCTCTCGAGTTCCGTGATCCTCATTAGATTCTTCCTCAAGCTCTTTTATTAGCCTTTCAATCTGCCTCCTATAAACCGGCATGAAGTGATCACTTATCATGGTCTGTGAAAGTCTCAGTTTACTGTATAAAGATCTTGAAGTTAGAAAAATCCCAATCCTAGTCTCATGTGGCTGACTATTATCTGAACTCATAGAGGTTGAACTACCATCATTTTCACTCCCTGCATCATCAGAATGGAGGGTAACAATATGCATAATCTTTCCGGCAGGGAAGAATCTGTGAACTTCTTTCATTTCTAGTGCAGAGCTCTGGGTTTGGCCATCAGTTGCCTCCGCCATGGCTGCTTCTTCTTCCCTTATCTCTTTTATCACATCAGCCTCCTCACCTTCAGTTCTGTCATACAATTCATGCTCTAGTTGTTGCCATAGCTCCACTTCAGTCATCTTATCCTCACGCCTTTCATGCACCATCATGTCATCACTGTCATTGAGATCGACATTCCCCTCAGCATCTGGCCTCATTCTATCAGCACAAGAGCATTCAATTTCAGAAGACCACCCTTCTACAGTTGAAGATACAGGAAGGTCCATGTTTTGAACAGCAGTAACATTCGTGCCCTTCTTGGGAGATGAAACAAGTGGCTCAGAACTTTCCGCATTGCCAGAGGCTGTGGATCTAGGAGAACTTTCCTCTTCTATGGAATTTAAATGAGCACCTGAGGATCGGCGACGGGGCCCCATGCATGACCAAGAGGACAGGTTAATAGCTGGACGTGTCCATGCTGCATGAGCCATACTTTGGGCTCTTCTCATCACAACCTGGAGTTGTTCAAAATTCAGATCAAATAGAAGCATAAAAATTAGATATAGTTACCAAATAATATCAACGAAGCAGCAACACCATACATTATTAAACTGAAAAATCAATCTCCAACATTAGAAGAGGATTAGAGAGATAAAAACTTAATTCTTCCAAATTATGCTTATGATCAAGTGGATAGTGGGTAAAACCAGTGGTGGAACCAAAACCCCAAGTTAGCCCCCCAAAAAAAAATCTTTTATATTCCATTTTTAAAAAATTATTTTTATTGTATGTTGTTTAGTTAAAATTTTTTTCCTTTGAACTTTTAGATTAAACTAAATTTAATTTAACGCACTGTATAACTCAATAAGGGAGACATATGAAACTGTGCAAATTATAAGGAAATTAAGCTCATAAGCTACACTATAAAATTATGAGAAAGGGTAATTGTGCAAAAATTAAAGTAAAGACCCACATTACACAAAATCAACTTAGTTTTATTCCACGAAGATTGATTATAAAAACGATATACTTGTGAAAATTGATAGAGAGATATCGAAAGAATTAAAAAAAAAAAACTTAAACATAGTGTTCATCGACTTGGAAAAGGTATATAATAAGGTACCAAGAGAGGTTTTGTGAAAGGCTCTGAAGAAAAAAGAAATTCATATTACTTATATTCAAAGTAATCCAAGATAGGCAAGATGGAGTTACAATTAGCTTGAGAACAAAATGTGGGCTCAAAGAATATTTTTCTATAATCATTAGCCTATATCAGGAGTAACTTTGAATTTTTATTTTTTACTTTAACCTTAGATGTATTCACTAAACATATCCAAGAGCTAATACCAAAATGCATGTTTTTAACAAATAATATAGTCCTAGTTAGAGAGTCGAGAGAGAAAATAAATGAAAAGTTAGATATGCAGAAACTTTGTTTTGGAAGTACATGGATTCTGTTTAAGTAGAAATAAAATAAAATATATGTAATGTAAGTTTAGTAAGAAAGCACACTAATTCTAGTGTAGAAGTGAAAATTAAAGAATATACCATATCACAAGTCATAAGATTTAAGTATCTCGAGTTTATCATACAACATGACAAAAAATTAAAAGAAGATGTAAACCATAAGATTTAAGTAGGGTAAATGAAATAGAGGAGTACTTTAAAGATTATTTATGATAAAAAAGTATCATTCAAACTTAAGGATAAATTTTACTATACAAGTATAAGACCTGTAATATTATATGGAGTTAAGAGTTAGGTAATAAAAAGTCAATAAGAGAATAAGTTTAATGTTACAAAAATAAAAATACTGTGTTAGATCTATGAACACACCAGATAAGATAGAATTATATATGAATGCATTACAGAAAAAATTAAAGTTGCACCTCCTGTGAAAAAGATTATAAAATCATGCCTTAGATGGCTTCGAGATGTGTAAAGAAGAACAATAGAAGTCTCAGGGTGTGTTTGGTTGGGGTTTTTTGGAGGGGAGGGAAGAGGAAGGAGATAAGATGTTTGGTTGAAAAAAATTAGAAAGGAGGGGAGGGGAGGGAAGGGGAGAGAAGGAGGGCAAATTTCCCTCTCCTCCAAATTGGAGGGTTTTGGAGTGGAGGAGAGGGGAGGGGAAGGGAATTTTTTAATTTATAATTTACTTTTTTACCCCTTAATTTTTTAATATTTTAATTTTTTAACATATTAACATTTGATAAAAATTAAGATGAATTTTTTTTTCATCAGGAATTAAAAATTAAAAAAGATTAGAATTCATAATTTTTTTAAAAAAATATTGATATAAATAACTTTTTTTATAAATAAATAAAATAATATAATATAAGGGTAAATTTGTCCAAATTACCTCCCCTCCCCTCTTGAACCAAACAATAATTTCCTCTCCCCTCCCTTCCAACCAAACAGAACTCATTAGATACCCTCCCCTCCCCTCCACTCCACTCCCCTCCATTAACCTCCCCTCTCCGTTGAACCAAACAGAGCTTTAGTAAGGAGAGTAGATCAGATGAAAAGTAATTCAATAGTTAGAGATAAAGGGAGACTAAGAAAAATTATAGGCAAAACCATTAAGAAATATTTAGATTTAAATAGTTTGTTTAAAAACATAATTCATTATAGAATTTTATGACATCATTTGATTTATGTAACCGACCTCACCTAATCAGAAAAAGTTTATTGTTGTTGTTGTCGTTGTTGTAATATCTAAACTCCCTCCTAAATCTAAAAACAAGTTCAAATTTAAATAAGCATTGTACCAAAAATTAATTTTCATATTGGCAACAACTTCAACTAAATACATAACAACGATGCACTAAAAATCTCAGTCTTGTGGCCAATTCAAACATGAAGAAATAGATTGACGTAGGAAGAACATAAATGATGAATAGGCTGAAAAACCAAAAAAAAATATGGAATAAGGGCGACAGGGAGAGAGAGAGAGAGAAGAAGCACAGTATAAAATACAACTAAAGCTATGGGCAATTTAGAAAAAACAGGGAAAAGAGGAATAAAGCTAGAAAATAAGAAAATGAGAAAGAAAAGAAAATAATTAAAGGAAAAGAAGGGAGAAAAAATACATGTATGGGTTGACTAGGTTCAAATTAAAATGTCAAATAATTAAAAAAAAAGCATGTGTGGGTTTAGTAGGTTAGAAATCCAATAATAAAGTTTTGTTTTTTTCTGTGAAAGTTGTATACATAACACGTGTGGATTTATTAGGTTCAAGTTAAAATATCCAATAATAAATAAACCTACGCAAGATAGTCATGTAATAGGTATGGATCCAGTGGGTCCAAAATTTAAGAAAAATGTATGGGCATAATATCATAATACTCTATATATTTTTTTATTTTAAAAAATTGACCTCAAATCAAATATATGTGGCTCCACAACTGGGTAGAACTTTCCATTCAAGGAGAGATCCCGAGAGAAAAGAAAGACAAGCGAAGAAGAGACCAAATTCTTTTAACAATGGCAGTTTATTGTATCCAGCTTTAGGAGACAATACATTGTTGTATGGTTGTATGATAACTGGTTGTACAAAGTGGAACGGAACCAATCTGTATAACACAGTACCTGGGTACCATTTGAAACTGGTCGCAAAATCGCCCCAGCCCCAACAACTTTTGCTTTAGCAGTAGCAATGGATGGGAGGCGAGAACCCAATGCTGAAGCAGAACGATAGACAGTACTGAGTATTCTTGTATGCTCAATCTGATTTCTCAAGTCATTTAGCCATGCTGAAGCTGTCACCTGCAAATCAGAATAATAACTTCAATACACAATGAAGAAAACTAGCTATAAACATTTACACGTCTCTTAAAATGACACCCCAAAAAAAAAAAAATTAAGGATCAGATTCACAACCTCAGCACGCAAGTCATCCACAGAAGCAGCTGAGAATGTTGGCACCAAGTCAGCTCCATTTATAACAGAAGTGATAAAACTATTTCCTGATTCAGCCAATTCCCAGGTCATACAAGCAGCTGCACAAGTAACAAGCAGTCATTTTCAAGCTGCACCATTTTATAATATCCTTGAAAGTTGAGATTTAAGAATATACAGAATCACATTAAAAACAACAAACCTGGAGCAAATGTAACACATGTAGTCACAGACAGTTCCTTTCGCTCTCTTAATATATATGTGAGAAGTGCTGCCGTTCCTCCACCCAAGGAGTGCCCTACAATCTACACAAAAAGAACTTCATAAAGGTAGTCCAAAAATTTGAAGAAAATCATACCAAGCCATCTGAAGCTTAAGGTTAGCCTGACTAAAGCCAGAGCGAGTGAAATTAAATTCTATAATCAAAGGATTTCAAGTCCAGCTAAAACAACTTTTTTCTGTCAAACTATTTGACTACATTCTATAATACTCTCACAAGCACTAGCTATACACAAGTGGGACCGATCACTAGATACCAAAAAATTTTAAAAATAAAAAGATATAATGGTCTAACATACAAGTTCATGTTTGAAAGTTTAATTAGTCAAAAGAATCCTCACTTTGTGGAAATGATGTCAACATCTGCAACATCAGCAAATGCCTATCGAATTGTTAAAGTAACAGAGTTACAGGGATGGACAGAGAATATATTATTAAAGGAAATATAATTACCTTAACTTTATAGCCAGGGTGTCGGTCAAGTACTTCAACAAGACAAGGAATTGCAAGCTTTGCAATCCAACGAGCAGCTGCAACCATTCCACAATGGGCATAACCCAAAACCACATCACTAACACCCCCCTCGTGCACTACAGTATGATGAAATGGTACCACAGCTCCTGTAGCAGCAGTTAAAGTATCCTTGATACTATGTGTGCCACGTATCAACAAAAGAAAACATCTTGTCTTGTGATCAGCTATTATTGTAAAAGCTGGCTTCAAAATCTGCATGACAAATGACCAGAAAAATTGTATATACGTACATATTGATATTAAACAACATACTGCTAATCATGTGACAATAAAGTAAATTATCTATTCATTTAATCATTGCCTACTTTCAGTCATGAGGCAACTAGCTTCCTATGCAGTCCATCCCCCCGCCCTTTCTCCTCAAAACAAGAAAGAAAAAAAAAAAACCCTCATAGCTCCAATTATCACCCTTTGACCCATTTTTTCCTCCCTCTAAAACAATAGCCCCAGTCACTTCAGCCTTCTATCCTTCCACCAAAGAAAAGTATGAATAATAACATCAATAATTTAATCAGTACCAAGTACAGGCATTGAGTTATTATCAGTTTTGACTGAAAACTTAGACAGGACTTACTCCTGCTTTTGGTTCTTGAAGGAGAACATTCTCTTCGCTGTATCCAGTTTCTTCTAGAAACAAAGGAAATGGCTTCTTTGAAAAATGCCAACATAGTGTCAGCAAGTTCAAGAGATATTTAAGTTCTGCAGTAATCTCAGGTCCTTCCAGCTGTAAACTATCCTTACCCCCAAATACACTCTCAACATGAAAGTTGCCCTGCAAAGTATGACCCAGAAATTTTAAATTTTAAAATTAAATTTAAATTCCTTTTTTTTTTTTTTGGGGGGGGGGGGGGGGAGAGGAGAAGAAGAAGAAGAAAGAAACATCACAACCACAATCCAAAGCCATTCTGCAGGTAAAAAAATATAGATAACGTGCTGTGAATTATAAACAGTTTAGTAACTAGGTTGCAAAACTGATGTCGATAACAGAAGTGAAACAAGAACACCACATTAAACATAAAAAGCATGAACACAAAAACAAGATTACAAATCAACTTATTCTTCTAGTTACATAAGTTGACATGAAGAACTTAAAAATGAACAGTCACAGCTGATACATCAGTATGAAAATGCCAGAGGATGGCATGGAATCAATCTCGTCTCCGATGATCAATATATGACTCAAATCAAGAGCAACAATAGAACATAACATGAAGAATACAGGCAATATGAAGGAGATTGTAATATACTAAGGGATTTTTTTTCCTACAAACTCATTATTCTTCACGCTTCCTTACCTATATCATTATTGAAAGTAGAACCAGTAAATAAATCATGTAATTACAATATTAATCTAATTTGAATTGATTTCACCATAAGAACTTCAGAATGCAAAAGAGCAATGAAGCTTGAATCTCACAAATTATGAATATAGACTTAATCTAATTGATGTAGCAGGAAGAGATATAAAAAAAAGCAACAAAAATACTCGAATTCAATATATCAATCAATTTATCAATAATAATCAGTGGAAACTATATTACTTGACTTGAGAATAGAGACCTATTTATAGGCAATTTAAATAAGAAATTCTAATAATACTTAAATATGAGTACCACAAGGGGATAACAATATCATATCCCTAGGCTCAAATACCTTTATTGGTAACTCCTAATTAAATCCTAAATAACCCCAATAATATAACTACAAATTCATAAATCCCACATGATTATTACATCATTAAATAACAAAGTAAATACAATAATTATATCTTCTCCTCCTGCATCACTAATCCATTTTGTTGCCAAAGTGCAAAAATAAAAAAGATTAAGAATTACCGATTATATAAAATTGCTCTCCAAAGGTTGGATTGTTTCTTCAAAGACCCTACTTTTTATTTTATTGAAATGGCAAGCCCTAGGCTGGCCCTCCAACCATTCAGCTCTAGTTCTTTCTTGAAGATATATGCTCCTGCCCAGTCATTAGTATTTTCACATCCTAATAACAATTTTCTTCACTACTTAGTAGATGTTAACACAACATTCCTTATTTTTCTCTTGCCTTTCAGTTGATTAACACCAGGACACCAACAAAGAAGCATGTTTCCCTTACCTGCCTCTTAAGAAGAAAGCTTATACCAAATGCCAAATCCCCAATCGGCCACTTGCCAAGAGTCTCGGAATAGGTGAATCTAAGAGTCTCTGACAACGTTGATATTGTCTCCAACCACGTAGCAGGGGCTTGGATCAATCTATGCGAAACACGGTCTACTCCCACAGGCACCATAGTGGATGAATAACTAACATTTTCTTCGTCATCTCCGTCTGCTGTACCCGACTGTAATTTCCGATTTAATGTATAGTATAAAAGAGCAGCTGCACCGGCTGCAGTAGCCATGGTTGCAGTCGCCATGATTTTATGATTCCTATAATAAAGGGCCCCCAAAATAAATTAGTAAATAAATAGGTAAAGACTGATTACAGAAAACGTATATAAAATTACCACTATATTCCAACTCCAAATCCTTCATCTTCAACTCCATCAACGATTAAGAGAACTACAATGGTTTTATCATCAACGGGTGCTCATATCATAATTAAATAGAATATATATATATATATATATATATAGAAACTTCGTGTCTAACATTTTTAGCTTCTATAGTAAAATCCCGTTGATGAGTTAAATTCAACATTTTCAGTTCCTAGTTGCATTCGAAGCACAGATAATCGACGATCGAAAAGAGATAAAATGAATCGATTAATCAACAAAACTGAGGACAACAAAATATTTTCGAACAAAATCAACAGAAAGAGAGAACAAAAGAATAATGAAATCAACTAGTTAAAGATAAATAATTTAAAAAATTGCGGAAACCTGAAGAACATGAAGAAATTCTGAAACCCAAAACCCTAAACATTTCAAATCAGAAATCAGGGAGAAAAAGAGAAAGAGAAAGAGAGAGAGAATTGGGCAAACCTGAAGAAATTGATTTTGGCGGAAACAGGAATAGCTAATTTGGTCTCAAAGGCATCAAAGATTATAGTGAAGCACCTAATATGAATGAGACCTTCTCAAATTTTCTATCTTTTTTTTTTTTAGTTTTTCTGACCAGAAAAGAGAAACCTTTGCGCAGTTTCGTTGATTCTGGACGAAGCAAAACGCAGGATCAGTTTCTTTTGTTTTCTGTTTTTCTATTTTCTTGTGGGTTTAAGGACACGTGTCGCGTGAGGAATGGAGCAGGTTGAAGGCTGAAACCGATCTAAGAATTTTTCTGAGGTGCACTTAGTGCACCATACTCTAAAAGCAATCAATGGTTAAGATTTAATTTATATAAGTGGGGTCTATGTGTAGTGTATAAATGACGTGGCGCTCCCGATGCATGTAAGAATTACTCCGGATCTAAACCTTCCGAGTAAAAGTGGATTCGAGAATCAAAGTTCCACGACAGTAGGGCGATATGGGGGATTAATTTATTTTATTATCTTTAATTTTTAATTACACATTGTTATATTGATAATTTTTTTAATGTGACTAGGCTTTAACATAAGGTTATGTTTTTATTCATAAAATTGAAGAATTGTGAATATCTGTGTTTGATTATTTTGAAATAGAATTCATTTGTGATTTTATCCCTATCATTAATATTTGTTTATCGCGTTGTTAAATTTCACTTACATAATTAATTATATATATACTTTGAATATTTATAATTTAAATCAAATTATCCTAGTTACTTAATGTATATAATATTGTATGTCATATATTTGAGTTTATTTTATTTTATTTTTTATTTTTATTTTTTAATTGATATAAAGTATGTATATTCAAAATAATAAAATAGCACATAATTTGTTATCTCAACAAAATTTAAAAATATATTAACAAGAATTTAATAGCAGATACTGAATTAAAAATTTTTAAATTATAAAAAATTAATTATAAATTTTTAAATTATAAGTACAAACTTAAAAATTAAGTAAAATTAGAAAGACAAAATACTAATTTAACTTTTAATTTATTATGTTATTTTGAGAACTATATATTTATTTTCTAGTGCCAATTTTCATCAGCGCTGTCAACTTCTAGGTGATGGGTGACTGATTATGTTTAGTGTAACAAATTATAGATGACACAACTTTATTCCTTAAAAAATAATAATAATAACGAGAGTATTTCGTAGGCCTTTTTTAAATGAAATTTGCATAATGGTCCTGCGAGTGTTGTCTAATATCATAATTTCTTTCACCACGCCTGTGAATATCAGACTACTCACGTAAATGTAAAGTTCTGTTTTTTTTTTTTTTAAGAGCATATTACAGCTCAAAACAACCAAAACCAGTGATCTTGTGTTAGCCTACTACTATCAGTTTTCTTAGAGTTTGGGTTAATTTTTGAGCTCTCTTCAATTTCTATTGATAAGAGTAGAAATGTTCTCGAGTTAAGTATAAAAGTGGAATGTTGCAGCGTTTGAACGTGAAAACGTGAGAACGTGAGAACATGAGAAAAATGCAGATCGTGGGAAGCAAATCACGTTGGCTAGCAACATCTCCATAATGGTCTGAAAATTAAGGCTTCGTGAGGTTACTTCCTACGTCTCAGAACGTGGCATTTTCTTCGGCAAATAATGGAATTGCCGATGAAAGAGTTTGCATATAAATACAGGGTTTCTGAGCTCGATTTTACATTGCTACACACCATCATTCCGTAGAACAAGAGCTTAAAAGCATCCTGGACTTTCATACAACAGAATTCTCATCGGAAAAAACAGAGTATTGGAGCAATGGCTGGAGGTAACATTTCGATCCATTTTTATTGCTTTGGATGTTATAAATATGATTTTATATATCTATGAATTCTATCAGTTGGTATCAGAGCATGAATATACCTCTGTCTTGCTGTGTTTTTGAACTCAAAAACGTTAAAATTTTCGTGAATTTGGGTTGATTGCTGGAACCATTTTTCCATCATTTTGATATCAAAAATGGAATCTACACGAAATTCTGATGAAAATGGACTCCTAGATCATCCAAAATGGAGCTCGAAAACTCAAGAAACGACCGGATTTTCATTTGGGTTCGACTCGTTTACGTCGCTATTATGCGTGGTGTAAACGACATGTCGTTTTGGGTGTTTTTGAATAAAATGACTCATTTGGCGCATGGAGGGTTCGAACCCCTGACCCTGAGGGTAAAGTCGCAAGTCTTAACCACTGAAGCCATGCGTTGTTGCTGACATGTGTACGCAACATTTAATATATATATATATACACATTTTCTATTTTGTGGTATTTTCATTAATTTCTCTTTTATGATATATATGTTTATACATATTATCTTCTGATATTAAATATATATATATATATATATATAAATATTTTTTTTTTGAACAAAATATTTTATTGGCCAATATTTAATTAAAAATTAAAAGTAATTTGTTTTGTAGGTCATTTATTTTGTTTAAAATTATGAAGTACATTTTAATTTTGTCCAAATTTTGGCAAAAATATTATGGACAAAATTAAATTAATTTTGACAATATTTAGTTATTTATTTGTCAAAATAATTGTGAAATTAATTTTATGCTTTAAAATTTGCCTAAATCTTGAAAATTTAATTAATTTTAGGCAATTTTGGCATATTTAATTATAATAATTAATTAATGGTGTCATTTAATTTATGCCTAAATTTTAAAAATAATTTTTATTTTTGGGCAATATTTATGGCACATTTAGAGAGAATATTAATTAAATTAATTAGTCATATTTTGTTGATTAATTGATTATTTATTGAAATTCTCATTGTGTATGCTTGTTTATGCATTATGTTAAATTATATTCAAGCTTGTAATTTCATTTAGATGTCATGTGAATTGTTTTTTTTTTTTTAATTTAATTAAAGTTTAGCCACAGCATCTTTAATTATTTTAAAATTATACATTAAGTGTTATAATCACATAAAGTAAAATGACATCAAATTGTAATTAATTATATTTAATATGATAATTATTATCCTACAAGAATATTATCATATTTCATGTGATTAATTAGGATAGAATAGTAAATTTTTCTTTTCTTGATTTAGCCACAGGAATTAAGAAAAGAATATAATTTACTAGTTTTATCATTAGTATATGAGTCTAATTAAATAAAATTTAGCCCACAGGTAATTTTATTTGTTACTAGGCTCATAATTTGACTTGATATGCATTGCATTGGCATGACATATCATTTAAGAATATTTATTTGTCTCAAATTATTAACATAGCATGTAAATTGTACAGCTTTTCAACCTTTAAATATTTCTGATTTTCAAGTTCCTGAATTAACTGGAGATAACTATAATATTTGGAAGGAGAAAATAGTTCTCCAATTAGAGTGGATGGACGTTGATGATGCAATCAGAAAAGATGAACCTTCTAAACCCATGAACATTAGTAGTACATCAGAAGTAAATGTTTATGAACGTTGGGAGCGATCCAATCGCCTTAGTATGATGTACATTAAGACTAAAATATCAGCTAGTATTCGTAGGTCTATTGGATAGCATCAAAACGTTCGAAGTTTGCTTAAGGCTATTGATGAACAATTTGAATCTTCGGATAAGACCTTAGCAAGCACCTTAATGACAGAGTTATCATCCATGAAACTTACTGGCATAAGAGGTGTACGAGAACACATCATGAAAATGAGGGATATAGCAGCTCAATTGAAAACACTTGAGGTTGAGATGTCAGATTCTTTTCTTGTGCACTACATCCTGAATTCTCTGCCACAACAATATGGGCCTTTCAAAATCTCCTACAACACTCATAGAGAGAAGTGGTCAATCAATGAACTTCTAACCATGTGTGTACAAGAAGAAGGAAGGCTCATAGCAGAGATGGGTGAAAGTGTACATACAGTGACACAAGGAAGGAAGAAAAGAAAGGCCAAGACAAAAGAGAAGGGCAAGGTTCCCATCCTTGAGGACATTAAGAAAGAGTCTAAGTGTTTCTTTTGTAAAAAGAAAGGACACATAAAGACGGATTGTGTCAAATTCAAGGTTTGGCTTCAAAAGAAAGGTAACTCAATCTCATATTTTTGTTATGAATCTAATATGGTAGACGCTAGTAGTAACACATGGTGGATTGATTCTGGCTTAACAATTTACATCTCTAATACCTTGCAGGACTTTCTAAGCCAAAGGAAGCCGGTGGGCAGTGAGCAATACATCTATTCAGGAAATAAGATGGGCTCAACTGTTGAAGCTATAGGAACATGCAGATTAGTTCTTAATTCTGGTTTTATTTTGAATTTGGAGAAGACATTTTATGTACCAAGTTTCTCTAGGAACTTGATTTCAGTTTCCAAACTTGTACCATTGGGATATTGTTTTGAATTTTCAAGCAATGAATTTAAATTATTTTATAAATCTAATTTTATTGGTAATGGTACACTTTGTGATGATCTATTCCAAATTCAATTACGAAATAGTAACCTTTATGACTCAATGCATGTTTCTAATAGTATAGGTATTAAGAGAAATGTTACTAATGAGGATTCCTCTATGTTATGGCACCGTAGGCTTGGTCATATCTCAATAGAGAGAGTGAAAAGATTAGTAAAAGATGGAGTACTCAATGCTCTTGACTTTACTGATTTCAACACTTGTATAGATTGCATTAAGGGAAAGCAGACTAACAAGACTAAGAAAAATACTAAGAGAAGTTCTAGCATATTAGAAATCATACATACAGATATTTGTAGTCCAGATTTGGACTCTAGTAGTCAGAAATACTTTATCACCTTTATTGATGATTACTCACGATACATGTATCTCTATCTGCTCAATAATAAGAATGAAGCACTAGATGCTTTTAAGATATTTAAGGCAGAAGTAGAGAAACAATGTGGTAAACAAATTAAAATAGTGAGATCTGATAGAGGTGGTGAGTATTATGGTAGATACACTGAAGATGGACAAGCACCAGGTCCATTTGCTAGGTTTCTTCAAGAGCATGGGATTGTTGCCCAATACACCATGCCTGGGTCACCTAACCAGAATGGTGTAGCTGAAAGGAGAAATCGAACATTGTTGGACATGGTGAGGAGTATGTTGATTAGCTCTAAACTTCCTAAATTCTTGTGGACTGAAGCCCTTAAAACAGCAGTGTATATTCTTAATCGAGTTCCTACCAAGGCTGTTGAAAAGACGCCATTTGAGTTATTCAAGGGTTGGAAACCAAGTTTAAGACATATGCGTGTTTGGAGATGCCCATCTGAGGTTAGGATTTACAATCCACAAGAGAAGAAGTTGGACCCTAGAACTATTAGTGGCTACTTTATTAGGTATGCTGAAAAGTCTAAGAGTTATAGATTTTATTGTTCATCTCATAGTACTAGGATTGTGGAATCAAGGAATACAAAATTTCTTGAGAATGACTTGATCAGTGGGAGTGATCAAACTCAAAACTTAAGTTCTGAAAATGATCAGTCTAATATTCAATTTCTTACATCAAGTGATAGATTGATTGTAATTCATGCCCCTCAAGTCCAAACAGGCATTGAACAACCAATCATTCAAGATCCACAACCTGTTGACATTGACCAAGTTGATCCAGTTAATAAACAGCCTTTAAAGACTGTTGAACAAATAGTTGAACAACATGCTCCCCAAGAGAATGTTGAGTCAACATTAAGAAGATCAACTAGGATGAGGAAGTCAGCAATTCCTAGTGATTATACTGTGTATCTACAAGAATCTGATTACAATATAGGAGCTGAGAATGACCCTAAAACGTTTTCACAAGCCATCAGTTGCAGAGAATCAAAATTGTGGCACAATGCCATGAAGGAAGAGATGGATTCTATGGCGTCTAATGGGGTCTGGAATCTCGTTGAGTTGCCTAATGGCTCTAAGGCTATTGGATGCAAATGGGTCTATAAAACGAAAAGAGACTCATTAGGCAACATCGAGAGATATAAAGCACGACTCGTGGCCAAGGGATTTACTCAAAGGGAAGGAATTGATTACACGGAAACCTTTTCTCCTGTATCTAAGAAAGATTCCCTCCGCATAATAATGGCATTAGTTGCTCATTTTGACTTGGAGTTGCATCAAATGGATGTGAAGACAGCATTCCTCAATGGAGAACTAGATGAGGAAGTATATATGAAACAACCTGAAGGATTCCCCTCTAGTGCCGGTGAACATTTGGTGTGCAAGTTAAAGAAATCCATATATAGATTGAAACAGGCCTCCCGCCAGTGGTACTTAAAATTTCATGATATTATTTCCTCATATGGATTTGTGGAAAATGTCATGGACCAATGTATATACCAGAAAGTCAGTGGGAGTAAAATCTATTTCCTTGTATTGTATGTGGATGACATATTGTTTGCAACCAATGAGAAGGGGTTGTTATATGAGGTGAAACAATTTCTCTCTAAGAATTTTGATATGAAGGATATGGGTGAGGCATCTTATGTCATTGGCATTAAGATCCATCGAGATAGAACTCAATGTATTTTGGGTCTGTCACAAGAAACTTATATCAATAAGGTCTTGGACAGATTTCGGATGAAAGATTGTTCATCAAGTGTAGCACCTATTGTGAAGGGTGACAAGTTCAATTTGAACCAGTGCCCAAAAAATGATTTAGAAAAGGAAAAGATGCATAATATTCCATATGCTTCTGCTATTGGAAGCCTTATGTATGCTCAGGTTTGCACAAGACCTGACATTGCATTTGTAGTTGGAATGTTAGGCAGATATCAGAGTAATCCAGGTATAGATCATTGGAGAGCTGCAAAGAAAGTAATGAGGTATCTTAAGGGTACCAAGAACTACATGCTGATGTATAGACGGACTGAAAACCTTGAGGTAGTTGGCTACTCAGATTTGGATTTCGCTGGATGCGTTGATTCACGAAAATCAACATCAGGCTACATTTTCATGTTAGCCAGCGGAGCCGTATCTTGGAGAAGCGCGAAGTAGACTTTGATTGCTACTTCTACTATGGAGGCAGAATTCGTTTCTTGTTTTGAGGCAACTTCACAAGGTGTTTGGCTTAAGGCTTTATATCTGGGCTTAGAATTGTCGACACTATCCCTAAGCCATTGAAGATATATTATGACAACTCAGCTGCTGTTTTTCTGGCTAAGAACAACAAAAGTGGAAGTCGAAGTAAATATATCGACATTAAGTACTTAGCCATTCGTGAACGTGTCAAGGAAAATAAAGTTATTATTGAACATATTAGCACTGAGTTGATGATTGCTGATCCTTTAACAAAAGGCATGCCACCAGTAATGTTTAGGGATCATGTATCTAGAATGGGACTTAGTTCCACTTTGTGTTATTGATGTATATACTATATATATATATATATATATATATATATCATTTGTAATAAAGCCTTTATTTATTTTAAAGTTGTTTTCTCATTTATACGTATACATTAAGTTTGAGAATAACAACATTAAGAGGACCCAGAATAAGCATATGGCTTATTCATAAAGTTAAGGAAACAAAATGCATTGTGATACATGAAAGGTATTACTCACTTATAGAGGAACTACCGCTATGATTCATGCATTTGTGTTTCAGTTAAATGTTTAAATCTTAAGAAGCCATTTTCGAACCAAGTGGGAGAATGTGGAATGTTGCAGCGTTTGAACGTGAAAACGTGAGAACGTGAGAAAAATGCAGATCGTGGGAAGCAAATCACGTTGGCTAGCAACATCTCCATAATGGTCCGAAAATTAAGGCTTCGTGAGGTTACTTCCCACGTCTCAGAACGTGGCATTTTCTTCGGCAAATGATGGAATTGCCGATGAAAGAGTTTGCTTATAAATACAGGGTCCTTGAGCTCGGTTTTACATTGCTACACACCATCATTCCGTAGAACAAGAGCTTAGAAGCATCCTGGACTTTCATACAACAGAATTCTCATCAGAGAAAACAGAGTATTGGAGCAATGGCTGGAGGTAACATTTCGATCCATTTTTATTGCTTTGGATGTTATAAATATGATTTTATATATCCATGAATTCTATCATAAAATTGCTATCTCATCAAAGGTTTTATAAATGATCTCTTGAGATTTGTTGATAGATTTAAGTTCCTGCAGATATGAACATTGTTTCTAAAATCTCTATTATAGCTCTTGCTCTGTTTCATCTTAGCAATACGAAATCATCATTTATCAATTTCTCAGTGGTAGTTTGTGAGAGAATTAATTTTTCAAAGTCCTCTTCAGGAAACAATTCTTTCTCAATGTTTTTATACTTTTTTAGATTATTTGTTGAGGTTTTGTCATTTTGAAATATTTTTGTGAAGTTAGTGATTCTTGTTGTACTTTTTATCTTGGTTTTCTCTTTATATGTCGTTTGCTTATTTTGTTGATTCATTTACGTCTCTGAAGCAGCTTTCTTTGTATAGTTTTTGTTGGATTATTTGAACCGTTCATATGGAGTTAATTGAAATTCATAATTATAAGCCCAAACAGAAATCAACTTGATTAATTATATTAAATTAATTATTTGATTATAAATTAATTTAATTAATTAATGAGATTTTGAATTTTGAAATTTTAAAATTCAAAATTAAATTTTTCAACTGATTATTTGTGTGGGAAAATAAGAAAACTGACACCCAATTATTTAGAGTGGGTTGTGAGAATTTTATCTTTAGAGAAAATTTGACAAAAAGAGAACTCTAAAAAATCACAATAAATCTCTTCTTCTCTAAGAAAAACTAGATTGATCTCCTTTAGTCATCTATTATGAAATTCAAGTCGGAGTCCGAATTGTGATCCAAATCAAATTGGGTGGAGCAATTCTTTTGAGCAACAAATCCGCTGCAAGTAAATATCCAATCCATACTTTTAATTCTGTCAATTTCATATCTCTTAATCATTTGTATTAGTTACTATGAGCTTATATGCTATCTTGTATATTATATCTTCTATATGTGCTATACATTACTATACAGAGAAAATAATAGTATTTTTCAGTACCCACTTTTTAATCAAATAATGTAATTTTTTTTAATGGATTTAGTTACTCCCATTCTATGTATGTTATCCATATTAATTCTTTAACATTATTAAAATTAATTTATTAATTAGTCCAATTATTAACAATGGTAATTCAAATTTATACATAAAATTTGTATTAATTCTTATCTTTCTGTAGCATCCTGTGCGTTCACCAACTAATGCGAATATCATACTACTCACGTAAATATAGAGTTTTTTTTTTTTGGGGAGGGGGGGGTGCCATATTACAATCCAAAACGAACATGAACCACAAACAAAACCCCAAAAAAAAAAAAACAAAGAAAAAGGAACAGAAGCAAACAAAAAAATAAAAACAAGAAAACATACTAAACAAAGCAAACCCTTAACCAATAGCAGCTCTAACATCCTTAACTGCACAAGCCTTTGAAGAATCCCAACTCAAGATCTCAGCCAGAGGAATGGTAGTAATGACACCTGCCTAGGTAGGTACATCCCTTTAACGACATTAACTACCAACTAATTCGTAGTACTATTACTTTGGCGAAACACTAAGGAGAAAGAAACATTGAAAAGGGAATTCTTAAGACAAGAGATATCCTCCAAGATGGTTGAAATAGTCTAATCACATCCTATAACATCTCCATCTACTCAATGTTAGAAAAATTAATAGCCATAGGTAAAGCTTTTCTCATGGCAAGAGCCCCAGTCATAAGAGCCGAGTTAGCTTGTATTGGTCCCTCAAAGCCATCCGCAACCTCTTCCTTACATTATGTTTTCTAGCATTGTAAGTTTACTTTGTTACTAAGTTAATGATGAAGTAAATAATACTTTCTTTGTGTTGCTTCGTGAAGATATTGAAATCTGTAAGGATTTCGAGATTTAGAGATTGAAAACTTTGGATACTTTGCTTGATGGTTGATGAACATCAGATTATATTTTGTTGTTGTGTAAAGTTTGTTTATGTATGAGTTAAGAATTTAAGTATCATTCTTTCTAAAGTTTCTCTACTATAAGTCTATAATGCATGTGTTTTGTATATCAGTTAAGAATTTGAGTATTATTTTCCTCAAGTTTTTTCTTCTGTGATGTGTGTTAAGGAATTTGAGTATTATTTTTAAAAATTATGTGATTTTGCTGAAGTTTATTTTTAATGCATGACTTTTATTCACTCCCATATATTTTATAGGTTGGTTTGGGCTTAGGCTTAGTCCTAATATTATTTTATCTATCAAAATTTGACCTATTTTTTAACAAATTTCATTCATGATCAGGTTTATTATTGTTCTCCTTCTTCAACTTCAAAATCTTATTGTGTTGCCTTATTTAAATAATGATAGAGTGAAAAAATTTTATATTGATATCACCATTCTTCAATCAGTTGATTTTAAATCTCAGGCACCAAAATTTTTTCTCTATCCTTTAACCTCTCTATTTTTAGCACAATTTCTTTGACTTTGCTAGCTTTTTCAGCAAACTATTTCAACAGTTTCTCAATCAACAATAATATGCAGTTAGGAAACGCGTTCGGTTTCTCTGCTCCTGTAAAACAGGAGCAGAGGGTGCTCCTGTTTTACAGGAGCATCTGGACCGTCCAGAATAAAATCTGGACGGTCCAGATTTTATTCTTTTTTTTTTAATTTTTTTAAATATCAAATATTAATTTTTTTTTAAGTTTATAGTTATAAAAATTTTTTTATTTTATTTTTTACTTTTTAAAAATTAAAAAAAATTAAAAAAAAAGAATAAGATCTGAACCGTCCAGATGCTCCTGTAAAACAGGAGCACCCTCTGCTCCTGTTTTACAGGAGCAAAGAAACTGAACACCTAGGAAACACAAGCCTACTCTACTTCTTTAAAGCTTTTATGCACTTGTCCAACCTTTTAATGACATTCATGACTTTATCGTCAGACAAATCCTTTCCACTTCGCCAATTCGATTTAACCGCTTTAATAAAGTCAAGGTGTTCAGTCTAGTAATACTCAAACTTAAGGACCTTGAAGTTTTAACTTCCTGATAGCACAAATCACCTGCAACTAGTGATGATCAGACACCAAAGGCTCCATATTAAAAACTTGGGATTTAGGAAAAGAGATTTTGAAATCTATATTTTCAAGTGCTTCATCAACTCTCTCTTTAATATGTGCTTCCCCTATCTTCTAATTGACCAAGTATAATGAACACTCTTATACACAATCAACCAGATCACAGTCAAATAAGAGACTCTGAAAATTCAAGATTTTTTTCGCAACTCTTGGTTTACCCCGCAAGTTTTCTCTTCTTTCCTCTATTTTCTCTCTCCCTAAGTTCTTTTTTCTTTTTTTATTTTGCGTCAATGATCCTTGATGATACAATATCAGTAGGCATGCCTATTAAAGCACTACAAATTCGAAAAGCCCTTATCCATCAAGAACTTCAAAGAGCTCAAGTGGCTCAAATTAATGAGAGACCCTCTAGGAACCTTATCCTAGGAACCTTGTCCTAGGAACCTTCAACAAGATGACACTTTGCCCGAGACCGGCTAGAAAACAAGAATGTTGGTCAAAGGAAAGACCTTAAGAGAACTTGTCTCTTAGAACCCTAGCCTCAAGACGCCACAAAGGAAGACCAATCCTTTTATAAGTCACGTGAACTCTCAGAGAACACAAAGAAGCAAAAGCCTCACAGATAATTGAATAATACTCAAATTCATTCATGTGTAAAATAAAGTACAATAGGAAGCCTTTTATAGGCAAAATTTTCTAGAGTCCTAATTAAAGTAAAACTCTAAAACTTGATTTAAAAATATTTTAAATGATACCTAATATATATCCTAATTAGATTAGGATACTAATCTTAACTTGATCTCCAAGATAAGCTCTTTGATCAAGTTCAAAAAAATAATAAAATAATAAAAAACGAAATTTCAAAAGGAATCCTAATCAAAACTAATCAGCTTCTTTAATTTGTCACATGGGATGCTCATACTTCATTAAAAATCATATGGTTGTCACATGATTCTTAATCTCTTGTAATTGGACTCCAATTGGGCCTTGGCACTCCTCTTGTATGTGTATAGTTCATTGGGCCTTCAACATGTTGGATATTGACTTTAGTTGCTCCATGGCCCTTCTTAGAACATTGGGCTTCCACTTGGACTTCCACTTTTGCATCTTTAAGGAAATATCATGTCCAAAGTCCAATTCAGCATATTTTGAATTTATCAAATATGGATCTTGGGCTCTAAACTTGGGCCGACGTCCAACATAGATATTATCTTGAGTTCTTTGAAATTTTTGGACATAGTGCACAATTTGGGCCACTTGAGCTCTTTGAAGTTCTTGATGGATAAGGGCTTTTCGAATTTGTAGTGCTTTAATAGGCATGCCTACTGATATTGTATCATTCCCTCCCTCTTTGAAAAGATTCGTCCTCGAATCTTCGCCATTAGGTAGTTTCTTGGGAAATAAATCTAAGCAATCACAACTCTTTTCAATGCTAGTTGAAAATGAGGGTCCATTAGGTGGCTTCTTTGAAAACCAATCTCTACATACCTGCAAGGAGCTAGAACTAACAATAGGCAAAGATGGGTTAAAATTGTTAGTAGATAAACAAATATCCTTACACACGTTCTCAACCTCTCTTTTTTCATCAAACAAGCTCACACTTATGTTTTTCTCACTTTTCTCACAACTCTCTTGCTCTTTCTTTTTACTCACACTCTTTTCTTTTTCAATCTCATCTTTTTCTCTCTCTAACTCATATTCTCTCTCTTTTTCTTTTGCTCTCTCTTTTTCCTTCATTTTGTATGCTTGTACTATTCTCATTTGATCCTCATAAGCATCCATAGGATCAAGAGGTACCAATACATGATTTTTTTCATTAAATACAAATGAATAGCAATAACAATGTCTGTGCTTATGCTTAACATATTTAGCTTTTCTCACATGTTTCCATGGTTTACCAAGCATAATATGTCCATCAGATATAGGAGCTACATCACATAAAACTTTATCATGATATTTACCAATGGAGAAAGAAATCAAAACTTGGTTATTAACCCTAAACTCAGTACTACCCTTCAACAAGGTATAGGGCCTAGGATGTTTTATAGTAGGCAAGTTTAATTTCTCAACAAGTAAGGTACTAGCAACATTTACGTAGCTACTATTATTAATAGCCATGCTGCAGACTTTTTCTTTGATAAGGCATCTAGTATAGAAATCAGGAGATGACTTTTCCTTATCTTGTCCTGTAGAGTTAGAGTTGGATTGGAATGCATCTAACCGTGCACAAGTTTGCTTGAATCGCTCTTTGTTAGCCTCTTCAAGAAATTTGTACTCATTAGACATCTTATCACCTGAAAAGTTAGTCAAAGAAAGAAAGAAGAAATAGGACCTCACGCACTCTTCTCACATGTTTACACTCAAAAGATGATAAGTTCACTCGTGTTTAACTCTCTTTTTGGCTTTTTTTTTTTAATGTTAATTGCACTCTTGCCTTTTACCACTCAATAATTTGCTTCTTACAAGTGTTCTAAGCAAGTCACAAGCAAATCAAATGAAAAGATTAGACTAATGGCAATAAAAAAATTAGAATCCTAAAATGTAAATTCCCAAAGAATCAAACAAAGGAGAAAAAAAAAGGTGTGTAACAAAAAGGGGAAAAAGAAAGGAGGAAGGGGAGGCTTGGAAGGAAGGAGAAGGAAAGAAAAAAAAAATTCTGAAAATAAGAAAATTTAAGAATAGAAAACTACTTGCAATTCAAGTTTAGAACAATTAGGAAAGAATATTATTTCTTGAATTCAAATAGGAAAGTAGATAATTTGGTAGCTACTTAATGCAATCAAATTAAAAAACAAATTCCAATTAGGAAATTAACTCCAATTAGGAAATTGACTCCAATTAGGAAACTAACTCCAATTAGGAAATTAACTCCAAAACTTCCTTTCAACTTTGAATTGGCACAACTTGCAATTTTGAATTTTGCAATCTGAAATTTTTTTTTTTTCACTCTTTTTTTTTTTGATTTTTTTTTTTTTTTAGGATGGAGGAACACAACAATGGAAGACAGAAGAAAATAGAAGAAAAAGATGAAGATGGAAAAGGTAATACTAATGGAAGGAGAGAAAGTATGAAGAATAATGAAAGGGAAAACACAAAGATATACCTTGTACTAGCGACCAAAGCTCTGATACCAAATGATGAGAGACCCTCTAGGAACCTTGTCCTAGGAACCTTCAACAAGATGACACTTTGCCCGAGATCGGCTAGAAAACAAGAATGTTGGTCAAAGGAAAGACCCTAAGAGAACTTGTCTCTTAGAACCCTAGCCTCAAGACGCCACAAAGGAAGACCAATCCTTTTATAAGTCACGTGAACTCTCAGAGAACACAAAGAAGCAAAAGCCTCACAGATAATTGAATAATACTCAAATTCATTCATGTGTAAAATAAAGTACAATAGGAAGCCTTTTATAGGCAAAATTTTCTAGAGTCCTAATTAAAGTAAAACTCTAAAACCTGATTTAAAAATATTTTAAATGATACCTAATATATATCCTAATTAGATTAGGATACTAATCTTAACTTGATCTCCAAGATAAGCTCTTTGATCAAGTTCAAAAAAATAATAAAATAATAAAAAACGAAATTTCAAAAGGAATCCTAATCAAAACTAATCAGCTTCTTTAATTTGTCACATGGGATGCTCATACTTCATTAAAAATCATATGGTTGTCACATGATTCTTAATCTCTTGTAATTGGACTCCAATTGGGCCTTGGCACTCCTCTTGTATGTGTATAGTTCATTGGGCCTTCAACATGTTGGATATTGACTTTAGTTGCTCCATGGCCCTTCTTAGAACATTGGGCTTCCACTTGGACTTCCACTTTTGCATCTTTAAGGAAATATCATGTCCAAAGTCCAATTCAGCATATTTTGAATTTATCAAATATGGATCTTGGGCTCTAAACTTGGGCCGACGTCCAACATAGATATTATCTTGAGTTCTTTAAAATTTTTGGACATAGTGTACAATTTGGGCCACTTGAGCTCTTTGAAGTTCTTGATGGATAAGGGCTTTTCGAATTTGTAGTGCTTTAATAGGCATGCCTATTGATATTGTATCATTTGACTTCTCTTCTTTCTTCTTTATTAGGTTTAACTAGCTGAATTATCTTTACAATGCACAGGCTTATTCAAAAAATCTTATGGGACCCACGCGCAGTTTCGTGAGTCTCACTAAAAGATATTAAAAAAGAACTGTGAACAGTATAAAATAATAAAAAGAACAGTGAATACAATGGTTACGTCTTTCAATTAATATATGTAATAGATTCCACTTCTTTTTAGATCGATTCAAACCTATCTCGTGGCATTGTATCAGAGAAACTCTCAGGGAAGGAAGATAAGTTTAGACCCAAGCAATGAAAAACATAGAAACCCAGAAATTATCAAGCTTAAGAAGCTCACCCCCTATGTCTCTTACAAGTCTACCCTTTGATTTGTTGACATTGACGACCTTATTTAATCAGATGACTCAGTGCATTTTGATTTCATGGATTGTGACCTTGATGATTGAACGGAACTGGATGATTATGGGTGAATTTCTCTTGGACCCTTGCATGTCAAAGATGCTCGTCAAATCTTAATTCTGTTGTTCTAATTAGATTTGTTATTTTAATCCCTTTTTTATTTCAGGTTCTCAAAAAAATCTTAGGTATTTTCTTTATTGAATGATTTTTTTTTTTGGGTAAAAATTTATTGAATGATTTTGCTTGTGTATATCCTAGGTTCCACCGTAGTATTAAGGGGATGCTGATCTATCGAAGCTCCAATCTGAAGAGCCCTTTCGTTTTGGGGCTATTTTCTAGCCCAGTCAGCTAGAAAAATTCAATCTTCCACCAACGAAGACCAGTTTCAGTGAGCTTCAACATAACGACAGCCATAACTCCAAACACTGTCACCACCTGGAGATCATAAAAGGTCTCTTGGGTATCATCAGATGCGACTTTGAATCTCTGCTATTCCAAAGAAAACAAATTTGGATTATACAAATTTCAAATTTTTTATTTTTTATATTGATATATATTTTTTTTTAATTTTTTAAAAAATACAGAATAAAATCAGTCTTTTAATTTTATCTAACAGATTATCCATTTTATGAAAATTAAAAGACTATCTTCATTTTATTTTGCTTCTTTCAAATAACAAAAATATAAATGATTGAGAATGAAAAAAAATTGAAATCTATACCACATACTTGAACAGTCTAAATATGCTAGCAGCAGAACGTCTAAATGCACCAATTCGTTTCCACATTGGGTACTATTGACAATTTTGAGAATGGAAACCAAATCTGAGAATATGGCAACCTAATTAACAGCCATTTATCATCTACTACTTTGGCTAGCTAAAAAGAAAAATAAAATAAAATAAATCACTCACAGAATCAACATCAACCTAATCCTTCGATCAACAAACGTGAAGGCATCAAACAAAGAAGAGAAGTTTGTTGGAATATTGTTCATTAAGCGAGAAAGAGAGCAAAAGAGGGAAAAATTATAAAGAAAAAAATATGAAAAAGCCTGCCAGATAGGATGTATTATGCAACCTGGCTTAAAAAGGCCACCCCCGCAACACACGTCAAACTTAATAATAGCATCGTAGCCATGCTAACCTCTAAAATTTATTTGAAACGTTTTTTAAACTTTTGAATTTATTTGAAACAAAAAATACTTATAGACTAATATAAAATATTAAATATATTTTAAAGACCAAAGTTGTACACACAAATCCATGGTATCTTTCGCTTCATGCTCATTGTAGTATATAGTGACGTCAGGATGCTTTTGTAACATGGAACAATTAACATGTTTGATAATTTAAACTAACATAAGAAATATCATGAAAATTTTTCACACGTCACGATTGATTAGAAATCAGTCACGCTCACTAATAGCAGTCAAGTGTTCATCGATCTCCTCGGTGGATAAAACTCTAAATTTTGGATTTTCCTTTTGCACCACTCCAACCTACAAAATGCATAATACAATTACCGCCAGACAAAGGTGAAGAAAAGGTACTCTTTCATATTTAATTTCATCCCCAAAAAAATCATGACTTATGCAATAAGATAAATCAAATATAAAACGCAATTTTCACCCAAAGAACAAAATATTATGGCAATGATATATATACGTACACACTACAGGCAAGGGAAATTCACTTCGTATAATCTGCTTCTTGGCACAGCTAAAATCATAATCATTTAACCCCCACTTTCTCTTTATTTAATCATTCAAGTGAGCATTAGAAGCAATAAAGCATGTGAGGAACAGAAATCAAGTACATCCAAAAGAGTAAAACCAGCTGAACAGTTGGAGAGAAAAAGTTTGTAGCCTTTCATTTTATTAAATGCATTTTTTTTTAATGTTTTTAAAACCGAACCGGTCATTGAACCAGTTCACGGTTCATCGGTCCAACCATGGTCGAACCAGTATTAATTAATTATATTTTTTTAAAAATTTTTATATATTAAAAATTTAATGTGAAAAATAAATATTAGTAAATTTTAAATATTTGATTACTAATTTAATATTTCTTAAGATATTACAAAAATTATTTTTGAGTTTTTAAATTATATTAAGATTCTATTTATTATTAAAAAATAAAAAAACTAAAACTAAATAGTAATTTTGGCTAAATACATTTATATTTGAAAGAAATGTTATTAGGAAATTGAATATAAACATAATAGAGACGAAATATAAAAAATAACAAATTATACATATTTTACTTCTTTTATATTCTCTATTTTTTTAATATATATATATATATATATATATATATTTCAACTCCATCCTTTTTTATTACATTTTATTTTTAATTTGTTAAATTTATTTGGGATAAATTATTGATATTTAAGAAAAAATTAAAAAAAGAAAAAAGAAAATGGGTACGAACCGGTTCAAACTGGTTTTGACGGGTGTTTTAGCTAGCCGATTTTTTGACTCAACCAAACTGGATCAAGAACCGGTTCTTGGTCAAACCGGTTTTCGAACCGGTCCGGTCCGGTTTTTAAATCACTGCATTTTTTTCATTCGCCGGTCCACAGATTGGGGAACATTATGATAATCTAGCTCGAAATGGATAAAGAAGCCTCTCAACTCAGAAGTGTGGAGTTATCATCAAATTGCAATAAGGGGGTTGACTTGTGAGCTTCGTCAATAGGCAGCACGACAGGAATGCATTCCCTTCAGTTGAAGAGGAAGCACAAGTCACAAGTAACTCACCATTATCTTTCAATTTGAAAAATTAAATTAATAAATTAAAACTCTCCAGGGACTAATTCAACATTGAGATTATCTAGTGGGGGAAAAAGGTCATTTACGATACTTCAACTATCATGATGTCACATACTATAATGCAAGGAATACAGAAAAGAATATTTGGTACCTCAATCTCAGTGGCCTTAAAATCCTCCTGAAGAACTGATTGCAGTGCAGATATAGCAGTCTGTTAAAGCAAAGTGATCATTAAAAACGAATCACAACAGAAATAATAACAAAACCGTTCTTATAGTCCAGAAGAAAAGGATTTGTTCTTAGTATTTTAGGTGCATCGTAATGATGGATTTCATTAAGATCATAGCATCTTAAATTACTATACAACATTCTTCAAAATCCTGTGAATAAAATCCGGTTTGTGCAAAAGATAAGCCAATTAGGAGATTGGCTCATAGAATAACAGTTAAAAATCCCATATTTAAGTTGTTGAGGTTAGTATGCAATATTCACAAAACCTTGATTATAAGTCTTTATGGTAAACCAAAAGTATTGTCATAAGAAACAAATATGATGAGGATCTAAAAGTTTATCCTTGGTCTCAGTGATATGGTTAGAAGCAACTCATGATTGCCACTTCATATCATCATTCAGACAGATAAAATAAATTTTCAATTGGTACTTGCTTCACTAGGCAAGCATTTAAAGCTGACATCATTCATCTCAAAATCCACCTACATATTTCCAGACTTTCTCCCTATCTAGAAGTATCAATTAGATTTTCAGCTTTCAAGCATATTCATGTTTTAATAGCACCTTCCAAGTTTAATAAAGCTAGAAGCTATCACGGCGAAGCCAATCTGTGATCAAATAAGAACAAATTAAAATCAGTAGAAAAAGAAGTAAAACGAAGTATGGAATCACCAAATTCATACACTGTTAAGTCTTAAGCCCCAATGAATCGAAAAGAATATATGCAGCAATAATACATCTTAAAAAAATACATAGAAGTTCTCAATTAAAGCGTGGTAGTGATCAAGCCGACAAAAGGCAGTTCATTGATAGATCATATTAAGTAAAACTGGCAGAAATTTATAACTGTAATTCTAGAGGAGATCAAAGAACTTAAACATCTATTACGCATAACTTGGCCCACAAAACAGGAGTTAGGAAGAATGGAAACAATAATTTCTCAAACAATTCCACATGCCCATTTCAAAAATCAAACCCAAATCATCATAAAAAGCAATAATACCTGCACTGTCTCTTCATAGGTAAACGAAGGGTCATTCTTCATCTTCTTTTCCAAGAAATTAATTGCTTCTTGCTCTTTCAATCCAGCACTTGTGGCCTGAAAACATCATAAATTCCAAAACATAAATTAATCTGTCTCCTAGCACATACAACAAACAGAGAACAAAATCCAAGCCAAAGCATCTATCAATGCATAATGTGACAAGAAACAATGAGAGCATCATTGATTGTTCAGGGACTCAGACCAGTGGGAACATTTGCAAGACATAAAAACCAGACGGGAAAAGGAAATCAATGGAGAAAATTGCAATAAGCAATCAAAATAATGTTTGGAAGATATCTCCATAGCATTTACTAGATATGCATTGGAACTTCAAAGCTTTTACTTCGCAAATAAGGATAAGTGAAAGGGGGAGAAAGGACCATATGACTCAACTGATAATTGCATGCTTTATAACAGAGTGCATGATTATAACATCAACTCTGAAATTTACTATAAGTTTGAGATTGTAAGAATAATGTTATAAGTGATAATACAAAAAAAAAAAAAGAACCATTTGTCGCTATCTCTATCATCTCCACCATATACCCCGGCTTTAGAAATTCTCTTTCCTTCATCTAAAAGAAAAATTAAATTGTTTTCTCTTCCATTAACTACTCCCTTATCACCACCACAATTTTTAATTCATGTATATCAATTGAACATATACAGAAATATCAAACAACTTTGACGAAGTATTAAGCAGAAAATGCAATCAATGATGTTATTTCTGCCTCAGCTAGCTATATCCATCATATATATATATATATATATATATATATATATATATTAACTTAGTGCAGTAAATATTATAATAGATCAATAAGGAATTCTACTACAGAAGCTCTATGGTGTTACATATATCCTTAGCATATTTTTTTGTCTTCTTGTACCACATAACATATCTAACATCAGTAAAAAGTGAGGTGATCTCAAATGTACCTTGTGACCAAAGTAATGACCAGCCGGGTCACATTTATAAAGTTGAGGTCCATATTCCTCATCAATACCCAAGATCATAGCAACTTCCAAAGGCAACGGAATGGAAATAAAAAATAAGAAACCAACATCAATAATGAGAAATTGAAGTGAAACTAGGTAAAAAAAATAGTGTAAATTACTCTCTCTTCCCCTAAAAGATGGCTTAGTTACATGGCCTGCCCTCTATTATGAAAATATACATAAACCTCCCCTGAAACCAAAAGATGACCAAAATATCCTCAATGATAAGATTATAAGATTATTATTTTTTATTATTAAAATTATAACTAATTAGAAAAATAGAAAATGTATTTCTTTGTTTTTAATAATTATTCATTTTTTATGAAATGAGTTTAAATTTTTTATATTGAGAAAAATGGCTATTTTATATCGGTCAAGCAAATATTTAATACTTGCAACACTTTATAAATAATAGATATAAGAGGATATTTTGATCAAAATGAGTTTAGATGTATCTTATCTTTTGGTTTTTTGGGGAGGTCTATGTATGTTTGCATAAGAGAAGAGGTGTGATTAAGCCATTTTTCAGGGGAGAGGAGAGTATTTTACTCTCAAAAATAATAATAATAATAATAATAATAATAATCTGACCATGCTTGATGGGATGATGTTATCTTTCACAAAAGAGATTTTTTTTCTTCTTTTCAATAAGAAAGACAAAAAACACACCTACTCCAAGTGGTCTCATGTAAGCATGCTGAGTATAGATCTGTGACTTGTCAGCAATCCTGTGCAATAAAGGTTTCCAACAACTGTCAGATACATAAGTTGTACTGGTAATGTGTGAAAATCTAACTTCAACATTACAATTCAAATAAATTATCCATTAAAAAGAGTTTAATCACAATCAAATTCAGCAGATGGATCATACTTGACATACTTAAGATCTATGAGCATATCATTATAATGTGTGGAAAATGGAATTACAAATAAAGGAAGTGACCATATCTTTAAACTATGCAGCTGCTACTTCCAACTCTGCAGGGAAAATTTGTTTTCAAAACCTTACTCAACATTATGATTCCATTTTCCAGAGAAAATGTCAAGGTGCAGAGAAAATTAAAAGAAAAAAAGCAATAATTGATTTGTCGCAACTTGCAACTACCCATATTCTCTTAATGCATCAAAGAAATCAACCTGGCAGCCATTATAAGGAATAAATTTTGTTTTCCAGAAATTCTCAAAGGATATTAAAGAAATAAGGATAATGTATGACGCCATGACCAGCCTGGGAACAGTGAACAGTCTGATATTTCATTCAGAAGAAGAGAATCCTAATCATCAAACTACCATGTATGACATGGTGGATCCACCTCCAGGGTCCAAAGAAAAAGGTAACAACTAACAAGCTTATACTAATACAAAACTAAAACTGCAGCCAGAAGTGCTCTCTTGTTATCGGGCAACATATTGCCACAAGAAGGAATCTGATGGGCACTTAAGTTAGCCATTGAGGTGAGAAAATCATCCAAATTAAATATTTCATTGTGCAGTTCATACTACTCAATATGAGACTTTAACATCGCATACTATCTTGGTTTCTATCAATTAGCCACCCTTGGAAAGCCAACGTCCTAGCAAGTTACACTTTGTGACATTTTACTCAGCCTCCTAGCAGTCAAAACCCTCTATAGGTAGCTTTTTCCAAAACCGCCGATCACCAGCTCTAATACTAATTAGTGGGCACCCATCCGAGATGAGTAACCCTCCCCTAGAAGCCCATACTACTCAATATGAGACTTTAATGTCCCATACCACCTTAGTCTCCACCAAGTTCATTTTTTTCCCTAAAAGTTCATAAGCAACCAAAAGCAGCCCTAGAAAGCTCAAATATTACAAGTGTCTATGGCATTTTTTGGTTTCCATATGTATTATAAACAAATACAACAACCATCCATGAACAACCACTGCCATTCCACCCCAAAAAACCAAACCAAGAAAATAAAAGCACTGCCATTCCTAGTGACAAGTGTGAAAATTGGAACATAACTATCATTCACTCAGAAGCTTCAGGAATTCCAAATTTTTATTGGCATATGGCACCTATTTCGAGGTTTGTCTGATGCCTAGTATGAGGGGGAAGCAACAAATGCTTCTGCAAAATCCCAGCAGATAAGATGCCAATTATTGCACCAGAAGTTGTGCAAACAACATTGGGCTTATTGTGGAAGCTATAAAAGTACAGATTGAATCTTCGAAGTCCCTTAACTGAATGGGCATATGGTGGCCAATTGTGTGGCATTTTAGATACTACATATTTGAAGGGTATAGGAAAATTTCTTATGTACTATTCCTTTGCATAGTATGTGAGTACCGCAATATCAGGGTGCAGGAAACATTTGTCGCTATAAAAAAAAAAAAATGGCCATATGAGTTACAGAAATTAAACAGATTAATAAGTGCAAAGCAGTAGTTACTGATTATCTCGTTTAAAAATAAACAATTTACCATTTGGACAATACATCAACAGGCATCTCATATCCATATCTAAAGCGAAACTCAGCTGCTTCATTCCTTGCTTGCTGAACCAATGTCCTAGCATCGGCTGGGAAGAAGTATTATGAAGCAAATGTGAGCTTTAAATGCTACATTTTCTATTCGTTCAAGATATATATTCACTGCGAATTGCAAATGTTATTTCACATATTAAATGCAACAAACAATCTTTTCAACATCTCTAATGCAACTATATGTAAAGTCTGCTCCAAGTGCAATGTTTCCAGTGACATTCTCTAGAATGTCCACCCCAAGGACATTCTGTTGAGAGTATGAATTTGAAAAACCTCGATTAAATCAGCCTGACCTGTTATCCCAGTTGCCAATAAACCAAGGTACTCTGTGATGGGAAACAGATGTGTAACACTTGTCTGATCCAAGAGCTTGTCCTGCAGTATTTTATTAATTTAAAGCAACTTTTTGACTCACAACTTGCACAAATACAGAAAGCAAGCACAAATGACATAATGCACTCACCGGAACCTTTTTCTGTGTAACAACACAGACTGAATCCTTCCCTCGGACGCCAATTGAGGTAATCCCAACAGACTTAACAGCCTTAAAAGCATACTCTATTTTCGCATTTAGAAAACCCACAGTTAAGAATTAGAAAACCGAAAGACTGAAACCCAAAAAAATCATTAATAGAAGTTCCAGCTACTGCTTTTTGAGGTGATATGAAGCGATTCTAAATCGTAAAGCCCTTTCCTTTGCATTGAAAAATGAAGCCCAAATCAGAATAAAATTGCAATATGGGTTGGAGGCAAAAGAAGTCGCATACCCACTTGAAAGAGACGACCTTCGGGGGAGAAAATAGTAATATGACGATCGTATCCTCCTCCACTTCCTCGACTCATGCTTTAGGGACTTAGTGCGATGGATTAATCTTTGTGTTTCAGAGCGACGACGACAAGCTCGAACTCGAAAGAGAATGCAGAAACCCTTTCGACCTGGATCGCAATTGAAGCCTAGTCTAGCGCAAGCTACTTCAACAAGAAAACGGTGTCGTTTAGGGCGACGGAGAAGTTCGTTTACTACTTTAGGGCTAGTATGAAGACAACTGTTAAATAGCAAAATAATTATATTTACTATTATTCAAAATTTTCCAATTTTATAAATTTATGACTTTGGAAAAAAAAAATTAGACATTAGATACGTAAATAAAACTATGTGAGATTTTATATTCAAGGCTTTTTTTCTTCTTATTTAATGATTTGATATTTTAATCACTTTTAACTGAACATAATACGTTGAATTATTTTTTTCTTATTATAATCAAGTTATTTTTTAAATTGGTTAGATTTAATTTCAAAATATTTTTTAAAAGAATTGAATTATAAATATTAAAAAAATTATCTTCTTTTACTAATTAAATTAACAGTTTTGATAAACATCAAGAAACTACAGTCAATTTTCTTCAACCACAATCTGTTGTCATTTTTTTAAATTATTGATAAAAGAGTTTCATTAACTAAATAAAGGAGGGAGCTATTGAAGAACTTTTTTTTTTTTTTGGATCAGGGAAACCAAAAAAAAATTTTATTGCGCAATACGCATGAAGTGCAACAAAAGATGTTTGCAAAAACAATAAAACTCGACTCTCTGTTTGGAAGACGGCATAGCTTCCTCTGTTGATATGCAGGAAATATAGCAGGGGACATGGGCTCTAAAGAAACAGAGTTGTTGAAGAGACAGAAAACGTTTTTTTTTTTTGGGAGACTGTCAGAACGAAGAACTTCGTCTTTGTAGAAGGCATTAAGGGTCCAATATATCTCCAACAGGCCCAATATAGATTTAAAAGCTTCAGAACTTAATGGAAAACCCCCAAAAAATAAAAAGGCACAAAGATTTTTTTCTTTTTTCACCTTTCAAATTTCACATGCCTCATGTACCTAGAACCGACAACTGTAATTCCGAATTAAGAGATAAGATTATGATTTTTTTTTTTTGGCCCGAAGAGATAAGATTATGATTTAAATGAGCTATATATGACAAAAAAGTATAATTTAATTGAGGAAAACTTCAATTTAATTTGATTGATTTATTAAGAACCCTCAATCATAAAGGAAAGCAAGGCAAACATTTTTTATTTTCAAACACAATCACACCATTGAAATTTGCAAAAAAAGGATGATATTGTGTATTTGGATAATGTTACAACTGCTTCCTTTTCAACACCAAGAGCATCTATTCAAACAATAAAGCAAAAGGTTAGGAGAAGTCTGTTTAATCTAGAAATTGAACTCTTAGGACTAGCAAAAATGACTACAGTACTCAACTACAAAATCATCAAAGATTATAAAACAAGAAAAGCCAGAATGAGATGTCTTTATTGACCTCTCTGATCATCATGTTTTGATAAATATCTCAACAAAACTTGTTATTCCTCATATGACATATTTTACACCACATCTTTTAATTCATTTGATTTGCTATTTGGTTGGACTTTTATTAACCATGTGATTTTTTGTATATTGGATATTCTTGTAATGACATTTTTATATATTAGATTTTCTTGTAATGGTACTTTTTTATTCTTGTAATTCCTGTAATGGACTTTCATTTTTTTTCTTGTACATTCCCATGCATAGCACGGATAGCCTACTACTTACTTCAAATTTGTTTAGTTTTATATGTAAACCAAATTAAGAATTTAATGTCTTATTCATTGTTGGTAAAAAGTTTAAGGAAGAATAAATTATTGTAAATATATTTTATGTATGGGAAAATAATTTTTTTTTTAAATATCAATTTTTGTGTGTGTGTGGATTGCATGAAAAAATAAATAAACAAAAGACAATGTAGCAAGGCAAAAGCTAGTAATATATGCAAGCAATGGTGTTTGGGTGCTAGTAGTAAGAACAATGATACAAACACTAAAAAATAAGGTAAATTAGATGGTGCACTATTTATGCAAAAATTAAAAACTCGGAACTAATTTATATCGAGAAATAGATGCAAGTAAAGTATTGAGTGATTGTAAATATACAAGAACAATATTTGAATCAAGAGATAGAACAAATAATATTTAGAAAAAATAGTGACAATATGCAAATTTAACTTAAATAGCAATGGATTGTTTGAAATAGAAAATTGTCAATATGAAAATAAAATAAAAGGAAATTAATAATTTTATAGATAAAGAATGACTTTTATACACTTATTTAAAAAAATCATAAAAAAGATAAATAATATTAAATAATAATTACAATAATATAATAAAACATTATATATAGAAATGAAAATAGAACTCATTTTCTTTGTTCATACCAAATAGGCCTAAGTAATAGAAGAATTGAAAATTAATTTATAAGATAAGGAGATAAGGAATAAATGAGTTTCGACAAGAGAATTTATCTTAACTTAGCTCTAACAATGACCAATGCCAAGTCCTCAGAACTCCCATGGGCTTCTTCACTAAAACAATTTGTTTTCTTTCATTTACAAGTAACAAATAGTTTTTTTCACACTCATTATTATTATATGTTATTCACACTAATTACAAAAGTGCTTATAATCAAGGTTACTAAATCTGTAAGTTTAAGTAAATTTATAAATAAGAGATAAATTTATAACATAAACTCGTATCATAAATTTATAAAAATTTATATTTGTTAATAATTACATATAAAATATAATATATAAAAAAATTTATTTAAATACAATTCAAATTATACTAATTTATAAAAAAAATTATTTATATTCTATAATTCATATTTCTGAATATAAAAATTCCAATAAAATTCATACATAAATATTATTTTTGTGTCATTCTTTATTAGATTATACTATATTTAAAATTTTTTATTTTTTTAATTCAATTTGACTCAATTATATGATAACTAATCAAACTCAACTAAAAAAATTTAAATTAACTAAGTTTATCTAAATCAAAAGATAATTAAATTGGGTTTATAGTACTTTTAAATTTACAAGTAATTTGACATAATTTTTTAAAATAAAAACTTAAATTCGATAAATTTAAAAAACTAACTCGTGAGTTTAAAACAATGCTTATGATGATAGTTCATGCACAAATAACAAACAAATGCATACAATTTATTCGACTAGAAAGCTTGAACTTTTACAAAGAGATTGAATATAAGAAGAAAACATCCTTTCATGATAAGGAATTCACAAATAAACTCACTCTAATTACACCCTAAAATAGTGTAGATTATTATAGACTGAAAGTCAATAGGTTTTGTAAGGAATTAACAAATGTAAAAAAGAAAAAAAAAATTATACACAATTTTTTATATTTGTCATTAAATTTTGTAATTAAAATATAACGAATTTATAAATTTTCAATAATAATACAATAAGTGTATAATTTTTACAAATAATTATATAATTTTTTAATTAAATCATATATTTATCATATTACTATTAAAAAATTATATATTTATTATGCTTTAATTAAAAAACTTAATAATAAAAATATAAAAAACTACATCTAAATATAGTCATAAAATAAATATAAAAAAAAAGCAATGAAATAAAGCAAAATATGATCGCTTTGTGAGCTCAATAGACATCCATGTCTACTTGGACTATTTTGAAACTCTGGCATGATGACGTGACCATTGAAGATTATAACTGAATCAAAACTAATCATTACAATGATACTTTTAAGCTTTAAGACAGAGATTAGTGTTCAGTTAACACAAAATTTGTTTGAAGTTAACTCAAAATGTGAGCTTTTTTTATTTTGATGTTGAGACTTTCCAAATTTTGATCCCTAGTGGATTTTCTTCATAAGCTCTTTAAAGGGCTCTTGAGGTCTGCCCTTTCACTTGATTTTTCTTTTTTTTTTTTTTGGCTTTCATTTGCAACGAATCCTTCATGCACTTAATGCAAATCCTTGAATATTGCTTCCAAGAGGCTTTACTTTCATTCTTGCTCCTTTCAAGTGAAAATATGATAAAATGGCTCTCAAGTGGGAAGAGATAGATTAAAAAAAAAAAAAGTAGGTAAAAACAAAGCAATTAGACCCCATAAATATTCTCACTTATTATGTTGCTCTTTCTTTATTTGAAAATCACTTTATCATTTAATTATTAGAGAAAATGCAAATTATCATCCTTGGTTACTTTTGGACATTAGAGCAACAAACCTTCCATTAAACTTCTGTCTTTCTTAAACATTGCCCTTCATCGCTTTCATTTGTTTCTTGCTTGCTTTTAAGTTGTTCCATATAATATTTGGATCATCTCCATTTTTTTCTAAAATTAACCACATTAATTTTGGGAATAGATAAACAAAAATTTGGTAAGCATATTTGAGTGATGCGTTTGACTTGAATAATAAAATTTGCATACTTTGTATTTATTTATTGAACGGAAATTGAAATGATCCATTTTTCATGTATTAAACTTCTATTTCCAGCACATAAGCAAATAGAGATGCTGTAAATCTTTCTCAAATGCTTGTTGAAATCTCCCATGAAGCATTTCAGCAGCTATCTTTTAATTCCACAGATATGAAGTTGACTTAGTCTTCAAGTGAGGACACTTCCTTGATCTGCCAAGGCCATATCTTAATTGCACACAAGTCAAATTAATTTGCATTGCCTTAAATAAGTCAGATTCTATTACCACTAAAAACTTAAAAAGGGATTTAACAATGTTTTAGGAATTTAAGGAATTGACTTCCCCGTCATAGATAAGCCTCCTTTAATTTCCTAATTGGCTTGTCTGAAGACCAAAGTAATCATAATAACATTTAAACCAAATCAGTAATTTACTAAGGCAATTAGCCCATATTTGAATATTAAAGAAATGCTACATTGTTATTTGATAATGCTATAATATCTGAATATTTGATACAAGTATTTTATTATCATCTCAATATTTAGTACAAGTTATTTATTATCATCAAAACATTAACCTTTAGGCCAACAGTGATAGACTAAACCATATACAAGGTTGAGCTTTTGAAAAAAAAAAAAAACAAGTTCAAATCTAAGTGCAATTTGCTTTCAAAATTTCTTTCTAGGGATATACTTAAACCAAATAAAAAAGTTCGAGTCCAAATTTAAACCTACGTAAAACTCATTAAATTTCTCAATTTGATTCAAATATAAATATTTAGATCCAAGTATGAACCTAAGCTTAAATATTTTCAAATTTTAAAATTTTAAAATTTGGGCTAAATTTCACTCAATGAAAATTAACTTTAGGTTAGGATTATGTTCATATCATCTTCAAATTTTTTATTTAACCTTAAATAAAAAGTTCAAAACTGAGTTATCTCACTCTCAAAATTATTATTTGGATCTATAAAAAAACTATGTTTGAGTTAGAGTTTAAGCCCATATCTTGGCCCAACTCACTTTGGGCCTAAGTACAGCCTCATGGTAGCTTTGATGGCAATATTGGCACATTATTAGTGACAATAATCATGGTAATAATACAATATGTTGAAATAAAAATAGAAGTAGTTTTTGTAGATCTTGGTAAAGGAAAATTTTCTCAAAAAATTGGAAAAAAAATAGATCATTGAACAGTTTTTTCAAAGAAAAAATTTTATCAAAAAATATATAAGAAACTTTCTTACATTAAAAAATATATATTTTTTAAATTTTCTTAAAAACAAACAAAGCCATAATAAAAAATTATGATAAAATATTTAAGTAGCATTAACATAAATATATACACATTTGAGCTTACTTGAAATTGAATTTAACGAGTTAAAACCCGATTTCATTTATTTATGATCCTACACATAATGTAAAATAAAATAATAATTTAAAAAATAAGCCAATCATTTTTCCCACGGTTTTTATGATCTTCACAGCTGCCCTCACTTTCTGACATTCTTTTCCCTTTTTCAATAAGCAAATGGAAAGAAAGAAACATAGAGATCTTATTACTGCATTAATTCCCCACGAACCAACAAATTTTAAAATTATAATTATAATTAGTAGCCAGTAATAATCTTGAGCTGCGTTGCCAAACAAAGTCCTAATTACAGGCCAGGTATGGACGATCTTCTGTCTTCGATTTTTACAAGGCTCATCATTTGATTACTTTCATGTTATATAGGTAGTTTGCTTTGCTGTAAGCTTTCGGGGGACATTCTTGCAAATATTATTAATAAGCATTTATTTAATGTTGACGCGTAACTTTCCGAATTTAAGAGAATAAAGTATACATTTTTTTTTAATTTTAATAAAATTACACAGATTTTTTTTTAATTTTTAAAATATACATATATTTTTTAAAACAAAAAATGGTACTACACTTTAATTCAATTTTAAATTATTTTAATTAAAGCATTATCCTTTAGCTTAAATGCATATTTCTTTTTTTTTAATTTAATGAAAACTGATTTTTGTTTTGTTTTGATTTGTTTATATTTGAAAACAAAATCTATTCTTTTTTTTATGTACATATTTGGATATAGCAAATATTTATATATTTTAGTTAATAGAAGATCTCTTGGTCAAAAAAATTTAAAATTAAATAAAAAATACATATTATGAAAATAAAAAAGTTTATATAATTTTAGTAAAATTCAAATAAAACTTATATAATTTATTTTCTTTTAAAATATCAATATTAGCAGCACAAATTAGTTATTTGTCTAGTGTTATTATTAGATAAATTTAAATTTTTATATTTAATTAGTTAATATTATTATCAATTGTATGAAATATTGCTTAGTTGCACTTTCAATTTTTCTAATTTAAAAAAAAAAAGTTAAATCATTTCTATTTCAATTATAACAATATTGTTCCTCTAATTTATATGTCAAAGTAATTATTTTATAGTGTCATATTACCACTGTATCGTTTATTATTGTTTTATACTGTTTATTATTATTCATATATTGTTTATTTGTACTATTTTTTATTTTTGATTTCTACTGTAGGACCCACTTTTTATTTTTATTTTTTCTTGGGATCCACATTTTTTTTCCTATGGGCATTGATCCCAATATCTAAACCCATGGATCTGTAAGAGTTTATGTTAGTTAATCTCTAATTTCAATCAATTATCTATCTCTAATTATTTGAAAAAAAGTTAGTTGTAGACAAATTAAATTATATTTATTGTGTCTTAATGAAATTTAACAATTAGCTTGTTTAATCATTGTTTTAATTAAGTTAATTTAATAATTAAAAAAAATTATTGGATGACTAAATTACTCTAATAAATAATAGAGGGGACAGCATTGATCTAATTGAAATATGAAAGACTAATTTATTTATTTATTAAATAAATTTAGAAGTGTAATAACTCATTTGGTAAGAGCTATATAAAGATAATTTTTTTATATAATTCTTGTCTAATATTTATTACATTTTTGTTATCATTATTTAATATATTTTTATTATTTTTTAAAATAAAAATACAATAGTCATTTTCATTCTCAAAATTATTTTTTATTTCTTTTGCAATCGCATTTATTTTACGATATATATATATATATATATAATATAGATGTCTATTTCAATTTTAAAAATTAAAAATTACTCTCTTAAATTTTTGTCATTTAATTTTTTTTAAAAATTAAAAGAAATATTTAAAAATGACCTAATGAGCGCGTTGTACATTTTTCTTAATAAAATTATTAGGAAGGTCAAATTATAATAATGACTGCAAGGGCTTGCTTTATAATTAACTAGTGTGTAGTCCCTAACAACATTTAGTGGGCCTCATAATTTAAAATAAAAAAAAAAAAGTGAAACAGTTATATCTTGTTATAAACTAGGAATAGTGTCACAAAAATCCTCTTTCCCGATATAGTAATAGTTGCTTTAATTATGCATCTACTTGGTTCAACAACTCACATGGCTTCCTATTTCTTTGTGCTCAAAAGTTGTACCTTGGAGAACGTGATTCCTTCTAGCACCTGTCCATGCATCTCGAGGGCTTTTATAAATTCTAAGACATAATTATATACGAAAATTTTAAATTAAACATATTTATGTTAAAATTTTTAAAATTTTAAATTATTTTAAAAATATAAAAATTTAAAATTTAAACCATGTAAAAAAGTATAATTTAAAGACTTTAAATTAAAATTTTTATTCTTAAATCATTTAAATTAATTTTAAAATTTAACACCTTTTAATATAAATATTTGTCTATTATAATCTTTCCAATTCTTAAACCAATTTCATGACGAACTCCGTGACATCATACCACTTCTACCAATCATTGGAATCTTCTTATTTGTACTCTTCTTGGCCAACATATTTCGAAATTTAAAATTTTCATATATATATATATATATATATAATGTCTCACATTTAAAAAAAAAAACCTAGATAATTAGATTTGATCATGAATCAAAAGTCAATTTGGCCTAATAAGCTCAACTCACAAAAAAAAAAGATATCAATTTTAAAAAAAAACCCACAAAAATGATCCTATTTAAAGAAAACAATCATGAATATTAAACAAGTTGGACTCAAGCATTTTTTTTAACGGCTGATTTGAGCAATTTTTTTAATAGTATCTAAATCTTTCTTAATTTTACTTTCTTTTACTTTATCCTTTCTTTGTAAATAAAATTTGAGAATTAATTACTAATACTATTTGATTGAAGAACATAATTTTCAATATTTATGTCATTATAATTAAAATTTAGATATTAAGTTATATATTTTAAATATAAAATAATAGATTTTCTAAATAAAGAGAAACTGTATATATAAATTGTGAATAATTGTTATATTTTTTTGGCCAAAAATTACAATAAAAAATATTAAATTAAAAATATTTATAATGAAAGAACTTAAATTTTTATATTATTATAAAAGATCAAAAATTTTAATTAAAGATTTTAAATTATAATTTTCTTATAATTTAAAATTTTTGTCCTTTAATTCTTTAAAATATTTTTAAAATTTAAAATATTTTAATATAAATATTTTTAATTTGAAATGCTTAATTATAATATTTTTATTATTTTAAATTAAAGGACCTTGTGGTTGGGGATGGCACATTTTTGCATGCATTTTCTGTAAATAGGTCCACAAGAGATTGTGTTCACCGATCTGATAATAATGTTGTATATTTTTCGTACTTTAGCTAATTTTATGTTTCCCTTCAACGTGAGATTGCCAACACAGAACATTTAACCAAGAAAATCGTGCTTAATTTTGTCCATTAATTATTTTAATTATCCTGGTTTTCTTCAGATATGTTCTCTGATAAACGACCATAATTATCATGGTCACTCTCTCTCTCTCTCTCTCTCTCTCTCTCTCTCTCTCTCTCTCTCATATTCATAATTAAATTATTTAAATTTTTAAAAAAGTATACTCACTTATTCTATACTTTATAAAAATAGGTGGAACCGAGACCCACCAAAAAAACTGCATTTTTAAGAATGCAAAATCAAAAATTAATAATGTCATGAACAAAAAATTTGCAAAACATATACAGTAAAAACAAACTCTTGTATATATAATAATAATAATAATAATAATAATAATAATAATAATAATAAATTGTCGTATTTTCTCAAAGTTAAAAAACAATAATTTGTCCCATAATCTATTAGTTTTATAATAATAACTCTAACTTTTAAAATTTTTGTGAATTCCAATTTACGAGTTTTCATATGCAACACACATGCTTATTACACTTCAACAGAGTTAGCCAAAAGCGTCTAAAATTTTCGACTATTTCCATCAGCATACCTTTTTTTCCTCCTTTGATAATCAATTTTCAATTGACTTTTTAGATGAAATATAAAAATCTAATTTTTATAATATTTCTATTCAAAAGACTGCAAGCTACGGTTTTAACAGCTTTTGCAGGTATATGCTAACAATCAGTCATATTACTTACAAAATATTTTAAAACTAATATATATATTAGTCTTTAAATATATATTGAATTAAATTAGTTAAATATGTCATCAAAATATATTAAAAAGTATATGTATCTACTTTTATGGGTATATTAATATTAAATAAATTATTAAATTATATATCAAATTTAAAATTCTAAAAATCCCACTAAAATTCAATAGAAGTTTTTTGGATATTCAGTCAGATTAAATTCAATTGGATTTTTTTTTTCAACTGAATTTCAATCAGATTATTCGATTAATGTTTAGTCAGATTAATACATTAATATATTAAAAATTATTATTTAATAAAAATTATTATTTATAATAATAAATACATATAATTTAAATTAAATTATAAACAATAATATAATAAAACTAATAACAACTTATATATATATATATATTAAGATATTAAATACATGTATTAAATTGAAATATTAACTCACCTGAGGAAATGAAACCTCTTTATATTATTTAATTTTGTTATTTTATTACGCACGTATAAATTTTACATGTGTTTAACTTTTCATTATTTGTGTAAATTTAATATTTTAAAAAAGTTCAATATATTGAAAGAAGTCGTGATCTTTGAAAGGCGCAAGCTGAGAGAGAACTCAATTTTTTCATGCTTGCCTAAAAGTGTACTCAAATGGTATAAATTTGAAAGTAAAGTTATTTGAAAACAAATTTGAAAGAAGGCATGCTCACGCCTTTTATCTTTTTATTTTTTACATATTCTACTAGGGATGAATTCAAGATTAAATTTTTTGAGAGTGGATATTAAAAAAAAAAGTTAACATGCTTATATATGTAAAGTTTACATTAAAAATTACATATTTAACATACCTATTCCTAATTTATCAAAGTTAATTATAATATTATTTTATGTCATAAAATTTATTAATAATCAAATTTGTGTCAAAATTTTCAGCAATATCTTATTGCACTTGAAACTAAAAAAATCATATTTTATCTTATTTCTAAACTTTTTTTTTATGATTTTTGTATATAAAATGAAAATAACCAATCATTTATTGCCTTTAAACTAAAAACCATATAAAGGGAAGAAGAGAAATAACTTAAGAGTGATGATATTATCGAAAGAATATCATTTTTTTAATTATGATATAGTAATTATTAAACATAAAACAATATTTTATTAAATAATTAGTTAGAATATTAAATTATTTAATAATTAATAACCATTAAAAGAATTGATTAAATTTTTATATAATTAATAAGTTTAATTATATAGTTATCTCATAATAAAAGTAAACGCTTGTGTTTTTGTGTTTCTTTGTTAAGCAAGCATCGCCTAAATGCAAGCAAGTGCATTAAAAAATTTTTGTTCTTCTTATTCTGCTCTCCATTGTTCTCCCTTTTGCTCGATCCCGTCTTTCTCTTTCTTTTTCTTTGTTCTTTTTCTTCAATTGCCTCTTCTCCAGTCTTAATAATTATTCATGATAAAATTATTTTGGGCTACTTTTTTTTATTTAATATTTTAATTTTTGTTTAAAGTAATGAATATTCTGTTTATCCTTCAGGTTAAAAGAATCATCTTTTGAAGAATAGAGAAAAAAAATATTAAGTAGAAAGACACAGAAGAAGGTTACAAAATAATTTTGTTAAAATTTTTTGCCTTTTAGATTTTTAAAATAATTTTAAAATTTTAAATTCTTTACAATAAAATTTAAGATCTTTTACAATAAATATTTTCAACTTATAATTCTAAAATGTAATTTTTCTTTAACTTAATTATCTTTACTATTATATAAAGAGTACAATTACAGTTTTATATTGTGCAAAAAAAAATTAACTTTATTAATTGAAAGTAAATAATAATAAAAATTTTTGCAATATATATCAAATGTCAACATATTGTGCAAAAAGAATTAATTTTATTAGCTGAAAGTAAATAGTAATAAAGGTTTTTACAATATATATCATATGTCAAGAAAATCAAATAATATTGTTGGAATAAGAGGATTATCAAATATAATTTATTTAAGATTAAATGTTGATAATCATTGCATATATATATATATATATATATATATATATATATATTAAATAATAATAATAATAATAATAATAATAATAATTGGTAAGAGATTTGTTTCTTACATTGAGGAGCATACTTTGGCAATTCATGTCATTTGTCTCCAAAGAGAAATACAAAGGGCAATCTCTTAGAAAGAGACCGTATCTTTCAAATCAGCAGATCACTATATAGTCTATGCATCTTTGGGAAATAACTACAGGATTTATAATTCAAATCAGCAGACCGAAAATGAATTCCTCATTTAAAGTATAAATCTTGTAATGCCTTGATTAGATATCTTCCTATAAATTATATTTATATCTAGATCCATTCAAAGATGCAACATTAGGTTTTGATTTTGGTTTCATTACACTGGTTCAAAGGTGGATTTAAGTAACATCAAAAGAATTATTTGGAAGCAGCGCGTGGTGCTTTAATGGTGAAGAAAGTGAGTAATTTTGTAAGTGATTTTAAGTTTAAATCTTTGCTGTATCATGTTAAAAAAAAAAAAAATTGAAAATTTATGCTTTCAATAAGAAAATTTTGTAAATGAATCCAATCTACGCAAAAATTTTAATTAATTATGAATATATATATATATATATATATATATATATATAAAAGATTTCAGACATAAATATTATTGAGAAGTGATCCTAGTATTTTTTATATTTATTTGTGTATTTGATCTTTAAAAAAAATTCTTTTTCAATTTTGGATAAAAATCAAAGCGGAGATATTTTTGAAGAAAATGATGCTTCATAGTCGAAAAGTCGTTTTTTTGTTGAAAAAAAAGTCTTTAAAAGGCTTTTTGGTGGGACATCTTGCATTCTTTGTTCTTTATTTAATATTCCTTATAGCAATGGCATGGCAAATACTAATAAGGAGCTACCATGCAAAATTAACTCGTAATAAGATCAGATATTTCTAGCAACTTGTCCTATTGGTGAACTTTTTAAGTCCGCAATTGGTAAGTGAATTTCTCGAATGGATAAAAATATATTATTAAAAAGGTTAAATATGAGATATATATAAAAAAAAACTACTCTCTCTCTCTCTCTCTCTCTTTCCCCTGTCTATATATATATATATATATATATATATATATATATATATATATATATAATCTTGAACGTAACCTTTCATATATTTTTTGTTAAATTATTTTATAAACAAATTTTCCAGTCTTTAATTAATCTTTTGTGAATTGCAGTATATATCTCTTGCATCTAGCCAAGTCTAGTCTAGTAACTGAAAAATAAAAAAGAAGCCAAGGTAGAGAATAAAAGGGTCAACACAATGATTAAAATCCTAGTGTGAAGGAGTAATAATTTCAGAGTGTTCAGTACAATATCAACTTCATTCAAGCATATAGAAAATCTGGATATTTTAGATATCTGAATTAAATGTCTGCATAACAAGTGTTGAGAATAAAGAATGAAAATGACATGAGAGAGATGACTTAGGGATAGAGTCATATTACTTTAAGATGAAAGTATTTCTATAGGAAGAATGTGAAAGTAAGTGTTGTGCATACAATGATAGAGGGGCCTAATTATTTATACCTCTAAAAAAGATAAATTAATTATGACTTGTGATTGAGTTGGTGTATTCTTCTTAATAAAGCCATAATGTTTTTGTCAAGTTTAGAATGACTTACCATCTCTAGTTGTAATTTCTTAACAACTTATTATTTTAATATATTATATATAACTTGACAAGACATAGAGCTATATGACTGTGGATTTTTGAACATATAAACTGAGTTATTTTGGATTTATGAGAATTTTAGACTTGTAAAACATCAATAATTATTCAAAATTATTGATTGGAGACATATATCCCAATTTACAACCGCCTCATCCTTTAATTTTTTTATATTTCCAACTTATATAACATATTAATTAATTGGTTTTATGATAGCTTTCCATTATCATCGTATTAGTAATAAAAATTTAAAATCAATGCATTCTTAAACTATAGCATGGGAAGTGAGAAACTTCCAGTAGGCTCTCAAGGACTTATGTTAATTTTTATCGAAACCGTTGGCTTTCTTTATCCTTACGTATTTGTCAACCATCATGAACCTAAACCATCACTATGTTTTTCGTCAAGCAATTTTGATCCTATTGGATTTGAGCGAACACTTTTGAAATATAAAAAATCTTAAAAATCTTGTTTAATCTAAAATCTTCATTATATGTTGAAATTTTTAAGACATACTAGCATAAACTCTTGCAAATCCAAGGGTTTAAAGGGGGAAAAAGTGGGTGCCACAACAAAAAATTATAAAAAGTGAGTCCCAAAAATAAATAAAAGAATGAAAATAATATGAATGAACAGTATATAAATAATAATGAATTGTGTACAAACAGTGATGTACAGTGTATAAATAGTATAATAGTAATGTGACATTATAAACAGTGCGAATAAATAATGATAGTAATGTGACATTATAAACAGTGCGAATAAATAATGATTGATCAACGATTTTTATATATATAAAATGATTGTGTACCAAACACCTTTTTTCATAGTTGAAACTGGTTATGGTTGGTAGTGATTGGTATTCACAAGGTGAGTAGTGTGTACGGGTTTTGAAGGTGAAGCCCTATTTTGGATGATGATTAGATGATTATAATTGCAAAATCAAAATTTAACATATAAGCAAGTAATGCAAAAAGTGAACAAAGTATTGCGCCTATGATGTCTAAATTAAAGAGATTTTGAAAATAATTTAATAAAATAATATCAAAGATTTCAGTGAAGATGTCTAGGCTAGGGGCAATCCTTTTATTTATAGATGAAAGAGGCAGTCATCTTATGTAGTTGACTAGAAGTTGGTGAGTAATTACATCTCACTAAGTACTTATTTGGGAAATAGTGCCTTATGGAAGAAGTGGCCAATTGTGGCGTAAATACAATCCTCATGTTTATTAGGCTTGAAGTAGAATAAGTGGTAGTTAGTTCAAGTCCAAAAATTGATTTATATTTAGTCTGCCAACTTACTTAGCACTTCATTAACAAATGACTTATTCTAAAGTAGAATGATTAATTCGTTATCTTTGGCTAAGTTGTATTTATTGGATAATTATCTAATTAATAGGCCTACATATATTACTAAAATTATGTGTAATATATTATCTTAAAAGTTGACCCATTTAAGTGATCTAATTAGACTTAAGTTATTGGGCTTATTAAATATCTCTTAAATGTGGGCTTAATATGTAGAAACTCTAAAAGCCTTACTTCTAATTATATGATGGGTTTAATTAGGAATATTAAATATAAAAAATGTTGAGATCCCCAAATCATACACACAAGAATATTCAACGTACTCTGAGATCTCATCATTAGAGAGTGTGTATAGAGTAACTAGTGCATTGACTTGGAAGATCCAGAACCCTAAGTCAGAGAAAACTTCTTGATCTCACTAATGGATCTAGATATGCTTCCATTAATTCTAACTTCTTAATGGTTCAACATGATGCTTTTGTTTGATGATGAATCTCATAACATGGTACTTTTTAGATTAAGTTTTTTCCTTCAAGTGGTATTAGAGCAACTCATGTTGAATCATTGAGAAATTTGGCTTTTTCAATTATCTTTTACTTATATTTGGTTTAAGTATATTCAAATTTGAAACTTTAGGATTCTATTGTTGAATTAGAAACTAAATTAAAGATAAATTCAAATTTAGATCTAACGCCTTAAATTTAAATAAAACTTCATGTTGAATTCATAATAGACTTAGATTTAAATAAAAATTTCATGTATTGATAAGAATTCTAAGTTCAACAAAAAAGGAAAATTTGGGAACCTTTGTATATTTTTTTTTCTTTTGAAAGGAAGTTATTTCAATTTAACATATATTGTCAAAAAAAAAATCAGTTAAAGAGATCATGAATGCATGCATAAGTGCTTTTGGCTTTTGGCAACACACACCCACACAGATATATATATATATATATATATATATATATATATATATATATATATATATATATATATATATATATATATATATATATATATATATATATATATATATATATATATATATATATATATATATATATATATATATATATATATATATATATATATATATGTATATTTTAATTATCATTCATATTTTTCATTACTTTTTTATGTATATAAGATATATGGAATCTGATATATGTACCTTTTTCAAACAAAATATATTTGTGGGCTTGCATATAAAGATTATATATATATTGGATGAAGATTTCCATTCATTTGTAAGTGCTTCAAATGGCTAAAACTTTTGTGGGGCCCACATATAAAGAATATATATATATATATATATATATATATATATATATATATTAGTGATATAAATTCAAATAATGGTGTTGTTTTCTTTGAATGTCTGATATTCTAGAATAAGTTGATAAAAACATGTTACCAAAGTAATCTCAATTATATATATTAATTTATTTGAAATATTAAAATGATAGTGTGGTTGTAATTCATACAAATAGTGACTACCCTAAAGGAAGGTTATTATTTGGAAAAGTTTCAAACATACTTATGGTAATAAATATGTAATGATTATTTGGTTTCTATGTGAATAATAAGTTGATTCAAAGAAAGACTTATTATTTAATAGGATTTATTATTAATATTTAATTATTACATTGAGTATACCACTTATAAGTTGATATTTTTGTCCTATATCTTGTGATTGTTCATCATTGTTTGAATTTATTGATTAAATATTATGTATCCATATTTAATTGTAGGCTTATTTTCTTCTCTCTATTCAATTAATACTTCTATAACTACAATGTCACATTAATTCAATACCTATGCTAAATGGCACAAACTTTAAAAATTAGAAAAAGAATGTTATAATAGTTCTTAGATGCATGAATCTAAACCTTACATTACAAAAGGAACAACCTCATCCTCTTATAGTTGGAAGTTTCGCTTAGGATATTATGAATTTTGAGAAGTAGAATTGTTCCAGTTGTATGATCATGAAGCATGTAATTCCAGAAAACCTTCAAGGGCTCTATGTCTGAAGAGATTGATGCCAAGATGTTCCTTAAGGAAATAGGAAAACATTTTGCTAAAAACAAAATGGTTGAAACAAGCACACTTTTAGCTAGGTTTGTTTCAATGAAATATAGAGGCAAAGGGAACATAAGAGAGTACATTATGGAAATGTCTCATCTTGCCTCAAAATTGAAGGGATTAAAATTAGAACTGTCTGAAGACTTCCTCATGCATTTGGTTTTGATATCTCTTCCTACACAATTTAGTCAATTTAAGGTTAGTTATAACTGTCAAAAGGACAAATAGACTTTCAATGAGGCCATTTCACATTGTGTGTAAGAAGAGGAAAGGTTGAGGCAAGGAAAGACTGAAAGTGCTCACTTGGCAATAAGCTTTAAGGGCAAAAATAATAAAAGGAATAAAGATAAGGAAGCTGCAGTTGCTCCATCATAGAAGAAATAGAAAAAGGATCATGATGCAAAATTTGCTTGTTTCTTTTATGTATGGAACATAAGAAAGGCACGCTTCTTACTTTGGTTTATTTTGAGGTTAATTTAACTTCCGTACTTGGACACACTTAGTGGATAGATTCTAGTGCTACTACTCACATAAATATGTCTATGCAGGGTTACTTCAGTTGCTGAATGCCAAGTGATATTGAAAGATTCATCTATGTGGGTAATGGTAAATCAATTCAAGTAAAGGTGATAGGAAATTTTAAGTTATTATTAAAAATTGGTTATTTTTTAGATTTGAAAGATACATATGTTGTACTGTCATTTAGATGGAATTTAATTTCTATTTTTATGTTTGACAAATTTAGATATGCTTATTTTTTCAAAAATAATAAATTTAGTTTATTTCAAGATTCAAATCTTAGAGGTACTAGTTCTTTATCTTTCGATGACAACCTATATTTGCTTGATATTATTATCTCGTTTAATGAAACCTTGCATTTAAATTTATGTGATACAAAACGTAAATTGGCTAATGAGAATTTTACTAAATTATGGCATAAATGTTGAGATCATATTTGAAAGACTTGTGTCAAATGGAATTTCTAATCTCTTTGATTTAACAAACTCTTAAGTTAGTATTAAGTGTATTAAGGAGAAACAGACAAACATTAAGAGATTAGGTGTCAACAGGAGTTTAGACATCTTAAAACTAATTCATACAAATATTTATGGACCATTCTCTATGGCCTTTAGGAATGGTCAACAATATTTTATTACATTCATAAATGATTACTCACATTATGGCTACCTATATCTCATTCATGAGAAGTCTCAACCATTGGATGTATTTAAGGCATTTAAAAATAAAGTTGAAAATCAACTCAATAAAAAGGATAAAAGTTATAAGATCTTATCGTGGTGGTGAATACTAGGTAGATATGATGCATCATGTGAATAACATCTAAGACCTTTTGCTAGATTTCTAAAGGAATGCAATCAATACACTTTGCTAGGTACCCTTAGCATGAATGATGTTACTGGGAGATAGAACAGGACACTTAAAGATATGGTAAGGATTATGATTAGTCATACTAACTTACCAGAATCTCTTTGAGGAGAATTACTAAATATTGTAGCTTACATACTCAATAGAATACCCACTAAAACAGTAGCTAAAACAACTTATGAATTATGGATGGGCAAAAGGCCTAGCATGAAGCATTTTCACATTTGGAGTTGTCCAGTTGAAGCAAGGCTATATAGGCTAAATAAAAATAAATTGGACTCAAGAACAGTTAGTTGATACTTTGTTGGATATTCTAAATGGTCAAGGGGTTACAAGTTTTATAATCACACAACTAGGTCTTTTTTTAGGATAAAAAATGCTAGGTTCTTTGAGGATGTTGAGTTTGGAAGGAGAGATAAGGTTAAAGACATTGTCTTTAAAGAGGAATCTAGTTCTCTTCATACAGTATTAACAATGATTAAGTTTCAATCCCTGATATTGTTCAAATAACAAATCTAGTTCAACAAATAGACATTGTTAAAGAACTCCCCTTTTAAGACCAAGAGATTATTCCTAAAGAGCAAACTCAACAACCTTAAGAACTTTAAAAGTATATGCCATTAAAAAAGTCCACTAGAGAAAGGAGAAGTGTAATTTCAAATGACTATATTATCTTTCTCCAAGAACATGAGGTTGACATTGGAGTGATAGAAGATTATCCAATTAACTTCCATCGAACCATGCAAAGTTTAAACTCTCAAAAGTGGATCAATGCCATGAATGAAAAGCTTAAATCTATGTAAGAAAATAATGTTTGGAATCTTGTTCCATTACTTGAAGGTGTGAAACCCTGCGTTATAAATGGATATTTAAGACTAAAAGGGATCCAAAAGGTAATGTGAAGAGATATAAAACTTGTCTTGTTGCAAAAGGCTTTACTTAGAAAAAAAGGCATTGACTATAAAGAGACTTTCTCTCTGGTTTCTTCAAAAGAGTCTTTTAAGGTTATAATAGCACCTGTTGCTTATTTTGATCTTGAGTTACATCAGATAGATGTAAAAACTACATTTCTTAATGGTGACATTAAAGAGACAATATATATGGTGCAGTCATAAAACTTTATGTTAAGAGATGCAAAGAAAATGGTTTGCAAATAAAAAAAAAAAAATCCATCTATGGGTTTAAGCAAGCTTCCTGTCAATGGTATCATAAATTTCATCAACTTGTCATCTCATTTGGTTTTGAGATGAATATAGTTGATAAATACATATACCATAAATGCAATAGGGGTAAACACATATTCCAAGTTTTATATGTCAATGATATACTACTTGCCAGTAACAATATAGGCTTATTTATTACATGAGACTAAGATATTTCTAGCAAAGAAATTTAAATTGAAAGATCTTAGAAATGCCTTTTTTGTATTAAGGATTCAAATACATCAAGATTGTTCTCAAGGTATTCTTGGCTTATCATAAAAGAGCTATATTGAAAAGGTTCTTGAAAGATTCGGTATAAAGGATTGTAAATCAAGAGACACTCTTGTTGCTAAAGCAGACAAGTGCAGTTTAAATCAAGGCCCTAAGAATGAGTTTAAAGCTAAAGAGGTGTAATAGATTCCCTGTAGGTTAGTTGTGAGGGGTCTAATGTATGCTTAAGTATGTGCGTATTTGAATATTGCATACATTATTGGAATGTTATGTAGATATTTGAGTAATTTGGGGATGGATCATTGGAAAGCGGCCAAAAGGGTTATACGATACTTACAAAAAACAAAAGAATACATGCTCACATACAAGAGATTAGATTAGTTGGAGATCATTAAAAATTCTAATTCTGATTTTACTGGATGCCAAGATAGTTCAAGATCTAACTCAGGCTATATTTTCCAACTAACTAGAGAAATTATTTATTGGAAAAGTACTAAACAAATACTTATAACTCTTTCCATTATAACAACAGAGTTTATACCTTGCTATGAGGCATCTAATCATAGCATATGGTTGTAGAATTTTGTCACAAGGTTGCGAATTTTGGATGGTATTGAAAGACCATTAAAGCTATTTTGTGACAATAAGTCAGCAACGTATTCCAACAACATTAAGAGCTCATAAAAGTCAAAGCATATAATCATCAAGTTTCTTGTTTTTAAGGAAAGAATTGAGAGTCGTCAAGTGTCTACAAAGCATATTGGAACAAACTCTATGATTGCAGATCCGCATACTAAAGGTTTACCACTTAAGGTCTTTTATAAGCACACTACTCACATGGGTATTGTATCATTTAATAATGTGTTAGTTTAGTAGGAGTTTACATTCAAATGCTTTTCATTTGTAGACAACATTGTGGATATTTTTTGCAGAATAAAGTTTATGTTCCATTTTACTCTGAATTTGCTTATTATGATCTCATTAAAGAATAAAATAGGATCAATTGAAAATAGGCATATTTAAGATCACATTACATGTAATTTCCATGCCACACATCTATACTTGATCTATGTCGTTGGTTATATTAGTATATGTAACCATTGATAGATCTAGTTATGATAAATCTAACAAAGATCGCTTTAATCTTATGTTGATATAATTAATAAACTAGATTGTGAGAGGTGATATTTTAGTACAAATAATGATCTTGAGCTCATAAAATTATATTATAATGTATAATTGTGTAATGACATGAGGCCCAAGTGGGAGATTATTGGATAATTACCTAATTAATGGACCTACATATTTCATTAAAATTATGTGTTATATATTATCTTAAAGGTTGACTTATTTAAGTGATCTAATTAAACTTAAGTTATTAGGCTTATTAAACATCTCTTAAATGTGGGTTTAATGTGTAGAAACCATAAAAGCCCTATTTTTAATTATATGATATGTTTAATTAGAAATATTAAATATCAAAAGGGTTGAGGTTCTTAAGTCATATGCACATGAATATTCAATGTACTTTAAGATCTCATTATCAAAAAACGTATATAGAATAACTTGCATATTGACTTGGAAGATCCAAAACCTTAAGTCAAAGAAAACTTTTTGATTTCACTCATAGATCCAGGTATGCTTCTACTAATTCTAACTTCTTAATAGTTTAACATGATGCTTTTGTTTGATGATGAATCTCATTATATGGTATTTTTTGAATTAATTTTTTTCCTTCAATATTATTTCAGAGTTATTGGATTGTTGAGTGCTTAAATAGTAAAGACTTTTAAAGAACAATGCCTTTGAACTTTAAATAAGTGTCAGGTGTCACAAATTAAGTGATAAGGTGTCATTGAATAAATGTCTATAAGTGTATTAGGCTATGATAACATTTTAAATAGGGACATAACAATAATCTCCTTAGCTTAACATAGCTATTCATTTCCAATAGGAGGTCATGATATTTTGGTGTCTTGAGTTATTTGAGAAGTCATAATTTTTGGTTTTCTATAAATATAGTTGTTCTTTTTTTTCCTCCTTTTCCACTTGCAATGCAAAAACTTTGAAGTATGAAAGATTCAAGGTTGCTAATATGCTTTTGCTAGTGCTTTTGTTTAAGGAGATTGCCTTCCATTTTTATTATTGTGTTCTCCTCATTTCTCATTCTTATAAGTCTCTTTCCTTTAAGCTCCTTTTGATTCTATAATCCTTGCTTAAAGTGTAGTCATTTGAGTTGTGCATTAAATATATCCGTGTTTAGGTTTTGTTGGAGATTTAAATTTTTAAAAGGAGTTATGTAAGTAAGCAATTTCTAGGTTTATGGCATGTTAAGTTTGATTTTAACTCAATTTTGATCTTAATTGCTGATATGGTTAAGGATTGTTCATAGTTGCAAAGCATACCATCGCTAGGGTTATTTTTAACATTTAATTTATGCAATTTATTGATATGCTTTCAATTCTTCTTCTTTAATTATGGAAAAATAGGTAGTGAATCATATGATTCATCGCAAGGGGTTGCCTTCTAATATATAGGAGAGGAAATAGTTGCAGAGTAAAATTCATCTACTAAGTTAGGACAATTGATCAAGCATAAATCCTAAAAATGAAGGAGTGTGAAGGTTTATGATGAGAGTGAATAAGAAGAGATGGAGTAGATGCATTTACTTCCAATGGAAGGACAAACAAAGTGCTGTTGAATGTTACTTAGTCATCAGGTAGCCAAGCTGATCGTCTAAGGACAAGCAGAGAAGTAGTTCACCTATGCAAGGTGGCTATAGCAAGTAGATGTATCTATACAAAGTAATTTGTATGGATAATATTTGGTGTAACGACAAGAAGGATTTGGAAACTAAAAAGGATGGCAATGTTTGTCTTATCCTTAGATTTAATGTAGAGATTGAAAATAAGATCTTCTGAGAAATGAAAGTGGTGGAAGACAAATGTTTTCAAGCAATTGCAATTATTTATAATTTTAAAGAAGCATCTCGAACAATGGGTGGATAAGGGAATGTATGGAATTAATGGTTTCAAGGATCCTTAAAATGTGTCATATATGGATGAGAAAGGATTCCTAGAGTACTAGTACATGGTGACAAATTACAAGATTGTTTATTGATTTCATAATCTTTATTCAACTAACATACCACTTACTTGGAATTGCTAAGGGTTTTGATACTTCTTGCTCCTAATTCATGAGCAAGGTCAAGTCCTACTATTAAAGCTTCATACTCTGCTTGATTATTAGATGCTTTGAAATGTAATTGAAGTGCTTGCTCCACGATCAATCATTTGGGGCTTTCCATAATTACCCCTTCCCTTTCTTTCTTTTGACTAATCTACCAACATGGACTATCCAGGTAGGCATTGTTAGTTGTTTGAGACACGTGTTGTTGATGGAAGGAAAACTCCTTTGTCTTTACTTTCTTTTGGCTTAATCGAATTTTTCATTTCAGTAACAAAATCTGCTAAAACTTGTGCTTTTATTGCTTTGCATGATTCAAATTTAAGCCCATTTGAGAGCTCAATTACCCAAGATAATTCAACCTGCAATGTCTAGTTTTTAGAGGATTTGCCATAAAGGCTAATTGGTAGTAGCATAATATCATACTACTTGTAATATGATCATGACCTTTTGAAACTTGAGCTTTGCCTCTTGTAAGGCTTTGTTAGTGAAATAGATAAGTTGTTGTCTGCCATTATCCTCTTTAATCAAAACTAAATTGACGACGCAATCTATTGCTACCTTATGACACATATAGTATCTCCCAGCTTGGGTTTTGTAAGGACGAGAGATGTAGCAAGGTAAGTTTTAAGATTCTAAAATCTTGCTCACACTTCATAGTCCATTCAAGTTTGCACTCAGATCTTACAAAGCATTCAAATTTCAATCAATTTCTATTTAAAGAAAAATTGAGCTAAAACTTATTATTTATAGTATCAAAATTGCAGTGTTGAGTTATATATAGAATCTATTCACATTATAATTTAATCAATTTAGCCATAAAATTTAATTAATCAATTATCAATCTCCTATAAAAAAAATGTACAAAATAACCTGAACTAATTTAAGTTAACATCACCAAACTTGGCATCAAGTCAAACACAGAGAAATGTCGAGCCATTTTGAAAATGGAAAGTACACAATTGGCTAAGGATGTTCAACTGAATTGGTGTATTGTAGCTCTCAATAGATTTCCCTCAAGGTACTTCAATCCCTATTTGTTGGTTGGAATCTTTATTGTCATTTCCATTACTTTAATTTATTAGGAATGAATGTCTTTGTTTTGCTATCCCTTTTTCTATTCTTCAATCGTTTTATGAAGCAATTTAGACTATATTATTCAATTATGTACCTTATAAATCTTACGTAATTAATCACTTAAACACAATCACTTCTTTTATGTCAAATATTTTATATATCCTCACACGCTATAATAATTGATTGGTCATATAGATTATGCATGATCACTTATAACCAATCAATTGTTATAAGGGGTGAGGATATATAAAATATTTGACATAAAAGAGGCGATCATGTTTAAGTGATTAATTACATAAGATTTATAAAGTGCATAATTGAATAATATAGTCTCAATTGCTTCATAAAATGATCGAAGAATAGAAAAAAGGATAGCAAAATGAAGACATTCATACCTAATAAATTAAAGTAATGGAAATGACAATCAAGATTCCAACCAATAGATAGGAATTAAAGTACCTTGAGACGAATCTGTTGAGAGCCACAATACACCAATTCTGTCAACATCCTTGGCCAATTCTGTACTTTCCATTTTCAAAATAGCTCAACACTTCTCTATGTTTAACTTGATGCCAAGTTGGATGACGTTAACTTAAGTTAATTCAGGTTATTTTGTACATTTTTTATAGGAGATTGATAATTGATTAATTTTATGGCTAAATTGATTGAATTATAGCAAAATGTGAATAGATTTTATATATAGTTCTACACTGCAATTTTGATAATATAGATGATAAGTTTTAACTTAATTTTGTTTTAAATAGGAATTAATTGAAATTTGAATGCTTTGTAAGATCTGAGTGCAAAATTGAATGGGTTAGTGCAACATTTAGCACTTTACATCATGGTAGCCTATATCCCGATCAGTTTTAAAATGCCAATGGCCATTGATCCTTAAGATGCGAAGACTGACCCGCAGGACTATGTCAAAACCTTTGTTTCTGACATGATGATCTTGGGTAATGCCCAAATGTGTCCATTGTTTTTCAACACTGTAAAAACGTAATCGTTTTTTAGTTTTGCGACTGGCGCCGCGATTGAAGATTCTTCAGTTGCAGAACTGGAAGATGTTGGCACTGTGAGAATGTGTTGAGTATGTACTGTAAATTGCTCTACTAATAAAATTTAACAACACGTAAATTTATAATTTTTATTAAAAAGAAGAAACAAAAACCAACGTCATAGCAACTCTAAAATGCCAGCTAAATGATGAGAACGAGATTGGACGTGACTTAGTAGACCAACTGGATCTATCAATACTACAATCCACGTAGATGACGGCACAACTCCAAAATGCCATTCATCTTCTTGAATCATGGTGCATTGCCATTTACAATCTAGCTCCTATGGCTATGGTTATGGAGCCCATGTATACAAAGCAATAGTTTAATAAGTGTCATGATACAGATTGGGGTCGGTGAAATCCAGGACATTGTCTGGCAAGTGACCGACATTCCCATTCAACTCTTCTTTGTTAAAATTGTCGCACATACGCGTACTTATGTATGACGAAACGATGCGACCCTACGTACCATCATTTTCATATAACCCTTTTCTCTCTCTTTTGTTTGCCCATACCTCTGTTTTACATTAGATAAGATCATTTGTGTGCCACAGATTTCTGTATCAATTTTCGCCGGCCAAACTACACATG